>PVHT020004944.1:2387503-2567503 GCA_004024745.2 Catagonus wagneri | reverse complement strand
TCTCAATCATTTCCTGTAAATCTCTGTAGTAATCAAAATAATTTAGTGAGTTAGTTATCATCCCATTATAGGTTTACAGGAACTAAGGTTTAAAGAACTGCTGGAGGAGAAAAATCTTGTCCTTACTGTCCTATGTTCATTTCTGGATACTGCAAATGAAACCGATAAGACAGATTAACAGAAGAAAAGCACTTGATACATGTAACTCACACAGGAGAGAACTCAGTGATGAGTAAGTCAGAGGAGTGGCTAAAATTTAGGGCTTACACACCATCTTAAAAGGTGAAGAAAAGCAAGCAGAAAGGCAAACCAAAATATTTTGTTGTTGCTAAGATAAATAGAGGACAAACAGGAGATAAGAGTTTGTGGTGCTGTTTGCCTTTCCATCTTCTTCACAGCCATAAAATTCCCCTGGAGGAAGGATTCGGGACAGTTTTTATTCATGTTCTCCCTTTGAGGGTAGCTCTGTCCTGAAGAGGAGTTTATGGCAGCCTTACTTTCCAGAAGTTGATGTTCCTAGTCAGATAAGGGAAATTCTAAAATTCTAAGAGGATTTCTTTCTTTCCCTTCCTCTGTCCCTCCCTCCCCAGTCTCTCTCTCTCTTTCTTTTCTTCTTCTTCTCCTCCCACTCCCCTTCCCACCTCCTCCCCTGCCGTCCCTCCTCACCCTTCTTTCTCGGCCCTCCTTCTTTTGGTTCCTTCAAATTTCAAACGCCTTCTGCTTGAAATAATCTAATATACCGAAGTTAATATGCCAGAGTTCATATTTTATGGCGGCATATTCTGATGCCCTTTAGAAGTTAAGTGGTTTGTCTGAGGTTAAAAATTGAATTAAAAACAAAAATAAACCACAAGTGGGTCTACTGACTTCCTGTCTAAAACTCTTTCCATATCATAAGCAGCAAGTAACAAAGACGTAAAGAGAAGGGAGAAGACTGTAGGTGGCAGCAGTTTTGCTAGCTTAGGAACAAACAATAAAACATTCTCATGAGAATAAAAATTATAGACAGTATCCCAATTCATGAATGTATTTCTGAAAATTTTGTCGAATAGTGATGACTGTGTGTTGCAAAACAGACTTTCAGGTTGCAAGGCAGTGTTCTGTTCCCAGAGAGCCTTGGCATAATGTACAAAGTTGCAATTATGAAGTGCCTCCTTTGGTTCCAAGCAAACAGAGGGACAGGTTAAAAACTTTCAAGCGTTTCTGAAACTATGGTCTTCTAGTAGTTCTTTCATTGGACATGAAAAATTGCAGGACAGCCATCATATTGAAACCTCTCCCTCAAGAGCTTACTTACCCGGAACACATGAGTGAGAAGACCTTGAAAATCCTTTTAGGATTCCCTCTGTGGCACAGTGGGTTAATGCTCTGGCTTGCTTCTGTGGAGTTGTGGGTTCCATCTTTAGCCCAGTGCAGTGGAACTGGTGTTTCTGCAGCTGTGGTGTAGGCTACAGCTCCAGCTCAGATTCAGTCCCTGGCCCGGGAACTTCCATATGCCCAAGGTGAGGCCCGAAAAGAAAAAAAGAAAATCCTTTCAAAGCCTCCTCATACGAATGCTGCACTGTTGCTGGCTCTGCCTCCCAACTGCCTACAGAGAAACCGGGTGCTGAAGACTTTAGGGAGGTTAGACCCGCGGCGTGGAATTCACTGGGACTGAGGCCGGGCTGGGTAGGCGAGCTCACAGAGCCCAGTTATCCGCTGGCTTCTGGAAGAGTGGCCCGCATGACCAAGGCCATGGTATGTGAGCGGTCACACTGCAGACACTCTCCCCTGTGGGTACCATGAGTGTAAGCCAAGAAAGCAACACCTTGCTGTGGATAAATATCATCACTGATCAGCTGGTGAATAAAAGATCCCAGTTGATGCTTATTCCATGGTTCCCTTCTGTTCCTGCCTTTTCCATCAGCTGTTCATTTGGTTTAGAATGTTCTTCTCCCAGGGATCCACTTGGATAATTACACCATCTTTATCAAGGCTTTGTGCAGCTCTTACCTTCTTAGTGAGACCTACCTAACCACTCTACTTAAAATTCGAATTCCTATTTGGCTACCTCGGGACTCTCGGTCTTTCCTACCTCTATCTACTTTTTCTTTTTTTATATACTAACCGCCATGTAGCATACTGTATGTGCTTATTTTTAAAATGTTTTTTTATTAATGTCTTTATTCCCCTTAGGGAAACAGGGAAAAGGAAATCAGCCAAATGAGAACAAGGATTGTTGCCTTTTACTGTTCATTGCTGCATTCTAAGTACCATTAAATGCTCAATAAGTATTTTCTTGAATTAATCCATGAATTAAGTTGCAGATTTGATAGTTCTATGAAAAATCAAATGTTTGAAAGGGTAAAACCACCTGTATATATTTATAAACAATAATTGATGTTTATAATGATGATCCTAAAGTATATGAATGCTTATAGGTTTTGGAATTTCATAAAATGTCTAACTTTATTTTTTTTTCCTTTCTAGGGCCATACCTGTGGCATATGGAAGTTCCCAGGCTAGGTGTCCAATCAGAGCTGCAGCTACTGGCCTACACCACAGCCATAGCAACATGGGATCTGAGCCGAGCCTGCGACTTATACCATAGCTCATGGCAATGCCAAATCCTTAACCCACTGAGCGAGGCCAGAGGCTGAACCTGCATCCTCATAGATACTAGTGGGGTTCATTGCTGCTGAGCCACAATAGGAACTCCCAGAATGTCTGTTTTAAAAATTAGCATTCCACTTATCTGGAAAAATAACTCCATATCATACTGCAGTATATCCTTTGACAATTATGTTGGCTTATAAAAACACACTGACAATACGGTATGTTAGAATTGAAATTGAAGATAGAACTGCATTCAGATTTGTCCTCTCTTATTGTGTGGATAACGGACCTTAGATAAATCTTCCTTTCTCCTTTTTTCCCTATCCTTTCTGCTTCCCCTCCTTTTTCTTTTTAACCAATTTCATTTCTAAAAATTTTTATTGTTGCTCACAAAAAATACCTAGAATTCAATAAGATTGTAACTCATGAGATCAATATATCAATAGATAGATAAATCAGTGCAAAAATTGTCTAAGGGAGGAATAGAAAAATCACGTTAGGATAGTCAGGCAAGACAAGAAAATCAGTGCTCTAAAGGTAGATTTATGGCCTTATTCTGATTAAGGTTGTGCATTGCAAAATTAGATTTGAGTTGCTGGAAAACTGGAAGCATGACCAGATTTACATTGTACATAAGAGCAAACCCAATTCTAACATTTGAAGATTCCAGGGCAAGCCTACACATGGAAGCTCATACATGTCCAAACATTTAAAAGTTCTAATCAATCCAGCATTTTAAATAAATTATGACCCTCTTAATTTGACAAAAATACTTTCCAAATGAGAAAATAGATTTCGATTCAATTATTTATGTCAAAAAATATCCTGAGCCACCATATGCAACAGTTGTGAATATTTTGCTAATTTCATGCGTTTTTCCAGAGCTATGAATTGGGATATTCTCTAAGAAATGTAATTTTGGGTACAGAAATGCAGGTCCCACTAGAGGGTGGGGCTCAGAGTCCAGACCCCTCTTTCTGGGTTTAATGACCACACTTGCTTAAAGATAATCAGTATCTCAGGAGACAGAAATCTAGATTAGAGAGATATTTCACCCTATGTCTTTAAAAATTCAGATAGCATAGGTGATGCAAATTCAGTAGGTCTGAGGTAGGTAGGGCTGAGGAATCTGTGGTTTTGAACACCTTCAAAGGCTGTGCCGTGAACTGATGAAGCAATAAAGGACAACTTCCTTTAAGATCTTGCTGTACAATATATTCAGTAGTTACTCTGATACAGCTGGGTTTTTTTCTCATTCAGACTTAGGGTGATAATTCTACCTCTTTTCTGGTAGAGCTTTAAATGTATTCATAGAAGAAGTGTATGCAACAAACAGAAGACATTCCCCAAAGCTAGCTGAATTTGTGTATCTGAAACATATGAATCTCATTGGGTTTTAGGATGTGGATTATATTTCACCTTTTGGTGATTTTGAAAATTAATGTTAAACCTTAGTTTATACCTTCTGCTTACAAGATGTATATATATATATACTCTTTTTCTCACATTATCCTCCATCATGTTCCATCACAAGTGTTTAGGTATAGTTCCCTGTGCTATACAGCAGGATCTCATTGCTTATCCACTCCAGATACTATAGTTTGTATCTATTAACCCCAAACTCCCAGTCCATCTCACTCCCTCCCCCTTGGCAACCACAAGTCTGTTCTCCGTGTCCATGAGTTTGTTTCTTTTCTGTAGATAGGTTCATTTGTGCCGTATATTAGACTCCAGATATAAATGATATCATATGGTATTTGTCTTTCTCTTTCTGACTTACTTCACATAGTAAGTGACTCTTTCTGACTTAACTTCTCATAGTAAGTGACTCTCATACTGAGAGTCTCTAGTTCCATCCATGTCGCTGCAAATGGCATTATTTTGTTCTTTTTATGGCTGAGTAGTATTCCCTTACATATATATACTACATCTTCTTAATCCATTCTTCTGTTGATGGACATTTAGGTTGTTTCCATGTCTTGGCTGTTGTGAATAGTGCTTCAGTGAACTGATCTGCATTTCTTTAATGGCTAGAGAAGCAACATTTTTCCTAATTCATAAATGATTCTTATATTTTTCCTTTTGTGAATTAACTCATATTTTTGTTCATTAAAATATGCTTTAGTTTTTTTTTTTTAATATTTAAGTTACTTTTTATATGTTAAAATACCTAACTTTGTTTCAATCAAAGTATAGTTGGTTTGTAACATTGTTTTAGTTTCTGATGTTTAATGAAGTGATTCAGTTATGCATATATGTATACATATCCTTTTTTGTATTTTTACATTATGGTTTATTATAGGATATTGCATATAGTTCCCTGTGCTATACAGTAGGTCCTTATTGTTTATCTCTTTTATTTATTTATGTTTTTACTTTTTAGGGTTGTACCTGCAGCATATGAAAGTTCCCTGGCTAGGGATCAAATCAGAGCTACAGCCATAGCCACACCGACACAGGATGTGAGCCGCATCTGTGACCTACACCACAGGTCACAGCAATGTCGGATCCTTTAACCCACTGAGTGAGGCCAGGGATCAAACCTGCATGACCGTGGATACTAGTTGGGCTTGTTATCGCTGAGCCACAATGGGAACTTCCTGTTTATCTCTTTTGTGTATAGTAGTTTGTGTCTGCTAATCTCAAACTCCTCATTTATCCCTCCCATCCCACATTCCCCTTAGGTAACCATAAGTTTGTTTTCTTTGTCAGTGAGTCTGTTCCTGTTTTGTAAATAAGTTCATTTGTGTCATATTTTAAATATAATTGACATCATATGATATTTGTCTTTCTCTCTGACTTACTTCACTTAGTATGATAATCTCTAGGTCCATCCGTATTGCTGCAAATGTGAAATGACTACCTTTTTTGATGAATGACAAACTCTGAGTAGATTCAGATATTAAGAATGCAAGCAGTAGGTGGTCTCGGTACTTTTTCTTCAATTAATTGATCTCCTCACAAATCCACCCACTCCTTATCAGGCTACCCGAACTCTTTGGACACCTACTTCTCCTGTCCAAGCAGGATCCACTTATATAGCTCCTAACTTGTGCTTGGCTGGTTTTTCTTTGGACTTTGCCTGCATTTCCCACGGAGATTAGAATCTAAAATGAGTTCCCTGCTGAACAGCTTACAGGTACAAGTTTATGTGAAAGTAAAACAAAATTTATGTTTCACTGGTAAAGCTCCTGTTGTGATTAACAGACATGTTAAAGCTGTGTCCATTTGGCCAGTGCTGAAAAATTTATTTGTTTGTATTGGTCAAAGACTGCCAGAACATAGTCACATTGCCTGGGTGGTGGGTTCAGTACTCTGTGTTCCTACTGCGTGATTTGGCCAGACAAATTTGACAGGACCAATTTCTCAGGAGTAATACAGTCTGACACAGACTCCAAGATTAAATTTCAAGATAAGAAAGTTTAAATTGGCTTTAAACGAGACAATATTTCAATCCAGTAGATATTAACTGAATATGTCATTGAAACTTTACTTGCTATTTTTTTCCATTATTTACTATTAATTTTCATTCAGATATATTAATTAGCCTTGCTTAGCCTCTGTTTCCTCATCTATAATATGGGATAATAAAATTTAAATGATAGACCGTTTTGTCATGTTATATTAGATTTGGGTATTTAGAATACTTAAAAACTTTGCCTAAGTTATACTTTTTTTCAGTAAATGAAAGCTGTCCCCATTGAATTTCAGGATCCAATTTTAGGATCTGATATAAAATATAAAGTCATTGATGTATTATTGAAGCTTTCTCTGATGTTTTTAGTAGACAGGTGATTAGGGCACATATCAAAGTTTCTTAAATATTTCTTCTATCACCTTTCTGTACAAGAATTTTATGTATACCTTTGTTAAGGAAAACAATAGCCTTCTGTATAACTCTGTAGATTAGTGACATAGGTAAACAGGAAAATTTTGTGTTTAATCCCTGCAAGAGCTCTGCCATAATCAGTTGGTCATGAGTGATGTGACATTCATGACATTGTTTCATCACCTGAAAAAGCAAATGGCTTTCAAAAGATTCTTTACACTTAAATCTGTCTTTTCTTTGAATGATCTGCTCAAACATATGTAAGATTGCCATGAGGCTAAAACAAGACTAATACACATTGCATATGCAAAAGTTTTAAAAGTACAAACTTGCAGGTTTCAGATGGCATATGAGTTGAACTAACAACTCATAACATAATATAGAACCATGTTTAAAGTGAAAGATTTTAAATAGAATATTTGTTTCATAGAAACGTAGTTATGACTACCTAGAATTCAGAAAACTCAGCTTTAATCAACTACATTTTTTGTTATTTAGCTTAGTCCACTATTTCGGCTTCCTCTTTCTTCCACGTTTGACATTCCCGTGGTTTATTCATCTTACGATGGTTCTGCTGACTCAGTACCACCCTCAGCAGTCCTTGCTGTCAATCATTGACACTTTCAAAGAAAAGCTGACTTGGTAGAAGATAAAAATGCTCTTTTAGATGGTTAGATGCCCCTACAGTGTGGGGATGGCGATTGAAATCAATTCATATGCGTGTACAAAATAAGATGGAAATAATGAAAATCAAATGTCATGGAAAGAGAAAATCTCTCTGAAGGAAAATTGAGATGAGGTATAATTGTTAAAAAGGAGGAAAATAAAATTTGATAAAAACCTAGATAATAAAAAGAGCAAGCAAGAAAAAAGAAGGAATCCTGTTGGTGATGTTGTAAGGTGGAATGAGAGCTCTTTAAGATTTGGAGATTCGTGTGAAACTAACATTTATGAGGCTTTACTTGTTTCTATGTAGAAATAAAGCCATTGGAACTCTTTGTTAAGTCAAAATAGCACCAAAAGTTTGTAACCTCTTTGATCAATAGAAAACTTGTTTTCCATAAAGCAGGTTATCTGTTGATTGGTGACATCATTTTCATTAATGAATAAGCAGAGTGTTTACCCAACAAGGATCAGCATGCCCTCGTAGTAGTTTCTTTGTCATAGTGGCCCTTGGGTAAAAGTGGAACCATGACATATCTTCCTCTCCTTTGCTTTGATAAGTCCCAGAGGAAGACAGTTGTCCAGTAAAGCCCAAGAATCTTGGTGGTACTTAAGCATGCCAGTTAGTAATTATGATACAAAATAAATTTTGTTTCCAATTTGCTCTAGGATAATTCACACTTAGATGTTATAGTAAGTCCTGCCCTTTGTCTTTGCTTTCAACCCAGAAGGTATGAATAATTTTACGGTAGTTGACTGGATGGCGAATCTGGGTTTAGTGTAAAAACAGTCTTTCACATAATATGTGCTTGTGTTTGGCTATGCTTCTTGGTTGCTGATACCACAAAGCAGGGGGGAGTGGAACAGCAATTTTTAACATGGACATTTGGTAAAATAGCAATTATTAGTGATCTTGGTAGGGGAAAAGTAAGCAAAAAGCATAGTCATGCAGAAGTTTCTTTAAGCACCACATATCTAGCACAAGTGTGGAACAAAGTGGAAATTCAAGAAGTATATTATACAAAGCTTGATATATGCATGCTCAAATGCTGCATGCTTTGTTTTTAAGTGGAAATTTATATTATGTTGCTCATTCATTTCTAAGCTGGAAAGATCTCTGCTCTAGGATTACTTTAGATGGAGTGAACCAGGTGCCAAACTCTCCTGCTGTGGGTTTAGCCTTAAATGCTATTGAACATATTGCGTGGAACCGGTGCATAGAATTGGCAGCAAATATTTATTTGCAAATTTAATATATTGTATGTACCCAAACATTCATTACTTGCAAACAGTTGGAGGAGAAATGGCTTCTAAGCAGTTTTCTAATATGACCTTAGATCCCAGCTGTATTGTGCAATGCTGCAGTATATTTAGGAAATTCACATTGGTGTTATTAGACCTTGTTGCTGACACCATTCCTGATGTTTTCATTTTTAATCTTTGGGTAATGCCATTAAAATAGTCCTAAAAGTAAATTATAGCCCAGATTATTTTTTTTACTTTTTTTTAGTGTTCTATTTCAGTTTTTTAGTGACAGGAAGATTTTCACTGTACTGATGATCTAGATTTTCAAAGAGCTCAACTTCCTCATGAATTTAAATTGGATACCAATCAGGGGGCAGGTGGCCATCACTCCAAAGAGTTCAGGATACAGGCAGCTCCAGAGATGGAATTATTCCGAAAGACTAGGAGTGTGGTTCTAGCAAAGTGTTACATGATCATTTTGTAAAATTTGTAGAAATAACATTTTTGTATTCTTTTTCATTAAAAGTGCTCCCTAAATTGTATAAGCCCCAAGCCTTACAAGACCCATATCTCCCTAGAGGCAGAAGGCAGATTTTCTTCAACGTCAGGGAAGGTAGTTTGCTCCTATAGGTTTGTATTAGAGTTATTCATAGAAATAGAATCAATAGCATATATAAAAGATTGATGTATTATGAGGAATTGGCTCAGACTGTTATGGAAGCTGACTAAGTCCTGTGATCTGCCATTTGCAAGCTGGAGACCTAGGAAAGCTAATGGTGTAAGTCCAGGCTGAGTCCCAAAGCCTGAGGGCCGGGGAAGCTGATGGTTTACATCCAAGTCCAAGGGCAGGAGACCAAAGTCCCAGCTCAGGCAGGCAGGCAGAAAGGGAGTAGAATCTTTGTTCTGTTCCGGCCCTCAGCGGACTGACTGTGTGATGCCCACTCACACTGCAGAGGGCAGTCTGCTGGGTCATCTGGAAATATCCAGATGTAACATTTAAACCAGGCACCCCACGGCCTGGTCATGTTGATACATAAAATTAACCATCACACAAATTGTAAGGGAAATGAAAAAAAAAATATTTTCAAGGGATAATAAACCTATAAAAATATTCAGGTTGTTTCCAGGAGAAGTTTCAAGCTCCTGGAATTGCCGTTGTAATGGTTTGCTAGGTCTTCTGTTTTAAACTTTCAGTTCCATTAATTGTTTACTGTTTTCAAGTGATTATTTTTCACTGAATGGAAATTGGTACTGTTTGTCTTGGTGATAGCCACACTGAGTTGAATTAACTTAGGAATATTATTAATGATGAACTTGCCGTAGATGTTTACTATACCTTAATAACTGTGAAAGGCATTATTAATACCTGTAAATAGTTTAGGAAATTGTGTATCTACTCTGGGAACTAATCATCACATTTTTTTGCATTTCTAGGAATTTGTGGTCAAACAAGTTGAAAGCTTTTGAACAGTTGGATAAAGTGCAAGGATTTTCCCATGACAGGCCATTTCCTCCACGTTCTGGCATATTCAGTCTCATCTTTGGTCACCACATGCATTATATTTTATGCATCAGTGATATTGAACTGCCTATACTTGCCTGAAAATGCCAGGGCATTTTATACCTTCATTGCTTGATGATGGTGTTTTTCTTTGCCTCAAATCCCCTTTTGCTTTCTTATTTGCCTGGTAATATTGCATTCATCATTGAAAATCTTGCTTTCAAAAATTTCTCTTATGATTTCCTCAGCCCTCAGGACAGAGTTAATAACTGCCTGCTCCTTCTGTCCTTCGTTTCTACTCCTAACACTGCCAATATGGATATTATTTATTTATGAATGTACTCTCCACCTGTCGACTGAAAACTCCTTGAGGACAGGGCCAGTGTATTATTCATCAGCTTCACCTGAAACAGCCAGACACTCCAATACTTGCTTATTGAAAAAATCACTTGGATAATGGTGTTCATAAAACAAACTGTTCTCTTTCTGTCTCTCTGTTTCTTCATTTCAGAAGAAACTAGATCTGAGGTCTTCGGTGTCTAGGAGTAGAGTGAATCGCTTTTACTATGTTTTGGAGATGACCTGACCTTAGAGATTATCAGTTCAATTCAGAGAGGCATCTTAGATGTTTAAAGAGCTTTTCACCATCATCTAAATAACTAAATTCAAACTGCTGCTAATATAAGTTACCCCCCCCCTTTGTAATGAAGTGTCTGACTCCTTTTTTTAAACACATGTGTGGTTGCTGACATCTTTTAAGCCTCACTTCTTTTCCTTTCTGCCCCACCTCTGAGTGAGCTCATGAGAAAGTTCAGGCGATCCTTCCTTTGGCACCTGTGGGAAATTCAAACTGTGTGCTTGAACACACTCGGCTGGGCTGTACCTCTGAAACACCAAGGCTCAAGAGTTTTTATGATGTTTAAGAGGTGCTGTCGGGGTGAAGGTTCCAGCACATGGCTTTTTCAAGCTATGCTTAGAGTTGCTTGGGAGCCACCTTGCCTGCTCCAGAAAGCCTCATTATGTGCTGATAAACCTTTTCATATCTTCTTGATGTAAGTGTGGCATTACCGGTCTCGAAACTTTGGATGAAAGTCCGCCCTGAATACCTCACCCAGTCCTGTGGGGCATTCACACAACAGAATCTTTCTAGGTCACAATAAATTTCAAGTGCGAAAGCCCTGGTAAATGATATTCACTAATTTTATGTATTAGTTCCCCCCATCCTTTTCATTTCCTTCTTTCATTTTTCTGTTGAGCAGGGTAATAGGGTTGTGTGCTTTAGATGCAGTTCCAAATAATGACATGGATTATAACAACTTCCTGTCTGTCAAGCAGGGTCACACAACTGACCATATGCTCCCGGATTAAGTCATGTGCTCATGTTGCCACACATTACAGCATCCAATTGCAGCTGTTAACTGCCTTTCATAATCATTTTTATTTCTGAGGGGGGAAATGTATTATCAGTAAACAAGTCCCCTAGTAAACACTTTTATCCTTGGATTTATTAACCTCTGTAAAATAATATGATTTGGAGTAAAAATCCTAATATTCTGGTATCCTATATTAAGACAAATTAAAAAAAAAATCACTCTTTCCCCCGTCTTATGTTTTCAAAGGAGAGTAAAACACACTTTGAATACTTTATCTAATGTTTGAAATATGTTTTTCCTGAGGTTAATTTTTCCCGAAATTGCAGTTCTTTATCTGATATTTCAATTGCTTGGTTTGATTCAAATCTCACATTTATTGAGTGCATACCTTGCACTGTGCTCTATCATACATGCGTTATTTTATTAATTTCCTTGTTTGAAATTGAGTTCAATGTGATGTGGATATTAAGGGGTAATATTAATTAGTCTCCACATCCAGCTCCACAAAGTCCTCTCCTGTCCACCTCACTTTCTTAGAGATAGGCATCTCCAGTGGGATTTTTTGATAATACGTAATTTCCTTAAGAGGACAATCTTTTAAATTTAAGTGATTCTTGTGGCTAGAGTGAGATTTTCTTAAAGTCAAAGAGTCCAGATAATTTAGAGGAAAAAAAAAAAAAAAGGAACCAGGAAGCTGGACTCAGCAGTCCAAATCTGCAAAATACCAACCTGCCTTGTTTTAGATTAGGAGACAAACCTATTAGTTATGAGCTCCAATCAGGACCTGACATCTAGCCAGAGCAGCAAGTTCTAAGATTTTTCCAAGTAGAAAATTCTAAACCAGCAGCAGAGAGCAGTATGGAGCCATTTTTAAAACCAGGGGACCAGGAAGACTCATCGAAGAGCCCAGAAAGGGATGGGGGAGGGGGAAGAAACAGTCCCAAAGCTGTCCAAGATCCTGATTACGTTTTGTTCTTTCTACATATTTTTTTTTTCTCCTGTGCACATAGTTGGATCCATACTTTGGATAAAAATATATATATATATATATATATATTTTTTTTTTTTTTCTCCTGCTCTTCCTGCTGGCTTTTTCTTTAGTCTTGTCTGTGTATATGTATGTGTGTGTGTGTGAGGTTCTACTCCTCAACCCTGTTTAGAAGAAAAATGTATTTTGAACTAAGTTGTAATGGCTGCAGTGCAATTCCATGCAGGATATATTAATCTACATTTCATATGCAGCCCGGACATCCACAGCTTTCATATTCTTAGACAAGCTTATAGATACAGTGTATCTACATGCTGATTTCCTCTAATATTTTCTCTTCAATTCCCCTTGGTAACTCTTTGAGTTAGGGGATGTTATTATATTGTTGATCTCAGTTTGGTTAAATTTCTATCCAATTTAAGTTAGGATCAAATGCAATGTTTGAAGAGTAAGCGGCGTATGTGAACACAGAAAGCACTCTCTCCGGCCCTGTCATACTGTCTGTAGATGAGCGGGCTTTCATTTAATTAAATGTTCCTTTTTTATATATAAACAGAAACATTTATTTATGCTGGTGCCCTGTCTGCAACTGACCCAATCTGCCGCTCTTGCTTCTCTGCCGTCATCATGAAATGCCAACCTTTGAGTCCCATTAGCCTTGGGCACCCAATACAGGTGATCTTTGCAAAGAAGCCAGGGTTTTTCTTTCCTGTTTTCAAAGTCTGTCTGGGTGATTGCTTCTGTGTGATCTCTGTGTGTGCACAGACAGGGAGGGTTAGTGTCAAAAGATGGGGGGGGGGGCTCCAAGAAACTGGATTAAGCATTTTTCCTAATGGAACTCTCCTGTCTGGCTCTCGGTTTACGGCGCTATTGATTACTGTGCATTGTTTGGTGGGGGACAGTTTGGGAGAGTTACAGGGCTCCTTATTACATAACAGCTCGAATTTCTCAGTGAAGGGAGTGAATTAAAAGGTTACGGCATTCCTTAAGGTCACCTCCTGACCACGTAAGCCCCAGACATCTTTTCCAACAACAAGTGAATTTTTAGAACCAAAACAGATCATCTCTTCAGGCACATATATTTGGATTTTAAAGAAAGACTCTATGGCATTTTTCTCTCAAGAAGGTTAAACTCACAGGATTCTATGAAAACCCTTGTTTTTACCCCTGCTAACCTGTAAAGATTCCATTTTGCTTCATTTATCTTCTCCCTTACCCTATGCTAAACCATCCTGGCTTCGATGAAAGAATCATGTCTCCATTCATTTCCTATCTTGCTGAATTGCCTTCACATTTCCTATCATCTGCACATAATCCTATTCTCTCCATTATTGTCTTAATACCAAGAACAGCGCAAGATAATGGATAGGCACTGTAATAACAGCGTGGCCTGGAGGAGCCCCTCGAGGGAAATATCTTTGATGCTGGTGGAATATTAATGCATCCTAGGTCCCTGGTCTTCCTCTTTCACTTCATCTTCTGTTTTCTAAACTACATAATGACTTTCATATACATGACAAAAGCATTAGAACAGAAAAAGCCTCATTGATGAGCAGCAGGGCTGTGTGATATTAAGAAGTCCTATTCTTGCTTCTTTGTACAATTTTTGACCACCATCTGAGACTGTGTGAGCAGGTAATTTCTGATTTGAATAGATACTAGTGTAAAGAAGCGTAATCATATTGTGTTAATGCAAATGCCCATCAAAAGCACTGCATGAAGATAAATTAAAATATAATTCTTTAATAAAGCATTTGTCCATAGGATGACTCTGGACAGATTAAAAACAAACACCTTGATATCACCTAGACCAGTGAGTGGATTGTTTCCAGGGAGGCACATCGGGAGCGGATTATGACTGGGCCAGTAAATTAAGCCGCCCACATTAAACCTTGTAGATTAGGTTAGACTTACAATTTGTCGTACATAATTTTTCAATAAAAGAGGCAGAATTGATTTTTTCCCTAAGCATTAATACGGCTGCCTAGGAAAATACAGTAGCAAGTAATAAAAATAGAGACAAGAGGGTAACTTGGAAGCAGAGTGGCAGTAGCCTTGGTCATTTTCTTGGTCATTTCTTGGGTGAAGTGTGTATCCGCAACAGCTTGTAAGAAACATGAGGAAACACTTATCTCTCAAAGCTCTACCTTCTTTCCTGTTTTGTTTACCCCTACCCTTTTGTGCTAGTGGGCATCATATTTCCTGCCAAAATGTTTATGAGTAAGTTAAGAAGCTTATAAAAAAATCATATTTTATATATAAATGTATAAAACATATATAGTATATAATACATATATTCAATAAATATATACTAATTTAAATAAATATATATAAATATATATAAGAAGTTTATAAGAAGATAGCATCCAAGCTATCTTGCAAAAAAAAAAAAAGATAAATGGAAAAATACCCCTGACATTTCCTTGAGCCTTCAAAAGAAAGATCGCAGTTTTCTGTATGAAGAAAATGAAGGACGTTTCTGTGGAGGCCCTTTCTTTTCTAGATGATTTTTCTCCGACATAAATAACATAATACGGGCTAAGATCTGATTTCTCTGTCTTGAACGTACAATTTTTTAGTCATTCCTTCAAAAAGTCATTGGGCATGGTGACAACTTTTTGTTTTTTGAGTCAGAAGAGCTTTATGAAGCATTATTGTGTTGCAGGCACACTGTTAGGTAGCTGGTTAAAAAAATGATGCGTGGGTGTGGGCACATTTCTCTTGCTCTCAGGTAGATCACAGTCTAATGTCTAATGAATAAAAGACAGATTCATTTATTTACTGGACAGGAAATCAACCATATGGCAAGAAATTGTGTTAGACACAGTAAAGGATGTCTAGTTAAGTGAAACATGGTTCCTCTTACCAAGGCATTTTCAGTTGGTAAAAGAGGCATTTGTGTACACCTGTTGTCTTAATTGACGTTAAATATAAAATGTGTTATAAAGAGAGATACAAATAAATTCTGGGAGGTTGAGAGGAGAGTAATTTCAAGCTTAAGGATGAGTGGCAAGGGAAATTTTGTGGAAAAGACAAAATTAGGAGGATCTGTAGAATTTAAACCAAAGTCATTTGGGGGGAGACAGGGGTTCAGATGAAGGGAACAACATGAACAAAGCCATGAAATTCATGTTTCAGAAATTGATCTAAATGGATAAGGAGTTAGAAGACAGTAGGGGATATCTTTGTTTAATGGCAGATATAGAACATCAAAGAGTTGGTATATTTTCAGATTGTGAAGCGAAATTATTGAAAGATTTTTGTCTACTGGAGTGTGATTAGCAGATGAGTAATCTGGCAGTGCTGTGCAGTTTGTGGAGAATAAAAAAGTTGCTTGAATTGAAGTAAGTTAGGAAGTTTCCAAAATAATGCAGGTGGGAAACTTAAAAAAGCTTTTTAAATAGCAGTGATCTTGTAGAAGAGATAAATGCAATAATGCCAAAACAATAGGTATAAAAATGCTTCACCATTTGTTATGAAAATGTAGTGAAAAGAAAGTAAGGACATCAGGACTCTAAGAAAATGTTATGTTAAGGACAGTAGTTCTAGAGTTTCTTCATGAGTTGCTCTTGAAAGTGTGAAAAATCAGTATTGGGGTGAATAGGGTTTAAGCCTTCAGAGAGCATTGTGGCATATTTCCTCATTAGCAGGTTGTACCCATCTTGGCAAAAGGAAACAACTTCCCTTGTTTCTTTTCCCAGGAATGTTGCTCTCGAAAAGTTGAGTCTTAATTCAGTTTGCAGGGCTTCATCCAAACCTGACTTAATAGCCATGAAAGAAGCCTTGTCTTCAGGGAGCAGTCTAGAATTATTCTAAAAGTTCAGCTCCAAGGAGAAAACCAGTGCCTGTACAAGCCTATCTTATAGCACTCTGACCATTTTAACTTCATTCAAAGATAGTGCAGTGATTGCTATTTACTAGGTTTGGAGTTTGGAAGAGGTTAATGATGAATCAAGGTAGTGAGACTTTAAAATTTGTCTTAAAAAAGAAAAATTGTCTCATGTGCCAGCTTCATGGCACTGAACTTTAAAAACTGGAATCCACCTCTCTAAAATCCATCAGGGGTAATATTATTGCATTTACTTGATACTTCTCCCTTTACAAGTCCTGCCTTGTGGTCTAGACAGACATCATTTGTAATGTGAGTGATAATGGAGCTAAATGCTTACGACTTTATGCATGATAGTTTCAACTAGTTTTGATGGTAAAATGTTCCAAAGTTGTTTCATTTTCAATGCCAAGTGCTCTAGTTTTAGTTTTCAGATTGCTTGGTTTTTCCTGCTTCCACAGAGTCAGAGTGGTAAGGACAGCTTACCACTCTTTGAGGTGAAAGGATACCGGCCTGTTCTGTCCTCTTCTTTCTTTTCTCCTTCCTGCCTTGAGCCCACGGTGGAAAGGCATGGCCTAGTAACTGCTCCCTGGAAAGAAGACTCCTTCTCTCCTCTTTCTTACCTTCTCTTTCTTCTTGGAGTCACCCCTTTCTCCCACTATGTAACTGGCTTTGGAGGGCTTACTGTTTAACATATTAAGCCTTAATCCTCATAATAACCTTATGAGGTAAATATTACTATCATTATCCTCACTTTAACGATGGAGCTATGAGGTAAGGAGTGGTAAAGTCACTTGGCCATTAATAAGTGATTGAACTTTCCTGTCCCAGGACAGTCTGGCTACATTGACCATACTCTGTCTAAGCTGTAACACTATACTCACTCCTCAAATTGGACTGTATTTATTCCATGAACTACTCTAGGGTCGTGACCTAGAGTTTGAAAAATTAGTGAACTTGAACACATCCAGGGGAGGGGTGACAGAGTGATGAATGAGATGATTAGAATCCATAGCATTTGGAGACAGATGAAAGGAACTCGTAATACTAACTCATGAGTGATTTGAAATATTTGAAGGATTGTTTTGGTGTGAGAGGGGATGTTCTCTGTGACTTAGAAGGTAGGACCGACTCTATAGGCAGGAAAGAGAAGGCAGCACCTTTTTACTTGGTATTATAAATAATCTTCTCATCATTATACCTGTCGAAAAAGACAGATGGATTTGATTATGAGGTTACGAATTCTCCTTTCTTTCAATCGGTAATTTTGGATATGAAACTAGATATGAGGCACTTTTCTAGGATAAAGCCATTGGTGAACACAGTAGACAAATTCCATGCACTCGTGGAATTTCCGTTTTAGTGGAGTGAGACAGATAATAAATATAAATATATAAATATATACATGACATTGCTACACTTTGATAAATGCCATGAAGAAAAGTAAAAAAAAAAAAAAACTAGTGAGAGTGTTTAAGAGGAGTGCAAATTTGTGGTGGGCTTAATAAAAACTTCTAGTTAAGGTAACATTTGAGCAGAATCCTCATAAAAGTGAGGAACAGAACCTCTCACTTTTAGGGAGGAGAA
Organism: Catagonus wagneri; assembly: GCA_004024745.2. Taxonomy (NCBI): domain Eukaryota; kingdom Metazoa; phylum Chordata; class Mammalia; order Artiodactyla; family Tayassuidae; genus Catagonus; species Catagonus wagneri. Next base: position 2,549,893 of record PVHT020004944.1, on the reverse strand, counting down.
TACTACAGGCAAAGGGAATAGCAAATACAAAGGACTTGAACTGCATGTACTTTGTAGATTTGAAGACTGTCAAGTGGCCAGTGGCTGGGTTGGAGTGAGCAAAAGGAAAAGTGGCAGAAGGGGAAGAGAGCTTGGGACTGGAGAAGGAAGAAGGCCTGGTAGATTGTGTAGGGCCTTTTAGGTCAGGATTGAGGTTTACTTGAGTACAAAGGGAAGGAGGTTGGGTAGAGGAATGACTTTTAAAAGGATCGATCTGTTGTATAGAAAATCGTAGAGCAGTAGGCTAGTTAGGATATTATTGTTAAACTACAGATGTGCAAAAACTCCTTGGGTCATTACCTATTTGGAATGTGATTAAACTAGAGCACAGTAAGGTCTTTTCTGACTATAGGATTTGTGATTCTATATTTTATTTTACTTTTCAAATTCTTTCTGGTGCTTAAAAGTCATGTACATGCTATCTAATGATGTTTGAAAAAAATATCTTAAAGAAAAGTTCTGTACCTTGTAATCCAGTGTGTGTAAATGGACTTGAAATGACTGGTCACTACTATGTAATTTAAAGCAGTCAAGTCTTTAGAATAATTTAGATCCATCTATTTAGTCACCATGACTATGGCTGCACCCCTACTATCTATTAAATAAGAAACAGGGTTAAACTCTTGAGATTCTGTGCAGGTTAAAGTATATTTTAAGTTAATTGAAAATACTTCCTAGAAGTTTTAGTAAAGAGCAGTAAGCAAATATGTATTCTGATTTGGTCATTTTTGAACTTCAAGTCTTTGAGCTTTAATTTCTGTGATGACATTTTTACAGCAACCTGAGCCACAGCAGTGACAATGCTGGCTCCTTAACCTACTGGGCCACCAGGGAACTCTGCATTTATAAAAGCCTATATCTATTTGAAGGGGTAGGGATTCAGTAAATTTTATAAAAATGTGACATAATGCCAGAAGTATTTGGAAATGTACAGTTTGTAATTTTATATTTTCAATTATTTTCATGTCTTTTTTTTTTTTTTTTTGGCTTCCCTGTGGCATATGGAGTTCTGGGCCAGCAAACAGATCCAAGCTGTAGTTGCAGCCTATGCCACATGGATCCCTTAACCCTCTGTGCCAGGCTGGGAATTGAACCCATGTCCTGGCACAGCAGAAATGTCACCAACCCTGCTGCCCCACAGTGGGAACTCCATCATGCCTTTTGACCTTCAAAGCAATATTGTAAATCGGGTAGGGCAACTAACAATTTTCCCATTTTTGAAAAGGATTTGGCAGTCTGTCTTAAAGTTATTTTAAAATTACTTGGAAGTTATTTTAAAATTACGTCCCATATTTCTGTGTGCTTTATGAACATGTGAAGTCCTTCAGATCAAGGTCCATATCCAAATATATCTTCTGTCGCCTTCTCAGAGCTAGACAGCATGTTCTGGGCACTTAATAAATACCGTTTGATAGAAATCTAGAAAGTCGGAGTTTCTCTCCTAGTACCAACCTGTTTTTCCCTCTTATTAGAACCTCACTACCACACACTCGCTACTTTGTAATTTCCTGGCTTGAACTCCTAGAAATCAACAGTAAATATGTAAAGAAAATCTACTGACTCTTTTTCTATCCGGGAAGAAGGGCAGGTGGGGAGTCTGCAAGGGGGGAGATCTCCCAGGACAGAGAGGGGTTCGCGGTGTTGGCGGGTGATTGGCTCATCCTCGTAGTTGTGTGGATTCAATTGGGTATGCAAAGGCCACAGCCCAATTTAATTCACTCATCTCTTATCTCTCAGTTTACAGCCGTGTAGGGGAGGGGACATTTCCCCCTTTCCCCTCTCAGTTCTTTTGGCTGCAAATCAAGTGACACAAGGCAGACTGGCAGGAGATTACATTTACTCCTTGCCCCAGGGGATCCATGTATGAAAAGTTCTGAAGACAAGAGGCGAGGTGAACTATACATACATGTATATTCTGGACTAAGAAGAAGGAAGGGAAGGACTGAGGCTTCAAAGGGAAGTGGGATAATTCACAAGAAGATAAAAAAAGTTAACGTTTGGTAAACAAATGTTGGCTGGGCCATCCAGAGGTAATGGTGCGCGGAGAGGACTTCGACCAAGTGGGCTTGGCTGGCTTCCTTCCTCTCCTACCACACCTGGCCCTTTACCCTGCTCGTCTGTGGTGATAGCTCCTTCCTGGGACTGGCCTCCTGTCTTTAATTCTTCCAGGCAATAAGGGGGAAGGTCAAACGTTCTTCTTGAGGCCCAAAGGGCCTCGATTATTTTCAGCACAAAGTAATTTGCATGCCAGAGTGGTACATTTTGGGACAGCCTGCCCTGAACCCCATCACTGGTAAGAAGACCCCCAAACTATATAATACAGTTTCTTCCTACAAAAAGCTTACGTGCAAGCTGGGGATGCAAGTGTGAGCACATGAAAGGTGTGAATGCAACTTCAGTAGAGTGGGGCAGAAGGAAGCCCGTGTGGGCATGAGTTGACAACTCCTTTGAGATCGTTTGATAGGAAACAAATGACTAAGAAGGCTTTCAGAGTTAGGAGTTATGTACCGGTTTTCCTAAGATTAGAGGTGGGTATTTGGAGGCAGAAGGGAAATAAGAGGGAAGTATTGGAGAAGAATATGAATAGAGGAGCAGTGAAAAAGCTCCAGAGTTGGAAAGTGCCTGGATCTATATAACAGCTTGTAGAAAAGCAAGAGATGCTGTCTTCTGAGAAGAGAGAGTATGCAACAAAGAAAGATATGCATCTCACTTTTCTCAAATGAAAACTATCCCTTGCCCCTTGAGAACACTTAATGCAAAAGGATGACTTGATGTTATATGAAAAGTACTCATTTCTTTCATATTTCAGTGTTGTAGCCGCTGTGAGTCTGGCCACTGCTGTAGTACAAGTTCAGTTCCTGGCCCATGAACTTCTGCATGCCAGGGGCATGGCCAAAAAAATTTCAAAAATAAATGTGACTTCTGTAGACAGTTTCAATACATCCAGGTGTGATTTGGTTGAAGCAGACAGGATGAGAGGAAAAGGCTCGTGAAATAAAAAGTTACTTCTCACTTGCGTTTTGCCTTCATCGTTTTTCTTCCTTAAGGAATCCACAGAGCCCCTGTTGCACTCAGGAAAACTTTTAAAAATAGCATATTTCTGAAAACCCTGCTAAAACTCAGTCCGTTGAACATATTTTCCCTGTAACTACTACTGTAACATTTGAGGTTTGCTGATAACGCTATGTAGGTGTGGCATTCTGTGTCTGTATCACAATCACAATATCACAGCCCATCCTCAGCAAAGGACGTTATGAAAAAAAACAACTTCAGATTATATAATTGCTTTATCAGGGCCTAGAAGGAAGCTAATTGTGGAGTATGCTTTTTCTCCGAATATATATGTTTATCATTAGAACTGACAAGGAAAGACATAAAGTTATACAAATGCCAGCTAAATAAGAATGTGATTTGAAAGTTCTTCCCCTTCCTTTCCGAGGCTGTCTTAAAATGACTTTCTGCTATTTCTGTAGGTAGGTCACACATTAACTCATTTTACTTTCAGATGCGTGACAGAATTATGCATGAACAAGTCTTAGAGGTTATAGATAATGCAACCTAACAATTGGAAGATAGTGTATTTTAAGCTGATGATGAAAAGGCTTTCTTTTCAAACAAACCCTTTAACCATCTGGTTTCGCAATGGTGAGAGGGTGCAATTCTAGAGTAGAGAATATCCAAGTAAGTGAATAAGGCTTTCCTTGGCCTACGATATTTTTCCAGTGAATAGTCTTCCCATCAAGAGGTGTTTTTACAACATCTGGTTAACACCCAGCACTGAGCTGGGTTACAGAAAATATATCTAGGGCACTTAAAATCTAGCTGAGAAGACTACTGAATAATTCAAAATGGTCTATAACCAAGTAGTTGGCGTGTGACACAAAAATCATGAATTTTCTGGAGTTTTAGGAATGTTCTGTTCCCTTCCCCACCTTGATTTATAGAAGGAGAAACCAAAGTTCTGTGAGTTGATAGGACTTTCCCAAAGCCACACCTGATTGAGGGTAAATGCAGAATTAGAATTCAGTGATTTTTTTTAACCCATTGTATAAGACTTACATCTAAAATTCAAGGAAAGGAAATGTAGGTGTGACTTAAATTAGCTGGAACAAGAGATATATGTAAAGGTGAAATCGAATGCTTGTATTGAATACTCCAAACCAGAAGTAGTAGTTTATTCATGAATGCTTTCCAAGTTTATAACTACGTGATGCAGGGTATTTAACAATTAACACATTTATCATATATGCTGTGCTCATAATTGATTCTTAATGCGCTGTTGGTTTCTCATCTGAATTTATATGAAAATGAATGAGAAAACAGCTCTGTGTCTTTGGAATGCTTTCATTTATCATCTTACAAATTTATCTCTGTGTTTCTGTTTCTTTCAACTTTTGGTAAAATAATCTTTCATACCATGTTGTCTATGTTCTAAGAAAATTTGTTCTCCTTTGATTATTTTGTCCTTTCATTTCTATGGGGAATATTCAACTTCAGAGTGATCAGATATGTCTATGATAAATATTCTTATAGTTTCTGATGCTTGGTTTTAAAATTTCATTTGGGAATATAATTCCAAAATTATTTTCATGTAGAAGGCTGTCCTTTGAGTTATTACATGTTTAATTTAGCAACCACCTCTAAATACAAAATGCTTTCTGCTATGTGTTTTTTATCTTTCGCCAGCCAGCAGTCTAAGTTAACAGCATGATTAATTTACTTGAAATTATAACTGATTGGGATTTATTTAGCACAATACATATATATTTGAATGCATCACTGTCTGCTTTGCCAAACAAAATACATTGAACAATCCTCCTTATAAAGTCATTCATATTCAGTCTTATACCGTGTCATTGTGAGTAATATCTAAGCTATAAATATATCAACAAACCTATAACCTTTGGTGATGTCTGTTTTATTGTTCATAAGAATTATCCATAAGCATGTTCTTATGTAATTTCTTTAAACTCATTAACTTCATTTAAATGGTTCCAACAGTATTTTTTTTTTTTCTTTTTACATGGCCTATGGAAGTTCCCGGGCTAAGGGTCAGATTGGAGCTGCATTTCAGGCCTACACCATAGCCATGGCAACACCAGGTGTGAGTTGCATCTGCAACCTACACTGCAGCTTGGGTCAGTCCTTAACCCATTGAACAAGGCAGGGGATTGAACCCACATCCTCACAGACACCGTGTTGGGTTCTCAACCTGCTGAGCCACAACAGGAACTGCTTAGAGAATCTTAATACACAGTTTGAAATGTCTGTAAACTTTACATGGCTGGATAGCTCTTTCAGTAATTAAGGTCAATTTAAAAAAATATTGCTATAGATTCTTCTAGGTCTGATCACACACATCATTTGCTTTGGCAAAGATCTGGTGAGTCGTGTTGAAGTGTCATGATCCCACATTTACTTGTCTTGTGGACGTACCTCTGGTGACTCAGGGCCTACCACATTGTATGGGAGGGAAACAGACTGCGTAGAATTTTTAAAACAAATAAACACTTTGAAGTGTATGCCTCAAATAATCTTCACTTATTTTTGAGGAGAAAAGTAAAAGTGGAACCAAAATATTACCCCTTAGAAACAGCCACTCAAGTTCAATGCCTCATTAATACTTGGAAAGGAAACTGGGATTCTAAAAAAAATGCAAACAGGCAAAAATGAGGAAATTGTTTTCTAAAAGGCCAAACATTATACAGGGAATATTCTTCTTAAGAATTCAGACTCTACTTTCTGGTTTGTGTCCTGCTGTTTGAGGTCTTAGATCCCCTTGTAAACATATACCTGTGAGTTTTGCCCTCCAACCCTTTAAATCTCCTTGCTATGTTCTTCTTGCACAAACTTTTCTCCTGTTTCGTCCTCGGTGCCCTCTTACCTAAAACTCAACTTTTTTTCCCTCTCAGATAAGTACTGGCACCGAGAAGGATTCAAACATTAATCTTTTTTTCACTGAGTTTCAGCAAAATCTTTTTTCAGTCTATCGTAAATTTCTTTTTCTTCTCAGAATAAAACACAGCAGAGGAGCACTTGTCAGTGACCCCTCTAGACTGTGGTTACAGCATTATTATTTTTAAAAAGAAAAGAAAGTGACATAACATTTACCTGGTACACTAGTTTGAAATAACAGAAAACCCCAATTCTGTATTAGATATTTCAAATTGTCCTATTGACCTCCCCGTTTTTATTTTGTGCTTATTAATTTTTAGCATGGATTGATTGGGAAAAGAACGCATAATTTTTATAGACTAAGAGGAATGTTTATCCAGCAGTTAGTTTTGATGCTACATTGCTAAATTGTGCAATTGTGAAAACAAATTGACTAAAAGAGTGTTACACCATAAGACAGAAAACAAAGCCGTAGACCTATAAAGTGAATTACAAGGTAAGCTTTCTGCAGTCCCAAAGGCAAATGATACTGAAGAATTTTTCTCAGATCGAAATTACCCTTAAATAATTCACATTACCTGCTTTTAGGGGAATATAGCTCAGGTATAAAGTATTAAATTTTGATGCTTCAAGTTGTATTTCTATGTATCATATTGTGACACAAAGTGTTGTTTTCTAGCATTTGAGGTGGATTCATACTGTTTTTAAATATTAGGTTGAAATGGAGAAATTTCTTTAGTGTCCTCACTTTATAATATAAAACAGAATTTCTTTATTGCCAATGAAGAACTTTCACCCTAAAATTCATGTTACCATCACCAAATACATGACTTTTGAAATAGCTTTTTATGCCCTTCTAGGTTAGACAGTAACCTTTATGACTTTTCAGGATATGTTTGAGGCAACATTGCAATATAGAAAAAATCACTAAACTCAGCCTCAGAAAGCCTGTTTTTTATTCTAGATTCTTCTACTGATTAGATAAACTAAAAACATGTTATTTAACATTTTTTCTTCATTTTATTATCTGAAATAAGGGAATGGATCAGACATCCTCACAAATATTGTTTTGAATTTTAAAATAACATGACTCAAAAAGTATTCCTCACCTCACTAGACCTAAAAATACAGTGAAATTGTCTCAACCAGTTTTTCTATGATTTTACTCGTCATCACTTCTATCTACTTAACTTCCAATCCTGTAATATTTTCCAAAGCATCGTATGTCAAATATTGACCACTCCCCAGTTTCTCCTGCCAGATTTTTCTCCTGCTGCCAAATCCCTCTTCACTTCTTTCCAAGGGCAGAGGGCTGGACTCTGGACCAGATATTAACTGCTTTCCAGGGACCAAGATTAATTTCAGTTTTGAGGATGATCCAAACACACATCGTGTGCAACACTGAATTCAATTAAGGGAGAGTTTCCTGAGCTCTTTTGGTGAATCTGACTTGGTACTTTGCATTTACATTACCCTTTGTTTTAAAGCGCCATCAGATGTGTTTTATTGTATTCAAATATTTACCTTTAATTTTTTGCATGATGAAACGTCACAAATCCAGATGACTTGGACTTGGGGAGGTTGGTATATAGCTTTGAAATGTGGAAAATTAGAAATTGTAGAATGTCGTCATTTTCCATTGGTTCCAGAATAAAGAGGAGACTATTGGGAAGTTGCCCATTTTCCAAGCAATCAAAGAGGAACATGTCAGTAGCCTGAAGCAGAAAATTCATAAACCACACATGCGTTCTTCTCCATTCGCAGACTAAGAAATTGCTCTGGTAACTAAGGAAGAGACCCACTTAGCCAGCTCACATTCCATTACCTTTTAACCAGTTTAACTGGGTCATAATTGAAAAATAATAAATTGCACCCATTGTAATTGCACAGTTTGATAGCTTTCGACAAATATATACTCTCATGTAGTTGCCACCACAATTGAAATTAAAAAAATTTTTTTTCATCATCCTCCCTGAAATTCACTTATACTTCTACCCACTCAATCAGCCCCTTCTCCCTACTCCCTGACCCAGGCAGCCAGTGATTGCTTTCCATGTAACAACTTCAATTTATCTTTCCTAAAGTTTCTTAGAAACAGAATCACACACAGTATGTTTTGTGCGTGTCTGTATTCTTTTGCTCAGTGTAATGTTTTGAGATTCATACACGTTGTTGTGTTTATTAGTAATTCCTTCCTTTGAATGCTAGGTGGTATTCCATCTTACAGATGCACCACCACTTGTTTATCCACTTACCAGTTGATGGACAGGGGAGTTGTTTCTAGAGTTAATACTGTTGTGAAAAAAGTTTTTGTGAATGTGCGTGCACAAGACTTTGCATGAACATGCTTTCATTTATCTTGGGCAAATAACTTAGGGTAGAATTGCTAGATTATATGGTAAGTGCACATTTAACTTTATAAGAAAATGCCAAACTGTTTTCCAAAAAAGTATCACCATTGTATACCCACCAGAAATACATGGAAGTTACAGCTGTCCTACATCCTCATTAATGCTGGTTTTATCCATTTTTTTAATTGCAGCCATTCCGAAAGGTATAGTTTAAATCTGCATGTCTCTAAAGACAGCTGATGTTCAGCATCTGATGGTATACTTAGTGGCTCTTTGTATATCTTCTTTTGTGAATTATCTGTTCAAATATTTTATCCATTTTTCATTAGGTTGTTGCTCTTATTCTTATTAAATTGTAACAGTTCTCTGTATATTCTGGATATAAGCCTAAGTCCTTTTTCATATTTATGTATTATGAATGTTTTCTCCAGATCTGTGGCTTGCCGTTTCATTTTTTTTAACAATGGCATTCAAAGAGCAGAAAATACTAATTTTGATGGAATACATTTTATGATATTTCTAAATGCTTTTGGCTTTTTATGTTTATCTAGTGATTGCTGAGTGTTTGACTTCCTTAAGATTGCAAGTATTTTATTCCAAGTTTCCTACAGAGTTTTTATTGTTTTACTTTTTATAACTCCTTCAGTATTGCATTTTGATTTTATTTTGTGTATGTTGTGAAGTAAAGGTCAACAATTTCTTGGTGTTTTTCTTTGTTTTGTTTCGGTTAGTGGAGGCTCATTCTCTTCCCTCCCTGTTTTGCCTCTTCCTTCTCATGCCTTTCTCTTCCTCTTCCTTCTTCAACATATAGAAGTCCAATTGTTCTAGTACTGCTTGTGGCAAAGATTATCTGTTATTTATTGGATTATTGTGAAATACAAGTAAAAAAATCAATTTACATGGTCTGTGAGAATTAATTTTTTCAATATGTTCATTGGTCAATATGCCTACCTGAATTTAATATTAAATTTTCTTGATTACGTTAGCTTTGTTTTTAGGGCTGCATTGGCAGCATATGGAAGTTCCCAGGCTAGGGGTTGAAGCTGAGGTGCAGCTGACTGTGCTGTGTCATAGTCACAGCAATGCAGAATCCAAGCCGCATCTGCGACCCACACCATAGCTTGCGGCAATGCTGACTGAGGCCAGGGATTGAACCCACATCCTCATGGATACTAGTTGGTTCCTAACCTGCTGAGCCACAGCTGTAACTCAGCTTTATAATAAGTATTAAAATCAGAGTCTTCCAAATTTATTTTTCTTTCTCAAAATTGTTTTGGCTCTTCTGGTCATTTACCTAGTAATAAATTTTAAAATTAACTCAATTTCTATAAAATGTCATAATATGATTTTGATTGAGACTGCATTGACTCTATAGATCAATTAGGAAAAATTGCCATCTTAACAATGAGTTTTCTGATCCACTAATGTAATTCATTTACTTTTCTGTTCCTATATATTGTCTTCAATTTCTCAAAGCGTTGTTTTGTAGTTTTCATTGTACAGGTCTTTTGAATATATTTTAAGTTATTATCCCTAAGTAGTTCTTGATTTTTGCTGTTTCTGTAAATAACATTGAAGGATTTTAAAATTTCCTATTTTGGTTGTCAATATATAAAACAAATACAGTGGACTTTTGCATATTGCTCTGTGTCTCCCTGTGATTTCTACATAGCCAGTTAGTTGCAAATTGAAAGTTTTACTTCTTCCTTTTTAAATTTGTATGCTTTATATTTCTTTTTCTCGGCTCTTTGCATGGCTTCGATCCCAGTACAATTTTTAATGGAAGTGATAAGAACAGACATTTTTGCCTTCTTTTACCAGGAAGTATGATGTGAGATATAGATTTGGCACAGACATCCTTTATGAGGTTGAGAAACTTCCTTCAGGTTTGCGGAAGATCTTTTTAAAATGTATGTATATATGTTATATTTATCTATTGCTTTTCTGCATTTATTGAAAGGATTGTATGTTATTTATGCTTTATCTGTTGATGTAGTAAATTACACTGATTTTTTTAAATTGAGGTACAAATGACATACGACATTACATTAGTTTCAGGCATATAACAAATGAAATAATCTGATATGCGTATATATTGCAAAATGACCACCACAATAAGTCTAGTTAACATCCATTACCAACCGTGGTGAAAAGAGAGAGAGGACATCACCATAGAACCTATAAACACCGAAAACTTAATGAGGAAATATTAGAAACATCTTATTTCAATAAACTTGATAGCTTAAATGAAATACACTAATATTTTGAGTGACATGATATTACATGAATTACATCCATAAACCAACCTTGCAAATCCTGATATAAACCTCACTTGGTCAGGATGCATTATTTATTTTACATATTGCTGGACTTGGATTGTTAATATTTTGTTCATGATTTTTGCATCTATGTTCAGAATATCAAAAGAGATATTGAACTATACTTAAGTGTTTAATAGACTTCACCAGTGAATTCAAGTTACTTAATAGATATAGGGTATTTAGGTTTTCAGTGTCTTTTTAAGTGGGTTTTGGTAAGTTGTGTCATTCAAGAAATTGATCTTTTTCATCTAGGTTATCAAATGTATTGAAATGAGATATTTCTGATATTTTCTCTTTAAGCTATCAGTGCTTGGAAGTTTTATAGTGATTTTTCTATCGTCTTTTATTCCTGATACTAGAAATATGTCTCTTTTTTCCTCATTATCATTCTAACTAGTGGTTTATCAGTTTTATCTTGTTGAAGAACTATCTTTTAATTCGATAGATTGTATAGATTTTCTCAATGCGTTTTCTGCATTCAATTTCTTGAATGTCTGCTCTAATATTTATTATTTTCTTCTTTCTATTCACTTTGGGTTAATTTCTCTTCATTTTCTTCTTTCTTAAGAAGGAAATTTAAATCACTGATTTGAAGACTTTCTTCCTTTCTCATACAAGAATTTTAATATTACATATCTTCCTTTAATTGTTGCTTAATTTGCATCCTAAGTTTTTTGCGACATTGTTTTCATTTTCATTCAGTTAAAAATATTTTTCAATTTCCTTTGTGATTTTTTTTTGAGTCTTGGGTTATTTGAAAGTATGTTGTTTAATGTTTCTAAATGTTTGTATTAAGAGGACAGACTTTGTATTATTTTAGTCCTTTCATCTTTAGTAAGATTTATTTTCATTGGTGCTGAATGTGGTTTATATTGGTAAATGTTCTACACACACTTGAAAGAATGTGTCTCCTACTATAGTTGGCTGGAAATGTTCTGTAAATATCAACAGGTCATGTTGTTTGACAGTGCTTCCCAAGGTCTCTTTGTTACCATGATAAAACTTTGGATTTCTCTTTTTATTCTTTTAGTTCTATTAATTAATCTCTTTTGTAGGTTTTTGATCTTTACCATTAGGTGCATACTCATTTAAGATATCAACATCTTCTTGATGAGTTAACCGTTTTAACCTTAGGAAGTGTCCCTCGTTGTCCCTGGTTCTGAAGTTTACTTCTTCTGGCATTAATACAGCTACTCCAAGTTTCTTCTGAACAGTGTTTGCACTAACACTTATGTAAGTGTTGCACTTCTCTTTGTAGGCTGACTTATTTGTCTTTGCGCATGCCCGCCGTGTAGTCTCATAGTGAAGACAATGCACTTAAAAATGAGTTTGAGTGTTTGATATAGAAAATATAAAAACAAGAGTTCATGTCGTGGCTCAGTGGTTAACCAACCCAACTAGGATCCGTGAGGACTTGGGTTCGATCCCTGGCCTTGCTCAGTGGGTTAAAGATCTGGCATTGCCATGAGCTGTGGTGTAGGTCACAGATGTGGTTTGGATCCTGCATTGCTGTGGCTGTGGTGTAGGCTGGCAACTGCAGCTCCCATTTGGTTCCTTAAAGTGTTTTAAGGAAAAATTAAAAAAATTAAAATTTGGGAATCTCCATATGCCAGGGGTGCGGTCCTAAAGTGATATTACATTTGTCACAAAATAGCACACATACTCTTTGTACAAATATTAGAAAAAAATACCTTTCCCAATAAATAATCAATAAATTACATGCTTCTTAAGATATGTTCTATGCAGGGGTACATAGATGCTTCTCATTTTAGTATTTAAGAAACAAAGTGTGACTATTTTAAATATGCTAACACTCTTAAAGCTTGGCTAATGTAAACGTAAAAATCTCCCCCCTTAAACGTCAAAGTACAGTACAAATAAAGAATTCTATCTGGGTTTTGGTGGAAATGAAGTGTATCAAATAGGGAAAATTCATTACTTCATTATCAAAATAGTCCATAGCATTTAAGACCTTGGGTATAGCTGGGTCATTCAGAGTTCACCATGGAAAAGTGACTGTGGCAGTCTGTCTATAAGAATGCATGTAACCACATAAAGGAAAATTGCCTGTTTTGTTGACTGTTTTCTCCTTAGTAGCTGAGCACTTGATATGTATCTGCTTAAGCAGTGAATCCAAAGATCCGTCTTCAAACATTTATTTAGCAATCTTTCAACAAATATTTGATCTCCATTTGTGTCCCAAATGTTGTCCTCGGTACCAAGGAAATAGTGATATATGTAAATATATTTTACGCCCTCATGGAGCTTATATTCTGATAATGAGAACACATAACCAATATTCTAGTTGGGGAAAAACTAGCCAAACAGAAGGTGGAGAGTGTTTTAAGGAAAATTTTTAAAAATTAAATGGAAGAGAGTAGGGAGATAACGTGGCTTCAGCAGCTGTACATTCTGCATGATTCGTCTCTGATCAGTCTTTTCACCCATGATGTTCCTTGAAGCTGGATAGCCTGGAGAGTCTGATGCCCAGAAATTTCATGCAAATAGCGTGGAGTAGAGGACACTTGAATCAGCCACTGTCACTCTCTAATTCTTATCGGTGCATGAATTGAGCACCTTCTGTGTGCCAGGATTTTTATTAGGCTTTACGAATGTATGATCCTGCCCTGGAGAAACTCCTTGACCAATGGAAGAGGTAGATTTTTAAACTCATATTTCCAATGTAATGAAATGGCTGCTCCGAAGGAAGAATGTACACAGAGATCTGGAGATTCAAGAGAGGTGCTTGTCTTCTCAGAAGTCGGAAAGTGCCCCCCAGGGAAAGGGGCATTTCAACACAGTTTTTAAGGAGTGCCAGGAGTTTTCTGGAGTAGAGTGTGATGGACAAGCATCTCCTAAGAGAGCAACAGCAGCATGTTCAAAGGCACGGGAGCATTAAAAAGCAGGGCAATGCAGAATAAAGATAGGGAATTCCTAGATGTTGACGGGGTGAATAAAACTGAGAGGGGAAACAGGTCAGGAGATGAGGTTGAAAGGTACAGAGGGGCCCGATAATGATGGATCTGCAGGACTTTGGGATGGATTTTATTAAGCAGGCAAAGAATGTGATTTTTAAGAAGGCATTTTTGTGTGTGGGCAGTGTGGAGAAAACAAAGAAAATGTATAAAAATAGATTCTTGTCTCCCCTCTTTTCATTTTAATTTCCCCTTCATTTAAGAGGGAAAACTTCGTTTAAAACTAACATCTGACACTTCCTCCCCTCGATTTGCAATTGAGAAAGAGACTCAAGTGTTTCTTTTTTCCTCGTCTAGTATTTGATAGCACTGCTGCCCACAGAGGCAGCTCACACTCTGGTCAATGTTTGCTGGTGCATCCTGGAAAATACAAATTTCCAGCCAACACAGCAGAAGGTTGCTATTCACAATCTAGAAATTGTCGAGGCAAATGCTGATTTTCACAGCCATGTACTTTTCTGCATATTATTCGGTCACCATTTCCCAGGAACTGGAGATTTCTCTTCCTTTAAAGAGAGGGTCTCTAAAAGCTCACCAGTTTTCTGAGTCATTTCTGTGATGGCATTTGTTTTAGTCAGGGGAAAGAACCTACATCTCAGGCCTTGGGAAGTATTCATTACACTTTCTGGTAGGTCCTAAGCTACCTTGAACTTCATATATTATTCTTTAATAACGACTTTCCATGTCATGAGAATGGAACACAGGAAGGCTCACTAGTATCAATGGTCAGGTAATTGAACCATCAGGAGCTCTGTTTTGCATGATGCTCTGGCTTTGAGAATACTTGATTGTTAGCAAATTTGCTTTTGCTAAAAGAAATTGAAATGATTCATAAAATGAAATTCAGAAGGGTCATGCATAGAGGCCAAAGTGGTTTTGGTTCTCTGTTTTTCCTCTCCCAGGTATATTAGCAAAGGTTGTTGACAAAAAGTGAACACTTAAACTGAAAAGGAAATTTAATATGAAGCTGTCTTAGGTGCAAAGGCACAATGGCCGGATAATATCTTGTGAAGCCATAGGTCTCCTAATGCAGTCTTCTTTACTGAAAAGAATCAAATATTTTTTTCTAAGAATGTATGTGTGGCATGAATACTGTATTTTTGTGGTGCATTTAGGTCACACCAAAAATGACTGTTTTATTCTGAAAATGAAAACCAAATGAATCTCAGCCAGCCATTTGTGTAAGAAGAAAACAAAGCACCATCTTTTTTATCCTTTTAATGGAGAGCGCCCCAGCATCAATTTGTCTGCTGAATATATGAAATAGTTTATTACTTGTATGCTTCCGAGAGCAGAGGAGCGAACGGAAGATTGGATAACTCAACTTTATGTGAACCAATCTGCCTTGTCCGGACAGAAGGAAGCAGAGTTTTATAGGATTTTTCCATGGGCTGTTCCCGACTAGAGTCACTCAGGAGCACTTTCTGACCTGTAATAATTTATGAAATTTATTGCTACTTAAGCATGTCTGGACAATTTTGGCCTTCAGAAGAGTAAATAATTTATTTGGCTATTCGACCGAGGTCATCTTAAATACTTCATCAGAAGGAAAGGAGATGATTGCGTCATCTCTGTAACCCAACAGCACACACGATGCCCTTAGGCAGAGGCAGGGGCCCTTCCGGAGAGGGGCTGTGCGGCTTAACATAATTCCCTACAGGCGTTCTGCCCTGTCGGGGAGAAATTAGGGTTGAGCTGAATCAAAACTCAGCCTCCCCTGTGGCTTTGCTTGGCGCAAACATGCAACCAGAGATAATGAAGAAAAAGCCTGGAAAGGAAGGGAAGGGAGGCAAATCCATAGCTCGTTGGTGGAAGTTTCCTTCTGACGAGCAGAAGACAGAGGAGCAGAACTAAAGCGTCTGTCAAACAGGAACTACTTTGGAGATTGGGAGCCAGAAGGGGTACCAGCCTCTTTAAAATGAGTAGTGGAAAACAGTCTTTAGCAGCCCCCCAGACCCTCCAAATTATAAGCTGGTTTCAGCAAATATTGGTGATGGTAGGCTTTATTTCTTTTGAAGGTAACTACATCTTTTGTCATATCTTAAATCATGAGACGGTTTTATGTTCTATCACTTTTCCTATATCTCAGCAGTTCCCTAATGCTGGGCCCTAGGCACAAGAACAGTGAAACTCAGTGTGTGATTTACCTTTTGGTAACAGGTGTAGGTTATTCTGCTGGTTCAGAGACAATTTTAATCGTTTCTATCTATACTTTTCTTTTTCTTCTTTCCTTTTATTAGTTATCTGCTAAGTTATAATTTTCTTCGAGTAATTCACAACTTTATTTAACACAACAACACATTTCTTGAGGAATGGAAACCCAGAGACTACAAAAATTATATAATTTGAATCCAACTTCACTGCTGTATATGTTGACAGTATATCAAGATCTAGTTTTATTTTAAACTAAAATCGGTAAAGTCTTGTCTCTCAGTTCTGGAAATAATTTGTTAGAGATTGAAACACATATTTCACATTTGATCAAGAAATACTGGCACAAAAAAATCTGTCAATACTCTTTGGATCCGTACTCTGTCACTTAACTTCTGTAACTAAATTCATATTCATTTTAATTTATTCAGCAAGCATTTATTAGACCTCTACTGTGTGCCTTGTACTCTGCTAAGCACTGTAATATTTTTAAAATGATACAGGATAATCCAATTAAGACATTTTGTTTATTGCAGGATTATAAGACATGAGCATAATTAATTTTGAGGCAAATTAGAAAGTGATGGATTGTAAGCAAGGAAAAGTAAATTGTAGTGGGAATCCAGAGAGGACCATATGCAGCCAGGAGCTTCATAGGAGTATAATTTTGAATCAGACTTTGAAGGATGGATACAGCAAGGTCTTTCTAGGTAAAGGGATGAACATAAGGAAAGGCTCAGAGGTGGGAAATTACGGATCATGTTTTTTGCTAGGATAGAAAGTAAGATGGATTTTATGTACACACTGTCATGATGAGATGGATTTCTTTCGCTGTAGGTAAATTTTTTCTATCGTGTAATTCAGGAACAAGATGGTAAAATTTAAGATGGTGGCCATATACAAAATTAATTTCTCATTAAAATATCAATTGGCATAATCAGATCTTTTCCTGTGGTGTTTTGATTTCCTAAAGAAACTTTGCATGTGTAAAGTAGGAGAAGTTGGGCTATTATGGACGACAGAGATGGAATAGCAGATAAAGAACAGCGGAAAAAGTGTGACGTTATAAACAATGCAGAGTGCTGATTTTTACCTTTCCTTTTGTGATATCTAGAAAAACACATGCATTTCAAATGCAAATTTAGTTCTGTTCTAGTACTGACACTTTGTACTGATGTGTTACACTGTCTTGAGTGATTCTTTCTTTATAGGGATTTCAGTTTGTCTCTTCAGTTTGATAACACCAAACCCCACTGAAGCGTCCAAGTTTCCGAAAGTCTTTTTTCCCCCCTAGAAATACATTTTGCTAGGAAAGGTGTAACTATATAGTGTATATAGTGTATCTTGTATATAATGTGTGTGTGTGTGTGTGTGTGTATAATTGTGTAATATAGACAACTAGAGGGTATTAAATTAAAATGTGTTTTAAAGCCAAAGGGAAATTGGACTGCCTAAACGAGGAAATGGAATTAACTGCTCCACGAGCCAAATCTGAGCGAAGAGTCTCACAGAGAGAAGTTTCTGTAATATCAATAGAATGCAGAGCATTATACAACAATAGGGTGAACTTCTGAAGGGGTTCAGAATGAACCTTGCCAAAATGTACTACTTTTAGCATTTGGATACAACCTAGCCGACTTAAGAACTTTTGCCAGTCCCTTAATTACTTAAAAGAATTTAGATACCCATTCTGGTCCAGAAAGAGAGGGAACTTTCTGTCTTAAAGACCTGTCTGGATGGCGGAGCAAACATCTCATTACCAAACAGCTGCTCTGCTTATTGTCCTATGAATTACTCTTCTCTTCTTTGAAGCCTCAGCTCAGAGTAGCACATCCTTTGAAACCAAACTTATGGTTACCAAAAGGGAAACATTGAGGGGAGGGCTATTGGGAGGTTTGGATGGGCGTATACACACCACTGTGCACAAAATCGGTAAGTAACAAGGACCTACGTAGAGGACAGGGAACTCTACTCAATACTCTGTGATGGCTTATGTGGGAAAGGAATCTGAAGAAGAATGGATATGTGTGTATGTATATATATAACGGACTCACTGTGCTGTACACCTGAAGTTAACACAACGTTGTAAATCAACTACACTCCCATAAAATTTGAAGTACAAAAAAAAATTAATTAATTAAAAAAAAGAATAGGAGTTCCCACTGTGGTGCAGCAGAATGGCAGCGTCTCTGCAGTGCCAGGATGCAGGTTTGATCCCTGGCCCAACAGAGTGGGTTAAAGGATTTGGTGTTGCCACTGCTGTAGTGTCGGCAGCAGTTGGGGCTTCAGATCTGATCCTTGACCCGGGAACTCCATATACTCTGGGGCATCCAAAAAAGGAAAAGAAAAGAAAAGTTCCTAAGTCTCAACTGCCTGTCTTGTCCTTGGGTCTCATTGTCTTTGTGGGGCCCTCGTAAGTACACAATTAAATGTTTTTCTCCTATCACTTTGTCATATGTTAACTTGATTACTAGACCAGCCAGAGAGAGCCTAGAAGGGTAGAGGAAATTTCTTCCTCCCCGACTCTTCACTGTGTTTACTTATCAAAAATGTCCTAAACTTAGTCACCAAAATTGACAGGTTTACTTGTGATTCTAGTTTAAGTTAGGAAATCTGATTTTCACTTTCCCTCTCGTTGCTGTGATGTTTCTCCTCTTAGAAATCCCTTTCTGTTCCTCAGGCTCTCCTCCCCTTCCCTAATATTCAGACTCATTTTCCTAGGTCTTCGGTCTCCCAGAGGAAATGGGGTGAAAAACCACACATTTAATGCATTATTTCTAGGAATGTTTGCATTTGGTATATATAATAATAACTGTCTAAGCACAGGGATATATGTTGCAATGTTCTGGAACTTAACCCATTAATGATGCAGCTATTTGTCTATCAATAGCCTGCCTTCTGCTTCCAGACCATTCCCACAGGTAGATGTGTGAGCACAGACAAAACTGCAATCAAGTGAGTTTTTGTCTCACATCATGTATTAGGAAAATCCTGGATTTCCTGTAGGAAAAAGGTTGTGTTCACCCCACATGATTATTCCCTTGAGGCTCTCAGCAAGGACAGCTTTTCCTGAGAGTACACAAATGAGAGTCCTCCCAGCACCACCATCGCGCCACCTTATTAGCTTTGCATCCTCCAGAGGCAAATGCCTGTTGATTGGTGCAGTTTCTAAGCTGAGTCAGCAACCAGAGAGGGAGCAGTTGTTTCAGCAGGGATGCTGGCAGCATAGCGGTTATTGGGGACGACATGGCTTTCAGCCCAGTGCACTTTGACCCGCCGCTCCCGCTTCAACTCGGGATCATTTGATTAAATATTTGTTGACACCGGTGGGAATACCTACAGTAATTTCAGCTTTTGAAAGCAAAGCTTTGACATTAGGCTTAGTTAGAATACATAGAACACTTACTTTATAAATGATCAAAGAGAAATAAAATGGGAAGGAGATGGAGCTGGCTTTCAATAGCAGGCAGTGGTGTTCTGGCTAGTGGCAAAAAGCAAGGTGATGTTATATCATGAATAGGGACTTTGGTATTAGGTTTAGTTCTCATTGCCACTTGTTAGCCGTTGACATGCAATAAGGAGTGCTGTAATAATAGGATTAAATTAGATACACACATCAGGCATTAAAATATCTGATACCCAGTAGACATGCAGTAAATGGCACTTTTTTGCAGTCTTCCCTTACATTTTGTAAATTGCTTTTAATACATTTCATAACATGTTTTTGAAAAAAAAACCTTTGACAATCTAATGAAAACTCTGGAATGTTACCTCTCAAAAAAGACCATGTACCCTAAATTTGACATTTTTTTCAGCAGTTTCGTGAACTTACTCAGAGGGCACTATTGTCACCACACTCGGTAAATGACTGGATGACTATGTCATTTTTATGGTTCTGTGGAAAGACAGTGCCACTGAAGTCTTTATGCAGAAAAGAGGGGTTTTACTGACAGTGTGTTGGTCAAATTTACCCCCGCCAGGCTCCATTCCTTCACTCTTTCTAGCATTGCCTTTGACATACTTCATGACCAGTTTGTGATGGTTTTTATCTGCAAAGTGGAAATAATACCTGCTTTCCTCACAGGAACAATGTGAGGATAAATAAGATTAATCATTTAAAGTGCTTTAGGCTCCAGTGATGATGAGTGCTATGTTATTTCGAAGCATTATTATTTACTTCACAAGTGACTTGTCACCATTCCTAATCTGTGTAAAGCACTTTCAGTTCCTTGGAGAAAGACTTGACATTGAGTAAAATTTTAATGCAAGTGGATAATATGCAATGCATAGAATCTATTCTGTCAGAGGCCCCATCACTGCTGTGTTGGGGGAAATAATGCATGCTGTAGCATAAGAGACAAAAAGAAATGTTAGGGCATACCTGCTCTTTTGAACTTCATTTCTGATCAGGCCTTCCAAACTAGCCTACGTATGTTAGAAACAGAGCATATGAGAGTACACTTGGTCACGATGTCACATTCAAACCATTGATTAACTTATCAAACAGTGAGCATTTGCTGTTTGCCACTGGACTAGATTCTAAAAGTACTAAAATGGTCAAAGTAAGAAAAAATCTTGGTGGACAATGAAATAAATCACGTATGAAGAAGGCAGAGTAAGCAATCTAAACAGCTAAATTGGAAACATCAGTGTGACATCCTGACCTTAAAATGAACTTTTAAAAAGTTTAACACTACTGAAACTTCTCAGTTGTAGAGGTAGTACTAGGATTTATGTATTAACAGTTTTTAAGGGCACCCCCTAGGATCAAGATTTTGATCTCTAATACTGTTCTCCACTGTAAAACACCTAGACTGCCTGGAAGGGAGTTATTTCCTTACCTTGGATCAGGAAGAAATTATAATGCACCTGGATATTCTCTTTTTGCCATTCATCAAGAATTTTTTCAAGGGTAGCAGAAACAATGTTATTAAGGACAAAAGGCAAAATTGAAAGGAACTCCACAGGTCCATGTTGAGGCATTTTGATTAGGTAATACAAATTATAGTAATACCATGGTTGACTTGAACAAGTTGAATTTGTGAAAGGTTAGGAATTCTTATTCATGTTCAAATTTAAATGCTATGTATTTAAATCCAGTCCTTGTATTTATTCATTGTGTTTATCCAATATGTATTTACTGAGTGCCTACTATGGGACAGTTACTAGAGCTTGCCTTCTCTAGATAGATAAGCAAATAGGATAAACAAATAAGTAAGCAAAATATTGTATGTCAGTGGTGATGAACACTATAGAGAGTAATAAATCAGAGAAGGAGGCTAAGAAATGCCAGTGAGGAGAAGTTGCCAAAAAGAGTCAGAGAACTAGGAGGTTGTCTGTGGTAAGAATGGTCCAGGCAGAGTAGAGAATGTTGGAGCTGAGGTCAGAAATGCCCAGGAAGTACCCTCGTGAAGAGCCTTGTGGGCCAGTGAAGTTTGCATCTTCCCTGAGTGAGACGGGCAGCTGTCTGCAGCTCTGTAGCAATGGGGCAATCCGCAGATGGAGCAAGAGCAGATGTGAACTACCACTCGGGGCTATGCAGTCATCTGAAAGCGGGATCATGTTGGCTCGAAATGTGATCAGATCCTAATGTATTTCCAAGTTAACACCAAGGAGATTATCTAACGGATTTGATGTGGGGTAGGTAAGAAAGAAAGGTGTCAAAAGTAGAGTCATATTTGTGGTTTGAAGAATTGGAAGAATGGAGCTGGTATTTATGGGGTTGGGAAGGAATGTTGGAGAGGCAGGTTTAGGGTACGATGATGAGCCTCCTCAGTCTGAGTTCCTGTTAGGCATTCAAGAGAAGAAGAATAGTCAGTAGAAATATGAGGCTGGAGATCTGGGAGGACTGAGCTGATGACATAAATTTGTTAGTCGTGTGTGTGTGTGTGTGTGTGTGTGTGTGTGTATACGTGTGTATATTGGGGCATGTCACATACAGATTGAGATAAGGCAGAAAGGAGGAAGAAACTAGTAGACGAGATTAAGAAAGATGGTCTTGAGGAGTTTGCTGGTGGTGTAGTGATTAGGATTCTGCACTTTCACCCCTGTGGCTCAGGTTTAATCCCTGATGCTGCACTCTGCAGAAAGAGAGAGAGAGAAAGAGGGAGAGAGGGAGAGAGAAAGAGAGAAAGAAAGAAAGAAAGAAAGAAAGAAGAGAAGAAAAGAAAGGAGAAAGGAAGGAAAACAAAGATGGTCAGAAAGAACCATGTAAGTGTTAACCTGGAATTCAAGTGAGACAGGGTTTCAAAGGTGACTGTAATAATGAAGAGTGAAAACCAATGAGCTGTATAGTTTTGAAGGATGTTGATAAAAAACTTAGTGATATATTGTTTTTGAGGTTTTTAGAATGATATCATTATTTAAAAAGTTTCTCTGCATGCCATTCAAGTCATCCTAGAAAACATAGCTGTATACCAAGAATAGAAAGGTTTGATGAACACTGATGGTCACTCCTAACAATCAGAGAGAAAACGGTTCTAATTAATCTTAACTTGTGGCTCCAGAGAAAAATCCAAGTGGAAAGAAGGTTCTACAGCATTTAAAAATGATTAGTTAGCCAAAGAACTAAAGAGGAGAGCTAAGAGTTCAACCTCACTCCCTTATCTCCTGGGAGATGAAAACTCTAAATGGCCTTTTGAGTTAAAATGAAATACTAATGAGAAATTCATGATGTCAGAATGGGTTACTGTACTGCAAAGACATTTCAATGAATTAAGTATTACAGGGCGTTTGAAACAATTTATTGGAAGGACAACAACTTACAGAAATGAAAATATATAACAGAGAGTGGCAGAGGGGAGGGAGAGGGAGAAAAGTCCAAATATATAACAACCAAATGTATTAAAAGGGACTCTACGAAATAATGTATCACTAGAGTTTAATTCTCTTGAATTTGTAGCATCAAAGAAGAGCCTTAGGAACTGATTGAAAATCTAGGTCCTGCAACATCAGCTGTTCTGAGGGGAAAGGGGATCTGTAAATTTTAAGAAAATTCTAGGAAACAATTAGTGTAATACTTTCTGAAACCACAGAAAAATATCAAAAGAAGTATTAAAAAAAAACACCTAGGGAGGTATTCCAAATGGTACAGAAATAAGGGATAATTAAATAAATCTATGGAGGTGATTCTTTTAGACTAGAATTTAAATGTGAATGACATGATAAATTTTGGAATTATTGCAGTTGTTTATATTTTGTCTGCTGTTTAAAATATTTGTAAATGTGTTATTGCCATACAAGTTATTTGAGAGACAAGTCAAAGTCATTGCTGATATTTAAGTTTTAAGAAAAATTAACTTCCGTAGTTTTATTTTTTAGATACAGGTTTAACGCATTGAACATTAAATTACAAAAGGAAGTATGTATTCCTCTTCCTGTAGAAGCCCCTTGGATACTGAAGAATCAAATACAAAGGTGAATGAAAAAGAGCCTAGTCTTCAAGCATCTAAGAGCGGGATTGTGGAGACACATCAGCACGTAGTCATAAAGGCAAGGCAGTCATAAAACTGAGGCCCCATTAGGGAAATAATTCTTATATATTTTGATTTCAGAACACTTTATCCTCTTCAAATTACTGAGGTCTTGAGCAGATTTCATTTATGTCTGTTAAATCTATCAAAGTTTACTAAAAATTAAAAGTGAGACATTTAAGTTAGTTCCTGTTGTGGTTCAGTGGAAACAAATCTGACTAGTATCCATGAGGATTCGGGTTCTATCCCTGGCCTCGCTCAGTGGGTCAGGGATCTGGCATTGCTTTGGCTGTGGTGTAGGCCAGCAACTGTAGCTCCAACTTGACCCCTAGCCTGGGAACTTCCAAATGCCCTGGGTGCAGCCCTAAAAAAAAAAAAAAAAGCGTGGCATTTAAAAATATGTATTAATTATTTAAAAATAATAAACTCTTTAAATGTTAACATGACATTTTTATAAAATATAGCTATATGTTCGAAAACACAGATTTTAGTGAGGATAATGGTATTATATCTTTGCGAATATATTTAATGTTTAGTTTAGGAGGAGCTGCATGGATTGTCATCTACTTTGTACTTAATCTCTTGCAAAGTACTATTTTGGTGGCTGTTTTTGAAGAATATGCGGCCTTAAACTGGTATATAGTGAGAAATGGAAAGGGAATTTTAATAACCTTTTAAGACAGTTCTTTTATATGACACCAAAACTTAAGCAGTTTTTTGTTTTGTTTTTTGCTGTTTTGGGGCCGCACCTGCAGCATATGGAAGTTCCCAGACTAGGGGCTGGACTGGAGCTGCAACTGCCAGCCTACTCCACAGCCACAGCGATGCCAGATCCGAGTGACATTTGCAACCTACACCACAGCTCATGGCAATGCCGGATCCTTAACCCTCTGAGCGAGGCCAGGGATTGAACCTGTGTCCTCAAGGAGGCTAGTCAGGTTCATTACTGCTGAGCCCCAACAGGAACTCCAATAAGCAGTTTCTTAAAGGTTAGGATTAAGTGGAATCTGAACTAATGTGAATAAGCTTTTCAGTTTTAGGTAAATATTCATTCGTCTGTCTCGCCTATGAATAGATCTCCTAGTAGGGAATAGCTTTATAATGTCTTCTTTGATCATTTGAAAAATATTGATTCATTAAATAACATAAATTTCACAAAAGTTGACAGATTTTATTATATAATATAAAAACCTCTTGTTTGTTAAATTAACATCATCACCAATCTCATTAAGGAAATATTTTGAGTATTGGGAGAGATACCAAGCTCACAATGGCTGATTAAACTTTCCAAAATTCTAATTTTCACTCACAAGAGCAAATTTTATTGTAACTAGAAATACTTTAGCTGTTTTCCTTGAAGTGACAGACTCCATTCATTTTTAGAAAAATGTCTGCCAAATAACCAAGTCTAAATAAACATAATATTTAGTTTTCTTTCAATTAAAAATAGTATTCCATTTAAAAGACAATAAACTGAGCTTGCAGCAAAAATATTTTATGTGTTTTTCATTCACTACAGAAAATATTAAAAAGATATGTACTCAAGGGTCAAGTATTTTTCTTAAAAGTATTTTTTTCTCTGATAAAGAACTGACATTCAGAATATGTAGAGAACTCTTAAAACAGAATAATAAAAAGGGGGAAAACCAAGTCTTTTGATTACAACGGACAAAAACAACCTTAATATAGTTTAAGTAGAAAACAGTTTTAGTACAACTATATGAAAGTACCTAGTGCCACTGAAGTGTATACTCAAAAATGGTTAAAACAGTAAATTTTATGTTATTTATATTTTTTAAAAGTATATTTTTTTTTCTTTCCAAACCTGTGGCTGTAGGATATGTAATAACTTCTAGTACTGTTGATTTGTCTGCCTTAATTTGTGTTAGGAGCTGGCAGTTAAACCCAGAATTGCTTTTGTACCATTTGTTCAAATGTCAACACAGTGAACAAGGCATCTTGCATTATTATAAAAATAGTTTTGAATTCAAAGAGTCCCTAAAAGAGTTTTAGAAACCCCTAAAATCTGTGAACTGCACTTTGACAATCACTATCATGAGAGCACAAAGAAGACACACCTACCCCAAGAAGGGTGTATGAATTAGAGGCAGAGAAGATTTATTAGAGAAATGTTACCTGATCTGGATCTAAAGGAGAGTTATTTGGCCTGTAACTGGGAGAAAATATAAGTAAAGGCGTGGAGGCAAGATATAGCATGGAGTGGGTAGCAACTGCCATAAGCTGGTGATGCTACAGTATCAGGACCAAGGCAGAGCAGGCAGTGTGAGATAAAACTGGCTCAGTTATAAAATATTAAGAACATTGCAAAATCTCCAGGAAATATTAGAAAAGGGAAGACACTGGGGGAGACGTCACTTTGGTTTGTAAAAGAGTAGGAAAATGTCTCATAAAAAAATAAGATAAAGTTTGAAAGTTGAAGCCTGTATTTACTCTTTCTTAAGAGTAGGTCTTTGACAGAAAAAAGCTTTCTTATATCTGATCTGAGTATCTCCAGTGTGGTAAAATTTGAGTCCAGTTTTCCAAAGATACTTGGAACACTTGAGCATCTTATGTCCTTCAAATCTATGAGCTGGGAATCTCAATTTATTTAGCCAAATTTGGCACACCTACAAAAATACACTAATTGTTAAACGGCTAAGTCAGAGTTCTTCGCAGTGTGTGGATTTCATAGGCTGGCTTCATTTGAAATGCTAATTATCTTAGAGCCAATTTTTTTTTTTCCATATGGATTTGTTATATTTCAGGACACTTGACTGAGGCACATTTTGTTGAAATCCATGCGGCTATGAGCCATTTATTGGTGAGAACATACTATTTGTGTAAGATATATTGTTTTTCACAGAAATTTTCTAATCTAAGAAATCTACATGTTCTTTTCTTAGAAATAATTCCTCTAAAAGGGGCTAACTCATCAGACTGGGTCTAACTGGAACAAGAGCTGTGTACCTTCGTGTTTAGCTTTGTGCAATGAATATGGCCAGTTGGGTGATTAAATTTAGCTTAGACAAAAATCTGCTAGAATATAGTGAAAAGACTTTTCCATTCATGAGGACTGGAAACTTAAAAGCATCCTTAGCCTTTTGCTTTTCCAGTCCCTTCCTCCAAATGAAAGTATTAAGACATTTTCAGAGTGATGGTGGCCTTTGTGATCATGGTATAACAAGTGTGGAGAGAGAAATTTGTGTTGTTTCAGTTGCTTACTTACTTCAGTCTAGAGAAAATAAGTGACCATTAGCAACAAAATCTGTGGGCCACCTTATCAGTGTTGTCAGTACTATAGCTAAAGGATCTAAGACAACTTTTATTATTAGACATATTAAGGTCTTCATACATATGTATTTTTAATACATTTTCCTTGAGTTCTTTCTTTTCTTTTTAAATCAGTTTTTATGTTAATAGCCACTCTAAAAAAAAATGTGAGGGATAAAATGGGACAACAGAGGAGTGATTGAATGGAAGACCTGGAATAAAAAATGATGTCCTGTAGAACATGTCACAGACTCAAAATAGAGGTCAAAATGATGAAAAGGATGTTTCAGGTGTGCAAGAATGGAAAGGTAAGGCAAATATATTGTACGGTGAAAAATAGAGCAACCTCTCTGCTCTTATACTGTAATGGAATCAGACCAGGAATCAATAACAGAAAGATAGCTGGAGATACTCAGGGATTAAACAACACATTTCTAAATAACACAGGGCTCAAAGAAGAAGTCTCTAGAGGAATTTGAAAATATTTTGAACTAAATTAAAATTAAAGCACAACATTAGAATTTGTGGGATGCAGAAAAATCAGTGCTTAGAGGTAAATTTATAGCATTAAGTGCATATATTAGAAAAGAAGAAAATATTAAAATAATCAAGTTTTCATTTCAGAAAACTATAAAAAGAAGGCAAATTTAATTCAAAGTAAGCAAAAGATAAAAAATAATTAAAATTAGAGTAGAAATCAATGAAATTGAAAACAGAAGATCAATAGAGAAGATCAACAAAACTAAAATCTGATTCTTTGAAAAAATTAATGGCTTAGATAGACTTTCTAAGAAAAAAAAAGAAGAGAGATTTTTAATATCAGAAGTGAAAAAGGGGTCATCATTACAAATCCTATGGACATTAAAAGAATGATAAAGAATACTGTGAACAAATCTAAGCCCACAAATTTCTAAGCTTAGAGGAAATGAGCCAGTTTCTTAAAAGACACAATCTGCTAAAACGCACACAAGAAGAAAATAAAAAACAATCTGAATGCAGTTATTCTATTAATGAAATTGAATCAATAATAAGTGACCCTCCAAAACAGATATTATCAAGCTCAAATGGATTCACTGATGAATTCTACCAAATGTTTAAGGAAGAAATTACACAGATTTTTAACAATTCCTTTAGAAGATAGAAATATACTCAATGTTCTTAACACATTCTATGAGATAAGCATTACTCTAATAGCAAGACTTGTTAAAGATAAGACAATAAAACTCTAGACGAATATCTGTCATAAGCATAGATGCAAAATTCCTCTACAAAATGTTGGCAAATCAAATCTACCAAAATATAGAAACAATTATATGCCACAATGAAGTGAAACTCATCCCAGATATGCAAAGCTGTTTCACACTGAAAAATATATTAACAGAGAGTTCCCATCATGCTCAGCAGTTAACGAACCCAACTAGGATCCATGAAGACGTGGGCCTTGCTCAGTGGGTTAAGGATCTGGCGTTGCCATGAGCTGTGGTGTAGCTGGCGGCTACAGCTCTGATTGTACCCCTAGCCTAGGAACCTCCTTATGCCATGGGTGCATCCCTAGAAAGACAAAAAGACAAAAAATAATATATTAATGTATCCCATCACTTCAACAGCCTAAACAAGAAAAAAAATCACAGGATCATATTAATATCTGCCAAAAAACATTTGACAATCTAATATTCATTCATGATAAAATTTCTCAGTACACTAGAAATAGAGGGCAACTTACTCAACTTGATAAGTAACATTTATAAAAATTCTCTAGCTAACATCATAATTAATTATGAGAAGCTAGAAGCTTTTCTACTAAGGTTAGGAGCAAGGTAAGTTTGTCCCCTTTCACCACTCCTTTCAGCCTTATGCTGGAAGTCCTATCTAATGCAATAAAACGAGAACAGGAAGTTAAAGTATACAGATTGAGAAGGAAGAAATAGAACTGTCTGCTTCCTGCTGACATGATTCTTTGCTGAAAATTTGAAAGAACTGACCAAAAAATCTCTTCAAACTAATAAATGATTATAACAGGTTTGCAGGATACATGGTTAATATACAAAAATCAGACAATTTCCTCTGTATCAGCAGTGAGCAAATGGAATTTGAAAGTAAAAGCTCAATACCATTTACATTATGAAATGTAATGGAATGAAATACTAAGATATAAACAAACTACTAAGATATAATCTAACAAAACATGTATACAGGTTCTATATAAGGAAAGCCACAAAACTCTGTTAAAAGAAATCAAAAAAGAGCTAAACAAATGGAGAGATATTCCATGTTCATGGATAGGAAGAATCAATGTTATCAAGATTTCAGTTCTTCCCAAATTGGTTTATATATCCAATCCCATTCAAAATGCCAATAAGTTTTTTTGTGGATATCAACAAAGTGATTCTAAAGTCTGGAAAAGCAAAAGATCCAGAATAGCTGACACAAGATCACGGGAGGAAAGTAAAATAAGAAAACCAACACTACTCAACTTCAAGACACACTATAAAGCTGCAGTAATCAAGACAGCGAGTTATTGATGAAAAAATAGATCAATGGAACAAAACAGAGAACTAGAAATAGACCCACATAAATATAGTTAATTGATCTTTGATAAAGAAGTAAAGGCATTTCAATGTACAAGAAAGAGTATTTTCACCAAATAGTTCTGAAACAACTGGACATCCACATGTGAAAAAATGAATCTAGACACAAATTTATACCATTCTCAGAAGTTAACTCAGAATGGATCATAGACCTAAATGTAAAACATGGAACTGTAAAACCCCTAGAATTTAAAAAGGAGAAAACCTGGATGTCTTTGGGTTTAGTGATAACTTTTAGAAACAGCAGTGAAAGCAAGATCCATGAAAGAGTAAACTGATAATCTGTACTTTATTAAAATTAAACATGCCTGCCCTGCAAAATACTATTAAGAAAATTAGACAATAATCCACAGTTTGGGAGAAAATATTTGCAAAAGACATCTGACAAAGGATGGTTATCCAAAATATACAAAGAAATCTTAAAACTCAACAATGATAAAATAAACAACTAGACTAAAAAAATTGACCAGCCACCTGAGTTGAAAAAGATATACAGGTGATAAATAAGCTTATACCAGAGTTCCATATCTTAACTCAATAGGAAAAATGTGTAAAATAGAATGAGTTACCACTATTAGAATGGCAAAAATTCAGAACACTAAGCACAGCAAATGCTGGCAAAGATAAGAAGAATAGGAAAAATTGTTCATACAGTTCATACAAAATCTATCTATTCATACAAAATCTAGCTTCCTTGGTTTTTAATGCAGGAGTCCAGGAGGCAGAAAGCAGCCCTGATTAAAGAAGAACCCCGTGAGTTAAAATATTATTTGCAACCAACATGGTTGGTGTTTATTTTCCAGTTAGCTTTCTGGGGCAAGAATGTCATAATTATTTTCTCTATTAACAACTAGTTATTTTCATAGAGACCCAGCACAACACCTTATAATATTCTGTTATTCTAATTTTGAAGAAGATATTGAAGAAATTGAGGGACTGTCTGTGTTGGACTTTAGAGGGCAGAAAAGCCATGACTTAGCCCATGACTTATCTAGGATTTTAACTTTCACAGGTAGCTTTTCCGAAGAGCCTTTTACTCAGCTCAAAGGAAGAATCAGTTGTATGCATGATGAATATCCCCTTATTCCTTTAGCTGCTTCCCGATTTGTCTCGCCTCAGAGAATAGTGAAAGCACTTGTCTTTTCTTTAGTAGCTTTGCTAAGGATGTCAGTGCTGAGAGTTGCTTGTTTTGGGGAGTGACTGTTCACAATTTTAGATTTTTTTTTTCTGAGTACTGTTCCATCAGTGAACAGGCTCTTAACAAATCTCCAAAATAAACTCATTTACCAAGGCTTTCTCATATTTGTCATTTCATAAGACTGAACAAACATCAGTAAAAGAAGCAATCCAAGTTCTCCTGCCAAATATGTGTATGTCCAAGATCAGGATTTCTTCATGTTTCAGTGTGGATATGGAACCTAAAATGCTAGGAATTTTTAATCTTCTTTCTAAATTATTTTTGTTTCTCTTCCTTCACTTGCTCCACTTCTGATGATTCTTAAAGGGGAAGCTGCTTGCCATTTAAAAAAGATGCACTCTAGCAGATGAAAGGCAGGGCTGTCTTCTTTTTCATTTGGAAGATTTGATTTCAGACCAACCAATTAGTAATTGTGGCTCAGAGAATCCTTTCCAGATGACTTAGTTTGGTCCAAAGCACAAAAAGACTCAAGTGGTTTAAAGTCTGAATGAGGGTCTCTGAGAGGATTGGATAAAGGTTGGAAGGAATTATTTCAGTTGCAGGAAAAGCATCTACAACATTTGTCTAGCTATTATTCTAAACTGAGCATGAAGAGAAGAGGGCAGAGTCCATCTTTGGTTTCTTTCTTCACTCTTTCTATTCATTTTTAAATAAAGCACTATACAGTTGTGCTCTCATTCTCTTTTACTATAACATTTTAGTACTGGAAATATGTGGTTGTCCATCTAGTTCAGGCCAGCTTCCCTGTTGTCCTCTTCTCATCTATGTGCTACTCCATCTTTCCTTCTTCTTTTCCCATTTTTTTGGACTCTCTGATTTCTCTTTTTATTTCCATTGCTCTCTCATTGTAACCTTTTGTTTCATTTTCTTTGTACAGAACTCAAACACTTTCAGAGACCAGACAATCTAAATATGTTAAGTGACATGTCAATGCATCAAAGCCTCATGAAAACTCAACAAACTGAAATGCGTGACCCATCCAAAGCTGATTTCATTTCCATGGGAATGTATTGACTAATAAGCAAAATCAAGGTGCCAGGTTCTCCTCACTGCTCATCACTGCAACTGCTACACTGTTTCATTCATATTCCATTTTTTTTTCTTTCATCATCTAAAAAAATATTTACAGCATGAAGGTGGGGTTTATAATCTTCAAATTCTGGTTCTGTCTTACTTTGCGAAGAGGGCAGATTAATCCTTGTGCACCTCAGTTTCCTCAGCTAAAAAAGGGAATAATAACTGTAGTTAACCACTGAGTTGTCATAAAGATCATATGAATTAATACTTAGAAAGCACTGGGAATAGTATCTAGAACACATATATACTACCTGTTTTAAAAATAACTATTAGATTTTATTATGGCCAGGTAGTCAGTCCAGATCTTCTTAAACTTCATTTTTCTGCCCTCTTCCATTCCTTCCTTTACCTGAGTTCCTGAGAGAAAGGCATACAAGAAATATATATATATTTCTTGTGTTGAGAAATATATATATATTTCACAATAAATATATATATATATGCAAAGAGACAAAGGAGGCACAGCTTACCATTTGATTATTCGCTGGGGCAATACTCATTCCATTCTCCAGTGGTTGGCTCTCTGGCTCTGCTGCTTAGACTTAAGGCCTAGAGAAGTTCTTCACGACTCTTAAGTCCAAGTCCATTAGTAGAATGTTAGGGCTTAGAAGGAACTTAACATTATCTTTGTATTGTTGTGTGTTTTCTCAAAATTTACAAAAGTATAAAACTTTAACTGTCCTCAGTGTCTTTCCTTATTGACTGTCCACTCCCCTCCCCACCATCAATACTTTTCCCTGTAAAATACAAAAAGGTATTCATGTCCCTTTGGGCGTTGTGGGGACATTTATTCCAGGAAAATTGAAGAAACAGTTTGTATTTCTGGAGTTTGTATATATTTATGAAGTTTGTAGTCACCTCCTTGTATAATTGAATTGTTGCTAACTGTCTCAGAGCAAAACTGACTTCTAAGAATGCTTCTAATGCTTTAAAATTCAACTTTCAAATGTTTACAAGAGTATTTAAGATTAGTTGATGCTCAAGAACACTTAAATGTGTCCTGAAATTGTACAGCTTGTATATGAAAGAAATTTTTCAAAAATCATCAAACCTCCTAGAAATGTATATAGCATTACAAATAACTGGTCATGAATTTAATATATAATATACACAAACTTTTTCTTAAAAGTTGTGTAAATCTTTTTTTTTTTTCTTGTTCGGGACCCAATCGAATGACTGCATAAAACTACATCATTTGTTTTTTTGCTTAAATTGTACCACCTTGCATTTAGTTGTCCTATCCCTCCAGTGTCTGTCTGTGACAGGTTACTGTCTTTCCTCATTTTTCAGGACTGTGACAGTTTTGAGGGCTACAAGTCAAGTATTCCAATGTGTGTTTTTTCTAACAACACAGCAAGCAATTAACTCAATTCCAATACTATCTACCTGGAAAGAATATCAGATCCCACAGATGAAGAGCTCAGTCTGACAACATTCCCCCACAACTCATCCACTTCAGATGCCATTTGAAGTCTAAGTTGTCACTTGTGCCTTCAACCCAAGAACCATAGATTAGAGGTTTCCACAATCCTGATCCTCCTCCTTCAGTCCCATTAATTTGCTAGAGTGGCTGACAACTCAGAGAAACATTTACTTACTAGATATGCCAACCAACAAAAGGACGTAGGAATCTGCAAATAATAAAAAGCTTTTGGGGGTCTTAAGAATTGCAGTTAAGGAAACACAGGTTCCAGTAACCGCCAAAGAGAATTTTGGGGTAAGAGAAAAAGTCAGGAGTTTATAAAGACAAAAAGCCATGAGGCTGTAAAACATTGCCTGGCAAGAGTTGTGATTGACTCTGACACGCATCAAAAAATATTTGTGTCTAAGGAATTATGATTTGCTTTAGGGTTTGAGTTCTGTAAGTAGCTAGGCTGTCTTGAGTTTCTGGCAGATGTTCTGGATGACTTCATCAGGTCAAAAGGTCGGATTCCATCCAGGCTGAGAGGTGTATAATACACACTTCCATAATGGGCTGCAGCTCCATTTTACAGACCTCTCTTAGTAATACTTGTTTCGTAATTGCTTTTTAAAAAAGGGATATAGGACGTTCCCACTGTGGCTCATTGGTGACAAACCTGACTGGTAACCATGAGGATGTGGTTCAGCCCCTGGCTTTGCTCAGTGGGTTAAGAATCTGGCATTACCACGAGCTGTAGTGTAGGTCACAGATGCAGCTCGGATCCTCCGTTGCTGCGGCTGTGGTGTAGGCCGGCAGCTGCAGCTCTGATTCAACCCCTAGCCTGGGAACCTGCATATGCTGCAGGTCCTAGAAAGCAAAAAGATGTAATTTAGGAACAGCCAGATGGGAGAGATGCCTAGGGAGCGGTGTGGGGAAAGGGCACAGAACTCCCATGCTCTCTGGGCAAGCTGCTCTTCCGGCATTTGCACACTTTCACCGAACTGGAAGCTCCTGAACCTCATTCTTTTAGGGCTTTATGAAGCCTTCATTATATAGACATGACAGATTAAATCACTGCCCATTGGTGATGAATTTAACGTCCAGTCTCTCTCCTCTCCCCAGAAGTCAGAGGTGGGACAAAAAGTTCCAACCATCTAAATACTTGGTTTTTCTGTGACCAGTCCATTTCAGGCTATTTAGGAACCTCATTGTAACATACCTCATGAGTGTAAGCTCCAGTATACTCAAAAGGGATTCCAAATGAATGACAAAAGAGATTCCTATCACTTAGGAAATTCCAAGGGTTTTAGGGTCTCTGTGCCAGAACCTAGAGACAAAAACCACGTGTTTCTTTTCTTTTCTTTTTTGTCTTTTGTCTTTTTAGGGCCACACTTGCAGGCTTATGGAGGTTCCCAGACCAGGGGTCCAGTCGGAGCTACAGCTGCCTGCCTACACCACAGCCACAGCAGTGTCAGCTCCAAGCTGCGTCTGTGACCCACACCACAGCTCACGGCAATGCTGGCTCCTTAACCCGGTGAGCGAAGCCAGGGACTGAACCTGCGACGTCATGGTTCCTAGTTGGATTCGTTTCCTCTGCGCCACGACGAGAACTCTAAAAAAACATGTGTTTCTTATCATACCTCAGTTTTGGTTTTATCTGCTGGTTTCCTTATGGTTGGACTAGGGTTAGGGGTTGCTGGAAGAATCCCAAAGAGGTGAAGTGTTCATCACCCATGTCCACACGTCTGCAGGTACTGGATGTGCCCCACACCACCCCTGGTTAATTGCCCGATCACTTGGTTGAGGTAATGTTTGCCAGGTTTTTTTTTTTTTTTTAATGCTATCTTTCTTTCTTCATGCACTAACCTTTGGAAATCTATCCCACTCTCAAGGGAAAAGAACAGCAATGGGGGGATTATGTTCCATCTCTTGATGAAGATTAATTTGAGGGGATAATTCAGCTTAAATATTGGTAATTGTCATATAAGGAAGATTAGTCTTCACTTACTTATATCAGTATGGACTCATAAATATTTGTATTATATTACATTCTTTGTTTTGTTGCTTAGAAGTCGTTCCAGCTTTTGAGAACTCTTTCAGTGGGCTTCTTTGTCCCTTTGACATGATTGGTTTTCTGCTCACTTTCTTACTTTCTGCCATTGCTATGTATTTGAGGCACATCTTGTATTTTTCCTGCCCCATCCCTGGAATCTATTATTTTTCCCAGGACCCCATCGTTACTTTGATTAAAATGGTATTTAGAAACTAAGATCTAGGCAGTGTATGTGCTCCTTGATACTGGGGTAATCCTCTCACCAAAAAGCTAAGTAATGCGTGTATAGATATTAGTTGATGTATATACATGTTTCTGTGGTTGTTTCTGTTTTTACTATTTGTATCAATGTTAAGCTAAATATGAGTTCACACTGATGCCTCCAACTCTGATCCAGTACCATGGAGTTTATTCTAGTCTTTCCCAATGGCTTATCTGTAACTTCTTTCTCCAACAGTGAGAAACCTGGCACCACTATCCACCTTCTTTTTATTTAATTATTCAACCTCAGTACACAAGTTAATTGCTATCTTGAACTTCCATGAGGAAAAAAAAATTACCAACTGGAGTACAGTGTTTATATACAGCTTAGCTTTAGAGCTAAACATGGTTTTCCAACGCTACATAGGTCAGCTTCCTTTTTCTCTTATCTCCTTCAGTAGACATGTCATATATTTATAACAAAGTTTAATCAACTTGACCTTCAGCGTCCTGAGATGATGCTTTTTTTTCTTAGTTTTCCTATATTAAAGTTTACTCTTTTTTGACATATGCATAGAGCCATTTATTTGCCACTCAGTTCAACTCCTTTCTGAACTCAGAAAGGTAACTTTAGGTCTAGATCTTCACCCAAAAGTTCTGCCATAAGAGCGTCCCTCATTGTCTCCTATCCACACATCAGCTGCCTTTCATGTCACTACCCCGTCAATTGTTCTCCAAAGAATCAATGTGGAAGCGATTCTTCCATTTTATCTAAACACCCCAACTGCAGGGGTATTGAGTGGCTATGGCACCAAAGACCTGAAACTTGGAGAAACCTGCACAATACAGAATATTATGTATATGCTTGAAATATTTTCATGAGTATAATATAAAAGAAAAAAGCAAAAACCAATCTGAACATTTAATATTGTGTTCATTGGTTCCATATTATTTTCTCTGTTTTCCTAGTTATACATAAAATATATTTATCAAATTATGATTAATAATAGATCTCAAGTTGTTTCCATAATGATAATCTAGGTTCTATTATTTATAGCCAACTTAACTCTTGAAGTTTGCAAATTCAAAAGAACATAAATTCACAGAAGACACAGTGTTCATAGTGCTTCTCATTATTAGCATGGTAAACCACTTAAGTAGTTCAGTAGTTTTGTCTTGACCAATCTTTTCAGTACATAATTCCCTTGTTATTTTTTTGCAAATAATATTTTTCTAATTATTTAGTTCTGTCTTGGCTTATATAACATGCCTTGAATCTGAATAATTAGCACTCCTCATTTAATTTTTTCCCTTGGAGGTGTAGAATCCATGGTTGTAACACCTTGTAAATCTCTTTTCAAATTAATAAAAATGATCTTTTCCTGGCTTTTTATGGAGATTAACAGAAGATGCTTGAAAATATATATTCTGAAAGCTGACCTGGAACGCAGAACTCTCGGATCTGCACATTTAAGTATTTTCTTTGCATTCAGAGTTGTCAACATGATATGTGGGCTTCTGCTTTTGCAATTATTTGAAATGTGATTATTAAATCCCTTCGGGAAATTGTTCCCCAGTTCTTGCATTTTCTTATGTGCCCTTCTTTTATTTATTCAAGGTGTTAAAAGAATGTTTCTTTTGAGAAATATACTTGCTTTTCATTAAGAAATGAAAAGAGTTGGCGAGTGAGGGAGGCTGGCAGAAGACAGTGAACAGTGCTCAGAGGAGAAACTGCTATGGTTAGCCCAAATTTCAACTTTAGATGTCTTGAAGGTTAAAAGAAAGAAATTAGTATTTAACCCCAAGGTACAGTGTAAGACAAACCCAACTTTAACTAAGAAAAAAATTTATTTATCTACATACTTAATTTCTAGTTTCAAAATAAAATTGATGTAAACATGTCCAAGTCTTTTATTAGAAGATGGGAATTTCTGTGTTATTTAATAATAGCATTGGTTGAGTATCTTCTGAATGAAACAAAAGGTGTGCATTTTTGTTCTTAATTGTCAAATTAAGGGTAATCAACAAGATGATTAAAACCTTTTGAGTTATCACCAAGACTATAAATCCCAAATGGCAAATATCTAGCAAGAAGATAGTAATGTTATTTACTATCATAGCATTGCTAGGCATCCAATGCTGAACAAATAAAGGCAAAGTAGCAATTAAACTCATTTGCTGTTGTCCATATAACTGCAACCTTCTCACCTCCTTGAGGTATCAAAAGCATGGGAAGCTATTCTCCTTAAGTGCAAGCAGTTGTGTAGGCTGCATTATTTTTTGATTGACCCCAATAAAGCTCTTATTAAATATCATGCAATTTCCCAGGATTTATTTTAGTAAATGTTATTTCTGCATACATAATAGTATAAGTTAATAAAAAATTCTTATTTAAGAACATGAAAACTTGTCAAAAAGTTTACTGTAGGTACTATGTATATATATATAATGTGCTTATTGCAATGACATGGAGATTAAGTGATAAAGTCACTTGACAAAACAGTCAAATACACAACATCTATTGTAATGAAACTCAGAGAATATGAGGATTATGAGTGGAATTAATACAGTAAAATAATGAGCGGGATTTACATTTACTGGGAGCTATAGAAAAAACAACAAATCAATCTGCACGAAGTTCATTTAGCCTCAGTTTTACACCTCCTAGGACAGGAATTGTGTAGCCTACCAAACAATTTATATTTTATCTGTACCATCTAATTAATTAAATGGCCCCAGAGTACCAGACTCACAAATCTCGTTAATAGCTGAATACTGAAATAAAGGCAGTTCACCCCTACTAGAATAATATTTGCATATCCCCACCTGTGATGGGTAATAAGTACCTGCCACAAATCAGAATTATGAATTTTGTACGCCTAACAAAACCGCAGGGGAAATTATACCTCAGACATTCCATAATAATTGCAGCTAAGCTGTTTAGTGCCATCCACTTATTCTGCCTGAAGTGTTTAAAGCAGCAACAGTTGTAAATGAATTCAGGCACATATTCAAGGGAATTTTTTTTTTTTCAAAAAGTTTTTCTGTCTTGCCATATGTAATTATCTTTACGGAAGTATTCAGCTGCAAGTTACAACGCATTCACATTTAAAAAAGCAAATTAGAAAAAAGAGAGTTCCTTCCATCAGCCTCTTAGGTGTCCATTAGAATTCTGTTATAGAAACTTTGGAATATAGCTCAAGGTGGATTTTGAAGTATTGACATTCTGAAAGTTAGGTTGGCTAGAAGGAGTAGGATTCTAGTTTTGCCATCTATAAATTGATAAAGTGATGTTTAAAGTAGATAGCCCTGGAAATTACGCTATTATGTTGGAGCAAATACTGGACTAGTAAACCTTGGTTTCAACATTGTGGAATGAGATCTGTCCCTAAGATGGCTTATCTGGGCTCCAGGAATGGGCTGTGGAATCCAGGGGCCCCTGAGAGGAATCTAGCTTAAGATCATCACAGTCCTGAGCCATTAGCTGGGAGCAATCAGAGTTGCAAAGGGCCCGTCTCTTCTTAGTGTTCAGCTCCTCCGTGGGAAGGACCATGACAGGACCCAGCCTGAGTATCACATAGGAAGAAGTAACCAACACCTTAGTATGAACTGTTAAATAACAAAGACCCTAGCCTGGTTAACTGAACTGTTTGATTAAATGAGAAAGAGAAAGACTAATCGGGGCAAGACACGGGGCTGTCTAGAAGGTATGAAACTTATTTAACAATGTAAATGGCAGTGAGGTATTTTGGAAAGATAACTAAATACTGGAAGACCCAGTGTCAACTCTGGTCTAGAATTAGCCTTGAGATCTTGAGCAAGTCAGTGTCTCTGAGTTTCTCATCTCTCATCTGCAAAATGTTAAGGAAAGTGGTTTCATCTATCTTGCAACTGACTAACCAAATTACCTACTGCTTGGGAGGGCTGCATGCCCTGACAGCTGCTCTGTATGTACATTAGCATCATGCTATGAACAATTGTCCCCATTTCTTTTCCCCATTAGGGATTTTGATTGGCTGCCTTCCTGCAGCAAGGTTCTCCGTATCAGAGGCTTTTTTCTGCACAGGAGTGAATGTATAAACAAATCCAATCCTTCAGAGACAAAGAATCTCTTCCTATCTGTTTTTTCTGTGTATGCTTAGCTTGAGTGTGTACAAGAAACCAACTTCATTTGTCAGAAAAGAGCTTTAAAAATAATTAGGATTTATATATTTTCATAAGCGTGGGCAGTGTGCAGTGAGTCACTGAGAAATGATTAAGTCAGGTTGTTGGAGGCTCCCTAAGGTGACAGGATGGTCTGTAGACTTTAGAAAGGAAGTTGATATAGCCTATTACCATGATGAAGTGAAATTTGAAATTACATTTTATATTTGTAAAGGACTAACAGGCAAGGTCCCTATGGATTGTCAAATACTACATAAAATGCTATAAAAACCAGACCATAATCTTTCACTAACTTACACATTAGCCTCAGGCAGTAAAGATGGTTTTTATTGGAACCAGATTTTGTGAGGGGGAAAAAAAAGTTATGCACAGTTTATCCTGGCTTTTCAGGCATTTTGCTTTTTCCTTGAGTTAACATGACGTATTCCAAGTGATTAAATAAACTTGTCTAGCAGCTCTTCTCGTGTACTTGAAAGGAGGCAAAGTAAAGAAGGATTTACTCTGAAGAGAGGTCTTAATTCCATCACTGAAAAGTGTCCCTGTTTTATTCTAATCATTTCACCGCGGAAACCAAGAAAGGCAAGAAAAATTAAAGTTTCTAAAATAGCCTATTGTAGAAACCCACTTCCACCGCTTGTGCGATTTCACTTAACACCTCGTGCCTTTGCAAATCAAAAGTAATATATATGTTTAGATACATTGGGTTAAATACAATATACTGTTAAAAAATTTCTGTAGGTAATATCTGTGGGAAGAATGCAGGAGGTGGAGGAGGGCTTATTGTCAGCACCATGGAGACACGTGGTGACCCAGAGAGATAACAGTTCAGATTTTTGTAATTTATTACCACTAGGGAGATTGGGCAAGGCTGGTCAGACATTTTGATGAGCTGGTCATTTTTTTTTTTTTCATCTTCAAGAGTAACTTTGAACAGTTTACAGTCAGATTTACAATACATGGCTGATTTCTAAATGAGCTTTAAATTCAACAGTCAAGCAGAGGCACACTGATGTCTTTGGTTTCTTTCCCTTCTGGAGAGGTAAGAATCTGCAGTTGCCTGGAAGCCAGGTCTAAGCTATTATGTGGGGATTAAACTGCTGGCTCTTTAGATTTGGCTCATAACTTAATCTCCATAAATTTTGACTAGTTCCAGGACTAGTTTGAGAAGAAATTCCAAACGTTCTGACCTCCCCTCATATTTAGACTATACCATTTGAGGACTAACCTTCCATGACTTGTAGAGGGGAAATACAGAGGGTGTGGACCAGCCTGAATCCTAAAAATCTCAGGTAGCTGCCCTTGTCTAATCTCATGCATGAAGAGCTCCTGAAAATATGGTTCAGTAGAAAGCGTGTTACGACCTTTGCTGTCAGATAGGCCTTTGTCCTAATCCTTTACCCATCACTCATACCTGTATGAATTTACCTCCTTTGAGTTTTCAGATTTTTTTTTCCTCCCATCAGTTAAAGCGGAGTCAATGGCAACTGTCTCAAAACATTGCTGTGAAGATGAAATAAGATTTCACATAGGGCTCAGGTGATGTCATCCCCCTGGAACATGCATTCAGGGTACTGATAACCCTAGCATTTAAAAGATAAGCAGCAAAAGAGGAGTCCTCAGAGTCTGGGACATAGTGTTCCAAGAAAGAAAATGTTTGTGCAAAGGAAGAAGAGATTATTGTCCATGGCTATAGAGAGATCTAAAAAAATAAGGTCTAAAATAATATCTTCCCGAGCTTTATATCCTTTCCAACCCCTGTATCCATTCTCTTCTTCCCTAGCATCTTCTTTTGCCTTACTAAACTATTCTCATCAAGGTCACTAATGAATTCCTTGTTGCTAAATCCAAAGAGAATTTTCTAGTCCTTATTTTAGTAGGATGAAACTGGTACCTTTTGGAGACTTGGTAAAAAACAAAGAAGCAAACAAAAACACTGTTCGTGGAAAGGGCTTAGGTTTAAAGTAAAATTTTGAATGATGATTTGACATCTTAGTAAATATGTGAACTTGAGCAAGTTATTTGAGCTAGTTTCCCTTCTCTATTACTAAAGGAAAAAATGTACTTACAAAGTTCTGATAAGGACTAAGACCTGATAACAATGCACAGAAGCATAAAGCACCATACTTGAATCTTATAAATACCCAGTGAAAGTTTTGCTTTTCCTTGTTCTAATACAAAATGACACCACATCGCAGCCACCATCATTTCTTCTACATGTTTATCATACAAGCTCCTACAGGTTAGAAAACACACTTCAATTATCTGTACATCCATAATGACTAGCATAGTATCTGAAACCATGTGTGTTCAGTAAATTATTGTTGAATGAAAATGAAATTAGCCCAAGTTATGACACAGAAAAGTTCCTGTAGAAGAAAATTTTGATGGTGGTGATACCAGTTTTCTTTTAGTGGAAATTTCTTCTTGGGGGTCTCTTGAGAGATATGATTGTGAAAGATGTTTTTGAGTGTATCGTGGAAGGTCTGACATGAGATCCAGTATAATGAAAAGACTACACAATAATAATCAGTAATATAAGCCTCTATTATGTGTACCTTATGTTAAGTGCTTCATATGCATTATTGTATTTAATCATCACACAACCTTTAAGAAAGCTGCTTTGCGTCCATTTTACATAAGGAAGTATTGTTTGCACAATTAGGTAATTATCCAACCTTACATAGCCGGTTTAGAGGGACACTGGGTTTTGAATCTGGGTCTGCCTGCTTCTAGAATCTGTGATCTTCATCACTATTCTGTGTACCCAACTCCCCACCAAAGGTATGTTCTGAATGCATACCTGACAAGGCTCTCCTTGATGTGGCTTCTGTTCACTCTCCAGGCTTCTCCCATATTCCTTCCTCCTCTCTTTTTCAGCCATGCAATGCTTCACTCATTCTTTGGATATTCCATGATCTTTCTCACCTTTGAGCCTTTGTGTAAAGTTTCTTCATCTCCTCCCGTTAAACCCCTGCTACCTGACCTGCCTGGAGAGTGTTTCTTCTTGCAACTGGATCAGCCCCGACGATTAACATTTGGAGAGGAGGCAGGGTGGCTATGGTTTGAGTGGAGAATGAGTTTGAAGCCAGGTAAAACCTGGTTACAATATGAGTGACTTTGGGCAACTTACTCTTTTGAAGAAGTACTAGCTATATCTACTTCACATGATTGTTTTAAGGACTACCTGAGATGATGCATGCAAAACACTTAATATGCACTTAGTAAGTGCCATCTATTATTAAAATGATGAATACTTCTATTCTAGTTTCAAGGTTCTTTACTCAAATCACGGTCTAAAAATTTCTCAAGCCTTTAATGTTCATTTCATTTATACCTAAAAGAAATACTATTAATAATGTTATTATTAATAATAAATCATATACTTATTAAATAAATAACATTAATTAAACAATAATTAAATGATAATTTAATTATAAATTAAACAATGATTTATTTATTATTAATAATCTAGCAATTAAATAATTAATAAATATATTAATGTTTCCTTAAATATCGTACCTTCAGAAGAGAAGCAGAACATGCGTTTCAGTAACTATATAAGTGAAGAGAGCTTCTTCAGGGGCTTCTAAGGGGAAAAGCCTCACATGAAACATTTATTCATCTGTTTTTTTGTGTGTGTGTAA
Source organism: Catagonus wagneri (assembly GCA_004024745.2). Classification (NCBI taxonomy): domain Eukaryota; kingdom Metazoa; phylum Chordata; class Mammalia; order Artiodactyla; family Tayassuidae; genus Catagonus; species Catagonus wagneri. The sequence continues at coordinate 2,507,092 of PVHT020004944.1, read as the reverse complement.
GGCAAAAGAAATTAGATCATTAAATTTCTAAGATTAAAGTCAAAATATATATTAAATTATATTTGAGATGATTTTCACTAGACTGAAATGATTTAATTTAACTGGTCCAGTAATACATTTCTTTCATTACTATTTAAATTAGAGACAAATTACATGTATTTTTTTGTATTTGTACATATGTACCAGGTGTGCCATTAAGCTTTGGAGAATATTATGAATTCACAATTAAGATTCTTTTTAAACTACACTAAAAATATTGTTTTCTGTTCCTAAAACCTACAGTTTGTGAGATATGACTCTTAATAAATGTGGAGTTCCCCCATAATTCTCTTGAGTGATTGGTTTACCCCAGGCTTTCATATGCTTATGACTGAATCAGAAATTACTAAAACCAAGCTGCATTTAAGCAAAAAACTTTATAACCAACTGGGCTATGCATCTTTTATCTAAATGTCTTTGATTTCCAGTGCACATTCTCAAAGCTGTCTTAAAGACTGGCCAAAGCTACGTTCAAGAGCATGTGAAAGCTGATTTTTGTGTCTGTGTGCAATCTAAGTAGACCTTTGGCAGGTTAATCTTGTTTTTTGTTTGTGTTTTAAATCCACCCTTCACATCTCTACAAAATGCTTCTTCTGTTCTCCTTTCTCTGTTTCTCAAGATTTAGTCTCAATGATGTCATTTTCATTTTCAAAGATCTTTAGTGTTCGTTTAAGATTTACCAGGTTAATTAGTACAACGTTTGTATCTTGGTGTTTATGAAACCCAGATTACCCTCTAAGATGCCACAGCAAAAACAGTGGAAGTGGACATTTAGGAGACACAGGTTCATTCATCCCTGGCCACTAGGATCATTACCCTGTGACATCACCTGGCATAAGTAATATCATCTCTTCTGAGCCTTTGTTATCCCAGCTGTACAACTACAGAGTCCCTAAAGTCTACTCTAGCCCTAAAAGTCCACAGGGATCTGATTTAACCCTTGCAGATGCATTTTTTTTATGTGGTTCCCTAAGCGTCATTAGTTCCAGACTGCATACTGATGTAAACCAGACTACATACTGATCTGTGCACACGTCCAGCTGTTTTCTGGTTTCTATTCTCTTTGACTTAATTTTTACAGAAGTTTCTCTTCTGCTTCTGTCAGTTCAAAATGTTTCCAGTTCTTTAAGATTCCTTTCATTATTACCCACTCCATCCAGCCCTTTCTAGACATCTACCAACTCTTGACATCTACCAACTCATGGTGATACAGTCTCTGAAATTTTGCTTGAAACTCTTTCATATAATGCCCTATACTGTTTCTTATTTTATCTTATTTGACTGAACTTAGAACAAGGGCATTCTCTTATTGACTTCTGCATGTTTCTGGAGCACCAGGACAGTGCCTGCACATGGCGGGCACTCAATAAAATGTCTGTGGAATAAAAAGTCTGGTCTATCATTCTGATACATTGCAAATGGCAAAATTATCTCCCGTTACAGAAAAAGCTGTTAGCCTTGTATTTGGATTCCATTTTGTGTGTTATTTTTGATTGTTCAAAGATGCAGTTTAATACTGTTTTTTATTACACTGTGTGAGTATTAGCTTTCCCTTGACAGTAACACAGGCAGTAGGTGATGCAGTTTGGCTCTTTCTTTTCTCCAAGCTATTATACAGAGAATAAGCTCTGTGTGATGAGGTCATACCCCTGTCTCTAACAAAGAAACAGGTTGCCTCTTAGAGTTTAACATCTCAGACCAGTCCCTGTAATCAGTTAACAATTTCTGCTTGATTACAATGGGCACAATTTTCCCTTTGCTTCGTTTTTTTAATTTAAATTTTTGGATCGGCCTATCTGAGAAATTTGGTATGTCCCTCCTTTCCTTCAAAAACATTTTTCATCATAAATGAATCTGTAATTGGAATTTAGAAGGTCATTCCCCAGTGATAAACACCACGTGGATGTTAAAGCAAAAACAACCCACCACCTCTCCTACAATCCTTTCACCCTCGTTTTTCTGATGGAGGCTCCATAGATCCCAGGGAATCTGGCTGGTAAAGGGAATCTAGTCGAATCATTTCAAAGCCCTGGAGTTTCGGACCTCTGGCTATTATGGCTGAGTAGCTGGGAGTATGCAGAAATTGTTCCTTTGTTTGCCCTGAATCCCTGAGCCATCTGCACTACTCAGAAAGCACTGCAAACTCAGTTGTTCAAAATGAATATTTAAAAGTTCACTTTTGACATGCTTTTTTTTTTGTTTTGTTTTAGTTTTCGTTTAAAGCTTCTTAAATCTCTTGATCCCAGCTGTCCTGTCTCTCGTGTGCTGGCATCATTCTATATCCCGCTTAGTGGGATCGGAGATTGTAGATTATTGAACAGGAGCCATCTTTTAACCCTTGAATATTTCCATGGTAAATAATTAGGACAGTCTCAAATTCCTTCAAGATTTGTTCATTTCTGTTCACTAAAAACTGTTGGGGCTGGAGTAAGCATACAAGAGGTATTTTATGCTTTCTTCTTCTTCTTGGCTTTATTGGTTTTGTGTGCTTTATACCATTTCATTTTTCAGATCATTGTAGCCGTGTGATGAGTTAAAATTAATGTCCTTTTATAGATTGTTTAACAACAATTCTAAACTCACCGAAAGTGAGAGCATGCAGGAACTCTGTCTATAGGGCTTCCCGAGTGGGGACATTTGCAGACAGTGGGGTGATTATAGTGTATCTACAAACAGTCGTTACTAAAGTCAATGGCCATTGCTGGTGTTAAGGCCAGGAAATTCTTAGGAGCTCATCTCTCTACACTGAAAATTCATGATGGTGCAGCCTTTTCAGTTTTACACATTAAATGCAGAATGTAGAGTCAAACCTTCTAAACTTGGTAAAAGACGAGTTGAGAGGTGTCAGAGAGATCAGCTCACCCGTTCATACTTTTGAACACCACATGTGACTCTATGATCTGGTCTTGCCCAATCATGAAAACTCTAATCCTCTAGCTGCAACCTGTTAAAACTGACTTAGTCCAGGATCTCCTAGCATCGCTATACTGATATTTAGTGTTGGATGTTTTGTTGTGGGGCCCTGAATCGTGTGCATTATAGGATATTCAAGCAGCATACTTGGCCTCTCCCTATTAGATGCCAGATGCTAGTAGCACCACTGTCATGACTTAGGACAAAAAAAAAAAAATGTCTCCAGGCACAGCCTGATGTTTCCTAGGGGGCAAAGTTCCCTACCTTCCATTTGGGAACAACTGCATTACAACCCCTCTTAACCTATCGTAATTTCCTGTAGATACCATGATGAGCATGTCAGGATTCAGTGTACTTTTTAGGTGTTTTAACAGGAAGCAGCCTAGTGTTTGCAACCCTAGGAGAAGTGTTCACGGCAACCCCATGAGACTAGAATTTTAAGGGTATGCTGCTTCATACTGACAGAATAGGGAAACTGCTACTAGCCCCTACATTGCCACAGCTGCCTTGCACTCCCAGGAAGCTTCTGACCAAACTAAGGATTCAGAACATGTATTTCTTTCCACCTTAATTACCGAGACCAGCAGAAGCAACAATATGCCCAATCACACTTTATCCTTTCAAGCCTCACATAACCTGTGTATCACTCATTGACTGAACCCAATTCACAAACAGATTTCTGGCTTCAAGGAAGTTTGGGAAATGTTGTTTATCACTTTCTGACCCTTGCAATACATGTAAGAGGATAAAAATATGCTGTGGGCTAGAATACTATATCCAGCCTGCCACGTCGTGGCATATCTGCCTATTGTATCCGCTGCAGAGATGTGCTTCAGCTGTTCGTTCATTCATTCATTCATTCATTCATTCATTCATTTATTCAGTCATCATTAGCCCATCAATCTTTCAACAGATACTTATCGAATAATGTGTTAGGACTCTCTCAAGTGCCAATAACGTGAATTACTGTATTGAAACGCGTTAGTGGGGTGGGCAGCAAGGGTGGGCATTAGAGATGGGAAAACTAGGCTAATAGATGCCTTTGGACTCTCTTCTTCACCACACTTTTCGTCTGTCTCTCAACATACTGTTTCTAGAATGAGCTTCTTCACGAGGCACAGAAATGAATTCCTAGAAGTTCCAGGTTTAGCATGCGATAATTTTTTTTTCAACAAATATATATTAAGAACCCATTAAGTGTTCCTGAAAGGAAAGGGATCTCTTCTTCCAACTAATGTTTAAAAAAAAAAAAACAAAGAACAAATGAGTAATGGGGAAGGACACTAGTTTTAACAGTTTAAGTCATATGCTTCTTCCTGAACCTAGCAGTGGATAGGGCATCATAGTTGACCCAATGAGGATTAGATGTTTATACATTTGGATCAGTCAACTAAGGAAGAAGTAGATAGTGGAGGTCAAGGTAGGAGAAAGCCCTGACGTGGCTACCAGGGGGACGTCTGCGAGACAGAAAGCTGCCATATTTGTGTCTCCTACAACTGCCTGATGCATACTTGGCGCTAGGACAGGTGTTGAGAATACTGCAGCGAACACAGCAGTGTCTCTGGGAAGACTTTGCTGTGAAATCTGATCCAGTCACCACCCACTCATCGCAACAGGGCCGACCACTGCCTCTTCCCTTTCGGGCTACCAATTTGCAGGCCATACTAATGTCACTGTTGTTTGTATGTGTCCTCCTCAGAAGACTGTGAAAACCTTAAAATGGAAGCCTCTGGAATCTTATCTACATCATGCCTGGCATGTAGATGGGACTCCATGTATGCTTATTGACTCAATGCTGAGAGAGTAAAAGAGCAAATGATTGATTGACTGAATAAGTGAATGAATGTCTTTCTTTCAAACTGAGACAACTATACATGGGGGCCTAACTTTCTCCTTGCCTAAAGCAACCCGGTTGGAGAAGTGAACCTGGCTCACTGGAAGGGTGGTGGAGGGGCATCTGATCTACTCTGACACGGTTCAATTTAGGCTTATCCTTCCTTTGCTCCTTTGCTGTAAGTCTGTCTTCTCAGCGATGAGATTTTTATTGAATTTCTGATATGTGAATGAATCACCGTGTAAAATGTAAGCTCTTCCTTGGATAAAATTACCCAAACAAAATACTCGCGGAAAAAATGAGGCAAATAAGTCTCTTCAGTGGGTGGTTATTTATAAGAACCCCCTCCACCTTTCAAATGTTCTCGTTTCAATAGCCATAAGTGTTTCTAGTTGGAATTTTAGTGAGAAAGACATACGATCTGTGAGAAGTGGTATTTTATCTTGCTTGACTATGAAAGCACTTAAAAAACTGATAATGACAAAGTATTTTAGTCACCATATAACATACCTTCAGATTTCTTTTATCTTTGCGTGTTGAGGGGGGCAGGGAGAATGAGATGGTTATGACTATGATTAAAATCAATGAAGACCATTGCTGGTTTTAACACATGATGACAATTTTGTACACCACAGTGGCACATAAAATGATATCTCCTATAAATCCTTTGCCCCTTTCTGATGCTTCTAAGAAAACACATGAAATCATTTTGACTGATTAACAAGGCTGTGCTCTGCAGGCACTGCTGACCCTGAAGTCATTGGTATTACGTAAAGTATTTGAAGCTATAAATCAGGAGCGGTTTGCATTATTAACAGCAGGAAGATGTTTCCTAGGAAGAAAGAGAAAGGCAACAATTACTTAGGATTATTTGTGCTGTATTTCTACGGTATTATGGTTTGGATGATATAAGAAAAAATCTGAGATATTCAAATCTGGCAAATGGAGTTTCTGAAAATTAGAGGCATTTCAGATTCAGAGGCCAGTAGCTCAGCATAGATTAGGTTTTACCTTTTGGAAGGTTTGTTTATGGTCCCCAGTATGGGATAGATGTGATTCAATGGGGCTGTTGATTCTCTGTGCTGCCTTTTTTCACCTACAATTGCAAACCTCCCTCTTTATCATCCAGATAAAAATAGTCAACTTTTGCCTTATGGGTGTTTGTGGTTGTGGAATACTGGGAGAGAATGGAGAAACAGTGAATACCTCTTTTTTTCTTTTCTTTTCTTTTTTTAATGGCTGCACCTGTGGCATATGGATGTTCCTGGGCTAGGGATTGAATCCAAGCCCAGCTGTGACCTACACTATAGCTGTGGTAAAGCCAGATCCTTTAATCCACTGTGCGAGGCTGGGGATCAAACCCATGCTTCTGCAGTGACCTGAGCTTCTGCAGTCAGGTTCTTAACCCATTGTGCCACAGTGGGAACTCTGAATAATTTTTCATTTAAACATAGAAAAAATAAAACAGTAGTTAATTTGTCCAAACAAAAATGGCTAAAAATCAGCAAATATTCTACATGTTATGTGATGTCTGTTGACTGGGATCACAAAACAACCAAAAGCCTTTGTGTTATATTACCTGAAGAGTACAAAGGTCTGTTCTTATCTTCAGTCATGTTCGTACTTCTGGAGAGTATTTCCAGAACTATAAATATGTACCTCTCCAGAGTACATCTCATCGCTCAATCAAAATCTTCTCCTGAGACAGAACCGAACACCTACCCGGACTGTGGATTCCGGCATCACAATTTGTGTGACATTTACCATTATTAAAGTATTGTACTAGTACCGTTTTGGATGATGTCTGTAGTTGATAAACTTGGTAATAAATTTTAGAGGCAAGTTTACTGTTAGATCTGTTCGACATTATTTTATTATCAGAAATCCTTTTGGTTGCAAGCGGCAGAGACTGACTCATTAATTTACTTAAAATACTAGATGTTTAGCTTCATTTGAATTGGGCTCTGGGATGTACATCTTTCTTCCTCTTATATATCTATATTTACTTTCAATCACTTTTCCAACCCAGCTGGTTTGGCTTGACATAGAGAATGTGGAACCAGTTTTCCAGTGTGACCTCTGAAATTTACTAGGCACACAATTATTGATATTTTAAGTATCCATTTATTTATCTGTTCAACAAAGTGAATAAGACCTGTATCTTCTCGGATTCCTGAAAGACTAAAATAGTGGTATGGAAGCAGTTTTTAAATTGTAGGACATTGAACAGGCATAAGATATTTATATTTCCTGACTTTTAATTTTATAGCCTAAAAACTGCACTCTAGAATCTTCAAAAAATTGTATGTTTAGAAGGATATAGATGAATTCAAAGAATCAAAAGACAAAAGAACACAACCTCACATCAGGAAAATGAGGGATCAAGGTGTCTGTAGGCACTTATACTCTGAAAAAAATATAATAGAGCTTTATCAGTAAAAGATTTTAAAGAAGCCCAACAAATTTCCCATTTTTTTGGTTATTACCTTGATTTTTGGAAATGTAAGTTTTAAAAATATTTAATGCTTTGTCTTTGATGTGCAATGTCACATCTTTTTTTCCATTTTTCACTGCCTCTGCTTTGCTGGTGCTCTAAGCAGATGCTTAGTCTGTCACTAGGCACTGCCATTAATATGATTCAAATCCAAAGATTTTTACATTCCACTTCTCTGCCTTCATGCTTCAGATATGCAGAGAGAGGGTCTGAATAGCTCATTTTTGGTCAACTACCTGTCCTCATAAGTCGAGGAGTCCAGGGCCAAGTAGCATAGGCATGGCTACCAGGACGCACCCTTATCGTGAAGGTCTTTCTATAGAAGACAGATCACTATAAGCTGGAAATTCATTCTACCCTCACTTTTTTGGTCTGTCTACTCAATGTTTTACCTGAAAGTGGACGCTGTGCATGTTCTTATCTTTAACTACCTGGTCCCTCATTACTTAAAACTTCCTATTTAAAGTTGAAATCACAAACTATGTAATAAGGCAACAAATGAAGTGAAAACTGGATTTAGTGTTCATTCTGCCACAATGTCAAGGTAAGAGTTTATTGAAAAAAGTTCACAAAAGGGAGAAAAAGAAAACTTCACCCTGGAGACAGAGAATATAGGAGATTTCCTCATCTCTAAGATGGGCATGAACTCTACTTCATTTTTAATTCAGACCTCAGCTCCCACAAAGGAATCTTGAGATGATACTTAAAGTCTACTCAAAAGTGATCCCCCAGCTACACTGTGACATCTGCCATTTTCTTCCCATCATCTTCTACAGCAGCTCTAGGGTTATCTGTCTTCAATGCCTTTAATATGGTGATGATATGAGTTCCCACCGAGGCTCAGTGGAAACAAATCTGACTAGCATCCATGAGGACACGGGTTCCACCCCTGGCCTCGCTCAGTGGGTTAAGGATCCAGTGTTGCCGTGAGCCGTGGTGTACGTTTCAGATGAAGCTAGGATCCAGCGTTGCTGTGGCTGTGTTGTAGACCAGCTGCTACAGCTCCAATTTGACCGCTAGCCTGGGAACCTTCATATGCCACAGATTTGACCCGAAAAAGCAAATATATATACATATGGTGATGATATGAAGAACCTTCATTTCTTGCTCTACTGTTCACACATTAGCTTTATTTACTATGTACTACCTTCCATGGGCACTGGTGACCCTACCTTATCCTCCGAAGCTGCCTTTGCTGATGTCTTAAGCATTCTTTAAAGATAACAGGTAGCTGAGACCTCCCTGCAACCCTCAGAGCTCAGGTGGCTGTTTTGTGCACAAAGGAAAATAACAGGTTCCTTTCTCCTTTTTATTATTGTACACTCCTATATGCATATGAGCACAGGGTTCCTATGTCTCTTCATCTTCTCACTCTTACTCTGCCACCTGTCCTTTTCATTCCTCTTATTCATGAATGTGGAAAGCTAGAATTGAAGACCAAATGTGCTACATAACAAAAAGCTCATCTTATACTGGCCATCGTCCTACCTTCATGTGATGGCAGGAACCTTCCCCCACAGGAATAGATAGGCTCATATACTGAGAAAGACTGGAAACAATCTGGATTCTAAAGACATTAATGACCTATAGAATTCACCAAGCAAGGAAACTTCCTACTCATGGACTTCTTGCTTTTTGAGATAATGCATACCCTTGGTTTTTTAAGGCCAGTGAGATGTCATATTCTCTTACATAAAGGTGGAAAGACTTTAACTGATAATGACATAGTAAAAATGCACAATCAAGGTGAGAATTAGAAAATTACTTTTGCCGATTCTTTTTTCTCCTCCATGGTTTAATCTCAGAAGAATCAGTTTGTCATCAGATAATTTACTATCTTCTATCTAATGGTCTGAAGCTTTTTGAAACAGTTTTAATTTTAGTTGAAGGAATGTATTTGTATTTGAATTACAGGAATACTTTTAGCTCCACCTAAATATTTCTTTAAAACTTTTCTTAAGGTAAATATAAGATTTTTCATGTCTAGTGCATTAAAATATGTTTAAAGAAATGGAAAGCAAACTTCATTTTGTTTCCCAAAGCTATAACAAGTGATGGGGTTGTTTTTATGTTCTGTAAGTTCTTCTTTGGTTAAAATGGTTTCTGAGTGACCCTGTCTTCTCACGCTTCCAAGACGAGTAATATTTGATTAATAGCCAAGATGAAACTATATCATTACAATCTAATTTTATCATTTAATAAAGAGGAATTGAAAATAAGCAATCTTTTTCAAGATGGCAAAGTGCATATCTCTCTCTCTCTTCCTTCCCCCTATTGACATGACTTCAGATAAAACAAAATGGACATATAAGGGCATAAACCAAAAACAAACAAACAAAAAATGGGTTGAGGCAAGCATGCATCACTCTGGTTGCTCTATAGGACTATTCGTTCTGGAAACACACACACACAAAACCAACATAAAAGCATATTGGGGCTTGGTAACCAAGAAGGTAGGAATGAGAATAATAAAATCAAGGACACTTTTGAAAATTTGCAGCCAAGGATGAAACATTTTCTCTGCAGGAACTCTGTAGGGCTTTGAAGTTGGAAATACTCTACAAAAAGTAGAAATGAAGTATTTTTAAAAGTCTAGAGAAGAAATAGTTGCTCTCTCTACCTCTCTCCTGTGTCTGCACACAGACTGCCTGGCATAAAGGGATTTAACCTGCATGAAGAAAGGCAAAATGACAAAACAATTCAAGTAATTCTTTTCAAATAAACTAAACCATCTTTGGGGTGGGGTTAACCAAGGTAGTTAGTGGGAGAGAGAACACCCCAGAATTAAATGATGCATGTTCTGTCTTTTAAGGATCTGAAAACCTGTCAGCTCTTTGCCCACTCATATTAAACAAAATCTGCAAAGTCCTGCACAGCATTCACAATCAGATTTGCTTTAGTCTCTTAATTAAATGAAGAACAAGCATCTCTAGACATCAGAGAAAAATTTCAATGCAAAGGATAAAGACTCAAATACTTTTAAAAAATGAGAGAGAAAAAAAATCCTTCCCATTGGAAAAGATATATTTTTGAAAAATAGTAGATATTCTAATTAGTGTTCCTAGAGGGATTTGGAAAATAGTACCTTAATAAAATGAGAGCAGCCTTACTTGAAAAGGAAGAAATACCAAATACAAACAAGAAAGCATACTTGAGTTTGAAAAAAAAAGAAAGAAAGAAAAAAGAAAAGAAAGTCGAGGAAAATCACCTGGAAAGTAAAAAATTGAGATCATATAAAAACTAAAAATTATCAATTTTTTTTTTTTTTTTTTTTGCCACACCTGTGGCATATGGAGGTTCCCAGGCTAAGGGCTGAACTGGAGCTGCAGTTGCTGGCCTACACCACAGCTCACAGCAATGCCAGATCCTTAACCCACTGAGTGAACCCAGGGATCGAACCCGACTCCTCATGGATACTAGTTGGGTTCGTTACTGCTGAGCCACAACAGGAACTCCAAAATTATCTATTTTTTAAACAATCTGGAGAGCAGTAGACATAAAGAAGCCTAAAGGAATTATATCCTGAGGACAAAGCATTTCCAAGTAACAGGAAAGATCTTCCACTTTCTTCTCTGGGTACAGGCGGGTTAAAAATTAGGCCTGACAAAGGCGGGAGCACCTTCCTGGGGTAAGGAGAAATGGGAGAGGTAATAACATCGTGGACTAACATAATGGATCTCTAGACCCCTGAACCCAAAGCTGATTCTCTCTGCTTGCTGATTTTTCCCCCCATAGGACTTTTGTTGACTATTTGGCTGTGACAGCATAAAAGAAAAAAGTTTTGGCTGGAACACAAGCAGAGCTCTCTGTAGTCTCACAGTTCTTACATCTTGCAAGAGGGAAGAGATTGCAACATATCCAGAAAAGCTCTCACCCTGAAGATACTTGAAATAAGAGGTAAGCTGAAACTAACTGAAGTGGCAGCCTAGTTCCAAACTAGCTCAACTACTGTTTAGATGGAAGTAATCATTTTTTTTTTGCACCAGTTACCTAGTTGCTAAATTCCCATCTGGGAAACATTTTATTCTGTTTGTAAGGCTCTTTTAAATATTATGCTTGGAGTACAGTAAACAATTTAGAGATAGGCAAGATAAAGCAAATACTCATCAATAGACAAAGTGGTCATAGAAATAGGCTCAGGTGTTGGAATTAGTAGACAGAACACTGAAGTAGCCCTCACAAATATGTTAAAAGAGTATGTGAGCACTAGACAAAGAGATATAGAATTTGAACAGAGAAATAGAATCTGCAAAAGGGAATAAAATGGACATTTTAGAACTAGAAACTCTAAAACCTGAAATTAAAAATTAATTGTATGGTTAAACTTCTGGGGAAATGGAGTGGAAATAAACTCTAAATTATATTGTTCAAGGGTAAAGATACAACCGATGGAGAAACTCATAAGGATAAAAACTATAGAGGTCAGTGGTTAATTAGGAAAATTAGCAGGTAATATCTATGAACTAATTTCTCATTGATTATTATACCAATTGACATTTCGAAAACTACAAAATAAATGTGTCTGCGTGTGTGTGTGTGTGTGTGCGTGTGTGTGTGTGTGTGTGTGGTGGGGGCAGGGGATAAGAAGGAAAATCCTAAATGATAAAGGTTAAAAGGAACTGACTAGGCAACCAAATTGGAAGCGGGAGACGTGAGGTAGGAGATTGCTGCTTTTTATTATATTGCATTAATCCTTTGCATATCTTACTATGGTAAAACTTTTTAAAAACATTCATTGGTAAGTTAAAAAGCAAATTGCCTAAAGTCAAAATACAGTACCCAGGTGAAAAATGTGAATTAAGTTGAGCTCTGTCCTGACAGACAATGGCCCATTAAGTCATCTTGGGATGTAGAAAGAAGGGACTTTGATATAAAGGAGTTGTTGAATGGCTCATTTTTTTAACCTATTTTTTTTTTGTTAGGACAATGGCTACATTTTTAATTAAAAAATGGTATATGCTTATTATAAAAAAATCTGAAAGAAAATTGCTGAGAAAAATGTAGAGTATTCTTTCTCATTCTGTCTTTCTCCATCACAGATATTACCCTGAGTCAACAGCTTTATGAGCTATTGTTGTAAGGTTGGATGGCTGAGTGGTCTGGTAAACAAATAAAGAGAAAAGCTTTTCAAAACGGCATTAAGCATTACTATTATTTTAAACAAAATGATTTTTTCATTTGTTTTGAGTTTAGCAAAGAAGAGTTTCCTAAGAAACAAAAGGATTGCTGAATGCCAAGAAAATATTTCTTTGTCCCCAAAGATACTGTTTCATACCAGAGTCGTCTAATCCTAAAACACTGTGAACAATATTGCATTTGAGTTGCCATTTTTAACGTGTTAACCTTCATCAGTAATAATCTATGCTGTGAGAGGTGAAGATATTAGCATTTTATATTTCTCTCAACTTTCATCTCCGCTTAATTTTTTATGAGATATGTAAGATTTAACACCTATTAGAATTGTCTACTGTGTCTTTGTTATTAAGCTTACATTTACCTTTATGTTGTAACCATAATTACCACAGGAAATAATCTTGGTTTTATTCAAATGGTTCCTGTTCCAGCTCTTTTGCAGTAGCTTCTCCAGGCCGAGGTTTACTTTAACTCTTGAGCTTTGAGTAGTTTTCATGTGGAGTGTTCATCAAATCTGTATGGAGACTACGGAAGTTCTGATTTTGTTTTTCTTTGCATAGGAGATACAGAAGCTTATTTGAGAATATTTTTGGTTGCCATTTCTCTTGACTTGAATCTTGTCTGGGTCTAATATTTGGGTCTGTGCATGCCCTCAGACCCTTGTAGCAATTGCTCCTTTGTCTTCTGACAGTGAATGTGGCTTTGAGGAAGTCTTAAGTTAGCCCAAACTCTTTCCTGCTTGAATTTAGCGTGTCATTTTAGCCAGAATTAATAGAGACCACTTTCCTTTTGGGTTTCAATGACAATTAGAATTTGTCTCAGTGGATGGTTCTTTGTCAAGGATTTGTCCGTGCAAATTAGGTCATTTCTGCTGTGTTTCTGTCAGTTTCCTCTTCACCCTCCACAATCCCAATTACTTTTTTCTCCCCTTTCATCAAAATTAGACTATTTGTATGTACAAACTTTTGGAATACCTTTTTTTACAGTTGTAATCACAGAAAAAATGGGAGGGGTACTGATCTTTCTTGTGGAAATAAATGCTACCAGAGAATTGTGTAAATAGGGCATAACAGAGGACATTACTTTTAGGGACCACCACACATTTAGAAGTAAACACACAAATCAGTGGTTGCCTTCGTTTATAGCAGCCTCTTAAAAGCAGAGCCTCTGCAGCAGTTGTATCTGGGACAGGCAGGACCTTGTCTAGCTTCGAGATATACTGTTGCCCTCTGACTATCATCCCATAGTCAGCAGAATTTCAGTTGTGAAATTAAGGCTAATCTGTTCAGGTTTCTTAAGGAGAAAAAATATAGTCTCTCAGAACACATCGGATGGTTTATTTAACCATTATTTAAACCATTGAAATTAATGGGGCTGGTCTTTTGTTTAGGAAAACGTATTTAATGTTTATGATTTAGCATCCTATCCTACATGGACCAGGCATTTGCTGACATAAATTTAGTGCAAAGTTGCCAGTTATTTTAATTTTTATGAATTGCTAGTACGAGCAGAATGTGTAGCACAGCTGTTACTCAATATTAGAAGGACATTTTTAACATAATTTTTCTTCATGATTAAAGACTATTGTAGAAGCAGAAGCTTAAAACTCAGCCCCACCAGCTATTTTGCATTCTCATTGTTATACTATGATATTTGGAAAAAAAAAAAAAGCGAGATCTAAAGGTGTAAGATGTGTATGGGTCCCTAATTTTTCTTCTTCAAGGCAGTATTACATTCTAAAATGCTGGGAATGGAGTTAGCTGTCTTCTTTTTGAAAGACTTGTTGTGGATTCGATGCAACAACAAAAACATATGACACACGCTGTTTTAGGAGTAAGACTGAACACTATTATCACAGATAACTTGTTTGGGAAAGGAATGCAGTTAATTTTTAAGTGAATCTATAAAATCACAGAAAATAATTAGACATGAAAGGTAAATCTAGGGCATGTCTCTTATTTTACAAAATGCAAATATATTTTTCTTCATAATACAGAATGCCTAATACAAGCTTTTAAAATAGGGCAAAAGCAATGATTTACCAAATCATTTCTTCAAAAAGTAGAAAACAATGATGAATTGGGCTTGCAACAGGACAGTAACCTAGCTCCTTATCCCAATTTCTTTTTACTTTACACTAAAGTATCTGCATCTGTAGTTTATGATAGAAATTATCAGAAGCTTCATGCAACTGATGTTTTAGCAAGTAATGCTATGGTTGTTCGCTGCAGGACAGGCTGATAATAGCAACCACTGTGTCTACGTAATGTATTATATCAGAAAGCTTGTCATCAACTGTCACAGATTCATTAAGAAGCCAGGTTTAGCTTGGTTTCTTCGTTTATTGGAATTTTCCTAGGAATGTCTATTGCAGCAGTGAGTCAAGGAAATGATTTCCCACTGCTAGGTTTTATGTTAAGGAAGAAAGGTATAGTATCCTTTCTAGGTTTCCGGAAAGTCTAAAATGTGGAGGTTCCTTCCAGAGCTCTAATTCTTTTCATTGTAGTTTGAGTGAAAAGGAGGTTCTGGCTATATCATTCGGGGAAAAAAAATATATATATATATATTTTTTTTCACATATCTATTTTTATAGACTATATATACAGTCTCTGCAGGAAGTTTGCCTGTTGACTGATCAACTTAAGTAGCTTGTCTCACTTGAACCTCAACCTTTATAACGATGAGGAAGGGAATCCTCACTTTTCAAGACAGTAAAAAGATGGCTAAAGATGATAAGCATTTGTTACAGACATAGAAAACAAACTTATGATTATTAAGAGGAAGAGGGGATAAATTAAGAGTTTGAGATTAATATATATGCACTACTATAAATAAAATAAACAATATGGACCTACTATATAGTACAGGGGACCACACTCAATACCTATGAAGTAAAAGACCATGAATAAAAGTTATATATGTGTGTGTGAGTTTCATATAGATATACATATGCATATGAAACTGTGGGCTATATACCAGAAACTAACATGATATTGTAAATCAACAATACTTCAATTAAAAATTAATTAATTAAAAAATGATCAGCATTTGGCAAAATACCAAATTTCATATACTCTTAGAATCATATTTTCCACAAGCTCTTTCATGTGTTTCAAGGGTAAAGAAATTGTTTTGTTCAGACACATTATCATCCATAAACTCTCTTGACCCCATTCCTAGGACAATGGAAATTCTTTTAAGTTTTTCTTCAAAAGGAGATATAAGCTACTGTTTATCCTAATCCCTTCCTCCTCCCTTGGAGTGCACTCCCAGGATAATATTGCGCTCCCAAGATAATGTTCTCAACTACAGTATTAACTTGGAGCATATAGAAGGAGGTAGCAATGTCTATTTATCCACTCATTCTTTGTTCTTTCAGCAAATATTTGAGGGTCCACTATTCACCAGGCACATTCAGGATAAATGAATTAAAATACATTCCTTACACTCAAGCAGCTCAAAGTCTAGTATATGTGTAATTAACTCCAAGAAATAGGCACTGAGAGGATGCTTTTTAAATATATGTTTTATCTTGACTCTGTATGATCTTTACAGTAAGAAATGATACCTTTTGAACTAAGAAGAAGATATAGGTAGTGTCATTGAAAAAACGTACAACCTGCAAATTGAGAATTATGTTTTATGTGGCAGACTTGCTGAGGACTTAAGTCCAGGACACAGACTCTCACGTAGCTCTGAGGGACAGCTCTGAAGTGGAAGGGAGGAGCCAGGATATATAGGAGTTTTTGCAACAAAAACAAGGTAGTCAGAACATCAAGATTACTGTCAGTTAAGGAAAAATAGACATCTCAAGTAAATGAATTTAGTGCTTTCTCTGTACATGAGAAGATGCAAGAGCCTGGGCTCACTGAAACCATTCCTTTGATATGCACCTTACATATCTGGGGCCAGCATCCTGTTTGTCTTTATTCTGAAGCCCGTAGCGGTGCACAGGTGGGGGTAGATGCGGTGGCTGATTGCTTGATGGCCACAACATCCTTTGTTTACTGATAGGGCAGGCGACATTTTTCGTCCATAGTAGTCATCCTTTCGAATCCTCCAAGATACCAGAGGATAGTTTTGGAATGTTCTGGATGAAGAATGAGAGTGTACAAAGTTAATTCAGCTTACAGTAGTGGCTAATTAGCACTAGGCTCACATGTGAATGGAGTTTACATATGCGGAGGCATCTGTGAGAATGAGATTGACCACACAAGACCCGAGGCAAATCCTTAATTCCAAACTTGTTTTAAAACTCAAGGGAAAAAAAGTTACCTTGATTAGCACTGTCAGGTACTCTGCTCTTGCAGAAACTCAGAAAACTGATTCAGCAACTTAATTAAGCCCTCACAGGAGAGCCCATCCAAACGAGGCAATTTCTGGACAGTGAGATTTCCTTCCCAGTTGGGTTCTAACATCAATGTCTTAGGCTACTTCAGGAACAGAAGAATGAAAATTTGGTACTTTTGACTCCCACTTAAGTATTTTAGGCAGACAGCAAAGTGAGGTAGCTGGTTTTTTTTTTTTTTAAATCATTTCCAGAACATACAAGAGAGAAACTGCCATTTCTGAGAAGTCTTAAAGGAAGTCGGCTAACACAGAGTTTTAAAGGGAGAAAGAAGCAAAATAAATGAGGAGAGAGAATTCTGAAATTACTGGTTGAGTGAAGTGTTCTGATTAACACTAAAAATGTAATCGACTATACACTAACATTTCAGACTGGAGGGTGATTTTACCAGAGAGGTTTCTAAAGCATCGAGTGAGTAAGGCAAATTTTTTTTTTTTAATTCTCAAAATTAAAATGAAATTTTATTCTGGAAGTTTATTATCTCTCTCGAATTTCACAACATAACAGTGGCAGACTTGTGCCTCTGATTGCTGTGATGCAGTTACAGTATCAGTGAAATTTCATCAACTCCCAAACTCGAATGCGCACCCTTCAACACCATTAATTCAGACCAGCCCACGTTTGCATGCAGCTCCTTAGTTTAGCAATTCCAGTGTTAGTCTTGGTTTTGTTTTGCTCTCAAGTATTCTACTATGGTGTTTTGTTCACTGACATGGTTCTGCATTACATGGCCCAGGACAAAGCTATTTTGTATGCATAGGAACTTGCCTCAGAACTTTAAACTTTTTTCTGTTCTACAGCAGTTAATTTTTCATTTATGTAGCACCTTACTGAAGAGTAGCCAATGCAGTTAATGATACATTGTGCAATGATAAATATTTTACTGGCTATTTCGTCTCCACAAGTTTTCTGTGTGGACCTGTATAAAGTGAGAATTGTTAACATTTGGTGAATACACATTTTTAATAATACGCTCTATAATTACTATCAAGCAAATGATCTGAGCTTTAATAGGCACTCCAGACATGAGCTGCCATTTCTACTAAACTCAGTAAACTCTAATAAAGGTATTTTATGGGTAGATGATTATTTTTTTAAGAAGGTATATTGCACAGATCTCATCAGTACATAAAAAATGTTATCTGGGGAACATTGGATGATTCATCTGTTTCTAAATTATAGCACATTCCTGTCATTTTCTCACGAGATCATTCTGTTTTTTTTTTTTTAGAAAGATTATAGTTGGGATCGGGTTGTATTTCACACTGTATTCCATCTGAATTAATGATGTTATTTACTTGGAACTTGCCTCGCAGTCTACGAGGTAGTTCATAAGAGGCAGCCAACATAATAAAGAAGGAAAATGTTATGTACTCTCTTTTTCAATTCTCAGGAGCTCGGTGTAAATTCTACCCAATAAAATGTGTTTAGCCTTTTTTCTGTATTCCTTCAAGGCTCAATATACAGAAGTCAGCAACAGGAGGCGCGAGAGTCCCAGCTTTGTAGAATTTGACTCCCAGACACCCGCAGTGCTGGTCCTTGACCTGGCAAACAGATGTGTCCTCAGCCCTGGAACTCCTTGATCCAGGAAACAAACTCTCCCCTGCTACGGAACTCCGGTTCCAGGGGTTTGGCTCTTGCCTTCCTCGCCCCAGGAGAGGGCCAAAATTTCACACAGCGAGCACTCACCTGAGTTCTTCACTTATTATATTTTCTCGGGGCAGCTATATGCAGTAGGAGAAAAGTATGTACCAAACAAAAATCCCTGTGTTTCTAGAAATAATGGATCCGGCATCCATCAACTAAACCTGAACATAGACACAAACCTGGTGCAAGGCCAGAGTGCCCACAGGTTTGGTGGAAGCGGTAGCCCAAGGGTTAGAAGGAAAAGAATGCCTGGCATCAGAGTGGTGAGGGGAGAGGGAGAGTCAGTCTTCTTTTGGTGGTCACCGCCACCTGAAGAGCTCCTCACCACACACTTGCCATCAGAGGAAACGGTTTAGGGTTGAGCAGCAAGCCTGGTCAGTCAGGTTCCTCGGACCACGGTCATTTCAATGGCCAGTAACCTTGTGGGTCTGCAGGTGCCATGGCTCCGTCCTGGGGCCTCAATAGCATTTGAAGCTAAAATGTCAAATACCCGGGGAGCCATACGCGCACAGGTGGCCTGTACTCCAGAGGCTGCAGCTGACCATTGTGAGGTCTGAAATTAGCTTTTTCGAATGGAGGAAAGCCGTGAGAACCGGCACACTTGAATTGTGCTGGGCAGTCCTCGGAAGTCACATGAACGATTCGGTCTCAGTCTCTCCATTTTATGCAATGCAGATGCATACAGGAGCAACTTAACCTGTAGAATTCGGATGAAATATGGTCAAATCGGGTTTACGATGGTCTGAATTTTGTAGGCCCCCCTCCCCCCAGTTCACATGCTGAAATCTTAAAGCCTAAGGGGGTAATATTAGCAGGTGGGACCTTTGGGAGGTGATTAGGTCATGAGGGTGGAGCTCTCATGAATGGGATCGGTGCGCTGATAAAAGAGGCCTCAGAGAACCAGCTGGTTCCTTCATGGTGTGACAACTCAAGGAGAAGTGTGTGACCCAGGAGAGGGCTCTTGCATGGCTATGCTGGCACCCTGGTCTTGGACTGCCCAAGTCCAGAACTATGAGAAAGACATATCTGTAGTTTATAAGTTAGCCAGTCTGTAGTATTTAGCACATATGGACTAAGACAGGGCTCTTCTAAGCCTATGTTTCTATCAATTTTCACTAAGATTTATGTGGGACAGAAGAGGATCAGGAGACCCTCTGGAGGCTGTGTATTTCTGCAGTGATTAATGAAAGCTATTTCCCCCTCAGTTATGGAGATCGAATTAGGTATGACAATGCAAAAGGGCTGCCACTGGTTGGCCACCCAAGAGACCCTTTACATTATCCTTAGTTTGCTGAATTTATCATGATTAAGTGTTTGACAGTCAATTTTATAGATCTTGAGCTAGAAAGACTCAGCATAGAATAACCTAATTCACAAGATGCTGAAGTATAACCCCCAAGTACCAGTTTGTGAATTTACCAGGGAAATCACTGTATGTCTTCAGATGTCACGAGGGTCTTTGCTCTCAGCCACAGTGTTGTGGTTTTAAAGTGTCATATTCTCAGAGGCAACATTATTTTTCTTATTTGCAACTACTTCAGGGCCAGCTTAATGTAACCCATAATTTATAAAAGAAAAAAATTTGAAGATCAGAGAGATGTGATAAAGTCGGATTTAAGTTAAGCGTGTTGACTCCATATTTAGCTCTCTTTTCACTGTGCTAAGCTGAAAGAATTTTTTTTTTAACTGCAAAAGTTTAAACACAGCAAATAAATATAAAAAAATCCTTGCGCTGTAACATGATAGAATAATATGTTCTTAAAATTATTTTGTTCTCGCTGTGGTGAACTAGACTAAATGCCTAAAAATAGTTTTAAATATAATAAAATTTAAATACTCACTGTTTTATATTCTTTCTTTAGAAGACACTTTTTAAAATAACTTTGACATTGTAATGCCTACACTTTGAAATCATGTTAGCGTTTGGTTACATAAAGGATTTTTTCAGTTCAACATCAGTAACCCCACTAGAACTGAGTGTTATAAATAATGATGGGGGGGAATTATTGTTACCCATTAAAAAAAATTAAAAAAAAATAAAAATTGAAATACAAGTAAAAAAACAAAAAGAAAGAACGATAGTTGAAGACAGCCTGATATATAACAGATTGTTCCTTAATAAAACACACACTTGAAAACATTTGGATTTGACCGTTACAAGCACCAAACAGGACCATCAAGGAGAGCAAGGATTTCTTTTAAGTTATTAGGTCTTCCCTCTCAATTTTGCCTATTTTTTCTTATAATAAACTGCTAAACTTATTTTTTCCCTTGTTTTAAGTATTTCAAGGGGCTGCACTTCTTTGACCTCCTGAAGTACTTAAACCTCTATAACATTTTTTATGTGACTTCCACAGGCTAAGGGATTTCACTGCCAGGATCTTTTTTTTTTTTTCATGTAATTTAGTTGAATTTTCTCTTTCCTTTTTAAAATTTCACCCTGTTACTTGTGGGGCTTCAAGGCCCCTTCAAGGAGATAAAACTCAAAAAGGCTCTGGAAGACCCTTGTCATCCCACCTGTCACCGTAGTAGTTACAGTGTTCCTGAGGGCCTTCTCAGGCCAGCAACTTGACCCGCTCCTTCCTGCCCCTACTAGGAAAGGTACGTGGCCCATTCCTTACCCCACCCGCCTGGTATAAAATTATTAATATTCGCCCCAACGAACCAGCAAGCATATCGGGAGACCCCATCTTTCCCCAACCAATCAGCAGGTGCACAGGTGTATGGTAAGACTTCCCCTCTCCTTTGTCTCTGGCCTATAAAAACAGGCATGACTGTGTTCCTGGGGTTGGGTCTCCCTGATTATCGGGAAGTCAGCCTGTTGTGTTCACAGTGTCTCTTGCCTCCATAAACTTGTCTTTTCTTCACCTTGCTTTGAATCTGGAAAAGTCTTTGTCCACCTGTGTGCAGAGACCACAGCATTACTCGTAGTTGTATTATCTTGTAGATAGCTAAATAATTCCTCTTCTGTTTTGGTGCTTATACCATCAGATATCAGTAGGCAGTTATCTCGTCCTTCTGTAGTCTTTGCCTGACGCACTCGGGTGCATTTAATTCTGTTCATCTCTTTTCATGAATCAGTCACCCCAGGCCTCCATCCTTCTTTATGTGTGTCTTTTAACTCTTTCTAATGTGTCTACTTATTCGGATATAGGGCATCCAGAATGAAACACTATTTCACTGTTTCTCAAGTTGGATATAGAAAGAGTTATTTCTTTTTTTGCCTTAAATAATATATTTCTTCACTTTATGCAAATAGATGATTTCCTGGTAAATTGTGTATAAATCCAATGATTGTACATTATATGGCATTCCAAAGGCAGCTGCTCTATACTAGATTTTATTTTTTAGTAAAGCCAAATAAAATTTTCTGGGTGTGTGTGTATAGAAGGGAGAGGATTGGAAATCTTTATGGAAATATTTTGGAAACCAGATGTAGTCAAAATCATTGGAATGGGACAACATCCATGATTAATTATATTTAATATTTAGAGTTTGCAAAGTGTTTTTACATACTTTATCTCCTTTTGCCTTCTCAACTCCATATGAGTTGTGTGATACTATTTCTAGCTTATGACAAAGAAAACCAAATAGCAGAGAGTCTTGTGGGGTTTTACTGGACGGTACAGGGGACAGTGGCAGAACCATATCTTACCAAGCTCTGTTGCTTCTAAATTTAGCAATTTTTAAAATAGGCAGCCTGATATAAAAGACTGGGGACAGGATTTGGAGTAATGCAAAACTGTCCGGAGTCTTGGCTCTTCCACTGACTCTGGTTACCGTGAGCAAATCGAGTAACCTTTGTGAACCTGAATTTTCTCATTCGAAAATGGACAGGATATTCTATACTTCCAAGGGAGAATGTTGAGTGTTAGATAAGATAGCCAATGAAAAATTTAATTAGCTAGGTAGAAACACACATCACTGACCTTTGCTCTCCTGTTTCCATTGCCCCCAACAGTGAATATATAAATTTAGGTTTTCTAAAACTTACTCATAACTATCTTCTTAGGTCTTGGTAAGATCTAACAGAGAGCTTTTCACAGTACAATACACATCTCAAATGACCCAGGAGAAGGAGATGGAGTTACAGGATACATACTTATTATTGTCTAGTGCTTTATCTGATACTTTAAAATTTAAAGAATACAACAAAAATATGAGCTAAATTTTACTTGGCAGAAACCACAGGTAGTCTAAAATGGTGTTTCTTACACTAAGGGACAGTTATGCAAAGACTTTCCCAGGGTGTTCCTTACAAGAACAACTTTAAGTAGTTCTGCCACGTTACAGAAAGGAGGCGGGGCAGCCTCCATTCTAGATGGCACTGTGGTACGTTGCCACGTGGTGTGAAACCACCCAGAGCCCCAAACAGTGAGACGTGGAAACACTGGTTAGCGGATGCCCCTTCGACACAACAGGGAATCTTAAGCACACAGCACTTCCTGTATTTTCCTTGGGGTATGTTGACCCGTACTGGGGCACTCCGAATTCAGAATATATGGAATAGTATAGGTTAGTGACATTTAGTTGTATTAGTACACTAGGAAGATTTTACAGAAAATGTTAAATTTTATCTGAGCCTTGGGATTCTGGAAATCAGCTATGACTAAAGACATCTCCCCTTCCTTTGAATTCTGAGAAATAGCTTACTGCAAAGAACCACCCTTGTTCATTGGACTGAGGTAAATGACAGGGATAACATCCTTGTTTTGCTAGAATGACTGGATACAGACCCTCCAAATGTCCGCTCTTTGCCTCATAAATGACCAGCTAAACTTTTAGTCCCCACTGAATAATCAGAACAAGATGCTTATTAACCTGATCTGACCCAGCCTCTATAGTTAAGCTTTTCTCCCCATTTGACCTTGAACTTGGACTCACCCTCAGCTCAAGCCAGCATCAGAATAAGGAGCAGTTTCTTTTAATGACCTCTTCCCAAAACTGACCACAAAGAGCACCATTCCCTGATCAACTGTGCAGTTCGGGTTCTTCGTATCTTGTTTACTCCTCCCTGTGAAAGAAAGCTCCGTTTCGCCTGACCCTAGAGAGCTTGTTGATGTGGTCTGAGCCCACTTGCCATTGCCATAGCTTTTTCAGTCTGTCCTTTCATAGGTCCAGATTTGTCTTTATTTGACAATACATTGAATAAAGTAGATAGAACATTATGAGATTTCTGTCAGACTTGGTGAGCTTTATTTAATGAGATAGTTAATATATATTTTATTGAATTATATTAAGAAATATTTATTACAGTTACAGTGAGTTCTCACTGTTCATCAGAAATGAATTTATTTAAAACTTATGATGAAAAATTTGAGATGTCAGCTTAAAATGGGCAGGAGAGTACATAGTTTTTTTTTTTTTTTCAAAAATTATTGTAGGAACTACGAGCCAAAGAATTTGACTTCTGTTCTAACAAATGGAATCTGGGGAAGTAAATCATTGAGAAGATACGGTTTCTATTTCAGGTTTGCTCCCTGAAACCCTTTGATTTATGACTTCTCCCTCTGAGAAATGAGAAGAACATTTGTGCTCACATTTTTTTGAATACATGTCTTAAAATGAGTTATTTGAAATTCCCTCCTGGTGAGTGGGTAGTGTGTGTGTGTATGGGGGGCATCTTGCTTGCAGGCAAGGCCAGAGAATGGGAGCAAAAGCTGGGTCTGGGACAGTAGAGAGGAGAGTCCTGTAGCTTCAGAGCACAGAGGAAACTCAAACTCAAAACAGAGACCTGTACTAAGATGGTCTGGGAAGGTCTAGGGGCAGCCTAAATGGGACAGGATGTGCAACCCCATGGCGGAGATACAAGCCAGAGATATAGACCAAACTACGAGAAATGGTTTGATCAGCAGGAGGGGCCACGTTTTGGTGGGAAGCTTGGGTCTTGTCCAAGGACACAGAGAGATTGATTAAGAGCCTTGGCTGATGAGGGTATGCCTGAGACCAGAGGGTAGAGTGAAGTGTTTAGAAACTGGTTTACCTATCAGCTTCTACATAATAATGATTCTTCTGGCTTATTCAAGTCCTGCAGCTTCATTTTACCAGGTCTACATTCAAAAAGGTTGTTATTACTGCTTTCTAGGGTTTTTGTTTTTTTGTTTGTTTCCCAATTACATTACCTCCCCAAGTGAACTTTTCACAGCATACTAACTTGAAATACATTTATTGCTAATTACCTTCTTACCCTTCTCTAAATTTTGCTTTTGCTGGAATACTGGTATTCTTAGGACATTTTCTTGTATCGATAAAGATGATGCTGATGAAAGACTCCCTACAGAGGTGTGGGTAGGGGAAGGGAATAAATAAGGAATATTGACGTGCCAAGAGTCCTGCAGCAGTGGGAAGCTGTTGCTAGTCCTAAGCCTGAGGAAAGGTCGAGGGAGAGCATAACCAATGTCCTGCGAGAGAAGAGGCATGAGGGGTGCTGTAGCACTGCAGCACTGGACCTCAGAGTTGTGAAGGGGTACAGGACCTCCCTGGCGTGCAGTTCCCAAATGGGAATGCAGGGGCAGTGACAAGGAAACAGTCTGGCCTCTCTCTCCTCCCACCTTTTGACTTCCTGCTGCCCCCCTCACCGGTCCCACAAGCTGGAAGCCAGCAGGCAAGGGAGCCCAGGTGAAGCAGTCATATGGTCACAGGAGGCTGAGCTCCCAGGCATACAACAGGGCAGAGAAGAGTGCAGAATGTTTAGGGAGGCAAAGGGAGCCTAGTAATCTCTGGTATTTCTTAAGGTTGGATGCTTCATACATTTTACTAACTTACTTTAAACACATGTAAGTTGTGTGTCGGGGGCGGGGGTGTGTGTGGGGTGGGTGTGTGTGTGTGATGGGAAATGGGAACAATTCTCTTTTAAAAATCCCAAGTTGAATGTGATGTGAATGTTCTCATCTTGTTTCCCTTTTACGTGGCATGCTTTTGTGTATACCAATTTTTATTAATTTGGTGAGACATAATGCTGAATATAAATAATAATTATGACTAAATATCAACATTTTATTAAAATACACATGGACATTGATTTGGTAGACCTACTCATCTACCAATCTTTTAACTTTATTAAATAATCAAAAATTCTGGCATTGATTTGTTCTTTAAAAATTTTATTTATTACTTCTGATTGGATTAACTTATTGATATTTCAATTTTTTTGAAAAATGACAAATTTCCAGAATTGATTTTGTTTTCTCCCACGAAATTAAGCACTGGCTTTTCCTGCCATCTATCTCCCCTTTCATATCTGCATTCCATATTCTTTCAAAAACAGCTTTTGTGGTTCAGGATAATAGACAATTTAATTTACTATAGATATTTATATTTGTAAGCATGTCTTTTATTAACATATTTTAATAAATATTTTTATATTCAGTGTCTTCAAATAACATTGATCCATTACAGATAAATTTGAAACATAAATTTAATACCTCATTCTGTATTTATTCAATGAATATCTGTCTACCGAAAATCCATGCTATAAAAAATGTTAATGGCTAACATTTACTGAGTGGTTAATATGGGCCAGTGTGTTAAAGGGATTATTTCACTTGATCCTTGCAGAAACTCTGTGAAGCAGGTGTCATTACTGTCACAGTTTTTCATGAGAAACTGAGGTACAGAGCAGTTAAATGATTTGCTCAGGGTCCCAAAACTGGACAGTTGGTATTTAAAGAGTCTGAGTCCAGAGGCCATGTTTTTAATCATTATTATCAAACTTGATATGACTTACAAAGAATTATAAGGCACTTCCTTTTTTTTTCCCCCTATCAGGGCAGCACCTGCAGCATATGGAAGTCCCCAGGCTAGGGGTCAAATCAGAGCTGCAGCTGCTGGCCTACACCACAGCCACAGCAATGCAGGATCCAGGCCGCATCTGTGACCTATACCACAGCTCATGGCAACGTGGGATCCTTTACCCCATTCAGCGAGGCCAGGGAGTGAACCTGTGTCCTCATGGGTACTAGGTGGGTTCGTTACGGCTAAACCACAACAGGAACTTCTATAAGGCACTTCTTTGCCCTCAGTGAGTTTATAGAATATTGTCATAGGTCAGTGGTCAACAGTCTGTAGCTCATGGGCTAAATCTGACTTGCTACTTGTTTTCATAAGTAAAATTTCATTGGATCACAGCCACGCTCACTTGTTCATGTGTTTTCCATGGTTGTTTTTACACTGCAAAGGCAGAGTTGAATAGTTATGACAAAGACTGTACTCCTGCAAGACTTAAAGTATTTATTATCTGGCACTTTTCTGAAGAGTTTGCTAACCAGTGGTGTAGAGGTCTACAGAATTAACTGTAGTAAAGGCAGTGTGTGTTAAGTATTATTTTTTAAAAGTGTGGTTGGACTGGATTGAGTGAGTAACTAATTGTATCTTTCAAAAGTGAGGGGTGGGAAGTGTTTATGAAATTGACATTATGACTAGATTGCAGAAAAGTGAGTTGAACCCTAAGCCAGGGCCCTGCAGGGAAAAACGGGTGCCATGAAACTCTTCTTTTGTAGAAGAGAATTAGGGTAGTTATATTTTCATTCCCTCTCCATCACCACTTTTGCTAGACCAGTAGTCCCACAGTATCTCAAGCCCTGTCTCTTAAAGACCAGGAAATTCTACTAATAAAATGTCTCATTGTCTTCACCAAAATGTCCTAGAGATGGGCAGGCAGGTGGGCCTTTGCTCCTTCTATTAAAGATCCCGGTACTGTCAACATGGAGGCTGAACCTCTCTGCTGTTCCCAAGGTTATGGTTTTGTCCAGTTCTACTTACTGATTATATTTCTAGGACACGTACATCTTCTGTTTCTGACTATGCCACGGGCCAGTGCCCTACTGTTGGCAGAGCCTTAAAATGGTCTGCCTTCTTTGCATGAGAATCAATGGCAGTCCAGGTGATTTTGGTTAACTGAAATGTCCTTTTAAACTCAGATTGTTTATTTTCTTTATTTTAAAAAATTTTTAATTATAGTTGATTTACAATGTTCTGGCAACTACTGCTATACAGCAGAATGACACGGTTATACATGAAATGTCCTTTTAAACTCAGGTTGTTTCTTAAGGAATAGATCTCTTCGGAAACTTTTCAAACTCTTATGAACATGTAATGTAGAATAAGATGGGTAGTGGGCACACCCAGTAAAGTCATTACCAGAACCACTCTTACTGAGCAGGACAAAAAGCTTAGAATAGTCAAATATCAGAAGAGAAGGAAATAAAGTGGGAAACAAAAGAGACAAGGAAAAGGATGAATCTGTGTAATGCCCATAAGCTCTTACTTGGTGTGCTTACTTGCTCAGAATGAATATGTGACATATGCCACTTTAACCTTTTCTGTTTGTTTTATGATGTACGCATTTCCAGTTCATTATCAGAGGTTACTAAATATGTGACATAGCCCCGATTTCCTAAAAAAAAAGACATTACTCTCTCTTTAAATCAAAGCTATGTGAAACCCAAAAAGGAAATACTTCGTTGAGCAGGGATAAAAGTCAAAGGGATCTAGAAGGTGAAGTAGAAAGCTAAATTGTCAGCAGGAGGGCACTTTGGCTCCAAGGCCAATCAGATCTTACTTCTTTGGAAACAAATGAGGGATTGACAGAAAGGCAGTTTCAGTTAAGGATAAAATATAGAAAAGTATGGCATAGACCTGGATTCCTGCCAGGACACAAAAGGTTTGGGGAATTAGAACACATTTTCTTGACTTACGTATAGTCATCCGATAAATTAAGTAAATTTAAGTAAATGATTGGCATTGGGGAAACGTAAATACAGTTGTAATTCTCTAATTTATTACTTGATAGTTTTTGCTATAGGTCTAGTTTTTATTCTTAGCTGTTAATTATATACGAGTCAATGAAAGATGACTTCTATTATAGGCATCAGAGTTTAAATCAAAGAAGAGTAAAAGGAAAGGAACCACGTGCTTGCTAAACGGGGTGAAGAATATAAGAACCGATTCTATACCTTGAAGTGAAAGACCCTGGCTTTCTCTTCTGACTTTCCGTGTAACCACTGATAAAGCACTGGATAGTAAAATAGTTTGGTTTCCCACAGTTGTCTTTCTGCCCATCTTTATTTCTGTCACCTTCTACGTGAAATCTCAAAGAGCTGGGACAAGAGAAAAAGCAGAAGCCTTGATCATCCTAAATTGTGGGAGCCCAAATTTGTAGTTCCCTTTACATTGCTATGTTTCGCCAGAAATTTTCTGAAGTTTAAAGATTAATAATTCTTTATCATTTGATTCCCTATACCTGTGGAGATTCTTAGTTGTCTATCAAATTTGATACACTCCATCTTCAATGCAGTAGACTTCTATCTAGGCACTTTGGCTGACCAGTCCCCACCTTTCCTATATGGCGTGACCAGGGGACTAAGCTTCTGCCAGTGGAATGTGAGTACAGTTGATGTGAGCATGAAAAAACTTTGCTTTACTTCTCTCTTTGGCCCTAAGCGTCAACTCTTTCCCCTTCCAGCCACTGTAGCAGTGACGACCAGAGCAGACATAGCAGCCATGCTTTTTTAATGGTAAAGATGCTGTCAGCCCTAGTTTAGGAAACTACACAGCTGCCCTCCAACATGGAACATTCATCTCAGCTTGTGAGGTAAAAGAGAATAAGCTACTTTGTTCTGAAGCCACTTTTTTTTAGGTCTTGTGGCAGCAGCTTAACCTTTTACCCTAACTTACACTATTAAAGAAGATACAGTGAAACTTGTTCTTACAATATATATTAAAAAATATAAATATACCTTCTTTTTTATCTTAACTAAAGCATGCTATCAATTGTTGAGTGAAAGAGACAGCTTCAGAGCAGTAGAACAGAAGATAAAGTACCTATTTCCTCCTGAAAGTTAGTTCTTTCTCAGCCTTTCCAAAGCTTAAGTCCTACATTTAGCCTTAAATAATGATCTTCATCTATCATTATTCATATTTTCCTCAAGTTTCATATAGACGCAGTCCTCTATGGCATCTGTCTTCTGAGGATCCATATGAGCAACTATAACTTCCTGTGACCTCAGTTCCCGCCCAACCCATCTGCAGTTCAGAAGTTCCCAGTCACTGGCCCCAGAAATCTCTAACCACTCACCTTGTCAAAGTGAACTCCCTCTATTCCTCTTATTATTAAATTCTTAACAAACAGCAGAAATAGGTTCCTCTTTCACGAAAGTTAAAAAAAATTAAATACCTAGTTTTATGAAAGTTTTGTTTTTCATGGTTGAACTAGATTATTATTGCAATAAATATTATTGCAAGAAACTATTATTGCAATAAATATTGCAACTTTATTCTGCAGCATTGGTATTCTAAGTAGGCACAGAAAACCAGTGCCTTTATTCTTTTGTCTTTCAAGATAAATTACTTGAAGTCAAGGACTCGGTCTGTCTCGTTCACCATTTACCCCCAAGCCCCAAGCACAGACACTGGCCTTATAAATACTCACTAAATCCTTATTAAAAGAGTAAATAATTTGCTGATTCCTTTTTTCAATAACAAGGTTCAGTAGCCAATTCTCATTAATGCTCAGTCCTTGAGAAGGTGTTAGGTTCATCTCTTTGTCCTGGCAACAGACGATAGGCATATGACAATGGATGCGACATGAATGTAGAGGGTGCTTTGGACTATTTATACACGAATGCTCATGATTGATTACTGCTTCCAAGGGTTGCTACCCAAGACACAGTGAGAAGCATAGTTGAGAATCTAATCATTATGTCCTGGATTTTTCAGGTATTAGTTTTTGGTAGCTGTGCTCCCTTAGGGTCTGTTACCTGGCCTGATGCAGTCAACTCAGTCTCCAGGCTTAGAGCAGATGGTTTCCATTCCTAAAGAAAGGTCAGAAATAGAACCAGTCTCTTCAAGTTATTGACTTTTTCTCCCTTTCTAAATACTGCCAAAACGTGGCCCGGTGATTTAACATGACATTGTGTTCCTCAGGGTAATGGACCAGTGATAAAAGTGGTTAATAAACTCTGTTTTAACCAGTATCAGAATAACAATAGCTCCAATAAACTTAGCTCCTTAAAAAATATTAAAATCCGTAAAGACTTTATCTCAAGTTGTTTCTGCCTAGTAAGGATCTGTATTTTGCTTTCTGTCTCCTCCCTGTTCCTTGGCTCACGGAAAGAGAAAGTTAAAGGTCTGTAACAGGAAAATAAGAATGAAAAAGAGTTGGGGTAACGGACTCCCCGTAAAAGCAGGGACCAGGCAAGTTCACTGACTGGCAAACAAGACCTCACTGTTAATGACAGTTCCTGGTTTGGGCTGGTGGCTTGGGTTTCTCCACTCAGTCCCTGCAGTACACGGCTGCCTCAACCAGACATACAGTCGTATTTGTAGCACATGATTCATCTCCACTCGCCGTCTTGGATCTTTCTGCTACAACATCATGGCCAAGGCAAAGGCCTATGAATTAAGAAAGCCTAATACAGCAAACTAGAAAGATAGAAAACTGGTAGAGAAGATAGAAAACTAATAGAGAAGCAAATGGGACTAGTTGGAAATCAAAGCATATGGATCCTGACTGTGCTGGAACAGCTGTCAGGAGGGAGCAGGTGCGGGGTGTCCTCTAGCTCATTTCCAGAAGGAAAATATCAGAGTGGCTCAGCAATCTTGTAGCTCAGAAGCTCCTTCCCAAATGTGTATTGTCATCAAGTTAAACAGGTTCCCTGATGCTGGGAATAATGCTTCGTACCTAAATGGGATCATCTGCAAAGGCTTTAAAATAGTGCAGGTCACACAGCATATTGTCAATAAATGTTAGCTGTTATCATTAGGGTCATTATTAGTTTTAAACAGGTTTTCACTTTCATGTACTCAGAAGAACCAGTTTTTGGCTGAAAACCAAATACCAATTGTGACCATCATCAAACAAAAAATATGATAGCCAGTGTACAAGACAACCTTTAAGACGAATGGAGTCTGTTTCCTTTATGTCTGTTGTCGTATTTGCAGCAGATAGTCTAATTTCTCTGTGGCCAGTTTAGGAGAAAATTATAATTAAAAATACAAGAATTAGGCATTCCCTGGTGGCTCATTGGGTTAAGGGTCCAGCACTGTCACTGCCGTGGCTTGGGTTGCTGCTGTGGTGCGGATTCGGTCCCTGGTCCTGGAACTTCCACATGTGGAGGGCATGGCCAAAAAAAAAAAAAAAAAAAGAAATACAAAAATTACATGTTTCCATTTAATAATAATAGTAATATGTTTTCAAAAAGCTTGTGGTATTCAGATACATTTAGCGATTTTACCTTTTGTCTACATTTTCTTGGACTCTGTCTTCATAAAATCAGATGATTCAGAAACTGCATGCTGAAAAAAAAAGAAAGAAAGAAATAACTTTAAGTGTGTACAAGTAGACATTCAACTCATTAGCAAGTAATATCCAGAAAAGACAGTTACCATATGGACCGCCAGCGCTAAAAAACTTGTTTCCATCAAGGGGAGGGGCCGCTAAGAAGCTCAGGGATGGCTGTTAGAATGAAACCTCCCGCTTACTGCTTCTCTCTTGAGCACGGTCTTTTCTCCCCCCTGACTGGCTGAGGTTGTTGCCTTTAAGTCTTCATTTTCTTTGTGAGCCTTTTTGAATGTTGACGTCTTTGCGACTCATTAACTTGGGGTAGTTGTTTTGCACTCTGAGCACCAAGACATCTCATCAGGATGAACTGGGGCAAGGCAGCCTCCAGAAACACACCTGGGTCTCTGGGCAGTCATCTGCAGGCGATTGCCTCCAGGTGTTTGCCAGTGGGAGCCCATTGAAAGTCAATGCAATTTAGAGCAATTTCTCTGGCACTGGAAATTAACCTGCAGGAATCTGCCCGCAACAGGTGTATTTTAGGGCAGTCATACCAGCGTCCTGCACTGCAGAGACAAGACCTTGACTACCAGGTGTAGTTCGGGAAGCTGGATAATTGGATGAGGCAGGAAATCAGCGCAGAGAAGGTGGCCAAATGGCGGGCCTGTATGGGTTGGTATAATTATTGGTTAACCCTCTCCTGCCTGTTAACTAAAAACTATTTGTATGCTTGAGGAGGCAGGAAATCTTCAGTGAAGGGAAAAGAATGATCACTCGCTGCTTAAGCAGACTGAATTTTTTCATAACTGAGGTTTTCTGCAAATTCTTGGTTTAGTGTTTGATACTCAAAATATACGATTGCTAGGAGCCCACAGATCTTCAGCAACACTCAAGAAGTGGATTTTGAGTGCCAAAAGCCTCCTTTCTTAGAAATAAACATAATTTTACCTAGTGCTTTTGGCCCCGTCCACTTCTTTTGAAAGATCAGGGGAAATATACAGATTCGGGAAAAGGCATCCACGTTCTGTACCTTCATTTCTTCTGGGCTTGTGTCTCTACCTGCACTCTTCCTCCTTAGGGTCTCATGTTTTGACTCCTTGTTATAATTCCCTTTTCCTAGGTTTTTGATGTCTGTTGTTCCTTCCAAACAACTTAACTGACTTAAATAACTTTAAGCAAATCCAAGGTCCTGAACTAGTCAGATTTCTAGCCACAGCATAAATTTTCGCCCTAATCTTAATACTGATATAATATGCATGACAAACACCAATGGAATTTATGTGATAAAAGCCTTTAGTTTTCTGATAAAACATTTAGGACAGTCTTAAGAATAAAAAAGGAATATATATTTATTACTGCCAAAGTAAAGTGCTGCCATAAGCTAATTTTTATTGTGAAAATAATGGATTTTATTACAAAAACAATTATTTGACATTTTCAAAGAATCAGAGAAATTGATGATTCTTATGAATACTAATAAGGTGTTAGATAACTTTGGGAGGAACATATCCTTTTTTAGTTAACATGTTTATAAAATTTAAATAATAAGGGGTAGAGTAATTAAGATTTGAATAAATCATAATTTTAATCTTTGAAAAATTGTTTGACATAGTATTTATAACATTAAAGTTTTACATAAGTATTATATTTAGTATTTAGCTATATAATTCAACTAATGCCAATATTTCTTTCAAAAAGCCTTCCTGTTTGGAATTTTTTATGATTTTTGAGGATGTCGACTTGACCACCTCAAACTTTTCATGAGGAAGAAAATTTTCCAAGTCATTTCAACAGTACCCAGAATAAGGATTTGATCCAAACAAAATGAATGACATGAAGGAAATAAGAAAGTACTCCATGCACTTTATTCCCACTAATCAAACTTCAAGGCAGCAGACACCATAAGACAGGTTTAAGACAATTACTGGTAATTTTGCGTCTATGGACGTTAAATACGATGTTGGAATTTCGTCAGATCAAAGGTTCCAGTCCAGCAGTCCTCAAAGGGCGGTCCCTGACCCAGCAGATCAGCATCACCTGTGTCCCCGGGAGCCCTTCACTGATCCAAGGCTGTGCCGTAGTATGCACATCACTGCTTTAGGCTGCTAACGCTTTTCAGTTATTGAAAAAAAAAGAATTTTTGAAAGTCGCCTAAGGTAGAAATCTGAGGCAGAGAGTTTCTTCTAGAAAAGAAACATGTTTCTGAGTTGTTTTCTGCTGGATGCAAAAAATTTATTAGTATTAGTAATTGAAAACAATGCATATTTCAGTGTCACATATGTGCAATGTAGTAAGTGGTGCATAAAATCTAGCAACTGATAGTTCTTAAAAATTACCATTCTTGTGCAATAATTTCAAACTTTGAAAATTTAACTACCAAAATGTTCCTAATACAGCCATAGTCCTAATTAACATTTCGGGTATAATTTTAAATGTATTCTTTTCTTCCGCAAATTATCTTCACGATGGTGACATTCACTTTCAGTTGACTGTTCGTTTTAACAATCGACCATTCTCTGTTAGACCGAAAAGCGTATTTGGTTCGCTTGCAGTGTGAAATTATAATTCCCTTAAAAATCTAATCAGGAAGATGCCATTCTGTGTTTTTTCATTCATTTAGGCAGAGGCTTTCTTTTTCTATCTTGCCTCTTTGTTTCTTTCACAGTACGTTTCGCAATCTAAAAATTGATTTCTATCTTCATTTGCATAAATGGATTTGTTTACTCTCTACTTGACTCTCAACTCCATACGGTAGCGATGTGGTTAATGTTTAATCCCTAACGTCTAGAACAGTGCCTGGTTCCAAGTCAGCACTCAAATATTGCTGAATGAATGGATGTGTATAAGAATGCATTAATATACTTAGCTTAAGTGAGTGCTTGATATATAAATCAGATGCTAAAGTACATGGTAAGTGCTTAAAATATGTCCCTTCGTAGTAATTAGTTTCTAGTTCGTCAAAATGTAAAATAAGGGGTTGAATGAGCTCTAAACCCACAGATTAAAGGGTTTTCACACGTCGTTCTCCAGGCAGGCGTGACACATCCATTCTTCTGCACACCGTGTGAACATTAATGATGGCATTTCACACGCGGGTGCTCTGATTCTTACCCCAACTGCCGTCCCTTTCATTATCTTGAAGCAGCAAATGCCTGGGCCCCACTTCTCTCAAACTGACTTTGTCTCTATTCCTTTTGAGCAGGTATATAATATAGCTGTGGGGTGTAACTGAGTATGATAGCCAACCATTCTCCTCTCCCTTAAATTATAAGTTCCCTGAGGGCAAAGGAAGAGCTGTTTTACTTATTTTCATATCCTCTGCTGTCTGGCATATTGTCATGCTGAATACACAGTAAAGAAGAATTAAATGTGGCAGCTTCAACAATCCATGCCAACCTTTACTACCTCTTCTGCCTGGAGCCTCGTTGTTGTTGGCTGTGGTGAGCAGAGTGAATCATACAGCAAAGACACCTGGGCCCACGAGGAACTGCAATTTGACACCTGGGAGAGACAGAGACAGTGGTGAGACTTTAGAATCTCTAGACAGGCAAGAAATCAGTGAAGTCCGAAACGGTGAACTAATAAGCCAGCCTCTTTGGGGATCAGGGAAGAGTCTGATGCCAGGTGCCAGCCCTGTCTTTCAAAAATATCCATGGCCAGCTAGAAGTGTAAAGCTGAAAGCTTTCTAAGCATCAGGAGAAGATAATGAAGAGTGGGGCACAACCTCAGACCCCTTTGGGTGTGTCTTCCTAATTTGCTGTGAGGGTGTGAGCCAGTGAGGTTGCTGGTCTGTCGCGGACGCTCATTAGCTGTGAGATGTTTACTTGTTGTGATTTGCTTGATGTGACTTTGAAGTGAAGGTCCTTAGACACAGCATTCCCAAGGCCCTCATTTGACTGTGCTGGGGCCCCAGTTTTTTGAAGGGTTTTACCCTCGGTTTCCTCTCCTTTATTCACTTCACAGACTTCTTTGAAGCTCTGTGCAAAACATCATAATCTAGTTCAGCGGTTAAGAGCCGGGGCTCTGGTGTCCGATTGCACGGGTTTGGATCTCTTCCCTTCTTAACTCCGTGAATGTGAGCAGCTGACTTCCTGTACTTCAGGTCCTGACCTGTAAACGCTCCGATGAGTAGCACGAGGATTAGAAGGTTGGATCACCAAGGGTACAGAAAGTCGTGTCTGGGACATGGTAAGAGATAGTCAGTGTCAGCTCTCCTTACACGTTTGGAGAAGCTCCCAAAATGTGTGTCCTATGGCTTAAAATCAGGAGAGAGACAAGACACAGCACGGCACCTGTCCCCAAGTGCAAGCCCACAGACTACTGGCAGGGAGCTGAGATTCCAACAATCACACTTAGGGTGATAGCGCTACACACACGGGCTCAACAGGGCCCAAAGGAAGGGCACCAGGTTCTGCCTGATAAAGGCCAACAGTTTTTGTCCAGGAGGAGCAGCCACTTGGCTTTTGAGGGATATGTTGTTGTACTTCCGGCATGAGGGAGGGAAGGGAATGAAGGACACCGTGACAGACGGCGAGAAAGGAGGCCTATGGCTTCTGCAAGCCGCTCTGCGTTCAGAGGGCTACCTTCGGCCCTTGGCAGCATGCATCTCTGTGCTGTGCTCCCTGACCTGTAAAAGGGGCTTCTTAATCCATTGCTGACATCACCGGGATTTCTTAAGTATTAGAAAATTCTTGCTAAACAATCATGGAGTAAGACATTTTTTAAAAGAAGAAGTAGGAATTTAGGAATTCGGTCTGGGTTCAGATCACGGCTCCGCAACTGAATTTGAGCTAGATATCGTCTCCTGAGGCCTTTGTCTCTTTTGATAAAATCAGGCGTGAGAATATCTACCTCGTGAGTTGAACAGGATCACCTCGAGGAGCTCCTCACACCTAGAGGCAGCTCCATCATCACCTCCTCCTTCATTCCTTGCTATTGGAAGCTTTCAAAAGCAAAGTCATTTGAAATGCAGAAGAATTATAGGAAGATTGTTTATCAATACACTCATTTATCTCATCTTGGTAATAAGTATTTGAAAACACAGCTCCCAAAGACCCTTTTGTAATATTTTAATCAACGTCATTAGAATTTAATAGTAAAGAATGTTCAAAAAGGAGGAGGAAGAGACAAAGGGAGAGGAGAAGGGGGAGGGGGAGGCAGAAATATTCTAAATCAACACATCTTGTTCAATTTTTGCTTAGGTGATAACTTCTCCTAACAACTCATTCCATTGTGATGATAAGATCATGGTTTTCAGTCTGTGGGCTCTTCCAAATCTGTACTGACCCCAATCAGAATAGATCCTTTTCCATTTCAATCACCTCCTCCTTACTTTCGGAAAGCTCTAAAGTCAAGTGTCTGCCAGAAGTAAGCCTAGAGTTAAGGGACAAATACGGATTTTCACCAAAAAGAGAAGACAACACAGAAAGAAGCCACAAGACACACGACCTTCAGTCCAGCTGCTCTGCCTTCTTTTGTGGCATCCTGAGACACAGCATCCATCAGGCCTGTCCAGATTTCTTCGGGACACTGAAGAGGGCGTAACTCGCTGTGTCCTTTCTAAGTATAGTATTATTCTCATTATAATGAAGTAAATTGCTGAGATAGATGTGGTAGGCAGCCCAGCTGTGATCTGCTAAAGGAAGCCAACTTCAGGAATATCGCTCAACGGCTGAAGCGTTCTTTCACTTCTTCCCTCCGATCCAGTCCATAGACAGTCTTCTCCAGGCTCTGCCAGAGACATTTGCATCACAAGATAGCAGCCTCGCTCTGGGAACTTGCCACAATACCTTCATTTTTATCATGGCAGTGATTTTTACAGCCCCACTTCCTCTCCTGGAAGTGTGTGCACTTTCTCTGTGTGGTGCTTAAAAATAATTGTGGGATGAGCTTCCAGTGAAGAAAGTGGAAGGTGTGATCTGCATGCACAGAATTCCTCTAAGCATCAAAACTTGCAGAGGAAGACTGCACACCCTCTAGCAAGTGTTTCTTTAGGTACCTGTTCAGTGTACTGGAAAATGGAGTGATCTTACTTTCAAGAAGAGTAATAATGCGAACAAGAATGATATATTTTTAAAAATGAAAAAAAAAGCCCTGGTTTGAGCTCTTCCTTTGGCTACATCTGTCAGTTTTCTTTTCTTTTTCCTGTCTTCTTAGGACTGCATCTGCAGCATATGGAAGTTCCCAGGCTAGGGGTCGAATCAGAGCAACAGCTGCCGGCCTATACCACAGCCACCGCAACGTCAGATCCGAGCTGCGTCTGCGACCTACACCACAGCTCATGGCAACGCCGGATCCTTAACCCACTGAGAGAGGCCAGGGACTGAACCTGCAACCTCATGGTTCCTAGTCAGATTCGTTTCCGCTGCGCTACTATAGGAACTCCTACGTCTGTCAGTTTTCTGACCAGCCTCTATGGCAGACAATTAGCACAAAGCGCTTCCTCTTTGGGTGAGACAGTACCATGGTGGAAAACACAAGGAAAGGTGAAAAGAGCTGGACAGTGAGGGCTAGTCGGGTGAACTGCTAAAGATGGAACAGTCCAGGCAGTGTGTTATTATGAAATGTCCCCGGATGCCTTAGAATAGTCAAACACAGGGTATCTCTTTTCTTTCTTAATTGACAGCTTGAAGATAAGTAATTTTCCTCTTAAGCTCAAATCAGAATCAAGGCAAAACCCCTAGGTCCTTTAATTTCCCAAAGCTGCTGCATGAGCCATCACAAAAGA
This sequence comes from Catagonus wagneri, assembly GCA_004024745.2. Lineage (NCBI taxonomy): Eukaryota > Metazoa > Chordata > Mammalia > Artiodactyla > Tayassuidae > Catagonus > Catagonus wagneri. Next base: position 2,468,681 of record PVHT020004944.1, on the reverse strand, counting down.
GGAGGTTTTTTTAAAAAAACCTCCTTCTGATTTGTTAACTTAAATGACTCAGCCATCGTAATCATGATAGCATGCAATGAAAGAGAGTCAGGAGTTCCCGTTGTGGCTTAGCAGGTTTAGAACCCGACATAGTGTCCGCGAGGCTGTGGGTTCAATCCCTGGCCTCACTCAGTGGGTTAAGAATCCCATGTTGCTGTGGCCGTGGTGTAGGCCAGCAGCTTGCAGCTCCGATTTGACCCCTAGCCTGGGAACTTCCACATGCAACATGTGCAGCCAAAAGAAAAAAAAAAAGGGAAATCAGTGGTGGTGACGACATGTGAAGCTGCCCAGTGTAGCAGCCTCAGCCCCTTGCAGTCACACTTTCAGTAACCCCACTATCCCCCCCACAGGAAACCGCCCTCCGGCGTGTTCCTCATTGCTTAACTTTCTAAAGACATCTGTCTTGGTGGTGTCTCAGAGGCAGCCAAATGTGAGGTGTGGCATAAGGTATCCTGCCCGCCTCATGCTCAAAGAAGGAGGAAAAAGTAGTGCTTGGTGGAAAGAATCCTGCTGTGCAGGGCAGCTCCAGCAGATGCAGCTGGAAAAGCTGCCCCTTGTGAAGATTCGAGGAAAGGTGTCTCTGTCACTCTGTTTTTCAGTTCTTGGCATTTGATTTATTTTCCTTGGGTGTGAGTCACCCCTAGAGGCAGCTAGTGAGGCACAACTGATTAGCGATACCAATAATAAAAAGTAAGGAAACTCCCTCCCAAGACTGACACTCTATGTCAAGTCTCATCCTCTTCTGCCAGTAAACTGGGGACATATTTACGTACAATGACGCATCGATGCATGTGCAAGTCTCCTTCTGGATGCACCAAGGGAAAAGACTCAAAAGCCAGCAAGGTACTTAGGCAAAAATAGATGATTTTCTCGTTCGGATGAGTAGATCAGCCTGGAAGCTCAGGGATGTCATTTGCAGCATTTATAACACCACCTGTAGTAACACAACCTCAGCAGTGTGTATGTGGAGATGTTTTTCACTCACGATAGAATTTGATCTTTTTTCTTATCTGTCGTAACTGGATATCATGAAATGTTACCTATAAAAGTGGACTGCACAAGGCTTTATTTATTTATTTTTCTTTATCACCTGCAGTTTCTGAGGTCTACCAAGAAGGAGGTTAGCCAGAAGCTTTTAGCTTACCCGAGGCTAGTGTGTCAAGGGGCCCCGTGTTCCCTTTTAAGAAAGTTATCCCTTCTTTAGAAAAATGGCTGTCATCTGTAGTTGAGCCTTCCTAGTAAGGGCTTCGTAATCCATGCTCACCTCTGGAAGTTTCCAAAATTTGTCACTAAAATGATCCAGAAAGTGAACTCAGAGAGAAAGAACCCTTTTTGGCTTGTCTGACCTCTCTGCAGGTGTATCCCAGGATGGACCCTATCTCAGCCTTACAGATGCTACTCTTCGTGCCAAGGAGATACATAGTGTTGGTTCTAGAGCAACAATAGCAGCGGGAAAGCCTGAGTTTTTATCTGCAGCAGAGATTTCCAAAGATTTCGTAATTGTTGTTGACGTTGGTTGCACTGAATGTTTATAATGAGATTTCAATGCTGAGAAAATATCTATCTTGAGCTCCTACTTGAGTCATTGGCATGATGCTTGTTCAGTGCCTCTATGCTTGATCAGGCCAATGAAGTTGAAGTTAGAAACCCTGTCAGTAGTCATTTGCTTTGTCCTTGACTCTGTCCTTTTGAGAGAACAATAAATGACAAGTTACTTGATTCATCTGATGTCCACTCTCCTCTTCTGTTAAACATAGGGTTGAATAAGGCAATGTGTGCAAAAGTATTTCAAGTGCTCTACGACGTCTTATAAGTGACAGGCATTGTAGATGCTTGAAAAAAAATAATGAATGCATTGCTCAAAATTAGGCTCACCACAATAATGATAAATATGCTAAGAATAGTATAATATTTAGTGAAGAGCATTCTCTGGAGTCAGACTCCCTGGGATCAAATTCTGGCTCCTCTGCCTCAGCTAGGTGACATTGGGCAGTTTTCTTAACCTCTCTGTGTGTCAGTCTTCTAGGCTGTAAAGTGAGGTTAACTAAAAGGCAGTTCAGAGGACTTAATAATGTATCTGAGGTACTCAGGATATTTTCTGGCATCGGGTAAGTGCTCGTTAAAAGTTAGCTGTTATCCTTATCATTGTCATCACCCAAGGTGACATTTGAAGTATGAATGTGAGTGATAAAGTTAGTTAGGGGAGAGCATTGTTTTTACCTTGGGTTCAATTCCTCTATGCTTTCTCGAACAGAGTAGCTGCAGACATTATTACATAACTACTACATTTATTAACTGTCAATCATTACTCCCAGTGAGACACCTGAAGCTTAGATAGGAATATTATTGATTGTAACACGATTCCAAAATACTTGTTTTCTAACTATGTAAATCTTTCTTTCCAAAACTAATTAACTAACTAGCTGAAGTATGAACTTTTAGTAACCCTGTGTATCCTTGTCAAGTTTTCTCATTTTAGAGGACTAACTCTAGGCATTTGGAATCTCCAACTCTGACCTTGCACTCTGTGGTTCAAACAAGGTCCCTTGTTTTGGCAAGTCTTGATAATGTTCTGTAAATATGATTCCTGAATAATGACCATGTGGTTTCTTTCAACAGCTATAATTACCCAATGAGGGAATAAGTTAGGAATTCTCCTTAGCCCAAGTTGAACTTAAATTGACCAAAATCATTCATGTCTTTTCATCACTATGATTCAACCAAAATATATTTTGGGAAAGCTCTCTAACATATGTTTACACTCGTCCTGGTACAGGAATAAGATAGAAAACCAAACTGATTTGTTTTTGAATCTCGTTTTTTAAGACTATACAAGGCTGTAAAACACATTCACGACGTGGCGTTAAATTTTTTTTAAAAATCAAGTGAAAAATGCAATATCGTAAAAATTACTTTAATAGAAAAAGGACTTGAGATAGGCATTAAAATGATAGTGGTGACTGGTCGAGTTCTAAAGCATGGATTCTTTTTATTCTTTTCCTTACACTTGACAGTATTTTCAAATTTCCCTTTAAAATATATGAATTGCTATTATTATCTGGGACAGGAAATACATGTATGACAATAAGAGCAAAAAAATAAAAATAAAAACACCTTTTTTTTTTTCCTGTGGCTCAGAGAAGTAAAGAAAAATTGAAAACTCCACAGGACTGGAAAGGGTTCTGAAGAGACTAGGATTTTCAAAGGAATGTTATTGAGGAAAGTGCCATTTGGGATTTGGAGGGAGCTTTCTAGAATATAGTCAAATAGGAAGGAGGGAAACATAGAAAAGGGGAAATGTGGAAGAGAGACCTTAGAAGAGCATAAAAGTAACCAGAGATCGGTTTGGCCCCCTCCGTCTTCCGCGCTTCCCTCCTGTGCTCCCCCATCAAGTGTAACGCTGACACACGGTGTAAAACTCTGTCCCGACTCCCCAGACTCGGAGTCCAGAGGAGGGGACTCCCCACCAGGGCTGGACTCTGGTTCTCTGTTCCCTTGGCCCTTCTTCTGGATGTACAGAAGGTCACCATAGATCCCAAGCTCTTAGATCTTAGAGGGCAGAAGAATCTTCTTCATCTTTTCCACTCTCTGCTGGGTTCTACCAGGTTCCCTGAACATGGGAGAGTTGCAATTAATAGAAATTCTGAGCAATAATTAGTGGGTTATACATCTGGGAACAAAAGTGTAATAAGAATGATGTACGGGGAGCGGGGGGGGGGGAGGGGCAGGGGTGGGAGAGAAAAGCCGTGATGCAATTTTGTTAATCCCTTCTCTTGAACCGATTGAGTCTTTATGGTGTTCACAGCACGGTGGTGGGTGGTGTCGGGCCAGAAACTCCATCAATGAGGTTCTGTTTGGGGTCAGACAAGGTAAGCTCCCAGAGGCTCAGTCTGATCCTAGATAACAACTATAATCTGTGGACAGAAATTTTACAAAAAAAAAAAAAATGACTTTATGAAGGATCCAGAATGTGAAAAAAAAGCAGTAAATTTGGGGGAGGGAGCAAAACCTGAAAAATGGGACCACGTCGGATGCCTCTCACATTTCTGCTCTTTCCCCGAGCGTACTCTACAGCCCTGAGACAGAGGAGGCTGATGCTCAAGTTGCGATAGATGCTGTCACCTTTTAGAGCAGAAAAGGACAGAGCCTGGGGTAGCTCCAGCTGCTTACCTTCCAGGGAGAGAGCTGGAGCCCCAATTCTGTGTGCGGAATCCACCAGAGTCCAGGCCTGGAGCCTGGGCCCTGCAGACCCAGAGCAGACCACAGACAGGCCAGTTAAAGGAAAATGAAGCATGGCCTCAAGTGAAACTGGAGCTCTTAGCCCCGGGCACGACCACGTTAGCGTGTGAGTGGTAGCGCTGAGGCGCCTCTCTCCCATCTCTGAGCAGCCGGGGTGGAGGAGGATCTTTTCTCCAGGAGAAAGGGTGGCTTCCGGGGGGCATAGTCGGGGGACCTTCTGTGGCAACAGGCAGCCTGGAGGGAGAAGTGACACCTCCTCTGTCAGCTGAATGTCTGCTTATGTAGTGGATTTCCTAATCTCTCTTCAGTGTCTATTTGAGCAAGGCTAAAGAAGCTGGAAAGAAAAGGCCAGCAGTGAAAGAGGGCTGTGTGGAGACCTCTCTGTGTCCGGCATAACGAGCTGAATCATTTCCTGAGGATCGGTAGCCTGGCTTGAGCTGTTTTCCTTCAGCCCTAGGAGGCTCTTCTTGGGCAAGAGGCTGAGGGGGGTGCCCCAAGGGGCAGGGACTAAGAAAGCCATCAAGAAGAGGTCACGTTGGAGCACATCTTATGCCTCGACAGGGAGCCGCTGTTAAACGCCTGCTGGGCACCTGGGTCATCAGCCAACAGGGGTCTTAGAGCAGCATCCTTTATGGAACAGCTTTTAAAGCCCATTTCTGGGAGTTCCCGTCGTGGCTCAGTGGTAACAAACCTGCCTGGGATCCATGAGGACATGTGTTCAATCCCTGGCCTCGCTCAGTGGGTTAAGGATCCGGCATTGCTGTGGTGTAGGTCGCAGACGCGGCTCAGATCCAGTGTTGCTGTGGCTGTGGTGTAGGCCGGCAGCTGCAGCTCCGATTAGACCCCTAGCCTGAGAATCTCTATATGCCTCAGGAGTGGCCCTAAAAAGACAAAAACAAAAGCAAAAAGGCTTTCTTCCCCAACCTCAGCTTCAACTCACCTAAGGATCCAAGACCTAAAAGGCCAAAAATCAGCAGGAGTGTAAGAACAGCCTGTGCCCATTACAGACGCTTGAGCCGGGAGCCGTGCCTGAGTGCTAGTGAGCTTCTGGAAAGACAAGCGAGAGTGTCAGTGATCTCAGTGATTCTGAAAGCGGTCTTAGAGTCACCTGCTAACAGTATCAGGATCTTTCCTCCCCAGCCCCTGAGGAAAAATTGCCTTCCAGCTCAGTTTTTCTGGGCACAGGAGGTCCCGAGGTCTCCCGGTGTGGGGCAGTGGCCTTTCCTGCACTCACCTGAACACCTGGCACCAAAGCTAAGAGTGCTTAGTGCCTGAGCCCCAGATGTTTGTTTATCCATCTGTAGCCGCTTGTATGACCACCCTATCCCAGAGGGTCTCTCTCTCTCTTTGGAACGGAGCCCCAGGTGAGCCTAGCAACACCCTGCCTCAAACATCCCCTTATTTCCCCCCACAGGACGGTGAACCCATGCGTCTGCTAAAACTTCTACCCCCGAGTTTCTGCCTGAACCAAGTGGCATTTTCTGTCATTCCAACCATGTTAAAATCAACGTGAGGTCCAAATTTTCAGTGGGGCTGTACTGTAATGAATTGAATTTGACTTGGATTTTTTTGTTTTAAGTAAGAGAAAGTGACTAGAAAGCAATGGGACCCGCCCAAGTTATCAAGACATCATGACAAAGAGAGACACAACCCAGTTCAATGAATAGTTAGAGACAAAATAAAAGCATTTCATGTTTGTGCGCTACTGTGTTCAACTGTTCAACGTGCCACTTTCACATATGTAGTCTCATTTCATGCTCACAATAACCCTAAGAAGCAGGTACCTATATTAGAAATGTTTCATGTAATGTACATATTTTATATATATTATATGTAAGGTATGTATTATATATGCATAATATATCTATATATACACATATATAGTAAATATGTATTATACACATTATAACATATAATATATATAGGGTGACTTGGAATTAGAGGAGACATTGTATATTTTCCTGCTTTTTGGCTGGCTGGCAGCTAAACCCTTTTCTATATTTGTGGAATGTCCAGCTTCATGAGTCAATTTTGCTGGGAGACAGAAACCAATTTCAATACAGAAGTTGAAAATACCAAATACTCATTTTCCCATATTCCCTTGTAGCTATAACACAGATATTGCAAGACCCTCCACTCACAGATGTGCCTGTGTCAGAGTTTGACCCAGAATCTACAGCCACAAAGAGGGCTTGTGTGAAATGCCACCGCGGTGAAAGCAGCCGCAAGATCCTTGAATTGCACCCTTTTTCCAGAGGCAGGGGTCACAGTGACTGTGACAGCCGTACCAGCTTCTCAGTGATTGTGAGGCCAGGAAATCACATAAAGCAACTGGGGCTCTGGTGGGGGAAGAGAGTTTTATGTGTTTAGTGGTGTGTCTTGATTTGGAATATAAAGTTTGTCTGATAATCTCCAAGCTGGTTCTCTGGCCCTCTTGGAGTTTCTCTTAGCCACTGATAGCTTTAATAAATTTGTTTTCTGATGACATCAGCTAGAGTTAATGTCTGTTGCTAGGAACTATGAAAACTGACCCAGAACGTTAAGCAACTGCTCTCTAATCACATGTAATATAAACAGTAGGGCTGGATTCCAGCCTTCACTAGGTCATACTGAATGGTGGGTGGTGTTATGGCTGGATTATGTGCCCCCAGAATTTATAGGTCGTGCCCCCTGTACCTCAGAATGTGACTGTATTTAGAGATTAGGTCTTCAAAGTGACAGTTAAATTAAAATGAGGTCAAGGAGGGAGAACCCTACTCCAATACAACTGGTGTCCTTATAAAAAGAGGAAATCTGGATCCAGACCCATGCAGAGGGAGGGTGGTACAAAGACATAGGGAGAAGACAGCCATCTACAAACCAAGAGGACCTTCAGAAGGAACCAACTCAGCTGCCCCCTTGATCTGTGACCTCCAGCCTCCAGAACTGTGAGACAAGAAATTTCTAGTTTACGGCACCTAGTCTCTATTATTCTGTGATGGTAGCCCTAGCAAATGAACACAGGGAATGAGGAGTAGTTTAAAAAAGTCCAAGAGGATCTCAAAGTTGAACTGTGAGACAAGAAATTTCTAGTTTACGGCACCTAGTCTCTATTATTCTGTGATGGTAGCCCTAGCAAATGAACACAGGGAATGAGGAGTAGTTTAAAAAAGTCCAAGAGGATCTCAAAGTTGCACAATTAGATGATCTGAAGAGAGATGTCAGGTCTGGGAGGCCAGCCGTTGGAGAGGGGAGCAGAAAGGCAAGACAACAAAGTCAATTTTGAACTTGTTCAGTTTGAGATTTTGGCAGGAGGAAAAAAAAAAAAAAAAAACAGAATGCTTTAAAGCCCTAGCTTCCTTCTGAGAATCCTGAGAGATTTCAGCTTGAGGAATGGAGAGAAAAGACACCTCTGAATATTCATGGTTTACCCTTGTGAACCAGCTCTGAATTGCCTGCTTGAGGCCTTTAAAATGACAAAGGCAGGTTTATGCTAGGAGTTTTCCAGTAAGCAAGTCCCAGCGGAAGGGTTACATGCTTCTCTGGGCAGCCGGAGGAACCTCCGTGTAGCACCAAGCCGTGCCATGAAGAATCATTCGCTGGCGTGGCATCACCGTGGCTGGGAGGTGAGGTGCAGTCTAGCTCTGAGCCCACCAGCTTTACTTTAGGGACCAGGCAAGGGTACACGTGCTTCCTGTCACGGAGACAAATGAAGCAAACACACTGAGTTCCAGCTCACTGTGGGGTCTCGTGTTTAAATTTCCTTTGCAGCATCTCCTGAATTTCCACCGGAATGCCTACGCAGACCGCCACTCACTGACTTACTGTGTAACATTAGGTGTTTGCTCTTTTATGCTAGAATTTTGCTCACCATAGCAGATAAATGGAAGGTAAATCTAAACCTTCCTGCCTTCAGAGGGCTTATTGTTTAGATGGAAGGGAGAGAGAGAAGAAGGCCAAAATGAGAAGGAGGCTGTCCACCTGAAGAGATGGATGGGTGGTGGGCACGGTCTCAGGTTACTCCAGGCCTGTCTGGGTAGTGCCTGTGAAGTTGCCATAGAGGATTTCAACATTCCAGAAGCCCTGGAGTTCCCATCGTGGCTCAGTGGTAACGATCCGACTAGTATCCATGAGGACGTGGTTTTGATCCCTGGCCTTGCTCAGTGGGTTAAGGACCCGGCGTTGCCATGAGCTGTGGTGTAGGTGGTACATGGGGCTTAGGATCCTGCGTTGCTGTGGCTGTGGCTCTGATTTGACCCCTAGCCTGGGAACTTCCTTATGCCTCGGGTGCGATCATAAAAGAAAGCAAAAGGAAAAAAAATAAGATTCAAGAAGTCCTGATCATAGAAATTAAAAAAAAAAAAAAAGTTGAAAATGCACATCAATAGGCAAGGGGCTGAAACTTGCATGGAAATGAGTTTAGTAAACGTAGCAGATAATATTAGAATTCATTTCTGTTCCAGGGTTCAGGATGCTTGTGATGGAGTTTGAAGGGCTGAGGAGTCAGGGCAGGGAGAAAGACAGTAAGAGGAAAATGACCTGGGAGACGTGAGCTTGGGCAACCTGACCGCCGACGGAGAAAACGAGCAGGAGAGGGCCGTGGGGACCGAGGGCCAGCCGGCTGATTCCACACAGCCCTGCTCAATTCACCCCCATCCCCAACCGGCCTCATTCCCAGACAAATGGAAGTTGTGGCCACAGATTCATTTTGCTTTCCCTATCCCTAATTCTCTCTTTTTAAATGGCTACAATGATCTCAGCAGAAGAATTTACTTAACCATATTAGTAGCATCTTAAATGATGCAATTTTATCTTGTCAGTGAAATAGCTGCAATTAAAACAAATTATCTCTTTCCATTCATAGCTTAATTCAGAGAGCATAGCTGATAGATTCTTTTAAAATGGGAACTTTTATGGGTCTTGTCTTATTTCAAAAGGAATTCATGTTTACAGTCTGGCTTTTAGAACATTCTAGTGCAGGACAAGTCCACGACTGTCTAGCTGCCCACGGTGTCACCAGGGTCCAGTTTAGGGGCCAGCATGGAGGGCATGGAGTCAGCGTGGCATGTGGGAAACTGGCCCATCCAGGAAAGCACCCAGGATTTCAAGCCCCAGAGATAATCACCTCTACTTTTTGTTTGCTGTTTTTCCAGTCACCTGTGTGCATGCATACCCAAGCAGGGGTAAACATGTGCAAAAATATGTGCTTCCATAGTTTTACAAAGCACTAAGTCAAATGGCTGTTCCAGGGCACCTGTGGGAAATGCGCGTGACGATGAGATGAAAACAGTGGGCCCATTGCTCTTAACAGTTCTAATATTTGACCTTTCCACAATGGCCCTGAGATAGAATAATCGATTTCTGCACGATGTTTGCTTAAATCTCCCTTCCTTCTTCAAAGTACTCTGCTTTCTGGCTCTAATTTATCTGTTTGAATTAGAGAGAAACCTCCCTTTATGTCATAAATAAGATTAAAGGGAGCTGTAATTACATTTCACCAAGTTCCCTGAATTTGTTCCACCTAGGAAAGTAAGGAAAAATCAAAATGCCTCCTCTTCTGACTAAACTGTTCACTCAATGGTCTTCATGTTTCCCGGAGGCTGCAGATGAGATTTCTTATTACGGAGTGAGAAAACACCCACTGGGGTTCGGGAATATTCAGGCAATTGAAGATTTCCACTTTCAAGGACAGCAGTTCATCAGTCTAAGTATCCAGGGAAATAATGAATACATTGTGGTACATTTATAGAGTGGGCTAGAGCAGGTACAAAAAGAACGTACTTGAGCAACGTGGTTGAATCTCAAATGCAGAATTTCGACAAGTTGCAGAATTAGAGGTACTATGTAATAGCCATGCTCCTAAAGTTTAAAAACAGAAAGGTGAAGCATACCTTTTAGGGACTCATCCATGTGTAGCGAAATATAAGAAATATGCTTGAGAATGGTGCACACCTATTTCAGGAAATTCATTACCTTAGGGAGAAAAAGAAATGACAGCACGAGGGGTACAAAAATTTTTGAATTTAGTCTGTGATGCTTTGCTCCTTAAGCTGAGCTGGGGGTACACAGGTGTTCATATACTCAAAACCATTTTTGATGCCTGAAATATTTCATAATTAAATGAATGATATAATTGGCATCTTCAGATCCTTGAAGATCTGGCATGTTAGCGATGGGGAGTGTTCCACAACTTGTGAGCAAAGCTACTATGAAGGCGATTTTTAGGTCAGTTTTGGAAACAACTAAGAGGGTTGGGTAAAAAATGAACAGTGTCTCCTAGATGGCTCAGGGTCTTCCAGAGTAGCAAAGCACAGTGGAAATAAGAGTTCCCTCGTCTCTACATTAAGAATAGGATTTCTGGAGTTCCCATTGTGGCTCAGCAGGTTAAGAATCTGACTAGGAACCACAACAGTGCAGGTTCGATCCCTGGACTTGCTCAGGATCCGGCCTTGCCATGAGCTATGGTGTAGGTCACAGATGCAGCTCGGATCTGGTGTTGCTGTTGCTGGGGCTGTGGCATAGGCCGGCAGCTCCGATTCAGCCCCTACCCTGGGTGCTGCCCTAAGAAGGAGAAGAAGCAAAAGAAAAGATTTCTTTTTTCCTGCAAAATTCCCAAGACACACCCTCACACTGCTTTACATTCTAGCAGAATTGGTTTGAACACTCTTCCTTCCATTTGTGTCCCTGAAAGCTCCTTAACCATGAACTTCAGCTTCATAGGAGGTTATTTCTTACAACTTAGACCTTTGACAGTGCTGCCTGGTGCTGCCCCAAATGAATGGAACTGGTTTCCATTCTCAGCTGCACTATTGTCACTCTTTGTGCCAACAATAAGGACTCATTGGCACCCCTGTAATACTAGGGCTTCCTCATATCCGGAGATATTCAAGAAGTGGTAGATGGTCATGGGTGTTTAGAAGGGAGTCCAGCAGCCTCTGGTATATTTGAGCCAATAACCTCTAAGTGTGTTTTTCTCTATTCATCTATTCGAGAAATACTGGATGTTTACTTTGTGCACTTTGCTTGTTCCGTTTCTATAGTTCTAGGCTTTGTATTGGGAAACGTGTCTCTGTTTTCACAAAATGGAAACTGACATGCCAAGGAAGAAGAAACTCCGTTTACATGCAACAACTGGTGGGCAGGCTATGGTCTGCAGACCCACTCCTCTTGAGTCTTATTGCCAGGAGCATCACAAGAGTTGCTCACATATTTGGAGATAACGGCTAAATTCACAGACTCATAGATGTCTCACCATGGAGGAAACCCTGGGTCACCTGATTCAGATACTTCATTTTACAGATGAGGAAACAAAAGCCTAGGGAGATTCAGTGCCTGACTGGTGGCAGAACCTATTCTCAGGTACAGTATTTCCTTCCTAAACTTGAAGGCTATGTCCCTGAAAATCCCTGTGATAAAAGCAGAAATTATGAGGAACTTATGACCTTAGGAGGAAAATAGAGTTTGGGGACTTAGCGAGTGAATCGAAGAAAATTATCATATTGTTTTATATTTATTAATGTAAAATAATACAGGTGCCATTGATATTCACTTTATTTGATAAACAAACTTTTAACAATGAGTCCTTTAAAACTGATTTTTCTTTTTGGATACACCTGTGGCATGCAAAATTCCCCAGGTCCAGGGATCCAACCCACACCATGGCAGTGACAACACCAGATCCTTAACCTGCTGAGCCACCAGGGAACTCCCCCTTGAAACTGACTTTCATTGACTCTTTAGAATTCCTCCTTTCTTTGTAAAGTACTTAAAAACCTTTTGTAATTTGTTTTCCTTTTTGCAAATAATAGTCCCAATGGATAGTTTTCTGTTTCAGGTCCTGTGGCCTTTATTTTTTTGTGCCTTTGATATGACTGTTCTTAATCATAATTCTCTCTTACCTTGGCTCTGTGGCCACTTACCTTTTTTCCTGATTCTTCTCCCACCTTTCTAACTGTTTTTTCCCTGTTGCACTTTAACTTTAGCTGCATTCCAGTATTATGGCCTAAATTCTCATCTCCTCTCACTGCTCCCTATGTAATTATCTCTATTTGATAACTAGGTCCTGTCAAATAAACCTGTATATCTTTCTCTCTCTCTCTCTTTTTTTTGTCTTTTTAGGGCCACACCCATGACATATGGAAGTTCCCAGGCTAGGGGTTGAATCAGAACTGCAGCTGCCGGCCTACACCCCAGTCAGAGCAATGCCAGATTGGAGCCATGTCTGTGACCTACGCCGTATCTCCTGGCAATGCCAGGTCCTTGAACCACTGAACGAGGCCAGGGATCAAACCCATGTCCTCATGGATACTAGTCTGGGTTCATTACCACTGAGCCATGACGGAAACTCCCTAATACCTTTCTAATCTGTGTTTTCCCCTCTCTTCCCGCTGTTTATCTGCCTTATCTCAGGATATCATCCTCTTTCACCTGGACCACTCCAGAAATCTCTTTGATTTGTCACTAGTTCCACATCCCTCAAATGCATTATCTGCATGGTGGTCTGAGTTGCAGTCTTCTTAGGACTGCTTACAGCTTTCCATAGTTCTGTGCTGCCTATAGGACACAGTCCATACTCCTAAGCATTTCTTCCAAGGCCCTCTCCGCCTTAGCTCTTGCATCCTTTGCTCCAGCTACATTAATCTATTGAATCTACTGAATGTTGCCTAATACGCCAAACTATTATCTTTGTTCGGTGACTTGGCCAACAGACTGCCTTCATTGGGAACAGCCTTCAGTCTGCCCCCTTCGCTCTACCCATTTCTTATACTGTGTGCCTGTATCTTCTTCTTTGAAGACGCTGCTCAACCATCATCTCCTCCCCGAGGGTACCATCCCTACCATCATTCTCCTCATCTCACAGTTCATTGAGTAGAATAGGATCTTTCTGCCGCAAAATCAGAAAACCTCCATCCTTAATTCCTATTGTCTCCTTCCCTCTTATAACTGAGCATGTCCTCTTTCAATCAAAGGCCTGTCCCTTGGTCATGCTTGGGAGCTCATTCTTCTCATCTTCTCAGGAACTTCAATTCTTTTGCCATATCTTCTCTACTGAATATTTCCCATCAGCACATAAACCTAATTGAGCATTATCATACTGAAAAAAGTAAAAGTATCAATCCCATTCTCCCTCCAACTACCATCCCATTCTTCTTCCTTCCTCACAATAAAACTTTATAAAATAATTGTGTGTACACAAGGCCCTCACTTTTTCACTTCATGTTCACTTTGTAATTTAACTTGAAACTGGCATTTACCTTTACAACCGAGTTGGTCACTTATGACCTCCATATTGCAAAATCCACATTAGAACATTGAATAATTCACCATTCTCCTCTCAAAATTCTATTTTCGATTACATGGTTGCATATGTCCCTGGTTTGCCCCATTTCTCTATGTTCCTTATGTTCTTCATGCATCTCCTTTTCATATCCTCTGTGTATCATATCTGTAAGTATTACTTTTCCTCAATATTCTGTTCTGAGCCCCCAGGCCTTGCATTTCCATAAGCGACGTCTCTATTCTCATGACATAAATTAACATTTTCAGTCCCATAATTCCTACATTTGCAGCTCTAGTTCTAGCCTTCCTGTGACCTCCTAACTTACATACTTATCTATGGAACACCCTCTCGTGGATGCTTCATGATCATCTCACATACACAGAGACACAGTTTTAGTTCCCTCTGCACCTTGCCCCATCTGCCCGTTCTTTGACACCATCATCTACTCAGTTGCTGAGACCTGAAAACTGGGCGACACCCATACTTCCTCTGTTTCCCTTCCTCTACATCTAACTGATCACTAAGTCCAGTCATCTCTGCCTCCTAAATGTCTCTCACAGTGATCGACTTTCCCCCATCTTCACTGCCACGTTCTGGTCCAAGTTATCACAATTTCAGACCCAATTACTGCAGTACCTACGTGTACATACCATACAGCCATCCCATCCCTAACTGATTTTGTACATGCCTGCAGAAATTGTCTTTCCTGAAACATAAATCCTGGCACGACACTCTCTGACGTGAAGTCTCTCTTTGCCCTTTGTCTTAAGTCCAGGCACATCGCTGTGGCTGCGTTGCCGGTCAAGCTTCTCCCCAGCTCCCCAGGCTCATCTCATGCAGCGTTCCCTCACCCTCCTTACTCTAGATTCACTGACTCTTGACATTTTCTCTGTTAGATTAGTTCATTCCTCATCTCGATCCATCACACAGTGTTTCTTCTGCTCAGAACTCCACTCACTCTAATGTTCTCATAAAGGACTCATATCCTTAGGTGCTGGCTTAATGTCATCTTTTCAGGGACATGTTCCCTGATGACTTTATCTTCATTAGTCTTCCATCCATTCTTTATCTCTGTGTCCTGTTTGTTTCCATAATTTGTAATTACATATTTATTTACTTATTGGTTGCTATTTGTTTCTTCCTGTTTCTTCTACTTGACTCGACAGAAGGTTCTGCCTAATTGACCAAAATATATCTAGTGCCCATCAGAGTGCTTGTCACCTAGTAACACTAAGTAATTATTTGTTGAATAGCGTAGTGATTTTTACAGCCATATATATGTGTGTGTGTGTATGTGTATATATATATATATACTTTTTTATTTTTTTGGCCATGCCTGCGGCATGTGGAAGTTCCTGGGCCAGGGATCAAGCCTGTGCCAGAGAAGTGACCTGAGCCGCTGTAGTCACAACACTGGATTCTTAACCCACTGTGCCACAGGAGGACTCCATATAAGTGTTTTTTGATTGAATCAAAATAGATTGCCTGAGGTGACATGTGGGATGAAAAAGTGAGGAGTAGAAGATAGTACCCCTTTGGGATAAAGTTTCATATTCAGCAACTCTTCAAGAAACAGCTGCATTCCTAGGACTTGGAAGCCATTAACCACTGTGGTCTCCTTGGGCATGTTATTGTCTTTACTTACTGACCTTTTGCATAAGATAAAAATAGAAAGTTCTTGGGACCATGAATACCTAGAGTTTGACATTTAAAAATTCATCCTCAAAAAAAAAAAAACCCGTGCATTGTATTTTACTTTGAATATTCTCAGTATTCTCCAAAGAAACAGAACCAACAGGAAGACTATCTGTGTGTGTGTGTGTGTCTATCTATCTATCTATCTATCAATGAAGAGATTTATTATAAGGAATTGGGTCACATGATTACAGAGTGTAAGTCTCAAGATCTGCAGTTGGCAAGCTAGAGACCCAAAAGAGCTGATGTGTAGTTTTAGTCCAAGTCCAAAGGCTTGATAACTAGGACAGCTCATGGTGTAAATTATGGGACAAAAGCTAGCAGACTTGAGACCTAAGAAGAACCAATGTTTCATTTGAGTCCAAAAATAGGAAGAGACTGATGTCCCAGCTCAATAACTTAAGCCAGAGGAATTCCATCGTACCTTCAGGGAGGTTAGCCCTTTTGTTCTATTGCAACCTTCAACTGATTGGATAAGGCCCACTAACTCACATTTGGGAAAATAATCTGCTTTGCTCAGTTTATCTATGCAAACCTTAATTCCATCCAGAAACACTCACAAACACACCCAGAATAATGTGTAGACCCTATGTCCAGTCAGGTTAGCACACAAAATTAACCATCACAAACACATAGCATGTTGGCAATGGATTTATGAGGTTTAAAATTGAAAGTGTATATTATGTGTTTATCAAGAGAGTTTTAGAGTTTTCCTTGTGTAATTTGTCTCTATTCTAGGAAGGTTTTCTAAGATATTTATGTCTCTTGCTGTTATTAATGAAACTTTAATGTTTTAAAATATTTTCTATTTGATTATCTCATATGAAAATCATAAAAATAAAAGTGGATAGATATATTTAATCCACGTTAAATAATTAAATCCATATATATATATATATATATATATATATATATATGTATGTATGTATGTATTTTGTAGTCTTCAGTTGATTGTCTTGCAGGTGGGGCTAAACATTTATACATCAATAATGACAAATTTATCTCTCTATAATTTTTGCCTTCAATAGCTATTTTAAAATTTTTATTAGTAAATATTTCCTCATATAATGTTAAATAATATAGGCATTAGAGGAAATGGGTGAGAGGCATATCATGTTCCTGACTTTGATGGAAGTGGTTCTGTGGTCTCATCATAAACAATAATGCTGGAAAATAATCATGTCATAGATGAGTTTCAGCAAGAATAGAATGATTATGCTGTGGTAATGAACGACTTACAATTCCCAGTTATATAAACAAATTTTTTTCTACTTTGTTGCCTATTGTTGTTTGGGTTCTCTCTGTCCTTGCTTATGTTCATTTCACTTGATATGTCAGATCAAAAGTGATAAGTTGAAGCCTCCTACAACTTGTGTCTTTCTATTTCTCCAAAATTTCTGCAAATTCATGCTTTATTATAGACGCTGCCATTGTTTTGCATATATCATTAAAATTTCATTGCCCCTTTTCACATAAATTTACTTCACTGTTTTGGTATGCTTATTAGCCAAAAATCAGCTTCGATACTTAACTAAGATAAGAAGCCCTACTGAATGAGTGTAAGTGTCATTGTTGGTCATTCGGAGTCAGTTTTCCTGATGCCCTTTCAAAGTGAAAATTCATGGAAATTCTTCCATTTCAGGAAAAATTTCTTAAATTATATATAATTTTTTTTCTGTTTTATTTTTTTGGTTTACTTTGGGGGAAATTTACAAATGCACAAATCGAATCTCCTTTGTCTCCTATAGCTCTTTTTTTTCTCTATTATTTTTTAAAAATTCCTTATTTCACTTTGTTTTTCTTGTTTCTATCTTGTCTTTTCCTCTCTGTGGTGTATATTCCTCCAAGTGATAATAATTAATCTTCATTTCTGAAATAATTTGATTTTACCCGTTTTTTTCCTGAGTTCTTCCAGTAGCTGGTTTACCTACTATCTTTTACACCTTTGGTGTAAGCAGCATACTTTTGTCGTGTGGTATTCTTTTATAACAGTTACTGCTTCCATTTTTATTTTAATGTAACTTTTTATCTGCTCTCTAGATATTTTTTTCCTGTTGAACTTTCTTCATTTGTAGAATCTTTTTGCTAATTTTAAAAAGCTTTTTTTTCTTACAGTGTCTTTGTATGTGTGCTGTCCTTATCCTTTACCTGATGCTCAGGTTGAATGAGTTAGAGTTTTGAATTTGTTAATAGCCCAAGTTATTTAGAAAAAGGAGTAGGGGCAGTGTATCCTTTAAGACTTTATAGGTCAGACATCTTTTGATGCTACAGAGATAGATCTCTTCCTTAAAATGTGCCAACTTTTCTCCTAGAACCTAATTTAACTCCGGAGGATGTATTCAGCCAGTTCTACATTTGCCTGGTTCCCGCACCACCCGATGCCCCCCCTACATCCACATGGGTGCACGCTTTGCCTTCCACGATCATCCACTCTTTTTAGAAGGCACTTTTATTGAGTTTCTTATTTACCTCTCCTTTATTAGGTTTTGTGGTAGATTCCAAGATCTACCCTTGGATTCCACCAGGCACTTTCCTCACCTCTCACTCTGCCTCTCTCACCATTTGGTTCTTGTAAGATCTCATCCTGGCTCCCAGCTGTTCCTGCTCAGGGTGGGATTCTTTCCCTTCAGCAATGTGTGTTTTCTGCATATTTCGGGGATCTGCATCCCGTCAGCCCCTCAGCCTGCCGACACCTTCTCACCATTCTCTCTCAGTCTTCTGCAGAGCAGCCTGCAAGTTCCATTTGTCTCAGTTATTTGGAAGATTATAAATTCTTTTCTGTTTCCTAGTTTCAGTGGAAATAGAATTTGTTGCTATTTTTGTACATTCTCTTGTTCACTATGTTTATTTTTCAAGAGGAAACATGGAAATATTCAGAATGAAACTACTGATGCTTTCCTGCAAGAAATCCTACTAAACCCGTTCTTTGTTGCCATCAGACTTGTTCCCTGGCATTTGCAGTTCTAGGAGCAAAATTACATGTGTAGGCCATCATACCATATGCCAAAAGTTTGAGGATTTTAAATCAAGCTAACACAACTATTAACTGAAACGTGTTCTGTTCTCCTTCCTTAAGAGATATATCTTCACAGTGAATGAGAAGGTCAGGTCCAAATACATTATTTTGAGACTCTGTTGAGTTCCCCTCCAGTCCTCCTCCTGCTACTCACCGCATTCTCTTACCACCTTAAACTGCATATCACAGTACAAAGGGCCCCAAGAGCACCCAGGTGGACATCTCAGCCTGCCTGTCCAAGCTGCCTTCATGTCATCTACAGTCAGCTGCCCCCGGGCTCTCCTGTAGGCCTGCGGGTGTCCCCAGCCCATCCTTGGGATGCCCAGGGAAGAGGTGAAGACCTTGGAAGTGAACCTCTGGGCAGAGAGTGCTGGGCCCTGGTTCTCCAGGCACGTTGAATGATGGTCTGGGGGCAAGTTCTCTGTGTCCTGGGAACTCTGTACTCCACAGAGAGGAGTGCTAACCAAACGAGCCCAGGCAAGGGCTGTTGGAAGCGTGGGTACCATATATTTCAGCAATGCTCTCTGAATTTATACCATTCTCATTTATTTAGTTTATCATTTTTTAAAGGATGGTTATAAATGAATCAGTGTTTTTTGTTTCTCCTTTAAAGAATATTTTGTAGCTTTTGCTATGGGAAATATAAAATCTAAGTGAAAAATAGGATTACTGATCATTTTCATTTTCTTCTTTGTCCTTTTCTATAGACTCTGGGTTTTCTAATTTAAACATATACTATTTTCATAATTTGAAAAGAAACATTAAAAATGAAAAAAATTTCAAAATAAATGGTAAGTATAATACTGATATTTATAGCAAAAAAAAAAAGTGTTTTCACTTCATCTTTTCCTAGTGAACCAAGGCGTATTTTCCAAGTACTTTCTCCCAACACACACATATACATACACATACACACACACACACACACACTCACTCACTCACTCACTCGCAGACACACACTCATGCATACACATGTTCCAGGTGCTAAGAAAGGAGTGTCATTCAAAAATTTCTTAGCGAGGAGTTCCCATCGTGGTGCAGTGGAAATGAATCTGACTAGGAACCATTAGTTCCTAATTGTGGGTTTGATCCCTGGCCTCACTCAGTTGGTTGAGGGTCTGGCGTTGCCATCACCTATGGTGTGTGTCACAGACCCGGCTGGGATCTGGCCTTCCTGTGGCTGTGGTGTAGCTCCGATTGGACCCCTAGCCTGGGAACCTCCACATGCTGCAGTGCGGCTCTGAAAAGCACACACACACACAAAATTCTTAGCGAGACGGCTGATTTGGATCTTTGGACGAGTTGTAAGATAGAAGATGTGCTTGGGTAGCATCTGTAACTGTGGCCCTTGTGCGCTGACCTTTGTAGTGTTAGGGCCCATGGTGAGCGTGGAGGACACCCTCAGGGAGCTGGCTGCTCTGCCCACCAGCATGTCCACCCTTGAGCCTGCCTACCTGACCATTTCTGTTTGCATGGATCTAACTTCCTGTAGTGAGCTTCAGACAGGAAATAGCGAGTATGGAGCTGCTTATGTCAAAGGAGCACTAGGTCTAGAATTTTCCAGAATCAGTTCCAAAAGGTGGCATTTCCCGGTATTTGATTTATGCCCCTCCTCCCTTTGGTTTCCAGGTTTTTCATTTTGGAAAGCTTTTAGAACTTTTCCTCAGAACACGTCCCCTCTTACCAGGGCACTTTGAATTGGACAAAACCTATAGTATTAGTGAACTTTTATTTTGTTAATTCCCAACATTTGTGCAGAATACAGACAAGATTTGATTTCTCCTGTCTATGATATTAAATCTGTGACTAGAGTAATATTTCAATTTTTTTTGGGGGGGGGAGGTTGGATCTGTCAGTAGGAAACAATTTAGTAAGTTCACTATTTCCCAAAGTCCCTAATTTACCACTGGTTCTTCATTTATCGCCTTCCTTTTTTTCAGTCAGGCCTCTCTGGAGGCTCACATAGAAAAAGTTCTGGATAAGAATATTTGCGGTTTTTAATAATTCTTGTAGACCCTGAGTGAATGGAATTCTAACGAAGAGGTCTTTTCTCCCTTTTGAGACGTGCACCTCCATTTTTGACACTAGAACCTTATGATCTGAAGCTTAATTTCACCAGTAGTAAAACAACACCCATCACCTTCACGACCAGATAGTTTTTTTTCATCCCACAGGTGTGTCCTTTCTCCTAAGTGCTCTGCAAAGCACGCTGAAAGTTTATTTTGCATCTTAGTGAATTTTTGTGTGTATTCTCTTGGTTTTGCTTTCTTTTCCTAAGAACCATTCTTTAAAAAAAATAGATCTCTAATTTTTATATTTTTATTGTTTTTTTCCTTTTAATTTTATATAGTTTTTCAATGTACATTATGTAAAAATTAAGAAGACCATTTAAGAGGAAAAAACATAAAGAAGAAAAGAATCATCTATCATTCCCCTATCCAAGATTATCATTGTTACTACCCTCATTTTCATGCACAATGAAAAATGGAGGGTTTTTTTTTTCTCCTTTCCAAATCCACTGCTACACATAATGGAAGCCTCTCCAAGGATAACCCTATTCATGAGCAATTATTCTAAAGTGTTTCATTTCTAAATATAGAATCCAAAATCTGAGAATTTACTAAACGCAAGGATGACATCATCTATACAAATATCCAAACCTCTTATCCCTCATTCGTGAACGTGCTCATTTCTGTGTTTGAAGATATGTGGCTCTTATCTTTTTATACCATGTTTTGCCTGATTTTTATTTCTCCTTTCTACGTGATCCAGCCAGCCATACTGCCTGTGTAAATACAACTCAGGCTTTCTTCTTTTTGATACTCGGAAATCCATCTTCAACGTTTTTGATCAGTGTGCAGTGCATTAAATACTACAGCAGATGGTGCTTTTTGATGATGTGTTTCTACATGAAGCAACATTTTGTCCTGTATGCTGCATTATCAAAAAATCAAACATGTAATTATGCAAATATGTATGCCTTTATAATAATCAAGTTTTATTGTAAATGGTTGATGCACATCAATTTGATCCTGTAGTGCTGTTTTAAGTGCGGTTTAAGTGGCTTTTCAGTGTACCCAGAGGCAACACAAATGCATCTCTGGAATATTAATAAAATCCTGAATCTTTGAGACCCCAACTGGAATCTCATTGCTTGTACTGATTGAAACAAAATGCTAATCCTTTCCTTTAAAAAAATTCCCTTTGTTATTTAAAACACTGATATTAGTATGATATGAAGGGCCATTTTATTTTAAATTGTATTTTAATGTAGTTGTTAAAATAATGCCTAATCATACTATATTCAGTCTTCACAATGTAAATTTGATGAGACATGAATCCAATCATTTTGCAACAATGAATGCAGTCATGTATTTTAACCAGTCCGGTTTTTCTAATTCCATAAATTTCTATTGCTAGTGGCTGTTTACCGGTTTCACTTTTGGATGCATTAGCTGTCCTTTGTGGGGATGTGTATTGTGAATATTCATTGCAGAAACAATTGACTTTTTTAAGAAAAAAAAAAGGAAAGGGAATTCTTTAAGTTAAATTCCTATGAGCATTTTCAAGCAGGATTATAACATAGACAGTGAAATTTATTACTGAACAGAATCTGGGTTTTATACATTAGATTGTTTCATTGGTAATAATAGTGCCTGCTCGTCTCTCCCCCAAAACAAACACTCTCACACATTCTGTTGTGGTTAAACTAAACAGATGGACTGTGGGTACTGATAATCTATGATTGTAAATTATTTTTGCTTGTTTCTTCCTCTTGAAGAGAAATAAAAGGATGAGAAAAGCAGAGTACAAAAGGAAGAGCAATGTAGCTTTAAAGGGAAGAAAATAACCACATCATTTCCTTTTTACTATTTCCAGTTCTCCTTCTCTTTATATTTACTTTGTTTATTGGGTTTACTGTAATTATGGGTTGTGTTTTCAATGGCCACCACTCCCTCGGAAGATGAAATATGCGCTTTTTTCCTTTGGTCTCATGCCTGCTTCCCCCTGCACTAGCCTTCATCTTATGAGAGAGCATTTCTTTTTTCCGAATACATGGATTCATTTGATGTTTTCTTTCATTTTCACCTATTGTTCATACACTTCCATTAAATCTCAGGCTATTTTTATTTCCCTTGTGCTCAACTTTCTGATTCAAAGTCCCTAATGCATCGCTGTCCATATTCAGTGATTCCTCCTTATTCTGGTCTCTTTGGGGGTTACCTTCTTGCTGTCATATTTGCTGTGGGCACGTATTTGTCAAAATTTCACATTTCTTCTCTAATTTTTGTATGTATCCGCATTTATCCATTTTTCTGACTCATCAAGATCAAGTCTACGTATACGGAGATAAATAGATTTTTTTCTGGACTGGCGATCTATTATGACTTAGAATTTGTCTATAACCTCATGTTGAAACAAACCTCAAGGATTCGTAGCTGAATATTTTAAAATAATTTTAATGTACTTCCACTTTGTGAGATTGTTTTAAGAGTTTAAAACTTCCCTATAATTACTCTCATAGATATTAATTATCCATGCCCATTTTGCTTCCTCCAGGCCACATTAGTTTTATTCTTGATGGCTGAAAAGCTGCTGTTTGGCTGAGTCATTAAAAATGCGATGGATTTTGTTACTTGTTACTATGGAAGGGTTTTTCAATATAAAAATGGCACCGTCCAAGGACTATTTAAATTACACACACATACACAGAGACATCTAGGCTCATATAGTTGTTAAGTAATGTTAGTAGCCATTTGTAAAGGTCAAGGCAAGCCCTGGGTGGTTTTCAGATTCCAATCTGTGCCGTTTCCTTCTCTCTTCATAATCAGAGCCCCAGTGATGGCTTCAGAAACCAAGAGGAACTGAGCCTGCATTTATGTTGGAGTGCCCATTATATCTGGGATTTTACTAATTACCGTGGCGTGAGTGGGGTTAGGGCTGATCTGAGGATCCAGCAAAACTCATATCCTTAAAACCACGTGTGAGTGAAAAAACAAAAGTGATTTCATTCAGATCTTACAATCTTATAGATAACTATTATCTAAACATAAGAACACGGTCCAATTAGTTTTTGTTTTCTTTTTTCCAGTAGTCACTTTTGGTTTTGTAAAGTTGGATTCATCTATAATATGAAGTGCATGTTGACATAGTAAAAATCAAGCGTACCTCTGGTCTTTGGGCTGGTTTTTACACAGGCAAATATAAGGCAATACTTTTTTTTCAGTTTTTGAATTTAACTTTAGATGACATGACATTTCAAGCTCAGTTTAGAGATAAAAACACGACAATGATATACACAGCTATAGCATTGATTTTAATAGAGTAACAAGAAATGTAGTCACATATTCTGCTTAAGTTTCCCCAGCAGAAATTGCTTCTGCATCAGAGCCTATTACAAATGCAATTCACCAAGGTCTTATGGGTGACAAAGCTTTAATTAGCATCGCATTGTTTTCTAATGTGATTTTGCACTTGTAAAAACAGGATTAGGAATCAAAATATACTTTTATAAATGCCAATTTTAATTGCATTACTGATGGTGTGTGGGTCTTTAAGCGCCCCACACAGCTCCTCACGTAATACCTCTCTATCTGAAGGATTAAGTGTGAAACCTAAAGATGGCAAATATTGCCTAATAAAACACCTTTAAATCAGATGAGGAAATACAGTCATTTATGGTATACAACCCTTCATCCAACATCAGCACCTTCAGAAGTCCATGCCTCCACAGCAGCCAGTGCCCATAAAATAGGCGATGCTTCTAATTGTCTACTGTTTTATTCCATAGCATGGAAATTAGAACGGCAGTGCGCAGTGGGTATGCCTCCTTGAGAATAGAGCTGAAGGCCCACTGGCTTCTTTCTAGGTGCTTTGCTGGAGGACATCTGCATTGTTGTTCCCATTTAGCTTTCTCGGCACCTCTGTTTCACTTTGGTGTGTCTTGTTACGTGTGATCCATTTAAGGAAAGGGCCCCTCTTCTTTTGCTTCAAGAAATTTTTTCCCGAAGAGTGTGATGAGCAGGTTGGATCCTTGAATTAAAGATTTGCTTTAAAAATCACACCATTTCATCGCTATATGATGTCTCTGTTCTGAGCCCTTTATAGACTTAACGCTCACCCTCTGCACCACTTTCATAGGTAAGCAGCAACTTTCCTCACCTTTTAAATAGAAGGGGATCCAAAGACACAGTGGGGTTAAAGGGTTCATCAAAGGTTAGCCAACTTTTTAGTTAGAGAACTAGACCAAAGCATGTATTTCTATTTCCCAACTTGCAGCTATAATTACTAGACCTGAGAAAGATAAAAACTGGACACCGTATGATGAGTTCTTATTTTAAAGAAAACCCAGAAAACCTTTTGTTTTGTTTTGGTGGGTGAAAGAACAGTGCTTTTAAGCTTTGGTTATTTGAGGAGGGGTTGGCACTGCAATGATCTTAGCTGAAAGGGACAGTTTTAATTTTGAAGCGTTGCCTCTGTGCTACAAATGAAATGATTATTTGAAAAACTGATTCTTATTCGATAGCATCTCTACATAGTCACAGCTATTTCCATAAGACATGTTTGTGTCCATTTAGCTATTTGGTTAAATCAGCAGGAAGAGAAGACATTGTCTATTCTAATATAAATGTAATTATATTATTTGTTGTTTTAAAACAAAGTTCTATTTTTACTGGTTTTCTTTTCACTAACTTTGTATTTACAAAATTTTCAAACCAACAGAATGCAAGAAGAGTACAATGGGTTCGATTGTTTTAAAACCTAGATTTTCTAAGAGAAAAAAAAACCTTACTGCCAGATCAATGTAAATTTTTAAGTTTTTTTCATTTCTCTTTAATTGCTTCTTAATTTCTTATTGATCCACTAACTAAAGGATTATTGTTTGATTCACTGAGTGAGCTGGCAAGATTGTCTGGATGAAATTAAATCAGTTGACCTAGCCTCTTTTGCTGGAAATTGGGTTTTGCCATTGTAATAGCTCTGTGCACTCAATAAGGCAAAGGGGGAAGGGACAACCCAGCCAGGAAGCTCCCTAACATGCCTCCTATTTTAATTCATTGCTTTTGCTGTACATGTTAGCAGAAGACTTTGCAGGAGAAACTCCCAGGTGTTAATAGCCTTGGACTGTTCCCAAAGCCCAGTTGTGGCTCAGTTGTCATGAGCTTTCATTTTTTGTATTTTATTCTTAGATTATGATATGGAAATAACTAAATAGAAAGGTCAGTCATTCAACTGCTCCATTTGCCCGTACAACTTTCACCTGTATTCTTGAGTATTAATTTTTGGTTTGGTCTCAGCTCTGTCCTTCCCGCCCCTCTTTTTTTCCTTGGCTATATATATCTATATATCTATAGCTATCTATCTAGCTATCTATATATCTGAATCATTTTGTTATACAGCAGATACTAGCACGAAGTTGTAAATCAACCCTACTTCGATAAAACAATTTTTTTAAAATTGGTAAATACTAAGGAGGGTCTAGACCCTCTGTGTACATGCATGTGCCCAAGGATCAGCCTCCAAACCGAGCTCAGAGTACAGTCAGAGCTTTACTGCTACCTGGAATCAGGTGGAAACATCTGCAGGGCAGAGGGGAATGAGGAAACAGGAGCCTAACGGTTTCTGACAGATCCACAAAGAGTGCTTAATAAATGCTGGATCATTAACTTAAGTCCGTTCCAAAGGGCACTAATGAGGTTGCTCTGCCCGGATGCTAGCTCCAGCTATGACAAGTAGATGATTTTTGAGTTAAACTCTACTAGCGTATATTTCCCTAAAGTCTACCAATCCAAAGGTCTTTTTTTTTTTTTTCCCCCTGCTAGCCAGGTTTTCAGACGTTGTATACTAAGGACCACTGACCAATTATCTCTGGTCACAGGATTAAAAATATTATGTGCATCTTCTTTCAGTAGCTTACCCCAGATTGTTTTAGTTGGTAAATTTCTCTTCTTAGCTCTTTGCTGTCTTTTGTGGAAGACGGTTAAGTCTCTTCCGGTAGCCGTAATGAATGTAAAGCCATGATGGAGAAGTACCTTTTAATGACGCCTATGAGCTATGGTTCTTATTGGCCACTCTGCCTCCTGTTCATATATTCTGGGGTGGTCTTCCTGACATCTGGACAGCGATACTTCAGACATCTTACACATGTGGCCTGCCCTGGAGAACTTTCAGTCAATGTGAGATTCTAAGACATCTGACTCTGATGTAAAGGCAAGTTCTAGAACCCATTTTTGCCTCCATTGCTCACCCATCTAGACGAATGGTAGATGTAAATAGAGGGAAGAATATTAGCTTGGTTGCTAAGAGACATCGGTCCTAATTCTTCCTCTGCTGCCAGCCTTGACCTTGAATGTGCTGCCCCTTGCATAACTCCTCTGGCCTCGGTGCTTTCATCTGTGACAGGGGCGAGGCCATCTGTATGGACTAAGGTTCCAGGTAGTCAATTGTATGTTTGGTTTTCTGGAGAGAATCCAAAATTTTAAGGGTTGTAAACTGTATATAAAAATACAGATTCATGTGGAAAAATCACGCGCAAATGGAATGTCTACACAGGCGTTTGCTATGTCTTTGTCATTTTCTTGGCCGTTTTGATACCAAGTAGGGCATTTTTCTTGTGCAGTTCAGTGGTCTCCTGAGGGCTGGATTACTCCCTGGAAGGGAACCTTCACTTTTGCCTACTTAATCCTTGACTGTTTGAAGTTATGCTTAATAGGGCTTAATTTTTATTCTCATACCTTAATGATCATAATATTGATCCAAGTTAAAAATTCTGAGCACTTATTATGTGTCAAGCGGCTTCTGAGTGCTTTAAATCTATTTATTCATCTAATCCTGTTAACATAAGCGCTATTATTATCTGCACCTTCAGACCAGGACACAGAGGCACCTAGAGTTTAGAAACACGGCCTGAGGCAACTCGTGGAGAGGTCAGGGGTCTTCAGCTGGAAACCAGGCAGTGCAGGTCCAGAATCAGTCTGTGTTCTTTCATGGTGGTCATACCGCGTCACCTCTTACTGTTCAAAGTGCCTGAAGAGAAAGCATAACTTTGGGTAACGTGTTCAGATGAGGTGTAACTTTTCACGTAGGCGCTCTGTCACCATTTATTGTAGGGTGGCTGTTACTGCTACACAGCAGTCAGTTAGGTCTTCATCCTTCACCATGTGTGCCCACCAGCAGCGACAGAATAAAGCTGCGCTACTCTGAGGAGGCCACCGCATTTGGAATTCGAGAGAACAAACCATAACAATCAACAGGGACACGGAACGTGTCCACATCAAAGAGGGGAAGTTAGTCACGAGTGACAATCTGGTGTTAAATAATTAAATTGTTTTAGCTGTTAACTGTAAGGGAATGTTGCTTTTAATTGCACTTTAATAATGCCATGCCCTTTATAACCAAAATTAATGTTTTCTGTCACTCTGTTTTTGAAGTATGTGTCAGTTTAATTAAACTATTAATGGTAGATGGATTTTAAGTACTTTATGTTTTTCATTAAATTGTATCTGTTCAATAAGCATAAACAGCAAAACGGAGCCAGTGAGGAGCAGGTTCGCGTTCTGTCTAATAAATCGCGCATCTTCAGGGGAGATGGTGCAGGCCTGTTTTGGGGGGGTTGCTCTGAGGTAGATGAAGCCACTCCATGCTATAATATTCATCGAGCCCATTTAAAAATAAAGGTGACTGCTCCCTCGAAAAACACAGACTGAGTGAAAGGGTTTGTGGAGCTTTTGTGAGACAGACAATGAAAATCCTGGTCTGAAGAACTATGGTGGTGATGATTTCTGTTCACTTGGGACCACAGACACCTTTCTGCCATTGAACTCTGATAATTCAGGGAAGAGAGTCCACGAGAGGGGTTAGCTTCCTTTCCTCTTCCCTTTCCGGATTGCCTAATTATAAGCTGAGGCTCCTGAAAAACACATGAACCAGCCTAACACACAGCAGCTATTTGTTTTTATTGCCAGAAATGACAATTGATAAAGTAAACACTACACACACACCCCAAGCATCTCCTGGATTCAATTCAAGAGAATCGATTGAGTCTGGCTTAAAGATCAGGAAGAACGAGAGCTGGGTAATTTCTTGTCTCTTCAGCCCATTGATGACATATGCAAATAGAAAAGGGACCCTAATTGGCAAATGCTTAAAGAAGCAGGACAGCGTCTAAATTACACTTCTCTTGTAAAAGGAATGGCGGGGCTACATCTGCTGCTTATAGTCTAAGATGTAACATGTTATAATAGAGACAAGTGTGTCCTTCCTTTGTGTGGCAGATCAATCAATAGCTTTTCATGTGATCTTGTTCACTATTATGTTAGTAATGAAACCCTCGTGTGATGTGACAACTGTGGAATAACATTTGGTCACAAAGCTGGTGTTAACAAGCACAACTGGCACTCTGGTAATTAGACTGATTTCTGGTCTCTTCTTTCACAAATTGTCGATAAGTGCAGTAAACAGGCCGTTGATTCCTTTCTGAACAGCTATATTAAGCTTCATATTGTTAGAAATTCATCTATTAGGTTTGTTTGTAGCCACAGAAAAGAAAGATTATGTGACAGTTTTTCTTTCTTGACCAGCCTGCGCATGTGTAAACATATATATGTATGTATGTGTCTGTCTGTCATCTATCTATCTGTCTTAACTACCAAATTTTGTCAGTAAAAAATTTTAATTCAGCAGGAGTTCCCATCGTGGCTCAGCAGAAATGAATCTGATTAGTAGCCGTGAGGATGCAGGTTTGATCCCTGGCCTCACTCAGTGGATTAAGGATCCGGCGTTGCTGTGAGCTGTGGAGTATGTCACAGACGTGGCTCGGATCTGGCGTTGCTGTGGCTGTGGCATAGGCCAGCAGCTACAGCTCTGATTGGTCCTGTAGCCTGGAAACCTCCATATACTGCCGGTGTGGCCCTAAAGCAAAAAAGAAAAAATAAAATAAACATAAATTTTAATTAAGCTGCAACTGGCCAAGAACAAGAGCCAGGTAAACAGGGAACTAGTTCAGATCCTGGAGTTTAAGACTTACTAAAAGAAGCATAAAGTTAGGAATGTACACTTAAATAAAAGTAAAATACCTGAAAACTAACCATCTTTTACATTTTTATACAAGAAGAGCTCTCTTTGGAGCTGTAATGAATTTATGAGCTTTGATCAGGGAAGAACCTTAAATATATGAGGCTAATAGCTTCCTTATTATCCATTCTGACATTATTTTTGGCTTTGATTTTTTTTTTCCTTCTACATGGACTTTGTGCAGAGGGGCAGGAGAAACTCTTAAATATTAAACTGAAAATCTGATCCACCGATTGCAGTCAATGGGGTTTTCTCTGGAAAATGTTTACATTGTTATCAAAAGATGCTAATTCCACTTGAATGTGAACGGTGCTGAGTGGCGGGTCCAGATGGAACCCCTGCTTTATGGGAGTTCTGATCTGAGAAAGCCTAACGTGTCTTCAGCCAGTCAAAAGATAACTTTGTTTAAGTAAGTCACCATATGGAAACCAAAATAAAAACCAGATAGAATCAGGTTCTTCCTGACGAGTCTGTTCTAAGCCCCTCTGTGTGTCAGTCCATCCCTATCCCAGACTTTTGTTTGCTGCTTGGTACACAGATGCTTAGAGACAGAAATATACTTTGTCACATCACGATTTTTTTTTTCCTTTTTCCTGGACTCGGAATTTCATTCTCTGATGGGTTTTTAGATATCATTTTTTTTTGGTTGTTGTTGAATTTTAGTGGATATTGAAATATTTCAGTGTAGAATGTCATCTCTAGCCACAAAGATTTATTCTACACTTTTTCCTAGTTTCCCACTTTTAAGGCAGTGGTACAGGGGTTGGCGCACCATCTCTGGTTATCAATATGACAAGCTAAGAAGAGCTCACGGGAGTCAAGCCCAAGCCTGCAGCCTCGTGAACATGCCTCTCTGACCAACTGTACGCACAGGCTTATTAGCACATGAGGGATTCCCCACAGTTTTATTCAAAACACTTGAGCAAACTTTTACTGAGTAGTTAGCAACCTGACAATGAGGGTACAGAGATGACAACATACAGCCCCCGGAATCCTTCCCTGATGTATATATTATATCAAATCATCACACTCTGCTTTTTAAATATCATGCAGTTTTGTCAGCTATGCCTTGATAGAAGAGATTTTCACATATTAAGGTATGAGGAAGCCAATCTGGCTTATCCATGATGTAACTTAAACTTTAGGATAACCAAAACAGCCTGTCTGAAGCTGGTTAAACGTGCACTGCCCATCTGCTTTAACTATTATTAAGAATGCATTTAAAAAGCAAAATGGAGTAATTATGGTCCAGACATGCAACATGGAGCTAGTGGGTGTCGTGGATGTGATTTCAGGCACATTTCTGCATTACTGAGAACTTGGATTTTCTGAACTCTGTCGACTGAAGGATACCACCAGCCTTCTCAAAACACTATCTGCTAGCAGCTGTCAGCTGTGGCCTTCAGGTCTCAAGGTCTCTCCTTGTAACTCTGCAACATTTCGGACTCAAACCAGTTTTTTAAAAATGTATTTTCTTGAGGTATAGTTGATTTACAATGCTGTGTTAATTTCTACTGTACGCAAAGTGAGTCAGTTATACATATATATGTTCTTTTTTATATTTGTTCCCATTATGACTTATTACAGGATATTGAGTAGAGTTGCCTGTGCCGTACACTAGGACCTTATTGCTTATCCATTCTATATATAATAGGTTGCACCTGCTAGTGCCAAAATCCTAATCCATCCCTCCCCAACCCTCTCTCCTTTGGCCACCACAACTCTGTTCTCTGTATCTGTGAGTCTGTTTCTGTTTCATAGAGAAGTTCATTTGTGTTCGATCCCAACCGGTTTTTGCTTCCCTTACCTCTAGCAAGGTCCGGTCCTAATTCTTGAGAAACAATTTATGGAATTTTGTGGTTTTCTCCTTTATAAACCTCCTCCATTCTGTAGTCTGGCTCTCAACACAATCCAAGTGCTTCTTGAATCTGCGTCTCCTGGCTTATTGTCCTCAGTTTGGCTCAAATAAATCTCTTTTCTATTCCTATTGTAGATTGGCATGTTGACCATTTCTGTTGACAATCTCAATAATGCTGAAAGAAACAAAAAAGACAGAGCCCTTGTCCTCACTGTGTTCACATTCATAATGAAAGCTTTTCTGCAAAAAAAAAAAAAGCTCCTAAGAGAAATCACTGAGGAGACACTGAAAAAATTAAACCGGGAGAAATAAATGAGTTTGAAGGATAGTGGAGTGGGGAATTCACAATATCTGGCACACAGTTAATACATTAACTAGACAGACATTTAAAATCCTTTTATGTTTCCCATATCTTTTTAAGCAGTGGGAGTAAAACTGAGGAATAACACAGTGCTGACCTCGAAGGCACATGAAGACCATGTTACAGTGCTACACAGGCCCTGAGGGACTAAGGGCTCGAAGAACTGTAGAGGGTGTACTTACTGCTTATCCCTTGAAGGTTACCCAGAATCCTGGAGTACCCAGAATCCGTGTCCAGTATTTTCGCTGTAAGCATCTCTCCATAGATATGTTTGCCGTAAGCATTTCTGCCACATCACTAATTAATTGTAAGGCAATTTTGCCATAAAAGATGAAACTACTGGATGACAGTTTGGTTTCAACTGGTCAACAGTTTGGTTTTACTTCTCCATTGAAACAATACTCCCACTTTTATCTTACATGAATCTAAGCCCTCGTAATGGTCTATACAGCAATGAATAGATATGGTGTTCTTAAAATAGTGGCTGATAACAACTAAGTACACAGACTTGATCGAAAATATGGTGATAAAGCTCACGAGGAGTGCGAAATGAGAGAAGGTAAAACCAGACTATATACTATACTAAAAAATGATACCTTAGTTTGTAAATCCATAAGTGATTTGAAGATGCAGAGTTGAACCCCCATTTTGCATAGAAATTTGGAACATCTATCAATGAGCTCGTGACAGTATACCAAGAAAAAAAAATAGTGTAGAGACTTTCACACAACACAACACACAGCTTACAAATATGCATCCTAGTAATTGGAAATTGATACTCTTAATGAAGGAAGAAATTTTTGCAAAAAAGAAAAAGTTTGATGACAAATGAAAAGACAGATCAATAAGAAAAATGTATAAAATACTAAGAATGGATGAGTTGGAAGACAAGTTCTTCAGTGTAACTTAAAATCAGTTATTTGTGCAGTCAAAACACATTTTAAATGTATTCAAATATTTTGTATTTTTCAATAAAACCTTTTAAATTTTGTTATGAGAAATGACACATTTCTCATGTGTCATTATGTCCTTTTTAAAGTCCCTCATTTTTTAAAATTATTTTATCTTTTATAGCAAAATTGCCTCATAGCCAATTAGTTCTGTGGTAAAAATGTTTTTGGTGAAAATAGTTGCAGCAAAGATGTCTACAGAGATGAGGCTTACCTTGGAAGTATCTAGAACACCCTGAATCCATGCTCCAGTAAGACGACTTAAACACAGCTCTATATGAAAGTTTATTAACTTTATCAGTGGTATTTTGAAGTAGTTGCCATTGTCCTATTTGGTGTATAAAAAATAAATTTGAAGCTCAGATGAGGTAATTTACCTGCCCAAAGTCACACAGCTAATCAGGAATAAGTGTAAGATTTAGACAAAAGTCAATCAACAGCAAAGCTCATTTATGTTTTCTGCCACACCCAAATTTTCAGGGACTCACAAGGTGTGTGATGAAACTTTGCCACTTATTGTGGAATTCTCAGGACACAGACTGGCCACCACTGTCAATATTTCAGTTATGTAAGTCATGGAAGGTTAGTCCTCAGCTAGCCCAGTCTGGGCACAGGAGAGGTCAGAACTTCAAATTTCTGCTCAGAAAACAGCCAAATTGATGGATATTAAATTAAGAGGTGAAGCAGTCAAATAGCCAGCCTTATGTCCCCATGTAAGAGCTGAGACCTGGCTTCTAGGAAACTGCAAATCCCTAACTCTTGAAAGGAGAATGAAACAAAAGATACCAATAAGCTCAGAGCTTGACTGTTGAATCTAGAGATTATTTATAAATCTGCCACATGTTGTAAATCGGACTGTAAAGGCCCTGTGTGTGGAAGAGGTGGAACTTTCCGTTGAAATACATGGGTATCTGTTTTCCACAGCACTCACAGCCCTTTGCCTACAGCTGTCTTCCTCACACTGCCCAGCTAGTCATTAATAACTACAGTT
This sequence comes from Catagonus wagneri, assembly GCA_004024745.2. NCBI lineage: Eukaryota > Metazoa > Chordata > Mammalia > Artiodactyla > Tayassuidae > Catagonus > Catagonus wagneri. Next base: position 2,435,200 of record PVHT020004944.1, on the reverse strand, counting down.
TGAATCCATCCTATGCCAGGCAATATACATTTACTGATTTATTCCTGATACACACCAGTAAATGTATCAAAGGGAAGGTTGAATTTTTGCTCTAGGCTACATTGCTCTATGTGTTGGAACAAGAATTCCAACCCAGTCCCATCCTCTCATTCCTGCTACTCACCCTCTCTGGGAGGAGAAAAGCCAGCACAGGATAACAGATGCTGTCTCAGGCTAATAGCCGGAAATGTTCTCCACAGCCACCATTTGATGCTCATCCCGCTGTTCTCCATCCTCTGGCTTTGGACATCTGTTCTTTGTCCTTGAATTTGATGGTTGCCTAGGTTTTCCTTGTATGCTTCCCACTTGTATCTACTTTTGACACACTCTCTGATGTCATCGTCTACTCTACAAAACCATCTATATCGGACCTAAGTCCACAGAATTGGGTGTCTGTGCCTTCCTAAACAGTTCTTGCGAAGGGAGAAAAATTTAGATGCTGTATAAAGATGCTAATAAGCTAGTGATGAAACTGAAGATTAATTTAAAAAATACTTTTGGTCAAGCATGGAAAATGGATTATAGGGGGCAAATGTGAATAGAGAGAGGCCAGTTAAATGACCGTTGCTATAATGCAGATTAGGAAATGGTCTTAGTTTACACCAACGCAGTTCCAGCAGAGGGTGATGATAAGGAGCACAGACTCTGGAGCCGACTGCCCAGGTCTGAATTTGCCATTCTCTCACTATGTGTTCTTGGGCAAGTTGTCTAACTTCTCTGCATCTCACTTAAAAATGAATTTAATTACAATAACAATGACACTTGCCTCCTATGGTTAAGAATATTAAGTGATTTAACATCTGTAAAAGTGACTGACACACAGTAAGTGCTGTGAAGGTATTAGCTGTTATTGAAGGCAGTGAAAATGAGTAAAGATTAAGGAGCAAAGGTGAAAGAAGTAAAATAATTCATTGAGTTGAGTGGCTATGGGAGAAGAATGCTTCCTGCGTTTTTGTTTGGAAGCATTGCTTTCTGAAGTTTCAGTCCCCCAAAATGCAATTTTGTAAGGAGGAAAAATTGTGATAGGAGTCTCCTGGGTTAGGAGATGGTGGAGGTGTGTGATTACGCATGGGTTAGCAAGCATAGTCACCAATTATGGTACTCAGAGGCTAATAAAAGTCCAAGATCTAAGAGAATTTTTTTTTTCTCATGGGAGAAACCATGCATGTTAAATCTAAGGATTCCTGTATTTATTGTATCATTCTCATCTTCTAACTGAGTAAACGGAGATACAGAGAAATGACTTCTCAAGTTAAAGCAGCTAGAAAGAAAAGGCACGTGTATTTCTCTGGTTTTAGAATCTGTGCTGTTTCATGGTGGCCCGCTGCCCCAGGGCCACCCATTGACACCCAAGTCCCAGACTAAGGACCTGGAGGCAGTGGGGCTGCAAGTTGATGAATGATGATAATGGGCATAGTTCAGTGTGCCTTTTAAAGGGGTAATGCCTCAAGGACTCATTTGGTTTTGTAGTACTTGAGGTATTTGATTATTTATTTTGTTCTTACTCTCATACAGTATAACTAAATTCATCAGATAATGCTTATTAGACTATTCAGTCTTCAGAATGGTTAATGCCATCTGCTCTTTGGGAGTCTTTTACTGTTTTTTAACTCTGTGGTACTTTAAGTTAAAAATCAAGTAGTCAGATTGCATCTCCACGAGTACACAATGGAGATTTAGAAAACTCAGAGGTGACTCTATTCAGGGAAATCGAACTGCTTGTTATTAAGAATCCATAACACTAAGATATACCAAAGATACAAAACATCATAAATGTGAGGTAAATTCTAAGTACTTAGTAGTGAGTGGTTGTAATTCCTTTTCAGTGTGAAAAAATGTTTTATTAATTAACCATAATCCTGTAGATAATCACTGCTTACATCTCTTTCAAGATGTTTCTATCTTAAAACATCCATCTTCCATATTGTAAAAGTAGATGATACCATTCCTTTGTTCATTCATAGAGCACCCACTGTGTTCTAGGCACTAATCTGGACGTTGAGATGCAATAGTGAATGAAATCAGGTCCCAGCTCTCTGTAGCTTTGATTCTAATCAGGACACAAATAACAAATAACTGAATAAGTGAATATTATAATGACACCATATTTCTTGTATTAGTTTTAGTGAGACCCTACAATAACCTCCCACCTTCCTGCATCAAATAGCTGAAATCAGGTCTCTCTCAAAACAGTCCACACTGCCTGGTTTATGAGCTCAATACTGGTTCACATTAAGGGATTATCTGCTTCTAGGTATCTGCTCCACCATCTCCTGTGGCCTTGCTGTGGTCAAGTGGGGTCACCGTTATATCCAGGGGTCAAGTAGCAGGAAGGTCTTTAGACATCTGCCACTTTCCTGTACATTCTGTCAGCGAGAACTTCAAAACCAAGGAAAGCAAAGAAGTGTGTGTCTAGGCAACCGAGTGGTCATCAGCTTTAATTCTACTTACTACTCTTGCAAAGACAGGAAGGAGGATTTTGATAAGTTACTAATAGTTTCTGCATAATTCTGTGCCTTTATGTATCTTCATAGAGGAAGTATATATGGTAAATTTTCATAAATATTTCTCCCCCCACCATGATTAACTATACACCTGGAGCATATGTTAGTTACCAATATTTTTATTATTATGAACAAAAGAACAAATTAAGAGTTATTTTTTAGATGATCTCCTTAAGATATACTCCTAGAAGTATAGTTACTGATCGTATTTGAAAAGTTTTATTATTTTTTGTAAATAACTTTTCAAAATAATTATAGCCATGTTTCATCTACTTATGGAATTTAACATTCTTACTGGAAATAAATATGAACAATTTTTATTCCATAGTATGAGGGAGAAAAACACTATCTCACTATTTTAATGTGCATTTCTTTGATTGTTGGTTAAACCTATTCTCCCCCCTGCAATGTTTTTACCTAATTGCATTTCTTTCATTTACCCCTTAGAATATTTGTATTGAATTGAATATGTTTTTATATGTAAGGATTAATCTTTTGTCGCATTTGTTACCAGTATGTGTTTTTCTTAAGTAATTCTAAATATTGCTATCAGAAGATATTAGCAATTGGTATATTGGTTGTATAAAATTATGCCCCAGTAATCACGCTTATTAAAACTTTTGGCTTCTCTGGTCAGTGGTACTGAGCGGTCATCCCTAGTGTTGCGTACTCTTTCAGGCACGTAACTCAACACAAGCCTGAGTAACTTCGTGTTATTTGTTCTATTTAGTGAGACTGAGTCATGGTTTGGGGAAGTGTTATGGAGTCCTAGGAAAAGATGCCTCCTGCTTTTGACATTCCCTTCAGACTAAGCTCGGGTATGTAATTTGGGATGATGTCAGTCCATCTTACTCACTTTGTCCTTTGAGAGGAGCTTGAAAGAGGAAGGTGCAAAGTCCTATGAGATCTCTTCTCATTGTTTTGCTTTCTCCCCATGGTCAGTTATTGCACTCAGTTTCACCAAAACGCCCGGCATGGCGCTTTCTCGAACAACTTTCTTTCAGTCCATTCTGTCACTTGAGGATGTGTTCTTAAGGGATTCATATATTTTCTTAAGTTCATAGTCAGTATTTAAGTGTGAAATACAGGAAATTTAATCTCTCGAAAATACATAATTGCATTTTTGTAGGAACATTTATGATTCTAAACACATCAGTCATGTTTACTAAATTACATTGTGATAACAAACAACCCTAAATCAGAGCAGTTTACAAACTCTTTGGAAAAAAAGTTTTTTTAAGTTAGAAAGCAAAATAAAGACAATTTAAGAATAAAAATTCACTTTCAATAAGACCTACTCTGATCACCCTATTTGAAGATGAGACCCTGCTGCCCTCTCTACCCATTGCTCTTTCCTTGTTTTTCTCCATTATATGATTCCTTTCCAAAATACTATATTATTTACTTTTTTGTTGTCTGTCTCTCTCTGGTAGAACATGCTCCATAAGGGCAAGATTTTTGTCTGTTTGTTCACTCATGCACCCCCAGTGTCTGGAACAGTCCCCTGGCATATAGTATGTACTTTAAAAAAAAAATTCTTAAATGAATGGGAAAACTTTTCAGTGGCTTACAACCACAAAAATTTTCCTAATTTGTACCACATGCCTTTCAAGGATTAGAGGCATCTTTGCTTCATGACCCTCTCATTCTCAGACCTAGCTGAAAAAGTAGCCGTAATCTTCGAAAGACTGGCTTCACTGCAGTGAGATAAATGGATAATGGAACTCAGGACAGATTTTACACCTTGAGCTAGAAGCACCTTGAGCTGGAAATAGAAGAGAATGTCACTTCTGTTAAATTCCCTTGGCCAAGGTAGTTAGCTGGGCCATACAGTGTATCAGCGGGACAGCGATGTGTGATCGTCTTACAGAGACGGTCAGTGGATACCTGAGAGCTGTACAATCTACCACACTAGTGTTCTCCTCATTTGCCTTCCTTGTAACATGTATGAAGAAGTCATATGAAAAAAGAGAAAAATCTCAGCAGTGTATTTATGTTCTCTTGAAAGACTATATTGCAAAAGGAAGTGATAATGGATTCAAATCTGCAGTTTGGGGGTAACTAGGTGAGAATAAGAGATCACAATAAGAAGTAAATTTGAGTTCTTCTAACTACTACACATTCCCAGGTGCTCTCTCTCCTATTCTCTCTTGTTGTTATAAGACATTCCATCCAAAGGCAATAACTTTTTGAAGATGCAATAACTATAATATTGCCTTCTTTAGATACGAAGCAGAATTCTCAATGCAATATTCAAAATGAGAATTAGTTATACATGTAGCCACTCTATGAGGCTTAAGAAACCCCAAACCAAACATACTGCAAAATTTAACTGGGAAAAAAACCCAAAACTTTCTACAGTGACAAAGGCAAAAACTATCAACCTCCATGAAAATTTAGGATCTTTCCTCAAAATTAAAGTAATTTTGAATACCAATAAAGAATACTTGGCACAATTTCAAACCAAGTGGTAGATAGATTCCCCAGGGCCTTTAGGGATTAGCTGAGGTATGGAGGGGAAGAGCAAACACATGTATACAACCCAAAGCACAAATCGCAAACTTACCTAAACAATCAGTTTGCACTAACTTGATTTTGAAGTTGTACGTAACAACCAGATATACACTGACTATTAATTTGGCCTAATGTTGCAGATGAATAATGGCTGCAAATGCCTTTTCATAAATGTATTCACTAACAGTATTATTTGATAAGCCACCTTTCACTCTGACTTTTCTCCTTTCATCCTTGTTATTTTTCCTTTCCCTCTTTCCTTTGAATTTGCCCCCAGTACACTAGGAAGTACGCTAGGATCTAAGGATACATAAAATACATTCCCTGCCCATAAGGAGTTTACAGTCTAGTAGCACCAACAGGGAAGTCAACAGTTCAAAAGACACCAAATGCTTCCATAGAGATATTTATGTGGGAGTACAGAGAAGAGGCACCACTGGTCTAGAGCTGACAGAAACTCAAGCGTGAAGGGTGAACAGGTGGGCTAGGGAGTAGGAGGAATAGCAGTTAGTTGGAGCAAGTGTACAAAGTTAGATCTGTGAGAGCCCAGCCCAGGGGGCCTGAAGTATGAGCTGTGCCTAGGAGAGCAATGGGTGATGGGGCTACAGCAGTGGTTCTTAATGGGGGTGGGGGTGAGGAGAAAGGGGAGGGATTTTCCCACCCAAGGGACATTTTGCAATGCAGGGAGACATTTTTGATTGTCACAACTTGAAGGAGCTGCTCCTAGCATCAAGTGAGTCAAAGCCAAGAACACTGCTGAACATACTACAAAGCACAGGGCAGTCCCTGTAACAAATGGTTATTCGGGCTACAAGGTCAGAAGTACCAAGGATGAGAAATCCTGGGCTAGAGAATAGCAGAAGCCATGATCCTCCTACATACTCCTCCCAGTTCTTGGGCTAGAAAGCCTGAAAAAAAAGAAAAGAAAAAAATCTGTAATGTCATCATTTTTCTCAACATTAGGCTGGCAGTGGTGTTTTTGAGGAGATAAGTCAACAACGAAAGCACTTATTTCATTGCATTGACTCTGGGGCCTATCAAAGAATTTTTGGATTCTACAAAGACCCTGCCATCATCGACTTGTTATATATTTGGGTAAAAATCTGCGATGACTATAGTATCTGTGATGGATCAAATCAGAGATTTTTACCTTGAATTCTGCAGATTAGCTGAACAGGTTTTTTTTTTTTTTTCATCTTAATTCTAAACAGTGCTGCTCGGAGGTGACACAGAATAAAGCTACCAGGCTCAGTAGACTCTTAAATTTTATCCCTCAATCTTACCTTCTTTCCTAGCATTGTCTGTTTGAATTCTTTCTTCCTTTCTAGAAGATAGAAGAAAAAAAAAGTCTTCTTTCCCAAAAAAAGGACAAAAATTCACTTTGAGAAGCAGTCTTAGTGCCCCATAATATCTAACAGCTTTTCCTGCCTCCACCAAAGCAAATTGCTGTTTCTCTTGCAGGACTTTTGTCTAAAGATATGATGCATACAGAATGCACAAATGAGCAGGTTACTTGCATAAAAGTAAGAATGAAAACCATTCTAACTACTCTGAAGTCTTCCATCAACCATTTAATCCTCAAGTGGTTTGGTCAATAATTAAAACGTCTCCAAGCTTCTCTTGGTTACGTTGAGTTGAAGTGATATTACTAACCCTGGAAAATGAAACTATAGGTGCTACAAATTGCGTACAATATACAGATTATATTTATGTATACCATCACAAATCTCAAAGCATATAGTTTTGAAAACCTGTTGTTATTAGAGTCTCTTTCCATTCATTGTCAGGATTAACATTGAAACTGGGATATTTTAGGTCATCTGAAAGAATTCAGTGAACTTATCATTTGTACCCATGCTGTCTCTCTGCCTTAGCTCTGATTTCCTTTTTGCACGCTGAAACTCCGGACCAAGTAAGAAGATATACAATTGTGTATGTGGTTTTCCAGCATAGTTTTCCTTTCTAGTATAAAGGAAATCCTGTTTTTCCCAAATCTTCTATTAGAATTGGTTAAATTTACCCCCAATTGTTGTTTGTAGTTTTCCGATTAGTTTTGCTAATGAATTAACTAGTGCAGCCAACCACTTGCAGAGCTATTCTCAGTATAATGAATGTAATTATTTAGCACTAAACCAGGACAGCATCTTTCTTTTTCTGTGACAAGCATAATTCTTTATTCTCCTATTAGCCAGGTGCCCTGGTCTCTGTAAACTAGTTATTGACCTGCCCATTTAAGGAGCTTCATTCTAAATGCTTCTTCCCTTATTTAACTCAAGTAAGCGCCTATAATTTCTCCTCACCATACGGGTTTAGCATGTAAAGAGTTCATTGTTCATTTATTGTGAGGAAAGCAAGGCGTCAGGGAGCTATTCTTAGATAGATGCTCAGACTCCTGAGCCCTGCTTACTTGTCCCTGGTTATAATGGATACAAAACCGTATGGGGCTGAGCGAGCATCATGTAAGCTCCATAGGAAATCTGCGGCAATGAATCATGGAGCCGGACTCCTGCTGGGGACTGTGTGCCTGAACAGACTACAAATAGACAGAAAAGCAGCTTAAGCAAGTGGCTTTCATATGACAGGAATGCATATATTAGGCATAAGAGGAGACTATTTGGATAAGGATGTTTATATATAAAGGACAGTAATAATTCTTCTAGCCAGACTCCGAGAGAGCAAACTGTTACTGAAGAACAATGCCCCGTGGACCCACATTGACATGTTTCAGGCATATCTTCTGCCACCATTTAATATCCTTTTTTTTAAAAAATGTCACACAATATTGGATCACCTTGGTCATGATGTATTGTGTCAGGGCACAGGCAATGAGACATAGTGAGATGTGACTGGTGAAGCCCAAAGTAAAGATTAGATGTCACAAATTAAAGAAAAAGCCACTGCCATCATTCATGTTGGAACTTCCCTTTGAAACCGGGGGAAAATTAAAAGCGTTTAAAATTACCTAGAAAAGAAAGTTGTGTGGATAATTTTTGGGGTATTGTGTTTTCTTTCCCCCACATTTTCTTTAATAGCAAGTATTGTAAGTTACACCTGACCTCTGTCTGTAGAGAAGTAATCGTGCTGTTAAAAAAAAAAAAGAAAGAAAGAAAAGGTAAGCAATAAACACCCCCACCTGGGAAAAACCTTGTTAACATTTTTATTAAATTTTTATGTTTGAATAATGATACGTTAATATATCTTTCTCTTGACTGCAACTCCCAGAGTCCTTTTAAGTGTAACTTGGCTTGACAGCCTAGGAATTTTGAGATAAAGAAAAGACAAATTAGGAACAGGTCTGTAGGGGGAAACAAGATTATATTGGAAAGTATACCATGTGGAGAGAGCAGGAACAGAATCTATTGGTTTTCTTTCAAAGCTGTTTATGTATATGTATGGTAAGTGAGAACAGCCATACAAACATATACATAAACATGTTTACATTCACCCCCACGCATGCTCCCTGGGCTTTTTAAAGCTAACCATACATGTATAAACATAGACGGAAATCATCAGTTTCCTTCACAATAACAAATGTTGAGTCAAGCTGGGAATTTGCCCAACGAAGAAAACACTCTATTGGAAAGATTACCAGGGAAGAAAGAGAATGAGCTAAATACGAAAAGGATAGACTTTACAGCAAACGACAGTGGAGGTGTTTTGAACCTTTTGCTAGATAGAGCTGTTTTGTTAGGGGTTTGGTGAGCAGGTATTACTGGTCATTTGAAATAAAATAACATCCCCTTCAAATAGAAATCAGCACTTCATCACACTCTCAAGACACAAACTGAGCTCTAAAACTCAGGGATCTGAAATCAAAACTCATTTGCCGAAGTCTTTAAAGTAAGAATTTAAAATTTCAGAAATAATGTACACCCTTGAGGATAACTGTAACCACCAAAGGCAGTGGGCTGAGTGGAAGGTAGCGTCAATAAATTTGTTAGGATGCTGCTAAATCGCTATGCCACTAAGCCTTTGGTGTAGACAATGTTCAACAAATAAAATAGAATTTTAAGTGAAGTTATAAAGTGTATTAGCTGATTTGTGTTTTTGGTTTGATAGTAAAAGAAAAAATGCAAGAAGTTAAGATTCAAAACTCAGATAAATAGTGAAGGTGAAATACATTTTTCACTATGTTTAAGTATCATTTAACACATAAACATTTTTAATTTAGGTGTAATCAAATAGGTATTCTTCTCCCATCATGGCTTATACATTTATGCCCTCCCTGAAGATCTTTTTTTTTTTTTTTTGGTCTTTTTAGAGCCGCACTCATGGAATATGGAGGTTCCCAGACTAGGGGTCGAATCACAGCTGTCGCTGCCGGCCTACACCATAGCCACAACTCGGGATCTGAGCCAGGTCTGTGACCTACACCACAGGTCAGGGCAACGCCAGATCCTTAACCCACTGAGCAAGGCCAGGGTTTGAACCTGTGTCCTCATGGATGCTGGTCAGATAGTTTCTGCTGAGCCACAACGGGAACGCCAAAATCGTTTCTTTTACAATCTTCTTTTTAAAACTATGCTTATGACATTTAGATCTTAAATTCACTCGGAATTATTTTTTTATAATTTATTTATTCTCTAGATACTTTCAAGTTTTATTACTCTGAGGCTATTTCCATGTGACGAACAAATAATTTTTGTAATTTATAGGGGGATAGTTGATGCAAAATCATTTGTCCTATTTGCTAAGATTTTATTAATTCCGTTCTGGTATTTAATTCCACCTCTGGAATATAGTAATTTTCTATTACTACCTATGACTATATTAAGTTCCCTTGGCCTATTTTAAAGCAATCGGTTCTTTTTCAGAAATACTTTTGGCACCAGTACCACAGTACTTTAAAATTATAGTTTTGTGGTAATACTTCTGGACGCTTGATATGGCAAAACTTCCTATCTTATACTTGCTCAAAATTTTCTTGGCCAATAGTGGCTTTCGTATTTCCCTAAGAGTTTTAGGACAAACTTGTCACATTCCATGAAAAATTCTCTTTTAAAATTAGACTTGCATTTAGTTAATATATTAATTGAGCAAAACTAAGTGTTTTAATATTATCGAGGCTTTCTACCCACAGACATATTATATTGCTTTATTTGTTTGGTCTTCAATATGTCTCCCAGTATAGTTTCATTATTTTCCACATACAAGTGGAACATCTTTTGCAAAATTTATACTCTTCTCATTACAGTCTTTGTGTTCCCTTTAAATGAAGATTTTGGCATTACATTTTCTAATTCATTTTTGTATATTGAATTTGTGTCCAGAATACTTGCTTAATGCTCTTATTGATTCTAATAGTTTGTCTGTAAATTTTCTTGGGTTTCCTATTCAGACAATCACATTGTCCCTGAAAAATGAGATTTCTATTTCCTTTTTTCTATCCAAGTGTATTTTATTACTTTTTCTTATTTATTAGCAAGATCCCCAAGACACTAAGAATTAAGCCCAGTGATAGTAAACACCCTGTCTTGATTCTGACTTAGGAAATAAAAAGCTTCTACTATTTCACCATTAAGTATAATATTTACTATAATTTTATTGAAGATCACTTGTTAGGTTAAGGAATTTTCCTTTTATTCCTATTTTAATTGTAGCTGTATTTTATCATTAATGTATAATGTATAATTTATTTTCTGGCTAGATTTCTTTCATCTTTAATTTCTCTTGAGAAAATACATAAATGTATATTGTCCAGTATTAAAACTTAGGCACACTCAACTTGATGGCAATCTGTAATTTTGTTCCTCTAATAGCCATTTTAAAAGAGTTGAGAAATTTTGTTTCTTTTTCTATTTTGAAACATTTTACATGAAATTGGGAATATCTATACTTAAAGCATTAGTAGAATTATTTTTAATTGCCTATGTCTATAATATGGGGCTTATGGGCAGAACATATTTTTAAATAGTGATTAAATATACATAAAAGTTATAGCTCTAATCATATCTTTAATTCAGACTGGGAAGTTATACTCTTTTTGTAAATTGTTTATGTAGACCATCAAATTTATAAATTTGCAAGTGAATTTATAAGCATTTCAAATTTAAAGTTTTCATGGCATTATCTTAGAGGGTTTTTTTTTTAACTCTATCTGTAGTTATGTTTTCTCTGTCATTTCTAATGCTATTTTCCCTTTCTTTTTCTTTACGTTTAGTTCAGTCAATTCTGTTAGTTTTTACAACCATAAGAATTTAGCTTATTTTAATGTTTTATTTTCCACAGACCAACTTTACTTTTTGTTTTTGTTTTTCAAACCTGTACAGGCCCCTTAGAGGGAATGTAAAAGATACATAAAAATAAAAAGGAAGACAATAATAATGCTTTTTCTTAGGAAAAGATATTACAAACATTTTGGGTAATCCCTCCTCAGTAATTTTTTAGGCATATTTTTACATGGCTAGGATAATACTAAAAATAAACCTTTGCATCCTGCTTTTCAGAATTTAAAAAATAACGTTTTGTTCTGACTGTAAAGCAAATGCATGTTCAGTGTAGAAAATCTGGGAGAAAGTAGAAAAGAATAAAGCCAGAAATAAAAGACTCTGGTATTCTTGTTGCCCCACGTAAGCGCTAGGAATATTTTGGCGACCTTCCCTTCTATATTTTTCTTTTTTCTTTTTGGTCCTTAATGAATCTTGTAGATTCACTTGAGTGAGTTGAACCGTTCCTTAAATGTCCGTTTACCACTTAAGTAAGATTTGAGTTGAAGACCCTTGGAAAAGTCGAGTAGTTTAATAAAAATTAAATGCATTTCTTTTCCAAGTTGACATTTTTTATTGTGACTCTTGGGTGTGGATGGTAACAACAGCATTACCTGGGGAAAAAAGGATTTAAAATATTTTGTCCCCTCTCTCTTTTTATCTGTTTTCTACCTCAATAGTTTCTACTTTTATAATTGTTATTTCCTTTATTATATATCCTTGGTTTAACTTATTTTTTTCAGTTTTTAAAGTTGGTTGCTTGCCTCAAGGATTTTGAGTCTTTCATTTTTAACAGACACTGGGAGATGAAAATCTCCCTCTAAATCACTTTATTCAGTGATATCTCACAGGTTGACATATAGTGTTTTTATTTTCAATCAACTTTAAAGTAGATAAAATTTATTGTGTATTTTAGACCCTTGGATTACTCAGATGTCTGTTTAAATTTCCATGGAATTATTTCTATAGTAATTGTTATTGATTTAAATGATGATTCAATGGCTTTGGCCACTTTTTTGTTATTGATTTCAATGATGATGCAATGATTCAGTTACTTTTTAGAGTACATAATCCATATTTCATTGATTGTTTGCTGTCGGTGAAACTTGCCTTGAACTCATGCCAGTTTTCATAAAGGTTCTGTTTGTGTTTGAGAATAATACCTTGGGTTATATATAAATCCATTAGAATAAGTGTGATAACTAGACTGGTCAGATATTCTATATTCTTACTGGTATATTTTCTGTGTACTGATTAATTATTGAGAGTGTTTTGTTCAACTTAGCCAGTAGGATTTTAAATCAGTCAACGACTCCTTGTAATCCTGTTAATTTGTTTCCTAATATATTTTGGACTATCTTATCTGGTACGAAAAAGTTCAGAATTTTTTTATTCCTTGCTGAATTGTTCCCTTTTCATTGTGCTGCGACCCTTCTTATTATTGCTTATGTCTTCAACTCTATTTGATATTAAGGTTTTATTTTCATTAGATTTTACTTGCTGCATTTTTTTTTGACCAATCTGAAAAACTGCTCTTTAGTGTGTTTAGATTACTAGTCTATTGACATATTTAGACATGCCTCTACCGTCTTATGCTTTGCTTCCTATTATTTATCACAACTTTAGGGAGACAGGTTCCTTTTCTCCTTTTATGGATTCGAGCTTCTGAAGATTTATGCTTCTACTGAGTTAAAAGTTACACATTTTATTTTTATGCTTTTAGTAGTTAGCCTTCAAATTTTAATGTAGCTTAATGAGTAACTTTTCTAATTTAAGCATAATCCTTATCTATTCTCAAACAATGCAAAGGTCACAATGTAGTAACTCAGAACGCTTTCATGTATCCCTTAATATTTTACATGTACTGCTTGATATTTTATTTCCTTATGCCGTCGATAATTATTTGGACATGCCTATGTTTTACTAGTTTATCTACCTACTACTCTTTCTTGTACTCACTCCTTTACGTTTCTAAATGTCTTCTTCCTGTTGCTTATATGTCACTGCTTCCTTTTTAGTCTCTTCTTCCTAAAGTACTTCTTTTAGAATCTCTTTCTGTGAGAATATTTGAATGAGATAAGGCCCAACAATCTTTGTCAAATGGTGTTTTATGTTATACTAATTCTTAGATGAGAACTTAGCCATGTAAAGTTGATAATGCCAGCTGTTTTTCTCTCAGAATTTAAAGTTATTTTTCGAACATCTTTTGACTATAATTGCCTTTTATTTGGGATATTGCAGTTTTACTATAATCTGTCTATGTCTATAAGTGGATTTATTTATTCACTACTTAATTTATTAATTTATGTCTACTCCGATAATATTTATTATATGGTATTATCATATTAAAAATGAAATATAGTTTCTTACATGGAAAAAAGAACATTATATGATGTTTGTCATTATGCTTTACTAAATCTGGAAAATTCTTAGCTACTACCTTGAGTGACAGGCTAAGTGATGACCTCCCAAAGTGATCTACGTCCTAGTGCCCAGAACCTGTGAATGTTACTTTATGTGACAAAGGTGACTTTTATCAGACCTGTTTTTCCATTTCACTGTTCTTTAGCAATGTGCAAAATGCTCTTTAATTATCCCACTCAGTTTTTAATTTCACAATATATTTTTCTTTTTTTGATGTTCTGTTTGAATCTTTATCCTCTCAGCTTTTTTTCTCTTTTTTATAACATTCAATTCTATCTTTATGTTTATAAGTCCTTCTCCTACGCTTTGTAAATTTCAAACATACTTATAATTTCTTAACTTTATATCTGAGGTTCATAGGGATTTTTTGTGTGTCTGTATCTCTTTTTAGGGCTTGCACCCATGGGATATAGAAGTTCTCAGGCTAGGGGTCAAATCAGAGCTATAGCTGCTGGCCTGCACCACAGCCACAGCAATGCCAAATCTGAGCTGCATCTGGGATGTACACCACAGCTCACAGCAATGTTGGATCCTTAACCCACTGAGCCAGGCCGAGGATTGAACCCACATCCTTATGGATAGCAGTCGGGTTCGTTACTGCTGAGCCACAACAGGAATTCCTCATAGGGATTTAATGCTGATATTTGATACACCTGCTAACTGTCTCCCTTTTTTTTTTTTTTGTAACATTGAATTGTGAGGTTATATTCAGCTAGACTTTATCTGTGGGAATTCTGCGTGATCTTCTTGGAATATACATCCTTCAAGAGCAGATTTGGATGTGCATATTATAGATACCACAGAAATGTCATCAGTATGAAAATAATTTTTGGTTTACCTTTTATTTTTTTTTCCTAGTTTGGGGACTCCTAAACGCGAAAGTGTAGTCTGAATTCAATTCCAAACCTTGAAGAGGGTAGGTCTGTAGATAAAAATCTCAGAGCAGACTTTTTTTCGTACCCAGATCTCAGGTCAAAATGGGCAAGTTTCGGGTTTCCCTCTACGTGTACTGCGTTATTAGATTTTCCTCTCCTCCTCCTAATTTCCCTAATCTTTAAGTTATTATTACATACTCTTCCAAGACGCCAATTTTATTCTCGCTTGGGGTCAGGCCCCACTCTTCACGTTTAGTGGGTCCATAATCCTGTTGGCCTCTCAGTTCCACCCAGACGTTAAGGCAAGAGTGTGTAGATTAGGTATTAGAAAGACTCCGAGGGTACCTTCAGCATCAGCTCATTTGTTTTCAACTCTGTTTTTGCTTTGTTTTGTTTTCTTCATTTCTTTCCCCAGAGGCTTCTCCAGATTTCTTAAGAATTTAGCTTTTTACAAGGATGATTGTTGTATTTTATCATGCATTTGTGGAGTTTGGTAGTAATAAAGAATTTCACGTTATCTTGTTTACATTTTTGCCAGAATTGAAAGTCCAGTATAAACTTTCTAAGATGGTATTTTAAATCAAATCCATCTTGAGACAAAGCTTCTTTTTTCTTGCCTGCAGTAGGAGTACTCAAGCAGAGTTACGTATCTGCCTTGAGGGGAAACTGGAAGAGATATTTTGCAAGATCACCTAAAACTGGCATTTTTGTTTTTTCAGACTCAATCTTTAATCTTGAAATTTCAGTTTGCTTTTATAAATGTGCTTTAATTTAATTAAAATACTCATTTTCTTTAATGAAGAAGCAACTATTAATTACAGTTTTCCTCTCATAATATTGTCAATATGCTAATAATCACAGATCTCTTATTTTAGAAATAATATAAAATATGATATTAGTACCTTGTGGATAGACTATAAATCGGATGTGATTGTAACATACATAGTAAAACTTGATTCAGTCTCTAAGCTACTTAAGTATTTTTTTCCTTCTGTTATTTTTACTTATTTTTTCCTAATAAAAGGGTTAGGGTGTTCATTTTAATCCATAGATGTTAAAGAAAAAGGATAACATAGATTTGCCACTGCCTATTAAGTGATTACCCTGGCCAGATATATGATAAATGTTCCACATATGTTATGCAGTTCATTCATAGAATAATCCCATAATATTAGTATAATTTCATTTATTTTTTAGATTAAAAAAACTGTAGTTATAACTTGCCCAAAGTCACACTATAAGTAAGCAGTTGATCCAGCATTTAAATACAGGTTTATTTGACCTAAAACATGTTTTTGGTTTTTTTTTTAATCCTCTGGGAGCATATAGTCCACAGAAAAAAGGCATATAAAAAAACAATAATAATTTCTAACTAGTTATATAATAGCATACAGTAAAAAAAACTTAACATTGTCTCAAAGAGGTCTGGCTTTTATACTTAACTTCTGGGAAGTAATCTCTCAATCTTTGGAATGTCATGCCCAAAAAACGATGTTTTTGTTTCCCTGAGGTCATGTTACATAGTCCAGCCAATATTAGTTAGGGTGGGGGCTTTGAGTCACAGGTTTTCAGTCACCTGGAGACTGGGATCCACCCTGTTGGCAGTCAATCAATGCCTAAGAGTTGGAGCCCCAATAAAAACTCTGGACTCTTATCTCAGGAGAGCTGCCTGGGCTGGCAGTATTCCGTGCATACTAGCTTACACGGATGTCTGGAAAGTAACATACATGACTCCCCAGGTAGAAGCCAAAGGAAGTTCCATGTGTAACAGTTTTCTGGGCTCTGTTTTATGCTCTTCTTCCTTTGGCTGATTCAAGCTGTGTCCTTTCTTTGTAATCAACCGTAGCCGTAACAGCTTTCAGTTCTGTGAATACTCCTGGAGAATTATTGAAGCTGAGTGTGGTTTGGGAAAGAAGCCCTAGAACCAGTAATTATTGTCCAGAGTGAGTGTGCTTTTGTGTGGACACTTTTCTAATTGCACCGCTGACTAACTCCAAGCACATAGAGAGTTATAAAAAAGTGAGCTGAGAAATCATTGGAAACTGAAAAGAAGGAAATGTCTGGGCAACTCAGAAAACCTAAGTTTAGCTAGACATTAAGGGAAGAAAATTGCGCTGGGGAAAATAACCGGGACATGCAAAGATAAGGAATAAGCAAATGTCATGTATCATTTAATCAAATACTTCCTATAAATATCACCAAAACAAAGCAAAACAAATCTACCAATTAAACTACAATATGCCATTAATTGTAAGACACATCTTCATATTGAAGATGTCAAAAGTATCTTAGAATCAATAAAATAGGATAACTATTTAGGAAATGGTCCTAAATTAAGTGTGGCCAATATATTAGATATTTCAAGGCCAGGAGTGAAGAAAAAAATATAGATGGGGGTGCGAGGGAGTAGCAAGAAATGACGTCAAGGAAGTAACTTAGAAGTGAACATTCGGTATTTACTGTGTGCCATTGCTTCTGATAAGAGCCTTATGTAAAGTATGTCTTTCACCTCCAGAACTGTAAAGGATAAATTTGTCTTGTTTTAAGCCAAGAAAAAAGGTGTGTCTTTCAGTGGTTAGAATGACTTCGAAGTACATTATAACGTAGAAGAATCAAGAAGCTCCACATAGAAAAACATAGAGATTCAGAGAAGCTACATAGTTTCCCAAGGTCAGAGATTTATTAAGTTGGGAGGCTAGAACTTTAAAGCAGGTTTCTCTGATTCTGAAATACTTATTAAAGTGTTTCAACTTTACCTATAACAGACAGGGTAAAAAGAGGAATGGCATGGTGTCATTTCTCTTTGCGATAATATAAGTCTCTATAAAACCTGGTATCAAAGAGACTGGTGGGTTTTTGCATTGGTCTGAGCTGATGTTTTGTGGTCTTAAACCAAGAAAGGATGGAAGTTCAGATACAGAAAGAAAGATTTAGGGAAATAACAAGAATGACTCAGAGGTTTGTAAATTGGAAACTTATGACCTTTACTTAGAGTCACACGACATTTGGAGGGAAAGTGAATTCTGAGTTAATATTCAAACTTATTTCGTTTCAGGGACTTGCTAGATATTCCAGTTGAGCTAGTTCAAATATCTGTCAGGATGTGCAAAGATAAGGAATAAGTTTATCAATTAGGCACCAGGGCTAATTGATGTACATTTAGGTATCATCGGGACAAGTGCAACTTGAGGACATCCAAATGAATGAAATCACCGAAGGACAGCACTTAGAGATAAAGTGATAAAGACCAGATCCCTAAAGAGTGCCAACATTTGAGAGGCAGCCACTGGACCTGTCATTAGAGAAGAAGAAAGACATCTGTCCCATTGACATACAGTAAAAGGGAAGGCAACAGCAACAGTGCCGCAGAGGGGGGCTGTAGAGCAAGAACTACAATTAGGTCATGAAACCTGGCAATGGTGCTCACTTGCTAGTGGCCATTACAAGATGAGTTCATTGATAAAGACCAAAAATTCATTGTAATGAGTTAAAAAGGGAGTATCAGTTTTCGTAGTGCTTTAAAACAACCTCCATCTGGTTGGCTCACAATAATATGGAATAGTCATTTAGACCAGGCTTAGAGGTGTGATTTTTCAGGACTCTCTAAGCTGGGGTGAGGATGGTCACTGGGTCATGTGTTTCTCATCGCCGCGTAGCGAGCCCAGATTTTCTCACACAGCAGCTCTGAAGGGACTCTAGAGAGTGAGCAGAAGCACAAAAGGACCCTTGAGATCCAGGCACAGACTGGCACACTGCCCCATTCTGTTGGCCAAAGCCAATCTCAAGCGCAACTGGGTTGAAGGGGAGAGGAAATGGACTTAGCTTCTTGATGGGAGGAATGACAAACCTACTGCAAAAGTTTACAGAGATGGATAAAGCATTGCAGCCCGTTTTGCAGTGCACTACAGAGAAGGAGATGAGGAAGTGAAAACAGACAGCTATTGTCTCTCCTTGTCAATTAAGTGATGATGAGAAAACAGTGCAGAACCTAAAGGATAAAGGAGATGTGGGGTATAGCTTTTATTCCATAAGCAGGAAAAAAAAGTTTTTAAGTTTAAACTTTTTCTGTTTTGGCATCTCCATCCTTTTTCAGTGCCTGTGCTCATCATTTGCCTCCATCTTGCTTCCAGCTACAAGTCACAGCAAACATGATCCCCTCTCAAGATTGAAAACGCCTGAACACGCGTACTCAGTTGAAGACAAATCAGAATGACGCATTTTATCCGATCTGGTAAGACTTATTTCTGTCAAACGCCATTTTCCAGTTCTCCACCAGAGTAATCTTGCTGAATTGTCTTTTTGCCTGTGTTGGTTTAGGTCCTTAGAGAAGCAGATACCAAAACAGAATTTGTAAGTGAATTGTTAAGGGAATTATCAGTGAGACACTAAACTTGGGATTTTCTACATGTAATTTAATAAATTATTACAGGTATATAAGTAGTGTCTTATTGGCCATGAGCAACATTTCAATTTGATCGTTGTAGCTCCTGGCACAAAAATCATCTGTTATATGTCTTAATTTTGAGAACACTACTCTGATGGGCCAGTGATATAGCATTAGAGTCCCAGAGCAATAAGACTCCAGTTCTTTCTTCACATTGCTAGTTAGTATTCAAGTGCAGGGCTTTGTTTATGATGTCATTATAAAGCAACTTTTTCTGGTAGGAAAATTTAACGATACTTGTTGAGATACGAATTTAAAGACACTTGTTGAAAAATAAGAAATTTATATTATCAAAAGGATGTGCCGTCTCACATAGGCCAACAGCATATTGCTAATAACAATAACAACAATAATAACAACAAAATAATAACAACAAAAGGTAAGTAGTTATACGTGTTATAAATGAATATGGTGTGCTTTGCTCCAGTACTCATCAAGCAGAGGGAAAATGATCATTAATGTTTAATAGTGTTAATGTTTATTGGTGACAGGTGATTGGCTTTAAGTGTCTTTGAATAATAAGTAGATCAAGTGGGTGTCTAGTGTCTGCCACAGATGTAAATTCAAGGCCAGTGGAGCTGCCCTTGATTTGGCCTTGGGGACCTTGCATGCACAGAGGAGAAAAGAACGTATCTCCAGGAACTGGGGCCAACTTTTCACATTTTAGCACTGAAAACAGTGGGGGAATTCTTGGCACTTTCTCAGGCCTCTGAGATTCTACCATAGTCCTGAGATGTAGGAAAGTTCATCTCAGATGGTTTAGCAAATAGAAAACTGCTGGAAAATGTTTCTCTTGTTCCCAGGCCCTGTTGAATTCATGACACTTAAACACCTGTGTCCATCAAATAGAACACACAGGATCACAGCTAGAGCTGTTCTTGACTTTGCAATTTCATTGACTGACAGTTTAATATCTATTTATTTTCACATCTGACACCAGTAAAGACAGGCTGGCATCATGAATGTCAAGACATTATGCTGACAACTGTATTTTTTTTTCATCATTTTGGGGGGGTGGAGGAAGGTTCAGCCTTCCCAAGGAAAGTGTTCTTTTGAAGCACTTCAATTCCAATAAAGGCCAAATTATAGTTCAGATATAATTGGCAGTAGCTATTGATAGGTTACCTGTACATGTTTATATAGGAACGGGTACATTCAGTTTGAGATTTACTAGTAAACTAACTGTTACTGTTGTACTCTGGAACGAAATGTGTAATTATACTATTTAAATAGCCGAAACAGCTGCCATTACTGTGGACTGTGTAAACAGTGTTTTCCATGCTAAAATTGAATGTTTAGAATACGGTCCCTTATTTTCAGCAGCCCTTGTTTAGTCTCTGTAATGCAAACAAGAGGTCTAGCTCCATCCCGGTGCCATAATATCGGAACGACACTCTGGATAAGGAGGATGCATAAAGTGAAAGTGAGGTGGGTTTTCCAAACCTTCATCAAGACCACAGGGTTGCTCAAAATTAGCCGCAAAGTAGAGACCCTAACATTCACGTTAGGCACTATTCGAGATGCATTTCACTTCCCCAAAGCCGATCAGAGGTCCTTTGTCTCTCTCACTCACGCCCGCTATCTGAACAGAGCATTCCTTTTCACTGTATCTTTGTGCATGGCTGGGGAAACGTGATTATGACGCCGAGCTCACTGAACTTTTCGGCTGCTACCTGGAGGACGGTCTCGGGGCTAGAGGCGAGGCCTGATAATTCACAGCACCAGTTTCGCTGAGCTGCCTTCTGATCAGGCCGTATTGAAGGGAACGACTCTGTCGCCTCTGTGGTTGAGAACTGAAGGATGCTGTGATATCTTACCATTCTTCTCCACAGTGTCATTTTGCTGAGTGCTCTAAGAATGAAATAAGCTCTCTAGACTGAAATTTTGTTTCAGTGTGCATTCATTCACAGAAATTAAGCCTGAGATTGATTGTGGATTTCCACAAAATCGCATTAATTTTGGTTCTTGGCAATTACAGTATAATTAGTGTTATTGATGTAGCAGCCTCATAAATAAATATTTTGTCGCCATATAGGGTTTTTTTTGTTTGTTGCTGCCTTATTTGTTTGTGTAGGCTTCATTTATGGATGAAATTAGGCCTGAGTGTCTTTCTTTCTTCCGGGGGAATCATACAGGGTGGGGTAAAGAGAAAGGATGACTCAGGCGCCTTTCTTCCAGTTTACTGGGTCCATCTCAATGGCACAGTCCTGCAAGTTCAAATCTGACTCCCGCATCCTGAGTTTTAATATCCCGCGTCTCCAGCCCAGAGTCAATATCCCAGTTTCTATCACGGTCAGCCTTCTACGTGGCCTCTCCAAAATTATGACCAAAAGATGTAACGTTCTTAAGTCTTATCTCCAGTGCTCCTAGTAATTTCCTGTACCTGCTATTCTTTTAAATCACCTCCTCATATTTTGAAAATCTAACTCTCTTGATTTACAAGGTACGCTGCGTTTGGAATTGGGAGTGCGTGCTTTTGATCTAAGTCCAGCCTCTGCCACTGATTTATGTTCTTGAGCAAATATGCATTTCTGAAATGTAGGCCATACTAATTTATTCATTCAGCAGCAGCTATCTACCCTTCAAGGGTTAAACAGAAATTAGATGTGAAGTTTTGTTGGAAACAGTAACATATCTACTTTGTATTTTACGCCAGTGATGCTAAGAAAATAATTGCTTTTACTTTCCTTTTGTCAATCTCAGTAAACAAATGAGCTTGCCCTCCTATAAGGCCTGGCTTTCAAAAGGTGGTGATAAGAAGTAAAGGGAATAGAAGATATTTGTAAAAATGGAATGTACTGGAAGTTGTTGGGAAGAATGTGAATAAAGGAAAATGGAAACAAAGTAGAGAAAAACAGAGATGATCGGTTTGACAGTGTTAAGTGTACACACACAAAGGGACAGTTTTTAAGAAAACTGACTGAAGCTGATTTTACTGACAAAGACAGAGCTGTGCACCAGAATGAGCCAAGACTAAGAGCAAGGAGACTGTGTTCCGTGTCCCCTTTGCTCTCCTATCTGTGTGGTCCTAGACCAGTCACTCTGCCTGTCTGTGGGAGGAGAAGGCTGGATTGCACCATCTCCTGAAATGCCCTTCCACCTGCCGCCTTCCATGACTCTAAAGAAGGAGTGTTTGTCATTGAGTCCAGTTCTCCACCAGGACCCCTCAAAACGCCTGTCATGGGCGAGACCCAGGATATTTTTTCTACAAGAGAGAAAGGGCTGCACTTAAAAAAAAAAAATGCTAAAATAAACATAACAAAGTTTATCATATTAACCATATTTAAGTATACAGTTCAGTAGGTAAAGTAGATTCACCTTGCTATGCTCGCTTCACCTTTTTTTTCCCCTCGTTTTAAGAATTCAAGTATAGTTGATTGACATCGTTGAGTTAGCTTCAGATGTACTGCAAAGTGGCTCATTTTGAAAAAGAATATATATAGTTTATTACAGATTATTATAGATTATTACAGAATATTTAAGTAGAGTTCCCTGTGCTGTCTAGTAGGTTTTTGTTGATTATCTATTTTATATAGAGGAGTGTGTATATGTCAATTGTTAAAAAAAATGAGGACATATATTGTCTCTTTATTAAAAATTGATAGAAATTTAATCCAATGAATACTCAGTCTTTGAATTTTTCGAGAAAGTATAGTTTATCTATGTACATATAGTTTTCACCCATATTGGTTTTGACTAAGGAAACAACTCCAAAGACTAAATATCCGTAGTAACAAAATACACTTCAAATGACTTTCACATGTTAGTCCTAAAGATATTCTTTTAAAAAGAATTTAATATAGTTGATTTACAATGTTCTATCAGTTTCTGCTGTACAGAAAAGTGACAAAGTTAAACATATATACACTTTTTTGGTCATATTATCAGACTTTTTTTTCTGTTTTCTGAGACTCTAAAATGCATTAAGAGGGAGAGTAGTTTCAGATTTCCACCTACTTAAGAGTGGATTTATAAATAAATAAGGAGCAGTGGACTCCCTTATTTGTAATGTGCAACAAGGAAAGCTTAAGCTTCTCCTGACTCCACGTTACACCTTCTTTCTCCCCCCAAATAATCCAAAACAATTTTATTTTTCATTATGAATATAAGGAAACATTATAACCCAGAAATAACTAAATTTAAGTCCATGTTCACATTTTTAAGCCCTGTGGGATTATCCTTATCTTTTTGGGTGGAAGAGAATTTAGATGGGTGACATCAAGTGACCAAACACTGACTCCACCGCTGTTGTCTCTAGAAATTGCTCCTGCTCCTTTGCACATGCAGATCCTGCTGTTTCCCAAACTACCATTTCACGCCACCCTCTTGAGTGTCCCACAGCCTTGAGGCTTGACTGCTGCTGTACCTAGTCCACCTGCCAAGACGCTGTTTCAGTAGAAAGAGGACGAAGATGAGATCATCCCATGACTATAATGTCATTGTTCATAGCCCCACTTAAAAACAAAAAACAAAGACAAAAAAAAAGATGAGTTCCTATCGTGGCTCAGTGGAAATGAATCTGACTAGTATCCATGAGGACGCAGGTTCCATCGCTGGCATCGCTCAGAGGGTTAAGGCTACAAAATTGCCATAAGCTGGATCCCACGTTGCCGTGGCTGTGGCGTAGGCCGGCGGCTACAGCTCCGATTTGCCTCCTAGCCTGAGAATCTCCATTAGCTGTGGGTGTGGCCCTAAAAAGACAAAAAACAAAAAAGTGCAGAGTTTTAAAGGCTAATATAGTTTTCCATTATTATGTCATCCTTAATAACGATGCTATTTTGCTGAAGAGAGATAAGCAAATGGAATTGAAAATAAGGCAAAGTCATAAAGCCAGTGCTGTACCTGGGCTCTCAGAAACACTGCGGGGGCAAGAGCTGCTAACTTAATAACTGAAAAGGGCTGCTCCTCTGGGTATAAAGGTTGTAGGGTTTCTGACCCTTCCCGCCGTGGCCAGCATCCGGTGTGAGAGGCAGAGGAGACAAAACTCAGAGTGACAAGTTCTTTCCAAAGTAACAGAAAAAATGAATGAAAGGTCCACCTAAACATGTCTCTGTGTAAAAAAACCTGCATTGACTTTCAACCAAAAACTCAGCACAGATGAACTCAAGGCATTTTTAAATCACCACCTCTGGTTTTAATTTGGGGAATGGAAAATTTGCCACCAGACTTATCATTACATTTTTAAATGACACCCATCGCTGAATCATATTGATGAGTATTTTATTTGTCCCTATGAACACAATTCTTAATGCTGTAATAATACAATGCTGTAATAATAGTGTTTTTTTTTTATTTACAAAGCATTTAAATGTTCAATGTACTTCTACCCATATTTTGTATTACACTACCTACAAAGTTCTGTTAAACTAGCATTTGAGTAATAAATAGCCCAAGTTACAGCCATTTGGAATATGGAATTATCTGAAATAACCTTATCAATTCAAAATGGTTCATTTGCTAATCAAAGGTCTCAAATACAACCATTGCCTAGAAAAGTGATAATGAAGATAAAGCCTAGTAGTTCCGAAAACCTATAGGAGAGAACCGTCTGCTTTTTTTCCATGAGGTTATGAATGATTACTATTTAATCTCTCAAAAATAATTACTAAAGCCTTGTGCCTCCTCAGTAATTTTGCTTGTGATAGACCTCGGAAGGTGGCTTCTGGTCTCAGGATTGATTATGGAGCCCATTCAAGACATTCGGACGGTAGACACAGCAGCAAATACTCTTGAAATTAACTGGATATTTATTCTGTAACTATTCTGTAATAATCCAGTTTATGGATTGCAGGATCTTATAGATAAAAAGGGAATTGGCTGGCGGCTGAACATCACCTAGACCTCAGTATTTTTTGGTACCAATTAACTTAGATTTTTTGCTTAGCTATTTCAAGTAGTTTCTTTCTTTTCAAGTGACACTGTTCCATTGCATTCCTTAGCCAAAACTGTTTTTGGGGACCTAACATTTCAAAGGAATTCATTTTCAGAGTTGACATGAGGTAGAATTAATGTTAGGAACACATCTGAGTGTAATTTTAAATTTGCAACATGCAGAGAAAAGCTCTAGACCGTGGTGTGACCTCTGCTGTCGGGTGTGAAAAGAGTCTCAAACTGCAGAGCCATTTGAAAGCCTCCTTCCTAAAAAATATTTCACAAGGAAGAACATTAACCTCTAACTTACTTTACTGGACTGACCAAAAAGCAAGCATTGACTATGGAAGCCAACAAACAATTACAAATATTTAGATATACACTAAATTTTGGCCTTTCTGGGTTATGATTTCTAGTAAAAACAGGCTTGTATTTTTCTTTTAGGGACAAATGCAGAATATTATGTGTATGGTGATACAAAATCAGAGAGATTTTGTCCTTCGTAAAATAAGCAAATATACTTATCAAAAGTTTAGCTGTAAATTAAGATGAGTTACTGGGTTCATATTTTCTCCAAATAATGAGGAATACCATTTCTGAAAGGTAAAAAAAAATTAGAGAACTTGGTTGATTTTATTAAAAAAAAATTTGCCAAAAATATTGTCCTCTGATATTTGTGGCAGCTATAAAATGATGTCAAAGGATGTGAACGTCTTTCTTTGCAGCTGCCAAAGGGCTGCATTTTCAGTATGTGTGTGTGTATGCGTGTGTTTCCAAATCTTGCTTATGTACTATGTAACTTCCTAAAGTCAAGGAAACCGAGGAACTGAGGTTTGGCACTTACCATCAGTCTCTACATGGAGTAAAACCTGAGCCAGTGCAGCTGCCAACCTGCAGCACCCCCTATGTGGAGCTCAGGAGTGAGGCGCTCTGTGCTCTGGGAAGAACTGTAAGAACAGGTCTTCAGATAGTTAGGTATTTTTAGAAGAAGATTTTATGAGCCCAGTTCTTGCATCTCCTTTTATCTAGAATAACACTAAAATCCGTCAGTGATGACTGATGTCTGTGGCTATTAGTAACTTTCACGAGACCAGCAGCAAACCTCTGTAAATTGAGCGTGGCTGCACGTACCCACCTCCCCCTTCACCTTTGACTTAGACCTTGATATTCCCCATTTCCTCTTTCGGGGCAGTGGTTAGAGGGCAAAACAAAAGATGTCAAAGTCGTGTGTGAGAACAGCCACTCCCAAGGGTGGACCAGTGAGCCCTGAGGGAACTCAGAAAAGAAACAAGACTGGCCCACAGCTGAGGTGCGTATCGAAGGAGTGATTCCAGGGAGACCAGGCCTTTACCTCTTCTTCTGTAAATCTGGTTTTCTGTAAACCTTTTGTTCCCACTACCTTCCCTTTGTCGCAGAACTCAAAAATCCTGGCTCCCCCGCTGGCCTCCTCGGAGCATTTCTCAGGGCAACCTGAGGTGCTCTCTCCCAGGCTCAAGTCCTAATTTTGCCCCAAATAAAACTTAACTCTCAACTTTTAGGTTGTATGTTTTCTAGCCGACAAATTCATAGAATCACAGAACATCATCGAGGTGAGAAAAGTTCTGAGTCTTTCTCAATTGAGATAACACTTCATATTGTTAAAGAATTCACCTCTGGTCACTTTGAAAGCTAAACAGCAGGTTCACTCAAACACTGTGGATCTGAGGGCCAACTTGTTTGTTCTCCATTACGTCCTTTTCATCTTAGAAAGAGCTTCTTTAAAATAAGGCTTTGTTTTTGTGTTTATTAAATTAATACAAACATAGTGTTTAGAGCATAATGGTGGCAAGTGATAATGGAAAACCCCAGCCCCCCTACCTCACCCCTCCCCACACCCACTCTGCTTTCTAGAGGCTCCATATATACGTTTTTGGTTTTGTTCTCCTGGTGTTTTCACCTCTCTCCCACTGCTCAAATAGAGCTCTCAGAGTGACATTTTTTACTTACCTACTTTAAATACATATCTTACTTTAGGCTTTGATGGATGATAATTTAATGCATTTATACCACTTCTTACTTTCTTTCTCTTCAGCCATGCAAAATTTTAAAACATTATTCTCAGTTCCTCCACTGGTCGGTCATCCTTGTGATTTCAGACCGTATTTTTAACCTCTTTTCGTGTCCCAAAGCAGCAGCTCTTCATTCTAAACTTCTACCACGAAGACATTAACCTTCCTACACTCTCCTCCACCTCTCCTTCTCAAGGCCTTTCTAAACCTCTCTTCCACTCTCGCTTGACTTCTACATTGTCTAGGTGGATTTCATTTAGATTCTGTTTTTACCCACAGGAAAGCCTTTTGTTATTGGTATGTGAATGAATCCTAATGAAAATTATTCATTATCATTTATAGCATTATGGCTATGTAAACAGTGTTCATTTCATTGTCAAGGAGTTTGCAGCAATTGTATTTCCTCCACGGATTTAATGACACAAATCTGTTGGTACTCAAAGTGAATTTTCCTGGAGTCAAATTGAAGGAATTCTTCTTTTCTTACATTTCCCAGATGCCTTTACCTAGTCATTCATTTGCTCATACAATAAATATTTAGCATCTGTTGTGTGGAAGCTCAGCCATTGATAAAGCCCTTGCTTTCATGGAGCTTATATTGTATTAGGGGTGGTGGATGGGGAATACAATAAACCAATACATAGTAAGTATATCAGCATGTTAAGTGATGATAAATGTTGTCAAGGAAAAGAAAATCATTAGGATAAGGGAATAAGAAGTTCTATTAAATAGGGTGATCAGGTAAGAAGTGTAATAAATAATGATAAGACTTTAATAAAGTAACATTGGAAGAAGCAGGGTCAGTGTGTTTCATTTTATTTTGCTTTTGTGGTTTCTACAGTTTTGTGTTTCTATCCCTAAGTAACTTTCCAAGAATACGAGGCATCAAATTTTCTGTGTCCTTGCATGTGTGAACGTCTTTTTTTTTTTTTTCCTCTCATGCTTAATTGAGAACTTGATTGGCTCTGTATAATTCTAGACTGGGAATAAGTGAAGCAAGGGGACTCTTGCTTAGCTCTGCTGTCATCAGTTTTGCTCATTAGAACTGTGTTACCAATTTGATAATATCCTTTTGCTGATGATCCAGTGGTTCTCTCTGGAAGCTTTTAGAATCTTCTCTTCTTTCTCATAGTTCAAATTGATGTTGCTTGGTTTTAGGTGTTTCTACATTGCTTGGGCTGAGTACTCAGTGTCCTCTTTTAGTCTCAAGACATGGATGCTCCTTCTCAAGGAAGTTCTCTTGTTTTACTCCTTTGATAATTTTCTCTCTGCTAATTAACTCTGTGCTCTCTTTCTGTAACTTCTATTAATCAGATCATTAGCCATATTAGGTTGATCCTCTATGTCTTTTACCTTTTCTCACTTATTTTATGCTTCTTTTTCTCATTCTGTTTTCTCAGGCAGTGATGTATATTTCAATCCTAACACTTCTGTTGAATTTTGTATTTCAGTGTCATATTTTTGATTGCCAAGAGAGCTCTCATTCTCTGCTTTTTTGCCTAATATATCATACTCTTTTTTATTTGTTTTGTTTTGTTTTCTAATTTATTTTCTAATGGCTTTGAGTTCTAATTAGAATAGTTATCCTGTGGAGCTTTTATTGTTTTTGTTTTTTTCTTAAGGGGAATTTTTTTTCTGGGTGTTTATTTCAGTCTTTCACGTCCATGTGACCAGCTATCCTAAAATGACGATCTTTACTCCATTCTTACAATGATGTTTAAAAACACGCGTATGAGCATTATATGTATGGACAAGGTTTGATAACTATCTGAGCCCACTGTTAACACTGGGAACCTCCAACACCAGGGTTTTCTTGGTATTCTAATATCACATGAGTTCTCTTCAAGCAACTCATTTTATTTCTTTGGAGAAGAAACCCCCAGTGTCTGCTTGAGAACAATATCTGACTGCCAGACATTCCGTGCAATGCCTGTGCTGGTGCTGGTGCTGGTGCTGGGGTTCAAATGCTCCACAGACTGCAATGAACACCTCTGCTTTCTGGTTGACTTCCCTTAACCTGGTGTTTCCGAGTCTTGAGCTCTTTGGGGTCTATCAATACGGCAGGTTTTCTCTTCTGTTCCTGTTCCTTCACCTGCTTCTTTTCTCTCAGAATTTGTTTTTTGCTGTTTCTCCCCTGAGGATCTCCTTTTCTGGGAGTCTGAGGAGGGAGAAACAAATTGAAGTGGAAAAAACACATGTGATCAATGCATATTCTTGAACCAAAAGCTCTCTGAGGGGCATCCTAACCCTGGGTGTCTCTTTTCCCAGCATGTTCCTCCTTAAAAGGTAGGCACCATGGACTACATTACTGTTAAAGACAAATGAATACAGGATTCAGCCAGTCATTTAGGGTGTGCTTCCTGAATGCATATAAACACTTCCATAAAAAGACTAATCTACCCACTAATCCCAATCAACCACCCACTGCAAAGTGATGGAAATGAAATGACAGGTATTTAATGCCACTAAAATAGCTTAATCCCACAGTGTCTTGTTGGATAATGTTCTGCTCAAAGTAATTCTGATTGTGCCTGTTGTTATTATGCTGTTAATATTACTAAATTTAATATCAATACCCACAGAGAGGCAATGGTTATTTTTCATGGAAACTCCATGGTTCCAATTTGCACCAACTGGATATTAAATAACTCACAAAAATAACTCACAACAAAGGGCAGGAAGAAGCAATTTATATATCATAAATTGGATAATATGGTAAAAGCTAAGAGCAATTGAACATGTGTAAGGTTTATGAAAAAAAATCTGCGTCCTTGAATTCAACTAATTTGACTATCTTCAGTTTAAAAAAACATGAAATGAGGTGAGGGAATAAAATTGAGCAAATTTCTGGGTGTCTGCCTCCAAATAAATAGATTTGACTGAAGTATCTCTTTCCAAGCAGTTGTGTATCTAAAAATAATCTTACCTTTAAGAAGCCTTCCATATATAGTTGTTCTGTAGGAAGCCCTGGGGGCGAAGAGAAGACCTTTACTTAAGCGAAAAGCTAGTCTGAGAATTGCCTCTAGGCAAAAGCCATTATCTGCTTCTCTTCCATCCTTTAGATAAGCAAAAAGCAGAGCTTCCCACTGATACAAATCAGCCCACAACTTGGCTCTCATTAGCTCTAAGTTTATGGAAATCTTTAGAAGCTTGGATCACCCCACCAAGCTCATTAGGTGTTTAAAATTAGGCATTCTTTTCATGAGGAGCAACAGGAGTTCTTCCTGTAGCACAGGTATGTATTTATAACAGCCCCCCAGGCTTTGTTAGGTTAACAAAGTGCATTGAAAGTGCTCGCTAGGACAGCTTGGCTGTACTTGTTAGCCTACATTTCATACTTAGCACTAAAATAGAGCGGTGATTGGTACACCCCAATCCCGTTAGGTGCTAGGGAACAGATATCTGATCTTTTTTCATATACTTTTAATCTCAGTATATCTGTTTGTTTACTTTCTATTTCTGAAATTGTTTGGGTGGGGAAAAAACATTCAATTACTAGTGTCAAGTATGCTAAAATCATGTAGGAAAATATTCCTCCAGGGGATCAAGGATTCAGGACTACACCTCCAACTGAATTCTGTTTCATAACAAGGCCTATACTGTTCAACTTCCTTGGGACCAGAAAGTGAAATTGCCTGTGCTCTCTTTGATGTAATTATAGCCATGAGGTGTCCCGAGTCTTTATTTATGTCAAATTAAGGCAGCTATCCAAGGTACTGAAGCTTGCTGTAATGGTTTTGTTTAATGTGTTCCCTACGACTTGTAAGATTCTAAGAAGCAGTGTGGGCGCAACTGGAGAGGCAAGATGTGTTCCTGTAGAGTAAAAAGATGTCCTGGAGAGAAAATCTAGCCAGCAGATCTCAGCTCCGGGTCACAGGTCAGCCACTGTCTGCAACCTTGATAACTCTCTGCCGCTTTGCTCCCACTGTTTCCCAAATTATCAAGACAATGTAGAGAAGCACTTCTGCTTATTATAAAACAATGCCGTGGTACATAAAATGTCAGTCTGATGCCCCATTACCTCATACGATACAGGTGTAAATCTGGAAGAGGGCAAAGGGTTCAACTTGCCTTCAGCATGGAAAAGAAGCAATTACTCAGCTGTTAAGAAAAAATCCCAATATCATTGTCAGATAACCCTAATAGCCACCTGATATCTGGCTATTATTTTAAATGGATTTAAAACACACTTTAACATCTCAAATTCAAATCATATGGAAATAATAACATAAGTTATCATAAAAGTGTTTTGAGATAATTCTAAATGTCATTTTAGCATATTTTCCCATGTTATAGGTTTTCTGGAGTGAATGAATAGCTTCTTTTATGAGGTAAATGTCCTTTTGGTGAATGAAAGGGACAATCACATTTAAAGGTCAGTTAGCAGAGTGAGGTAGCTGTAGTTACTGGTGTTCAAATCTCACTATATTATCTTGAAACTCAAGTGCCCACGGTTTTAACTAAATAGATGAACAATAGGTTGGCTACATATCTCCTTTGTTACCATTCGTGCTACCATGCTGATCTTGTAGTATTTCTTTTCTAGTTCAAACCATTTTGCTTAGTGTATGTCACAGTCCGGTGACAGTAGTCCAGTTGTTTCTGTTTTGTGCAGTAACACCTAATACCACGTAGATTTCAATGGCAGCCCTTTCTGTAATTCAAAAGAACAGAGTTATCTTCTTTTTATCAGAAAGATAAGAATTCTCATAGAATCAGGGAACTAAGGCTTTTTGAAAAACAGAAACTCTGACAATTCAGAACATGCCTCTAGTCCACGGACCATGTCTCTCTTGACTCTTTACCTGTGTGGAGGTGCCATAACAGCCATTTAAACTGAACAAACTGCCTTGCTTACCAAACAAAATACCATTGTAGGAAAAAGAAATTTGTCCTTTCTTCCCCCCTCTACCCTTAATCCGCGTGCGCACACATGCACACGTACTCACGCACATAACTATGACTAGTTATTCCCTGAATTGGCTAAAGAACACCTCTATAGATATGTAGAATTGGGCCTCTTTGGGAAAAAAATATTTAGTAATTCCGTTTTTTAAACTGAAAATTTTAAATAGTTATTCTATAATAATTTTTAAAACTAAAACCATGAAGTAACAGTTACTAAGAATTTACTTAAGTCCTCTCCTCTTATGTAAAGCTCTTTCTGAGATCAGCAACAAAACCACCATGACAAATGAGTTATGAGTAAAGTGAAATGTTGGAGTACAGTGGTCATTTGCTCCAGGATTTTTTGAGCCCATTAGGTCACAGAGACCAGATGATAGAGTAGAAAGACTCAAGCTCACTTTCTCTCACAAGAACACCAAAATTACAACCAACTGCTGAACAACCATCAACAGAATTTTTTGAACCCTAATTTTTCTGTGCTTAAATATTTGAGTTAATGGTATATCATTTCAGACTTGACTTTGCTAATTCACAGGTGCTAACTGACCAAAAGTAAACTGAAGTTTAGAGGTCACAATGTGTTTTTAATTTTCATCAGAGGTCAACAGAAGAATTCCCATTGTGGCTCAGTGGTAACAAAACTAAC
Organism: Catagonus wagneri; assembly: GCA_004024745.2. Lineage (NCBI taxonomy): Eukaryota > Metazoa > Chordata > Mammalia > Artiodactyla > Tayassuidae > Catagonus > Catagonus wagneri. The sequence goes on along the minus strand of PVHT020004944.1, from coordinate 2,402,721 downwards.
TGGTATCCATGAGGAAACAGGTTTGATCCCTAGCCTTGCTCAGTGGGTTAAGGATTCAGTGTTGCTATTGGCTGTGGTGTAGGTCTCAGACACGGCTTGGATCCCATGTTGCTGTGGCTGTTCCGTAAGCCTGCAGCTGCAGCTCCAATTTGACTCCTAGCCTGGGAACTTCCATATGCCTCTGGTGCAGCCCTAAAAAGACTAAAAAATAAAAGTCAACAGAAACATTTAAAATAATAAAATTTGTCATAATTATATATTTTACTTTGTTATTCTTCTCCATAACTAGTTCTTTCAGAATTGACACTCAAATTTAGGAAGCAATTTTAAATATGCAGCTTTTGAATAATCCTATTCATGTTGTAGTATAGTTTCTTAAGTAGTAATAATAGGAATTTATATAAGACTTTTTTGTACCGATAGTTATGGCTTTAGAAGGTTACCACAATTGATAGTTTATTCATGGTAAAACTAAACAGTAAAAAACTTTTTTTTCAAAAAAACAAGTAAAAATTGCACTAAAAAGAAAAACTGGGTTTGGGCTGATGAAACAGACACCCTGAGGTGACTCCAGTGAGATAGTCTTTGTAAAATCTCATCCCCTTAAGTGCAGAAAGAACCTGGGACTTGCTTCTGGCCAATAGCATATAGCAAATGTGAAGGGATTTTCCAGTTGTAGTTGGGGTCCCGAGTGGGTTGATTGTAAGTTAACCAAAAAGGAGACTGTCCTGTGTGATCCTGACTTAATCAGGTGGAAATTTTTTAAAAAGGGACTGAATCTCTCTGACTTTGGAGTCTCCTGCTTTGAAGAAAGAAGTCACCATGAGTTTATAGCCGCAAGGAGATAAATACTGCCGGCAACCACGAGAACTCAGGCTCCAGTGTGAACACAGCCCCAGTTATATCAGGACTGCAGACTGATAAGTCTCTGAAGGAAAGAATTTAAATAATGCCTGGACATGTGCCCTACAGAGACTGTGAGCTAATACACATGTATTAACTTAAGCCACGAAATTTGCAGTAATTTGTTACACAACAAGAGGAAACTGACACAGCTGAGAAATAGAATATTTTCTTATGAACCAAATTTGAGAGGCCAATCTGTAATAAACTTGAATATGAGGCCAGGGATGAAATGAATTTGGGAATCTTTATTTCCTCCTCAAACTTCTGAAACTTAACCTCTCTTAAAACTGAAGAAACAGGAAACAGACATTTCCCCACACTGATGCTGAAGGAATCCTATGTTACCTTAGGATAGGCCTCATTTGTCTTATCCCTACTCTCATCAAAACTATTGTGAAGAAAGATTTTGTGGTTAATTTTTTTAACAGACCTTGTGTAGATCATGCTTACCCCATCATTTTTTCTCGGTAGCATCACCAGCAGCCCGTTCCTGAAGGTTCACAATGCCAGATTTCCCTATAGTAATTTAAAAAAACCCAAAATATTCCTATTTAAAAAAATTTGACTATCAAACTGTATAACAGAGTCCAGAAGAACACACTTGACGGAGTATGTGGTGGAGAGTCTGGGGAGCAGAGGCTGTGTTAACAGGAAACTGCAGTGACAAGAGTGAGGGTCACCATTGCCCTGGAGAGGAAGGAGTTTTTCGGCAAAGCGGTGTCTCAAGTGGAGAGTGGCTCACGTCGAAGCTGACAGTAGGAAAGAGAAGTTATTTCAGACAGCACAGGGCTTCATGACTTTGCCATTCAGAGCTCCTTCATAAAATGGTAATTATTTGTGTGTATAAATAGTTTTTTGTCTTTTAAACTAAACTTCACCTGGGAGTGAGACTAGCTGATCTGCTAAATGTGAGTTGATAACAAAAAAGAAACCAGACTCAGGGTGATAAGATTGCACCTTGTATCAATATTGGTTTTTTTTGTTTGACCCTGGACTAGCAAACCCATCCCTGAGTAGAAAATTAGATTTTTGACCTTCAGTGGCCTCAGACCTCTGCATTTCTTCTCTGTGGTTCTGCCCCAGGTACCCTGTGTTGCTCTACTATCCTGAGAGGTCACACTCCCCTCTGCTATTCCTAACCTCACAACCACTTTTTCCCTGATGAGTTTTTTCCTTCAGATTTCTCTTTAATCTCTCTTTCTGAACTAACTTATTATGAACTCTTGGCTCTAAGCCAATCATTGTTCTTGTTTGAAAAGTAATCAGATATATTTGCTAATAGCTATTAAAAAATACAATTGGCTTTGTTAATTCCAGTCATGGCCGTCCAACCCCCAAAGCTCTAATATAAAACAATTCTAATTAGGCTCTAATATAAAATAAAATTACCTTTCATGGGAAAACTTAAATGTCCCTATGAATATAAAAGAAGAATAGACCCTTGTAGGCCAAGAATCTCTTTTTATTCCTATTTCACCTATCCTTTCTTGATACTTATAGGCTTTTCTCTCCCGCCTGCAACCATGACCATTTCTTCAGCCATATCCCATACTACATGTTGAACACAGTAGAAACCTTCTGTAACTACCTAATCCCATATATTCTGGGGCAAATATTACAGCTTCCTAGGAGCATTAGACTCTTGTCATGAGCATTTATGTCGTTTCTGTGTCCTTGTCAGTAGACCAGTAGATAACCAGCCAGTACTGATAATTAAGAACTACAAAAGTCCTCCAGAAGACAGTTGATCAAAGCTGAAAGGCTGAAATTAAGCTCTCTGATTTTGGTTTGCTTGCTATCCATTTTTAATAAGGCAGAAAAACTATCAGCTTTCATAATATGGAACATCACTTTAATATATACAAGTGTTGTGCAACAAATAATTTCTGATGAAGTAGGGAAAGAGGAATTTGGTCAACTAGTTGAATGGACATTTGATTGTAGTTAGCTATTCAAGTTCGCAAATAACTCATGTAGCGAGTTTAGAGTGCGACGTCCCTATCAATTGTTGTCAGTAGGATACCAGTTAATAAGGATAGCATTTTATTAACATTTTAATAACAGTTCTATTCCAAGCCATACTGGAGCCTTAGCCAAAGGAAGAGTCAGTAATTCTGATCCTGTCTGTATCTAATGTTTTGAGTTTGTTCATTACATAGTTCTTTGCAGCAATTTTGATTTTTAAAAATATTTGCCTTTGACACCCTCTTAAATTTTGTGCCTGAAGAAAGTACCTCATTTGTCTCACCTTAGTCCTGGTCCTGCATTAGATCTATTGCTTTTTAATGTTCTGGATAACTCATAGAAAATGTTTTCTTGTTCTTTTTAGCCTCTCATAATTTGAGGTCAGAAGTGTATATCACATATTTATGGTCAATTGGTTTTCAACTACGTTGCCAAGAGTTTTCAACCAAGAATAGTCTTTTCAACAAATAGTACTGAAAAATTGAATATCCTCATACACGGACATCTTCCTTACACCATACACAAAAATTAACTCAAAATGTATCATGGGCCTAAATTAAGAGCCAAAACTACAAAACTCTTTGATGAAGACCTAGGAGTAAACCTTTGTACCTTGGATTAGGCAAAGGCTTCTTAGATTTGACACTGAAAACTAAAGTGACAAAAGAGAGAATAGATAAATTAGACTTCATCAGAATTAAAAAATTTTTTTGTATCAAAGGAAACTATCAAGAAAGTGAAAAGATAACTTCTAAAATGGAAAAATATTTGCAAATTATATATTTAATAAGAAACTAGGACATAGAATATATAAGTAACTGTTACAACTCAATAATAAAAATGTAAATAACTCAATTGGAAACTGATTTGAATAGACATTTCAGTGAAGAAGATATATAAGTAGCTAGTAATCACATTAGAAAATGCTCAACTTCATTAGTCATTAGAAAAATGTAAATCAACCACAATGATATATAGAGAGAGACAGATATCTATATCCATATCTATATCTATATCTATATCTATATCTATATATATATATAGATATAGATATTCTTTTTTCCCATTAGGTTATTACAGAATATCCAATAGATTTCCCTGTGCTATAGAGCAGGCCCTTGCTAATTACTATTCTCCCTTCCAAGTACTAACCAGGCCCAACCCTGCTTAGCTTCCGAGATCAGAGGAGATCGTGCGTGTTCAGGGTGGTATGGCCATAGACTAGTTATCTATTCTATACGTACTAATGTGTATGTTCCAATCCCATCCCCCCAATTTATCCCACCCCCCACCTTTTTCCTTTGGTAACCATAAATTTAATTTCAAAATCTGTGAGTTTGTTCCTATTTTATAAATAAGTGTTTTGTATCATTTTTATTAGTTTATATATACAGGTGATATTATATGATGTTTGTCTTTCTCTGACTTCACTTAGTATGATAATCTCTAGGTCCATCCATGTTGCTGCAAATAACATTATTTCCTTTTTTATGGCTGAGTAATATTCCACTGTGTATATGTACCACGTCTTCTTTATCCATCCCTCTCTTGATGGACATTTAGGTTGCTTCCATGTCTTGGCTATTGTAAATACTGTTGCAGTGGACATTGGGTGCATGTATCTTTTTGAACTATGGCTTTCTCCAGATATATAGCCAGGAGTGGGATTACTGGATCATATGGTAGTTCTGTATGTAGTTTGTTAGAGAACCTCCATACTGTTCTTCATAGTGGTTGTATCAATTTACATTTCCACCAACAGTGTAGGAGGGCTTCCTTTTCTCCACACCCTCTCCAGCATTTATTGCTTGCAGACTTTTTGATGGTGGCCATTCTGACTGGTGTGAGGTGGTACCTCATGGTAGTTTTGACTTATAGTTCTCTAACAATGAGTGATTTTGAGCATCTTTTCAGGTGATTTTTGACCATCTGTCTGTCTTCTGTGGAGAAATGTCTATTTAGATCTTCTGACCATTTTTTGCTTGGGTTGTTTGATTTTTCTGTATAAAGTTGCATGAGATGTTTACATATTTTGGAGATTAATCTCTTGTTGGTAGCTTTGCAAAGATTTTTTTTCCTATTTTGTGGTTGTATTTTCATTTTGTTTATTGTTTCCTTTGCTGTGCAAAAGCTTTCAGGTTTAATTAAGTCTCATTTGTTTATTTTTGTTTTTATTTCCATTACTTTAGGGGATGGATACAAAAAATTATTGCTGCAATTTATGTCAAAGAGTGTTCTTCCTATATTTTCATTTAGGAGTTTTATAGTATATGGCCTTATTACATTTAGGTCTTCAATTCATTTTGAGTTTACTTTTGTGCATGGTATTAGAGAATGTTCTAATTTCATTCTTTTTACTTGTAGCTGCCCAGTTTTTCCAGCACCACTTATTGAGAAGGCTGTCTTTTCTCCATTGTATATTCTTGCCTCCTTTGTCATAGATTAGTTGATCATGAGTGTGTTTATTTCTTGATGTTCTATCCTGTTTCACTGATCTATATTTCTGTTTTTGTGCCAGCACCATACTGTTTCAATGATAGTAGTTCTGTAGTACAATCTGAAGTCAGGGGGCCTGATTCATCCAATTCCATTTTTCTTATTCAAAGTTGTTTTGGCTATTCAGGATCTTTTGTGTTTCCATACAAATTAAAAAATTTTTTGCTCTAGTTCTGCGAAAAATGCCATTGGCAGTTTGATAGGGATAGCATTGAATCTGTAGATTGCCTTGGGAATATAGTCATTTTGACAATGTTTTGTCTTCCAGTCCAAGAGCACAGTATATATTTCCATCTGTTTCTGTCATCTTTGATTTCTTTCATCAGTGTCTTATAATTTTTCAGAGTAGAGATCTTTAAAACTTGTGTTTTCATAGCATATTATTTGAAGAGCCAAAAAGTGGAAATAACCCAAATGTCCATCACTTGATGAATAGATAAACAAAATGTGGTATATCCATAAAGTGGAATATTATTTGGTAATAAAGAGGAGTAAGAGTACTCATATGTGCTGCAGCATAGATGAGTCTTGAAAACAGTATGCTAAGTGAATAAAGCCAGGCAAAAAAATACCACATTGTACAATTTTATAATATGGCATTACATATGATTCTATTTATATGAGGTATCCAGAATAGGTAAATCTAAATCTATAGAGACAGGAATTAGATTAGTGGTTTCCAGGGCTGAAAGTAAGGGGAAAATGGGAAGTATCCACCCCTAATGAATACAGAATTTGGCGGGGGTGGGAATGGGGGTTCAAAATTTTTTAAAACAGATTTCTGATAATATTTGTGCAACTCTGTGAATATACTAAGCACCATTGAATTATACACTTAAATGGGTGAGTTGTATGGTATCTGAATATGGTATGGACTGTTTTTAAAAAGTCCATACAAGAGATTAAGGGACATTCACGCCCAGCCTCCATTTCCTTCTCTTTAGTTGTGTTCTCTGTAAAAGGTTTTGCAGAGAATTTTCTTCCCCAGTAAAGCTTTAGTCCCTGACTCCTCTATTATTATGAAGTTGAATTTTGCTGCTAAATAGTAAATGAAAAACCATCATTTCAGTAGGGCTCTTCACACTCCTCCTCTGATCCATCTGACTTGTTGGGGTGATTTGAAGTCACTTATATTTAAAAACTCACCTAAAACAAAAGGCTGGAAGTTCATAGACTCCACAGGACCTTCATGGTCACGTGGCTTCGAACAATTCTATTTTTTCTTTTTTAATTTCGAGAAAGTGAAGTATGGTGTTTGATTAATTAGGAAAAATATTTTGCTTTCACAAGAGAGATTCTAGCCTCTGCCTTGTTCACAATCCAAGACAGATAAAAGCACAAAATACTGGTATTACCGTAGTAGAGATGAAGGAAAGGGAAATAAATTGTATGATGTAAAAAAGTACTAAGTTGCCTCAACATTTTCTCCCCTGTATTTCCTGAATATATTCAAGGCAGACCCTCTCAATTGAAGAGTTTGTGGCCATGCCTTCAAACTTTGAGGAGTGCTGGAGAGGAAGCTAAGTTTTCTTTGCAGCTCTAAAAGAGAACACTGGTATCCAGGGATGAATGTTATCGATACCGGTTCTTTGTTTCTCTTCATTATGAAGAGGCACTCTTTTAGCAGTCAGTGGATGGAATAGAACCTCCTTGCAGATCTCACATTCCGAGGCTCTAGAACTGTTCATAGAGAAACCGATAAACCCTGTTTCTTAAGTGATGTAGAAGGATGTTAAAAATCTATTCCATTTGAAATTCCATAATTCATTCTATCGCCCATCTTGGAGACACTCATTTAGTTTATTGAATATTCCTTTGTAAAGTGCAAATAAGGATAATCACCTCCCACTCGTTAACACTAGAGTATGCATTAGGTTATTGTTGTTGTTATTTTCATATTCAACTAAAAAAAGACAGATATGCTAGATTTTGTTTTGTTTTCAGAGAACAGAGAGGAAGATGGGAGAATGAGGTTGTCTAGAGCATGTTTAGAAGCCTGACTGGGAGCCTCTTTGGTCACGTAGGAACCAGCAAAGGGGCAGCAGACTCTTTGGGGAGGAGGTAGGAAGTCACCATTCTCAAAAGTTACAGAGGCAGGGACAGGATCCATAAAAAGATAGAACTTTCCTCCTCTTGTGACTGTCCAACCTTCTTTCATGTTGGCTGTGTCACTTGGGTCTCAGTGTTTTTCCTCTAGAGAAGGGAGGATGGTTGAGAGGTCCCATTAACTCTATGCTGGAAACCATATACTTAACAAAAAGGTAGTTATCATTCACTTCTTTATCTCAGCTACTGACCAAGATAAAGTATGATCTAAAAAATTGTGATGTCCAATGAGTACCAAATCATTACTACCTATTACCCTATCTAAATCCATTCTTTAAAACGTGCTCAGTAGGTAAGGGAGCTTTAGAAGATAGAACATCTCACACCCATTCCCAAAGAAAACAGCAGTGGGCAGGTCTGAGGTTGAATTTGAAACACTGGTCAAGGAAAAAAGCAAAGTCCAAACACCAGAGATCCAATGGAGTGGTTGTTTGGCAGCACAACATAAGGGAAAAACAGAACTAAGGAACATCTATATTCATTATCCCTTCTATAAGCATCATGCCACATATTCCAAAATGGCTCCACAGAAAATACACCGAAGACGACAGCTGAAATGTTCATTGGTAAGTTATTGGCTTCGTATAATATACATTTAAAGGGAGCTACAAACATAAAGGCAGATGTGTAATATACGGCTGGCACAGTTTTTATTTTCTTATACATCTTGCTACTGTCTGGGGGCAATGCTCTAGCGACTACTGAAATATAATAGCTGCTTTCTCTCTCAGTACACAATTTGACAGCATTTATTCTTTCCTTCAGTGAACATAATTACTTCACATATGGAACCTGTGATAGCCTACAGGCATCTGAAAGAAACCAGAATCATGCAATCTGTCCCCTTTGTGAGCTTAATTTACATTCACAAGTGTCATTTTATTAGGGCTGGCATCATGTAGGATAAAAATTACAGGTCAGCTATGGCATGTCACTGGAAAGTGTGCTTAAGTCAATAATGTGGTATTATTACATTTGGGATAATTTTACAAGGGAGATCTCACAGGAGGAAGCTGACCTTTATTTCTTAGTTTTCAGCTTTACTACCACCCACAAGGTAATTCATTTAGAAATGAGTACTGTAACAAATAGTTTAGCCTGCTGTAAATATTTGTGCTGTGTGTTATACCCTTCAATGTAACTTTGCATCATCATCTACAGTCTTCACGGACATGGAAGATTTACCTTGCCTGCTGTTATTAAAAGTGGGCATGTTAAGAGTTGTGTAATTAAAATGATATCAGTCAGAAGCCTGTGCCCTTTTTTCTGGCCTGGTTGTAAGTAGAATTTAAGAAGATTGTGCTACTGACATTTTCCATCATTCTGTTGGTTTAATAGATGTTACCTGGGAATGGGTAGTGTAAGGCAAGCCGTAAGAACTATAGTGTGTTACTGTTTCTCTGTTTGAACAATGAGATGGTCTTGATGTAATTCTTCCCATTTGGTTCCCTCCTCTGTTGATGAGGTCGGAGGTTATTTTAATGCAAGGCAAAACCATGATTTCTTCATGATTTCATATTCCTTTATGAAAGACGTGGCCCAACGAGTAACTAATCATAGTTTTTGAATGGTGAGGATGGTGCATACTGAGAGCAATAAGCCCAGCCAGAACAAGCCTTCAGCACAGTTGCTAAAGACTTAACTTTGTCGCACCGAGTACAGTGTAGAGATCAGCAGATCAAAGGAGAACCCAAGCTGAGGCTATGGAAGGACAAAGTTAAGGATGAAGTTTCACATGCTGAACTAAACGTAGAGTCTTTGAAGTCCATTCAGGCAAGAAATAAATGAAGTGTGGGTTGATTTTTTAAGAGGGTATAAGAGCTGTACAGATCATAATGTCTTTGGGATTAGATTTGTTTACCAAAATACTTCTTTTTAAGACTGATTTAGGCTTCAGTGGATTGATTGATTGATTGATTATTTATTTATTTATTTATGCCCTTTTAGGGGCACTTGCAGCATACGGAGGTTCCCAGGCCAGGGGTCCAATCTGAGCTACAGCTGCTGGCCTGTACCACAGCCACAGCCATGCCAGATCTGAGCCGCGTCTGTGACCTACACCACAGCTCACGGCAATGCTGGATCCTTAATCCACTGAGCAAGGCCAGGGATCGAACCCACAACCTCATGGTTCCTAATTGGATTTGCTAACCACTGAGCCATGACGGGAACTCCCAGAATCTTTTTAGTTTAGTGAAGTTACACTTGTTTATTTTGGCTTTTGTTGTCCTTGCTTTAGGTGTCAAATCCAAAATTATTTCTAAGACCATTGTCAAGGAGCTTACCACCTATGCTTCTTCTAGGACTTTAAAGGTTTCATATCTTCTATTCAAGTCTTTAATATGTTTTGAGTTGATTTTTGTGTATATTGTGAGATGATAGTCCAGTTTCATTCTTTGGCTGGGGCTGTCCAGTTTTTCCGGCACCATTTACTGAACAGATTATCCTTTCTCCATTGCATGTTCTCGGCTCCTTTGTGGTATATTAATTGACCATGTATGTATGGGTTTATTTCTGAGCTCTCTGTACTGTTCCATTGATCTATGGGTCTGTTTTTAATGAGAGTACCATCTGTTTTTATTACTATTAGCTTTGTAATATAGTTTGGAATCAGGGAGTGTGATGTCTTCAGCTTGTCCTTTTTTCTCAAAATTGTTTGGCTATTCCAGGTCTTTTATTGTTTCAACAAATTTTAGTTTTTTTTCTCTATTTCTGTGAAAAAAATATTCTGAAATTTAGATGGTAATTGTATTGAATCTGTAGATTGTGTTAGGTAGTATGGATACTTTAAAAATATTAATTCTGAAGTTCCCCTCGTGGCGCAGTGGGAACCAATCCTACTAGGAACCATGAGGTTGTGGGTTTGATCCCTGGCCTCGCTCAGTGGGTTAAGGATCCGGCGTTGCTGTGGGGTGAGGTGTAGGTCACAGAAACAGCTCAGTGCAGCCCTAAAAAGCAAAAAGCAAAAAAAATTAAATTAATTCTTTCATTCCATGAGCACAGAATATCTTTCTATTTATTTAATTTCTTTAGCATCTAATAGTTTTATCGTACAAGTCTTTCACTTCCTTGGTTAAATTTATTCTTAGGTATTTTATTTTTTTGATGCAGTTATAAATGAGATTATTTTCTTAATTTCTCTGATTGTGCATATTAGCACACAAAAATGCAACTGGTTTTTGTAGATTGATTTTGTATCCTGCAACTTTTAATATGTTTATTAGTTCTGACAATGTTTTGGTGTAGCCTTCATGTCTCGCAGATATAGACAGTTTTACTTCTCCCTTTCCAATCTGGATGGCTTTTGTTTCTTTTCCTTGACTACTTGCTGTGGGTAGGACTTCCCACACTATGTCAAATAACAATGAAAAAAGTAGGCATCCTTGTCCTCTTCCTATTTTTAGAGGGAAAACTTTCCGCTTTTATCAATGAGTACATTAGTTGTGGGCTTGTCCTCTATGACCCTTTTATGTTGAGGTATGTCCTCTCACTTTGTTGAGAGTTTTCATCATAAATGGATCTTGGGGAGTTCCCGTTGTGGTACAATGGAAACAAATCCAATTGTATCCATGATCATATAGATTCAGTCCCTGGCCTTTTTTGGTGGGATCCGTCGTTCTGTGAGCTGTGGTGAAGGTTACAGAGGTGGCTTGGATCCCGTGTTGCTGTACTATGGTGTAGGCCAGCAGCTGTCTCTGATTGCACCCCTAGCCTGGGAATTTCCATATGCTGTAGATACGGCCCTAAAAAAAGGCAAAAAAAAAGAATGGATCTTGACACTCTAATTTTTGGACCATATATTTATATAGTTGAAATGATTGTATACATATCTTTTAATTATGCTTCTGAAAATAGCATGCATGTGATTATAAAAAAACATATTATTTATCCATTCTCCACTTGTTGAATATATAATCTGTTTATACTTGCTTTGCTATTATAAAAAATTGTGACCATTGTTTTCTAAGATTAGAGTCAATAAATAGTTTCAAATGAATAAGCATAACCTAAGATTAGCGTCAATAAACAGTTCTAAATGAGTAAGCGTAACTTGAGAGTTTGGATGCTAGAAAGAAGAAAATAATTTCACAAACAGGATGTGGGAAATTACAGCTAGCATAAGAGAAGGAAAATACATGTCTTGGGTCATTGACATAGCGGATGATTTTTTGTTGTTGTCAGTTTCTACTCTGTTTAAGTATTTCATTTGTTGCTATTTAATTGGATCTAATCAGGGGAAACTTTGTGCTTAATTCAAAGTTTTCTTTAAAAGTGGGAAAGATAGTCCTTATTAACACATCACATTCCACAGGTTGAAAGAATAGCTCTGTTGCAATTATTTTTAACTAGTAACAATAACCTTTGTTTAGTGTTGTATCTTATGAAAAAGGTAAAGCAGGTATTATTCCTGAAATGTAGAGAGTTTACAGTTACTTGCCCCAGGTCATCCACCTATTAAGTGACAGAAAATGCAAATTGCATAATTGGCCACATTATGCAAGTTAAATACAAATACACACTACGAGAGCCAACTGACATCCTTAACTGCATTTCTAAATCAAGACTTCATGTTTATGTAAGTTCAATTTACACAAAAGCCATCCAAAATACTAACCTATATCTTCAAATAAATATTTCAAATTTCTTTAAATTCAGTTAGAAAGATAACATGCAGAGCTATATCTTAAAATGAAAAATTTAGATTTATATACTTTTAGTTAATATTTTATTTTCAATTTTATTAATTTATTTTAATATAATTTTTATTTCTTCTATTATAGTTGATTTACAGTATTCTGTCACTTACTACTGTACAGCAAACTGCTGTATAGCACAGAGAACTATATCTAGTCACTTGTGATAGAACATGCTAGAAGGTAATGTGAGAAAAAGAATATATATATATATATGACTTTGTTATGTTTTAGAATAGATGATTCCACGCGGAGATTGGCACCTAACACCTTTTAGAATTTTGAAGTACTTCAGTGGCTACTGTGACAATCTTTCTTAAGTTTAGAAGGATAAATTTACTAAGGAACATAATATATTATATATGATAAAAGGTATATAATGTATCTTTACTGAGAAAGTCTATGATATATTAAGATATAAAATATGTATTATATAATACTTATACTAAAATATGATCATAAAATTGTTAGTAAAATTATACACACACATTTTTTCTTAAACCTCAAAAATGGGAATTATGAACATATACTTTTGAAAGAGCAGTCGAAGCACTTTCTGCATGCAGTTTTTTTTTGTTTGTTTGTTTTGTTTTCACTTTTAAAAACAGACTTGGCTTTTAGACTGGTAAAGTTTATTCCTTCATCCTTGAACTTGCAGAAGGAGTCTCTTCTACTACCGTCCCCCTTTAGGTGGATGTTTTAAAACAGTACTTATTTTGAAATAATTATAGATTCAAAGGAAGCTTTAAAGATAGTACACAGAGAGAGATCTTGCATACTTATCTTCCCCAATAATTGTCTCCTATTTTACTATGATATAATATCGGAACCCAGAAAATGACCTTAGTATAAGGTATATACAGTTCTGTGCCATTTTATCATGTATGTAGATTCGTGAAATCATGACAGCAATCAAGATATAGAACAGTCCCCTCATCACCCCCCATTAGAGTCATATCCACTCCCTTCCCAACACCATCCTTAACCTCTGGCTAATGTTTTCTCCATCTCTATAATTTTTTCATCTCAAGAACGTTATATCCATAATGGAATCGTACAGTTTGTGACCTTTTACACTGGCTTTTTTCTGCTCAGCTTAATGACCCTGAGATGCAATCAAGTTGTGTATCATTTTTACTGAGTGGTATTTCATGGTATCAATGTACCACGGTTTGTTTAACCATGTCAGGTGGATGTTTTTAATTGAGGGTCTGAACTGGACTCAGAAAAAAAAAAAGCAGGAGGAAAAAATCTTGTCTACCTGCAAGGCGTTCTTCTGGTACTCCAAAGGTTTTTCTTATGAAGGAAGTAATTAGAGGGGAAAAACATAAAACGAAGCATGATTAATGCAGTTGCTAGATTGAATTTTAAAATGCTGTAGAACAGAGATTTCTGAAAGATGGCTTAGGTCCTGATTTTCTGTTTGAATGTTTTGTTCCTAGAAGTCAAATTTTACACAAGTACCAGTGGCCAAAGAATCATATAATCAAACCAGTCAAAGCAAGAAACCCAACTTATAGGCCTAAAGCCAAATCTAATTTAAAAATCTTGGCAGTGCATCATTAAACATATATGTTGCAAAAAATAATTTATTTTTAATTTAAACTTTCTCTCTAGAACAATATAATCTTGATTCAAAGTCTGAAAGAACAATAAAATTATTTACATCTACACAAAGCCCTGGTTTTTTGCTGTTGCACATATTTCCCATGTGCGATTAGTCATATTTCCCCGGTTTTGAATGAAGTTTGGTTTGACAACTAAAAACCTAGACATCGCTTTCCATATGAAGCAATATCTTGTCTCTGATTTTCATTCTGATTGCTGGCAGGTTTGTGGAGTTAATTATCCTTCATAGGAGTTGCCGTCATGGCTCAGAGGAAACAAATTTGACTAGTACCCATGAGGGGACAGGTTGGATCCCTGGCCTCACTCAGTGGGTTAAGGATCTGGCATTGTTCTGAGTTGTGATGTAGGTCGCAGTCACGGCTTAGATCCCACATTGTTGTGGCTGTGGTGTAGGCCAGCAGCTATAGCTCTGATTTCACCCATAGCCTGGGAACCTCCATATGCCGTGGATGCAGCCCTAAAAAAGAATATGTGTGTGTGTGTGTCTGTGTGTGTGTCCTTTTTATTGCTATTTATAACTTAAAGATTAATACTAAAATCACTAGTACCTGTTTTTTTAATGAGAATTGTGGAATATGCTACTTTCAAATTGAAGTCTTCCTATTTCTATAAATCATTTCTAGAAACAATTTACTTGATGTAAATGTCAAAATGTATGTACATTATATCACATCCATTATAGGTAGAACTGAATTTTTGAGATTCTAAGTCAAGTATTCACAGGTGGTATATAAGAGCTTGCTACCTCTAACATTTAAAGAGCTCTTAGAAATCAATGAAACATAAGTTCCTAAATAAATACCTCCATTACTAATGAATAAATATAAATGGCTAATAAACATATTTAAAATGTTCCATCTCAATAAAATAGCTAGTCAAGAAAATGTTAAGATCATATGCCACATTTTATTTATTTATTTATTCATTTATTTATTTATTTATTTATTTTTGTCTTTTGTCATTTCAGGGCCGCACCCACAGCATGTGGAGGTTTCCAGGCTAGGTGTCCAATCGGAGATGTAGCCGCTGGCCTATGCCACAGCCACAGCAATGTGGGATCCAAGCCGCGTCTGCAGCCTACACCGCAGCTCACGGCAACGCCAAATCCTTAACCCACTGAGCGAGGCCAGAGATCGAACCCACAACCTCATGGTTCCTAGTTGGATTCTTTTCTGCTGTGCCACAACGGGAGCTCTCATATGCCACATTTTAAAAGTTTTTTTTCTTCTTTTTTTTAATTATAGTACCCAGTGTTGGAAAGTATTCAGGGAAATAATCACTTGTGCTTGGCTGAAATGTGATTTGGCAATGTGTGTCCAAACCCTTAAAATTTTGTAAATCGTTTATTTTTTATTTTATTTTATTTTATCAGAAGGAGATGATAGTGAATGTGTTAAGTGTTTATGTAGAATACATCACTAT
>PVHT020004944.1:2285885-2377058 GCA_004024745.2 Catagonus wagneri | reverse complement strand
GGTAGGGGGTTGCTTCTATCGCGTAATCGCCCCTCCTACCTCTTGATGTGGTCTCCACTGTGTCTTCTGGAGCAGAGTATCTTTTTTGGAAGTTTACAGTCCATTTGGTTGAAGGTTGCTCGGCATTTGGCTGTATTTTTGCTGTTTTTCGGGAGAGAAGTTGAGCTCCAGTCCTTCTATTCCGCCATCTTAATCCCTCCTGGGCAGGTGAAATGATGTCCCTTCGAGCCCTCCCCCTTTCTTTAAAATCTCCGTAGCACGTAACCCTTATGCACGGGAAGTCATAAATCAAATCTGACTGAATAAACAAACAAATGAATAAATGAAGTAAACGTGCTTTTCTCACTTTGAAGGGTTAACTGTTTCTCATTCTTTGAACAGATTTGGCATTGCTGGTATGATTTCCTGTGTTTGAGGTAGCAAGTTCTCCAGTTACACTTTCTATTGCCTCATTAGTCTGCACCTATTAGCAATTCCTTAGTGGGGTGTTTAGGATAATTTTAGCCATGGTCATTTATTTAAAAAGCAAAGACTACAGTAAACTTCTACGCTGGGCATTAATGTATTGTTTAATTCTTCTCCATCTGCAAGCGTTTCTTTATTTTCTTTTATTAACTGTATTAGAAGCAGCTAATTTGTATAGCCGTTTACATATTATTTTCCCCAGTGAGGTGCCTGCTGTCATGCTTCTATGGCTCTGTTATTCCAGAAAATGATACCGCGTTGCTTTCAATTGCTTTAATATAAAAATCAATAAAAAGAATTTTATGGGGGGGGGAGAAATCCCTTACAACAGAAAATATGTGATAAACAGGAATGAAGGGAAGATTTTTGAATATCTCGAACAAATTTGGTCAAACTCTTTTCTTCTTCCTTACTTTTCTGCTTAAAAAATAAAAGCAGCCCCCACCGTAGGTCTCAGAGGCACAGCTGTGTTCCTCACCCACTATTGCTGAGGCATCTGTGCCCGTCGCTGTGGGCCAGCTCACTTTGTACAATGCAGGGTGAGGAAAAGGACCCATCAGAGACTCTCCAGCATAATTAAGAAACACTCTTCTCATCTCTCTGCTCTCCATTATCATTTCTTCTTCACCTCGCCCTGCATTTTTCTTCTCTATGAAATGGTAGTCGTCTTTCAGTCTTGGTGAGAAAATAACAATTCAGCTCACCCCAAATAATAGGAAATCTTGTTCACGAAGTCATAGGTACATGGCCCAAGTGTGCAATCTAGCCTAGTCATTTTCAGGCCAAATTTGAGGCAGATAAAGCAAAACTAGAAAAATGGCAGAGGTAAGATATTGTTAACTGAATTTGTTAAAGTAACTGGATCTTGTTGATTAATTGGAGGCTTTTTATTGCAAGATTTTTGTTTTTTTCACAGTCCACTGGAGATTTTGTCTTTATAAGCCAAATGTTTTTGGTAAAGCATTTCTGGTAGAATTTTTTTTTTTTTTTTTTTGGTAATACCCACACCAAACAGTCATGATGAGGTAAGAATGGACCAGCAGACCTCACTTAAATCCCACTTAGCTTTAAAGTTTTCAGACTGGCAATCAGTCAGATTACCAAAATCTGACAAATTCTCTCTAGATAGATAGATAGACAGATATACCAAAAGACACACACACAGTATAGTAGCATGTTTGAATATCTGCTTCATGGATATGGCTTCTCATTGCAGAGATATCTTATGATGGAATCCCCAAGCACACGCACACAACCAAAATGTTTTTCTGTTCATATTCTCACTGAAGTATGTAAAATGAATCTTGCAATACGATCCCCAAAGCATTATAGTATATATTTATTTTGTGTATACGTATGAATGTGCAGTCCCAAAGATTTTTAAAGCTGATATGGCTTGACCAATAAAGCAAAGATTTGTAGACAGGCGTTCTCCTGTGGTTCGGCAGGTTAAGGATCCAGTGTTGTCGTGGCGCACGTTCAGTCCCTAGCCCGGGAACTCCCACATGCCGTGGGCATAGCCAAAAAAAAAAAAAAAAAAAAATAGGTTTCTTAAATAAAATCAAGTATACGGAAAAGCATTGTAAACTATAATGTATACGACATATGAAGTGCTGATAAAATATTTTTTGTTTGCTGTAGAACGTACACTTGTGGGGTTTGCTTCCCTTACTTTCTGTGTATCAATTTGGACTTTTTTGTTCTGCATGGCCCATAATGAACAGAATCAGTTATTTGAGAGAAGACAGCAGAAAGATTTTGTCATACTCTAAATAAGTAGAAAATTCACAGTTATCTAAAAAAAAAAAAAAAATCAGGACAGCTCCAAAAAAAAGGTGGGGGAGGAAGCTAAGGTCACCTGGAAACCATTCGTGTGGGTGGTGGCCATTTACTTTTCAGTAAAACATGACTACTTACCATAGCAACCAGAGTAGAGGATGGTACATGCGCTGCCTCTGAGATACAGTGTTTTAATAAAGAAAGACTTGCAGTGAAGAATGAACAAACACATGGGCACATTTTTATAATCTCATAATAGAAAACAATATCTTTGCAAAAGCATTTATATTTTCCCGATTTTAATACCCAGCGACTGTAGGATAATCGATACGATCTGCTATAAGCCATTTGTCTTTCTTCGTGACGGGCTTGCCTTTGAAAGTGATGATTTTTATTTGAGTGCTTGTTTCAACAGGATGAATGTTGCACTTCAGAAGGCACCAAGCTGCGGTGGGAAGGTAGCCTTTTCTTTTCTAAAGAGGGGAGTGCAAAGTGACTGAAGTCCCTGCTAGGGGACACAAGGGTCCCCGTGATTCTGTAAGGTCTGCTAGGGATCAAGCTCACAGACTATTTCATAATTTCCTTCAAGTTTCGTACAGGAAGGAGAAGGGTTTTAATGAATGGATGAGCGAAGTTGCATTGCTCTGCTAAGGAGACTGGTCATTGCTTTCACCTGCAAATTAGATCCCCATGCTTTTATATCCTTTGGCTTCAAGTCTAGAGTTACTGCACCCTAAGCTTTTCATCTGAAAGAGTCTTGAATTATCTTGTTATGATACTAGTCCCTGGGAGTTGTTTCAAATTTTTACAATAATGTTTATTTTGCATGTGTGGGATTATTCGTGTATAATTACTACAGGCAGGTATATTCCATATGTTATAAAAGTTAAATTTTGCTTGGAAATTATAGCCAGGGAACACTTTTTTTCCCAATAAAGTAATTTAAATTGAAGTAAGACCCTCTAATACCACCATCTGTACAAGTAAATTACTTTCACAGTAATTAAATATGCATATCTGATCCACGTACTGTACAGATCAACCAAGTTTTATTGAAGCAATATGCTTATAAATCCCCTAGGTATTAAAGATGAGGAACCAGTAGCATTTTACATTCATGCGGTTACAAATAAGCACAAAGAAAGATATTTGGGCAGTTTCATCTTTTTTAGAAATACATTTTATCAACTTTTCCTAGTTAATATTTTTCACCAAATAGTGTGACCAACGTCTTTATTTGTCTAACATCTATATTGATTTAAAGCTTCACCTGCTATTTTCATGCTGCATGTATGTCTGGATTTATGGTAGGTGCCCAGTCACTTATCTTCCACAGGTTCCCAGGGAGCAGAGCAATGCAGTGAAACTGAAATCATTCTGTCTTCTGAATTCATTACAGTTGGACCTGCCCTTCCATGAAATAATAATGCACAGCCAATTGGAATTCATGGCCCCAGCCCTTTATTGCATCATCATGGTTTATAGTCCATAACAAATACAAACACAGAAAGAAATCATAACAATAGGATTCATCTGACCTGCCAGCTTACCTTCTATGGCTGGCTTCACCTGATGAACTTGCAGTTTCACTGCATGGGACAGAGGCAAAGGGAACTCCTGTATTGTTACCCTTTGTAAGGCCAAACCTTGGGTACCAAATCCCAATCTTTATCATGTCATTATCACCAGTTATTGTTGCAGGCAATCTCAGTTGGGAAAAGCAGTCATTTAGAGAAGGTCTTCTAGAAACAAGGTTTGGTGAGGGTTTGTTGAAGAGACTTTAGAAGTGGCTTCCCATTGTGGTGAGACATTCCAGTGGCTTGTCTGTTGCATTACTGGCACACTTCCTGGAACTGACAAGTGAGTTGGGCCCCAGACATGGTCTGATAAATTGAAGGCTACCAAAGGAAGGGTCTGTCAGGGACTTTTTCATCCCAGATCCATAGAAATGGAATCTCTTTTTCTCAGACTGTTTTTAATCATTGGGAATTTGGTAATCAATTTTCATTTCCTTCACATCAATAATTCCCATTAAAGTAAAATTAAATGTTTATCGGAAAGTATTGGAGCTTTTTCTGCTCTCTAGCACCCACTCATCTTTGTAACCATATTCAAAGTGGGTAAAACCTGCGAGTGATATGGAACATTTCCTTTTATTATTCATACTTACCTGCTGTTTAACAAACAACCCAAGTAAATGAACAAATGCTTTACTGCAAAGGAAATTTAAGAAAATTCTAAATACCGTTTGGTATAGAAGTACTGTGAGATGCTCTATGTCTCTTATATGTTATCTTTTGCTTAGGGACATTTTATTTTATTTTTTTTGTTTATAATAAGTTGAAAGAATACAAAATGCAGTACCATGAGAGTCAGAACTGAGAGTCAGTTCCTGTATTATTATTGAAAATACATTTGAAACTCTGGTATTAGAAATGTGGAAATGTCCTCTAAATGCAGTCTAGACTCTTCCTCTGTTTTTGGGAAGAAAATCATATTAAACCATCTGATCTAGGATGTCTTCATTCAAAAAATCACCTTTGAAGACTGGTTTTCCTTTCTTGTCCACAAGTAGCACTGGTCTCAGTTTTTACCATTCTGCTACTAAAAGGGAAAAAATAGGAACAATGTAGTAAGATTTGCATAAAACAGAATTTATGAAAATTATGAAAACCATCTTTCATTCAGGCCGTATCACTAGCAAACTATAAAATAAGGGCAAGCTAAGTTATCTCTCTCTGTCTCAATTTCTACACCCTTAGAATAGGGATAAAAATTACCCACCTCAGAGGGAACTATACTCAATATATTGTAATAACCTATAATGGAAAAGAATCTGAAAAATGAATGTTTCTCTATTTATGTGTATAACTGAATCACTTTGGTGTATACTTGAAACTAACACAACATTGTAAGTTAATTATACCTAAATTCAAAAATAAAAAATAGGAGTTCCCGTTGTGGCTCAGCGGAAATGAATCCGACTAGGAACCATGAGGTTGCAGGTTTGATCCCTGGCCTCACTCAGTGGGTTAAGGATCCGGCGTTGCTGTGAGCTGTGGTGTAGGTTGCAGACGCAGCTCGGATCCTGCGTTGCTGTGGCTGTGGCGTAGGCCAGCAGCTGTAGCTCCAATTATACCCCTAGCCTGGGAACTGCCACGTGCCGTGGGTACAGCCCTAAAACGACAAAAGACAAAAAATAATAATAATAAAATAAAATAAAAAACAAAATAGAAAGTACAAAGTCAAAAAAAATGACCTACCTTGTAGAACTGCTGTGGGGATCAAATGATGTTATACATCCAACATGCTCAGAACAGTGTCCAACACATAGTAAGTACTCAATACCTTTTAGCCACGAGGATGATGACCATGTGCCTTTCCTTTAAAGTTAGTTTTTAAATGGCCAAATAAACTTATTTTGTATATGAGCATATTTTTAATAGCACTAATCACATTTGTGGCTTTATGTTTGTTAGTATGTGATCGATGCCACACCCCAACCAAACTGTAAGATCATGAGAAAGGAGATTCAGCCTTGTCCCCCCAGATTTTAGCTTGGGGCCTGACCATGAGCAGACCCTCAATAAACACTTTTGAATAAATAAATTTTGCTTTTATTTAACATACTGATCTAGAAAAAAAAATAAAGGGTTGGAAAGTCTATATTAATCCCTGTATTTTCAAAAGATTTATTTGTTTCTTTTAACTGAATGAATTTTATTACATTTATAGTTGTGCAACAATCATCACAATCCAATTTTATAGCATTTCCATCCCCAAAAGATTTATT
Source organism: Catagonus wagneri (assembly GCA_004024745.2). Lineage (NCBI taxonomy): Eukaryota > Metazoa > Chordata > Mammalia > Artiodactyla > Tayassuidae > Catagonus > Catagonus wagneri. The sequence continues at coordinate 2,371,021 of PVHT020004944.1, read as the reverse complement.
AGTATTACAAAGTCTTAATAGTTCTGGAAATATCCTCCTGGAAATAACTTCTGCCAGACTCTTGAAAAGTCCAATTTACTCTTTAGTCACAAAGTTTTCCTTCTAATTTAAATTCCTCTGCTATACAAGAAGGCCACTGTTAATGTAAAGAGGAAGAAAGCTGCCCACCATACTCGAAAGCAATCTTCTATCAGAGGCTTAAATAAGGTGATTGTTTTCTCTTTGCCAGTGAATGTGTTATGCAAAACTGGCTACTGATTCCAAAGTCAATGGTAATAATGAAAGAGAATCAAATAAACCTCAGAGAATTTTAACCATGGAATCTTAGAAAATTTATAGCCTATGGCTTGTTTTACCCCTATAATCCAATAAATATCCTCATTTAGTTTGGATAAATATGCTTTTCTCTCAGTGTGCATTTAAAGCTCCAGAAACCATGTGCAGAGGTATAGTTCTTTCTGGTTTCTATTGGGGAATGCTAGTAAGCTTCTAGATTCACCCCCTCTGAAGTCTGTCACATCTGCTACATGAGACTATGTCGACATTCCCTAAAACCTAAAAAACCCAATTAGAACAGTAACTGGAGAGTCTGTATACCATCCTGCCTTGATTGGCGAAGGCTAGGTTAGATGGGACAGAAAGAGTTAACTCTGAATTTCCACATTTTCTTCAATGATTATATATTACCACTCTTGGATAAAATAATGCATAGTTTTGAAAATAGTTGACCTTGACTTCAGGCTGAATCTCTGTGTTACAATTTTAGAAAACTAAGATATGCTGTAATCCAGGTGACTAACCCTTCCTGAGCCTCCTATGACATAATACAATCACAGTGGCAATCATTTTAATTACACAGTGACAGGGCTCTCACACAGGGTTGGTTTTTTGAGCTGTCCAGTGGTCTGAGACCTGGAGGATTAGTAGGGACTGGTAGGCGTATGGGAATGGAATATCTGTGAGAAGAAATTAAAAGCTAAACTATTATAGGAGGGTCAAGCTAGTTGAAATAAGCAGCAGATAAGCAGCTCTCTTGAAAATGTTTGCTTTCTCAAGGCATTTCAACCCAATATGAAAGCAGTCATACTACCTTTAGTCTCTAGATAGAGAGGAGCAAGAGAAAGAACATATCTCTAGTCTGCACATTTTCTGCCATCAAATTTCAAAATACCTCTCCGTGAAAATCTCAGTGGTAGAGACTTTACCTGAAAACTTTGTGCCTCAGAAGGTACATACTTTCTTATCATGGATTTCAAGTACACAGTTCTGAATTCCCTTTGAAGTAATCTTCAAATTCTTTATTCTACTCTAAATTAAGGACTCTCACAATGTACTTTTCTGTATTCACATACGTAAACCTATGATGCTTCTGAGCCTTCCTTTCACTCTCACCGTTACTGAAAGTCATAGAGCAAGCCCCAGACTCACTAGTAATGGACATTATTATGAAACTAAAACAATTACTAGGGGTCAAAAAGAAATTTACAGTTTAATGAAGAAAATTATTTCAATGTTTTGGGCCCTGACTTTTCATCGCATTTTCTGTGTTAGCTTGTGTGTGTGTGTGTGTGTGTGTGTGTTTTGTTATTTAAGTTTGTGGGATTATTGTTCCTCCTCCTCCTCCATCTTCTTCTCCTCCTCCCCCCTTCCTCCCTCTCCCTGTCCTCCTCCTCCTCCTTCTTCTCCTCCTTTCTTTTTTTCTTCTTCTTCTGAGTTTTTGCTGGACTATGGTTTTTGTTAACAAAGGGATCTGAGAGACTGAATCCAAAGCAATGAGCCCTCTTAATGGAAGTGAAATTATGGTATCAAGTCTAAAAAGCATTCAATAACATTGGCTCCCATCCTCCAACATAAATAAGGGTTTTTTCCCCCACCTCTTCATTTTTGAATACAATTAATCTAACTTGAGTATTTTCTATTTTGTTCTACTTCAGAAAATGAAATGTTTAGATGTACTTTAGTTTTCTACCTCAGAAGAGGTTGGCATTATATGGGGGAGATTGTAACTAAGCATGATTGAAAGCTTTTCTTGTACTAAAAAATGGGCATATTTATAATTGTTCGTGACCTTTGAAAGCAGAACTAAGTACATATTCTAAAACTATTTCAAGATTTAAATACAGTTTATGGTTAAAATAGTACTTTTTAAATGGCAAGGGAAAAGCAGAATGATCTTATGTTTACAGTTCTCCTCCAGCTGTTTTATAGGTAGGATTTTTAAAATAGATTTTTGTCTATGAAGGACAGTGTTCATTTTAATTGTACTAGCATAAGATAATGCCACAAGATATTGTCATCTATTTATAATAGTTTTTAGTCTCTTGGGAAGTTTATTTGAAATAGTTACAGTAAATGAGAGTTTCTACTAAGGAACAATTGAAACTCCAGAATTATTTTTATAACTCAACATTCTGCAAGGCAAAATAAAATTCATATGTTCTTTAGAAATAGCATAAGCAGCATCTCCTCAGACACTGAGGCACCATTTGGTGCTTAAATTCCAGTACCAACTATGGAGTGGAAATTGCATTTGCTTTTAGCTCTCTGGCAGAATACAATGAAGGCCAGATGTAAAAGAGTGTCTCTCACTTGATTCTTGATTTTCTCATTCTGGAAGTTAGAATTAGAGCAAAAACTACTCACATGACAATATATAGACATTCAATTTAAAACACCAAATTGACACTACTTAGTTTCCCTAGATAAGAGCCTGGTTAAGCTTAATCACAGATCCACAACAGAGAAAAAAATCTGACAGAATACTTTAGAATGTTTAGCTAAACCTAACCTTTTTATTAAGACTGATCACATACAAACCATGACTGAGCTGAGAAGAATGTATCTAAACTGTCCATGAGAGCAATATCAATAAAAACAACAAAAAATAATTTTACACTCCAGGTGGTCTTCCACTTCTGGCCTTGAGAGAGGAGTAGGTCCAAGCTTACTTTCTCATAAATAACTAAAAATCTGAACAAAGCTTATAAACAATAGTTTTTAAAAACTAAACACTAAGCTTCACAGGACTATCATTCCTGAGAAGAAGAAAAAAATAAAAAGACTTTCGTGAAGACCTCAGGTTTCTGCCTGGAGAGTTTCCAGATGTCATGCAGGAAGGGAGAACTCAGACACCAGAGGTCTCACCAAAATGAGAAGACAGATATCAGTTTTTATGGAGGGCAGGGAGACAAGAATTTTCAAGGCATAGTACAAAAAAGGAGGGAGATAAACAGAAAGATATTCAGAAATCTGCACATAGCCCTCTTGAGTATTGAATGAACTCTGATTTTCACCTACCCTATATAGAAACCCTAGGAAGTCAAGAAAAAGCAAATTTTAGAAAAAATAAGAACTACAGAGTGGATACAAAACAATTCCTAGAGCTCACACAAAGCAAGAAATAACTCAAGTCTCCACAAGCCAGGTTGTGGAGACCTCACTGACTATACAAGGCATTCAACTGAGAACTCAGAGAGTGGCAATTTATTAATAGGGCTGAACCTGCTCAAGAATAAATCCAACTCTAGGCCTACCCTGAAATGAAAACAAGGGTCGAAAAGATCAAACTAATACTAAGTAACTTGCCTGTTCTTAAATGAAATACAACCATATCCAGCACTCAAAAATGTGAGATTCACAATGTTTGACCTGCAGCCAAACATTACTGGACGTCAGGAGTAACAGAAAAAATTGACTCATAACCAGGAAATACATCAATTAATAAAAGCACAATGAGAAATGATAGAGATAATGGAAGTAGCCCAAAAGACATTGATCAGTATGCTCAAAGAATTGAAAACATAATCGTATGTGGAGAAAAAGATTTTACAGTGATCCAAATTGAGCTACTAGAAATAGAATATAAAATGACTGAAATTAAAATTTCACAAAACAGTGTTAACAGCACTTCAGAAGAAAAATAGCAATGAACTTGAAAATATAGCAATAGAAATTTTTCAAGTAAAGCTCAAAGTTTAAAAAAAAATCTGAGCACACAATAAACCCAGAACCACAATAACCTATGAGACAATGTCAACTGCTCTAACATATGTATATTTGTCAATAAAAAGGAGAATGTGTTATTTGAAGTAGAGGCTACCATCTTTTCAAGTTTAATGACAAGATAAATTTGTAGATCCAGTGGCTTTGAGGGTATTATGCTAAGTGCAATAAGTAAAACAGAGAAAGACAAATAATGTATGATGTCACTTACATGTAGCATCTAAAAAATAAAAAAAAAAGTAGTGAGTATAACAAAAAAGAAACAGACTCACAAACGTAGAGAACAATGTGTGATTACCAGTGGGGAGAGGAAAGAGAAGAGAAGTAAGATGGAGTAGGGGATTAAGAGGAGCAAACTATTATGGATAAAGTATATAAACTACAAGGATATATTGTACAACACAGGGAATTCAGTCAGTATTTTATAATAACCATAAATAGAATATAACATTTAAATCACTATATTGTATGCCTGAAACATTTAATATTGTACACCAACTATGTCTCTATATCTCATCAAAAAAAAAAAAAAACCTTACAGATCCATCTCAGAAGGATGTATATAAAAACACACTAAGCCATACATAATCAAATTCTTGAAAACCACTGATAAAGAGAAACTCTTAAAATGACAAATAAAAATAAGAACATTATATACAGAGGAAAATAATTAAAAAGATAAAATATTTTTATCAGAATCTCAGCAACTCAGAAAACAATGGCATTTTAAAATTGCTAAATAAAAATAATAACATATTAATATGATACTGAATAACAATTTTTAAATATTTGAAAAATAAAGATGAAATAAAGAATTTTTAGATAAATAAAAGCTTAGAGAATCTACCTGTCAGCAGATTTCAAAAAATGTTACAGAAGATTCTTGAAACAGAAAGCAAGTATTACCAGATGGAAAACTGGAGCTACACAGTGGAATGAAGAGAGCCAGAAATAACATGGAAGAGTGTACATGTGGGCAAACATAGAAGACTCATTTTCTTATTTAAAAAACTTCTTCAAATGGTAACTGATTGATTAAAGCAAAAAATAATACCAGTGTTCTTATGAAATTTGTAACATATTTTAAAAAATATGATGGCAATAGCATAAAGAGATACAAAAGGGAAACAATAGTAAACAATTGTAAGGTTTCTACATTCTGTGTAATGAGGTATCATATTTGAAGGTAGACTGTGATAAACTAAACATACACCTTTTAAATACTAGAGCAACCACTGAAGCCATAAAAGAAAGAGTTAGAGCTGATGAGCCAATAGTGGAAGTAAGAGATTCATTCCAATATCAAACTAAAACAAAAAGCAGAAAAAAAAAGAAAAAGTATAAGTAGAACAAATAGAAAAGAAATAACAAGATTGCGGATTTAAACCTAGCCACAGCAATCATATTTTCACTAAATGTAAAATGAAGAAACAAAGCAATTAAAAGGAAGAGGTTTGTTAGGCTGTGAAGAAAGCAAGACCTGTCTATATGCTGTTTATAGAACCTGACTTGAAGTACAGATACAGATAAAGATATAGACCTGGATGCAAAGAGATATATTATGCACACACTCATCATAAGAAAGCTAGAGAGGCTATATTAAGATCACTCAATGATCACATAATGATAAACTGACATATAAAAGAGATATTTCATAATAATAGAGACATAACAATCCTAGATGTATTTACATTTAAACACTGAGCTTCAAATAGCTGAAGAAAAACCCGGCAAAACTGAGGAAAGAAATAAATATATCCACAATTGTAGCTTGACATTTCAACATTCTCACTCAGCAGCTGATAGATAAAAGAGAGTTCCCACCATGGCACAGTGGATTAAAGATCTCTGTTGTCTCTGAAGCAGCACTAGTTCAATCCCTGGCCTGGAGCAGTGGGTTAAGGATCTGGTGTGGCTGCAGCTGTGGAGTAGGTCACTGCTGTGGCTTGGATTTGATCCCTGGTTAGGGAACTTCCATATGCCACAGGTGCAGGCAAAAAACAAAACAAACAAAAAAACCCCAAATAGAAAATCAATAGAAATAGAAATGATTTAAAAACATTTAACCAGCTTACCTAATTGTCATTCACAGAACGTTATACCAACAGCTGGTAAGTACAGATTCTTTTCAAGAACACATGGAATATTTCCCAAAATAGAACATATGCTGGGCTGTGAAACAACTCTCAATTATTTGAGGAGTGAAATAATACAGATTATGTTCCCTTATCGTGAAGTAATTAATTTAGAAATTATAGAAAGTTACCTCTAAAATCCCAAAATATTTGGAAATTAAATACCACAGTTGAATATTGTACTGGAAATCTTAGTTAATGAACAAAGTAAAATAAATAAATAAATACTAAATGTGCATTAGAATAAAAGAAACCATATTGTCATTATTTACAAATAATATGATTAAATGTAGATTATTTTATTTTTTTACATGATTCTGACATGTTTTATGCTAGGTGAAAGACATCAACTGAAAAGTCTGCATGCTGTACCATTCCACTTATATGATATTCTGGACAAGAGAAAACTATAGGACAGAAAATAACTGCTGGTTGTCAGGTACCTGCCTTGTGGGCAGGAATAGAAATTACATAAATATAGACAAATTTAGATAAATTAAGTTAACCACCCCGCTAATATGAAAGTTCATCATGATTCTGTATATAATGTTGACATACAAAATCAAAAAGCATTTCTATGCCTAGTCGTGACCATGATAGTATTTAATAGAAATATAGGATTTTATTAAAAAAGAATCAATGTTTTTCAAATCAGCTTCCTAACAAGGTATCTTTTAGTATTTTTTGACAGGCTGATGCTCAAATTCATGTGTGTGAGAAAAGGACCAATAATAGCTGAGACCATTCTAAAGACGAAAAAGTATGAGTACTCGTGCACTGTAAACAAACTTATTATACTTCAATAATAATTAAAACAGTATAATATAGATACAATGATAGACAACTGGACAGACTGAATCGGAAAGCCCAGAACCAGAGCCATGCATATACAAAAATTAATATATACCTATGATGACATTATAAATAATGAACAAAAGGATAGCCTATTAAATACAAAATACATGGAAAATTTGTCAAGTATGCAAAAATTAATAATTGGATCACTGCCTCACATTATACAGAAAAATTCAAGCTGAAATTAAGAATTTCCTAATTTTCATTTCAATTTGCAAAATATTACATATTTATAAGAAGATAAGACTGGGTAGAAATTCTTTAACATTATGTGAAATAACACAAACGATGAAAGGAAATATCAACAAGTGTGATCACGTTAACTTTTTTCAAATGTTTAGAATAAAAATCCTCAAATAAAGTAAAAAAAGAGAGTCATAGCAGCCAAAGTAGGAACAATTTGAGCAACAAAATAAATAATATAACATTGGATTATAATATAAAACATAAAATCAATATCCCTAAGTCCATACCGACACTAAAAAAGAACGGAATAAATAAATACATAGAGAAAAATTAAGTAATTTATGTATAAATTCTGTCCTTAAGGAGTTGGAATATAACTCCTATTACTTAAGTGTGGACTGCATATAGTGAATTTCCTCCAATGAGTAGTGCATGGAAAGGGAGGAAAAAATGAGTTATTTGCAGAGTTTCCACTGTGGTACAGCGGAAACAAATCCGACTAGTGGCCATGAGAATGATGGTTCAATCCCAGGCCTCGCTCAGTTCGTCGGGGATCCAGCGTTGCTGTGGGCTGTGGTGTAGGTCGCAGATGCGGCTCGGATCCCGCAGCTGTAGTTCAGATTTAACCCCTGGCCTGGGAACCTCCATATGCTGCAAGTGATATCTCGCAGGTGCAGCCCTTAAAAAAAAAAAAGATAAATTACATTGATAATACATAACTTTCATTTGATGGGAATGGCACTTTGTATCTATGATTGTCCCCCTAAAACCTTTAACTCCAGTATAACCACTTGAAAAGCATCATGTGAATTCCAGTTGAGGAATACTTGATCAGTACTCCTCAAAATTATTAAAGATATCAAAAACAAGGAAAAACTGAGAAACTCACAGCCAAGAGGATCCTTAAAAGACATAATGGCAATTTAAATTAATACGATATCTCAGATAGGATCTTGGAACAGAAAAGTACTTTAGTGAGAAAATTTGAATACAGTATGAAATTTACTTAATAATAACATATAATATTAGTTCATTAATTGTGACAAGTGTAACGTACTACTATAAGAAAATAATAGGATACACTGAGTCTGAGGGATGCAGAAATTTTCTGTACAATTTTTGCAACTTTTTTGTGAACGTAAAACTGTTCTCATGTAAAAATTTTCCTAAAAAAAGAAGATAACCACAGTCTGGGAGAAAACTTTTGTAACGTGTATTACAGATAAAGATTAATATCAAGGCTGTATAAAACATACAACAAATCAATGAGTAAAAAGTTTATACTCTAAAAGGAAATGAAGAATATGAACCATCAGTTTGCAGAATATGTAACATTAATGACCATAAACATATTTAAAAAAAAAACTCGGGTGTTCCCGTCGTGGGACAGCGGAAACGAATCCGACTAGGAACCATGAGGTTGCAGGTTTGATCCCTGGCCTCGCTCAGTGGGTTAAGGCTCTGGCGTTGCCGTGAGCTGTGGTGTAGGTCACAGACACAGCTCGGATCCTGTGTTGCTGTGGCTGTGGCGTAGGCTGGCAGCTGTGGCTCCTATTAGACCCCTGGCCTGGGAACTTCCATTTGCTGCAGGTGTGACCCTAAAAATAAATAAATAAATAAATAAATATTTTAAAAAACTCAACGTCATAATTCACCAGGGAAGTACAAATTTAAATTACAATGTTAAAAAATTGTACGTGTACCATATGATTTGAAATTTAAAAATCTGGCAGTGTAGAAAAGAAGGTGAAATGGAGATTCTCATGTTCTAATTATAGAGTAAAAATTGGGTCAAACATTCTGGAAAGCTGCTTAAGAACACTTCATGGTGTTGAAGATACATCACACTTTTCAACCCAAGTGTTGACTTTAAAGTGTACGTGATGGTGCTGTTTTCTTCCCATTGGTGGATTCATGCAGCTAGGAGTGTTCAGTGACATTCTAAGGAATAAGCAGAGAGAGTTTTATGGTAGCCATCATTAAAATCCTCACTTCCATGGTACCCGTTTTAGAAAATAGAAGAGAGGTCTACCTCTTTCCATTTTCTTTAATTATCCCAGCCTCCTTCATCATCCTCCTTTTCAAAAAGAAAGAATAGTCCTCTCCTTTTTGAACCTTATAATAGTGGTCTGCCCAAAGAGACGTTTCAAGAATGCCTAGCTCATGAGGGTAAGTCCTGGGACTGCAAGCAGTAAGTGTAGTTAAAAAACTTTGAAGGGGGCATGACCTTATTTCATTCTAGTGACAAAACAAGGCATAGCCCTGTGTCTTTATCTTTTTATCTACTCTTTCCGCTTTCCATCTATCTTAGAAATAGAATTCCAAAGTGAACTGGTTGTCATGGAGATGAGTATAAAGCACTTTTATTTGCACTGAAAAATAAAGTTACATATTTCTGACAGAAAATAAGTCTGATAACTGTTTGTTTTGACAACAAAGACTGGTTTGCCATTTCAGTTAAATGATAAACATTTCCCATAAATCAGATTAATCAGATCTGCTCCAAGGTTTTGACCAAAATATATTTAAAACACAAATACAACATAGAATATACTGAAATATATATCTTTTGCAATTCTTTTGGATGAAAAACACATACATGTTAACCTAAAAATGTTCAGTGATACATAGCTTTCAAACAAACTGAATGTCCATCAAAAGGAAACCAGATCAATTAATTCCTGTAAATTCATACAATGCAATAATGTCATCAGTTAAAATGAATGAAGAGACTTACATGTATCTTCAGCTACATCAAAAATGCAATTAAAGCAGGAGTTCCCTTGGCTCAGCAGTTAACTAACCCAACTAGGATTCGTGAGGATGTGAGTTAACTACCTGGCGTCACTCAGTGGGTTAAGGATCCGCCATTGCCGTTTAGCTGTGTTGTTGGTGTAGGCTATGACTGTGGTGTAGGCTGACAGCTGTAGCTCTGATTCAACCCCCAGCCTGGTAATCTCCATATGTTGTGGGTGTGGCCCTAAAAACAACAACAACAAAAAGGAAACTTTCAATCTAGTTAATCATGAAAAAGAACAGCAGCATACATTATAAAGATTAACATAAGGTAGTTCACTGAATTCTATGGTATTAATTAAAAATACTGGGGAATCCAAAGAGTGCAGTACTATGATTTGACCACATCCAGTATGCAGTGTTGGACAAATTCTTTCTTATGCCTGAGACTTATTTGCCTTTGTCAATTTACATGAGGCTAGAGAAACAAACCTGGGCTGAGAGTGAAGAGATGGAAGTAACGTGCCAACCATATCAAACTTTTAAGTTGATAATCATACCAGATGAACTATATGTGTGTGTGTGTGCTCAGGGCTGGGGGCAACAGAGCCAGATTTTCAAATGATTTTAAAAAGAAAACAAACAAAACCCCCCACAGTCTTATACAAACTCTTTCAGAAAATAGAAAATATGTCACAGATTATTTTATGAGACCAAATAACATTGACAGTAATATCTGACAATGATATTATAAGAAAAAAATTCAGATCAATTTCTCTAATAACATCCTTTCAAAAGATTCATAAGGTATTAGCTAATTGAATCCAGCAGTATATAAAAAGGATAATTCACCCAAACAGGGATATGAATCTTGATTCAATATTAAAACTCATAAATATAACTTACCTTATTAAGAGAAAAAAGAACAATCATGAATGTCTTAGTAGATGTAGAAAGAGTATTTGAGGAGTTTCCTGGTGGTGCCTCAGGTTAAGGATCAGACATTGCTGCAACTGTGGCATAGGTTACAGCTGCAGTTTGGATTTGATACCTGGCCTGCGAACTTCCATACACCGTGGGTACAGCCAGAATAAATGAATAAATAAACAAAATAAAGTACACAATTCAGTGGTTTCTGGTGTATTCTGGTGTATTGCAACACAATTAAAAGAAAAAACACTTGTGAGAAGTGAATATCTATTTATAGTTTAGAAGTTAAAAATTGCGTATAGAATGACCTGCTCTGAATCTAATATATAGTATCTATACCCTACAGAAAACATCATACTTAAGATGATGAATTATTGAAAAAAAAAAAAAATTCCCCTGAGAACAGTCATAAGACAAGGATGCTGAATATCACCATATCAATTCAGTATCACACTGGAGGTCCTAGTCAGTGAAATAAAGCAAGAAAACAAAATAAATGATACTAGATTTGGAAAAGAAATAAAATTTCATTGCTCCCAGAGAACATAATTATGTATGAATAAAATCCAAAAGGATACAAAAACCACAAAAAGTGAACTTAGCAAAGGTATGTGTATGTGTGCATACACACACACATACATACTATATATACACACACACACATATATATACACACACATATGCTAATATACAAAAGTTGTGTATATATACACTAGCAACAAACTCTCAGAAAACAAAAATGTTAAAATATTGCAGTTTTTGAAAGCATAAAACAAAGTGTATGAATAGATTTAATAATTTATGTGCCATACCTCCTAGCTGTGGCTAGGATTTCCAATACTATGTTCAATAAATATGGTGAGAGTGGGCATCTTTATCTTACTTCAAATCTTAGAGAAAATGCTTTCAGCTTTTCACCATTGAGTATGGTGGGCTTATGATATGTATACTTAATTATGCTGATGGGCTTATGATATGTATGCTGTGGGCCTATAATATGTATACTTAACTATGCTGATGTTTCCTCTATATCCAGTTTTTATCATAAGTGGCTGTTGAATTTTGTCAAAAGCTCTTTCTGCTTTGGTTGAGATGATCACAGGATTTTTATTCTTCAATTTGTTAATGTGGTATATCACAATGATTGATTTTCAGATAATGATCCATCCTTGTGTTCCTGGTATAGATCCCACTTTATCATTGTATATGATTCTTTGAATGTGTTATTGAATTCAACTTGCTAATACTTTTTAAGGATATCTGCATCTATGGTCATCAGTATTATTGGCCTATAATTTCCTGTTTTTATGATGTCTTTGTCTGGTTTTGGTATCAAGATGATGCTGGTCCCATAGAATCAGTTTGGAAGCACTCCTTCCTCTGAAATATTTTTGAGTAGTTTGAGAAGAATAAGTGTTACCTCTTCTCTAAATGTTTGGTGGAATTCATCTGTGAAGACGTGGTCCTGGATTTGTTTTGTTGGGAGGTTTTCTTGGTTTTGTGTTTTAATTACTGTGGTTATTACTATCTTTTAATTGATGCATTGAGACCATTGATACTCAAAATGACTGTTGGTATAGTTATCTGTGGCCTGCCACTTCTGCTGCTATTTTCTTTTTGCTGCCTTCTCCTTTGTACCTATTTTTGTCTTCCACTCTTTTTCTGCCCTTTTTAGTTTTATTTGATTAAATGTGTAATCTATTTTTATTCCAGTTTCGCCCTTTTTTAGTATATAAGTAATATTTCTTTTTTTTACTCTTTTTAGTGGTTGCCCTAGAGTTTGCAATACATATTTACAACTTATGTGAGTGCACTTTCAAATAATACTGTACCACTTCACAGGTAGTATGAGTACCTTATAATAGAAAAATATAAATTATTCTAATTTCTCCTTCCTGTCCCTTGGATCATTTTTGTCATTCATCTCACTTATATATAAACATTATACAATTAGATCAATAAGGAATAAAAAAAATTAAAATTTTTACTTTATCCTCACTTTTTTTCTGATGCCTTTCCTTTCTTCATGTAGATTCAAGTTTCTGAAGTTTATTGTTTTTCTTTTCCATAAACACCTACTTTTTAATCATTTTTTCAAGGCAAGTCTGCAGAAAATGAATTCCCTCAATTATTGTTTTCTTGAGGAAGATTTTATTTCTCCACTTTTGAAGGATAATTTTTCAGAATACAGAATACTAGGTTCGTATTTTTTTTTTCTCTTAATACTTTAAGTACTTTACTCCATTCTCTTCCTGTTTTGCATGATTTTGGAAATCAGACAAGATTGGACACATTTGAGGTGGTATAGCTCTAGACATGGCTTGCATAGTTTCTGAGGAAAAGGTGGATACAAGTCTTATTTTTGTTTCTCTTTGTTTTGAAGGAAAAAAAGTCCTAATGGAAAAATTCCCTTGAGAACATGAATCTTGAATGATGTATGTAAAGATGGGAGGAAGTTAGATCAGTCAAAACAGAAGGAAGGATATTAAAGCATATGAGTGAAAATAGAGGGGTGAGGAGAAGAGAAGGAGCAAAAATAGTGGGTTTTTTAATATAATGTGCTGGATAATTATATTGAAAATATTGATGGAGCTTATTGATTATTCTACAGTAGTATGTAGCCTAATATTTTAAACCAATATACACTCACTAAATATTTGCTGAATAAGTGAGCTGACCAGTGAGCATGCTGGTAATTCATTTAAGTCATCAAAAATATGTCTGTTAGTCCCAGGCTGTTATTTTGTTTTCTTGGAAATAATTTAAGAAGAGCATTATTTGCCTATCTCAGCTGAAGAGCTATAAACAGCAACTTTTTAGCATTTGGGAGCACGTTAATGAAGAACCGTAACTACTAACAGAAAATACAATGTGTGAAACAAGGAAGATTTCACCAGATCAGTTCATGTCGGACTAGAAATTGCCCTAAGAGCTGCAATACTTTTTTCACTGTCCCATTTCCTTTTCCATGTCCAGACCTTTTCCTTTCTATTTCTTCTTCTTCCCTATCTGTATCTGACAATTACTTTCTTCTTCTTCTGTCTCTTGATGAGTATTCCCAGTACTCTGGGTACGTTTTTTCTCTCACTGTAGTTCCTCCTCCCCTTTCTTTCTTCCTTTGTCTCTCTTTTCTGTTTCTCTACTATCTTATCTAGTTTATTTCTTTTCATAATCTTCACCTTTTCCCATTTAAATCCATCATTATGTAGAAATCAAGTGAAATTTTTAAAATGATGCTCTATGTGTTAAATAGATTGTTACTACTAGATTATAAGAGAAATCCAAATATCATTTTATATGCTTTTAAGGGAAACTATAAATCAGTTGCAGTCCAAGAGCCAGAGGAATGAATGACCTTCTCGAAATCAGGCTCAACTCAGCTTCTTCAGGAGACTCCTTGACCTCTAGATTTAGTTAATAAACTCACCTAACCTACCATATACTATGAAACAATAACATTAATTATCATTTTCATTATTACTTTACATTTAATGACTTTTCTGCTAATACGTAAATTCTATGAAGTCAGAGATTATATTGTTTTGTCCATCCTACAAGTCCTGGTACCTAGCTGAGTACCTGGAGCATAGAAGGCAGTTAAACAATGTTTGTTAAATTGATAAAAGGAATGAATAAAAACTTTCAACTCATCCTATTTTCATCTTTTCAAAAATAGCCCACTCTTCTCCATCTTTGTAACTCATCTAAAACTTCTCTACTCAGTCCACAGTTCCCTGAAAATGTGAAGACCAGAATTGGACTGTGGCGAGTGTGATAATGAAGCCATTCTCATAGGTGGTGGGTTCTGAAATAAATTCTACAAACTTTAAAAGTTTCTTGCTGTGATCTCAGCTTTAAATTATAATGTGCTACACATTTCTCTATTTCCCCTCACCTTGTGATGCTCCAAAAATACCTTTTCTATCATTGCTTTACACACCACAGTCCCTTAGACTTTCTACCTATTAACTACAATGGCTCTCTTGACTTACAGTTTAGAACCTAGTGTTTCTTTTTGCCATCCTGCAGTATGTAATTTTTTTTTTTCTAAAAGGGTAAAACACCGGATAAACGAAGATAAATTGTTGGCTTTGTTCCAAAATGAGCTTGTTGTTTTAGGACCCCAAACTGTCTGAAACATCATTAAGAAGCTGCAGGCCACCCAAGGTTGTGCGTCAATTAGCAATTAGGTCACACGTTGGGTGGTTGAAGGCATTCAGCCTTTGGCCTTGTTCCTCACAGCATACACAGGCAGGGCACCAGTACCCAAACAATGCCCACCCTGCTGTCTCTTGTTCCTTAATTGGGATGACTTAGAGATGCTAATGTCCACAGGCAGACCCTGTGGCCCCAATTAGGCCTCATTAGTGGCTCTGCCAGTGGTGACCACTGCAAAGTGATATTTGCTCTTGGGAATGCTTTGTGAGGTGCTCAGAGTTCCTGCAGAGAAGGAGCAGGGATGCACTTTACACACTTTCCAGGAGCAAACTCCTTCTCTCAAGTTTCTGCAGCCACTGTCATTTCGGCTAGTGTCACTCTCTGAGTCTCCGTTGTTACTTGAGAGCCTAGGGTGGTAGGTGGCGAGATTCTTAACACGCGCTCACTTAGAAATGGTTTATGTTTCCTCTTCCCCTCTCCCCCCTCCCAAAGACTTTTCCATGAAATACAGAAACTGTGTTCAGAGATAGGCGTCTGGAACCCAAAGACCACAACACCCTGAAATGTCCCTTAAGTCATTTTCAGCTGAACGAAATGTGAAAAATAGAAAACCGCAATCTTGAAAAATGCATAGGAAATAAAGAATGCAATTGTTTTTTATCCTTTAAGTCAGGCATATTTCAAAAGGGCCACTTCTGAGAATGGTGCCATTAACTCATCACAATGGAAAACTGCTTGTTGATCTAACATACTGTGGAGAGAGGCCCATGCCCACACAAACAGAGGACTTTCTGTACGTATTTTAGTTCCTGCACATTTCGTTTAAAGGGAGACACAGGTGAGGCTTTCTTAGGGTCTCTGGCACAAACCCCTCTGAGTTATAGCATAGTTAGAGTGTAGCCCACGGTCCTTGCAGACCAGAGCAAGGCTGGTTAGGTCATAGTCCCCTGTATTGAGATGGGGCAGGATTGAGCGGGAAAGTGGTTAGAGCCTCCTGCTAACATCTTTTCGGTTCACTCAAAGCTCATTAAAGTGCTTGCTTTAGTATTTTTAATCTTTTTTTCTTAATTGGAGGGATTAAAATAAATACACTCAAATGAATAAGACTGGAGATAAACAGAGTGATCAGTAATAGGGGGCATTAAAAATGGTGGATCCCTTGTGGCGCAGCAGACTAAGGATCTGGCATTGTCACTGAAGCGGCTTGGGTCACTGCTGTGGTGCGGTTCCATCCCTGGCCAGGGAACTTCCAAAAGCCATGGGAGCAGCCAAAAAAAAAAAAGGCGGATCCGAGTGTCACTTGCTGGCTATTAGTTCTTTAAAAATATCCTTTTTCTTTTTCACTGTTCGTATTTTGACAGCAGCCTAAATGCCTGGCACTGCTGTATGCTTCAAGATATTCGCCATCTAAGGAGCCTTTAAGAGAATAATAAGAGTGGGGCTTTGCTGGTGCCCATTCCCATCATCTGACTTTCCCCCTGGTTCCTTGCATCCTTCTTCCTGCCCCTTGACTTGTGGGAGCCGTCGCTGCCGAGATGGCAGGATGTCAATGCCCCCCAAATTGAACCTGTGATTTGTTTTTCTTTGATTTATGTTCTTGTAGTCAATAAACTTTATAAAGGAAAGTATCAGACTGAACAATCAATCAAAGATAAACAGATTCCTGTCCTTTAAAAGCATTTCAGCCCAGTAGGTGAGTGCCTCATTCATCTTTTGCAGGCATGCTTTCGGCCTCTCCACTGAGACACAACTGACTGCTCACTCCAGGCAGCTTTTCCACCAAAGGGCTGCTGCAGTTGAGCTGAAATTTATCAATTTCATGGCACCAGTGGTCCTGATATGCTATCATTTTCAGGATCTAAATAGTTAAGCATGCTGTTTGCATGCCAAGCCCTGGGCTTTCATCAACCAGAAAGAGGAGAGGGACACGAAGTTTTAGAATCACTTTGGGTTTACAGTGGATACTTCTATAAAAATGCATATTGTGCTCTTTTTTTTTTTTTAATTCTAAAAAGCCAAATCCATTCCTTACAAAAGAGAATTCCCCCTTCGTTCTATTAGTGGTTTCTGACTCTTCCTTCGAATAAGGCAAATGCCATCCCGTCCTGCATTTTTGTTTTTTTGGTTTTGTTTGCTTCTCAGTAGCACAGATGGTGTTGTATGCAGATTGGTGATTTTCCAATCAATACAGTGGCACTTGGGAATATCTGTAAGTATTGTAATAATGCATTAGTCAGGAATGATGTTGTAACACACTGAGATCATACACATAAATCTAAGACACCGTGTCTAGACACTCCAGGGAAGATGGCATGGCGTGGGTTAGAGCAGGCATTAAGGGAGGGCAATATTTCAAATATGATGGGAAAATAATGCAATTTGTAGGCTTTAATAAAACCACTGGGGAATTAATTTCAGTAGGGGTACATCCTCTCCCCCAAACCTTCCTGTTCTTCTGTTTGCTTTGTGGACACTTGTAATGAGATACTTCTCACCTGTTGTCTCAGGCATAAATACAGAATGGGATCTGTGAATTGAGCTAGATTTTTAATGTGCTGCATATGAAAATAATCCCTTTATAGGGAGAGCTTTAGCTGTACAAAAGTGCATTATGCAAACAGCACAGAGACAGAACAAACCCTGGAGATTCGGAGTTAGAAGAGCTTATGAATTAATCTCCTAAGCACACCTTGAGCCTTCTAGGTGAGGCCACTCACTCATAAAACTTGACCAAGCAGACCTGCAAAGTTTTAATAGGGGTGGGCTGGATGAGGAAAACGATATTAAATGGATGCCCATTTTAACCACCACCTGAAAGTTACAGGCTGGTTTTATTCTTTGCTGCCTCCGATGCCATTTGCTCTGGCACTCTTTACTTTAATCAGCCAGACTCTGTTGAAATTGCGCAGGCTGATAGCAGTCCTGTTGTCAGGTCCCCACCCGGATGGAAATGTCTTGATTAAACATATTAAATTAAAAGGAGCCAGACAAGAAATCCGTTAGAATTTTCCAGCCAAAAAAAAAAAAAAAAAAAGAGGCGCAGAATGTATGGACCGGCCCCTGCTGCTGGTCAGTTTCCAGCAGCCACACAACAGGCTCCTGGTCCCACACGCTGCGTAGCCTGTCTTCCGGTTGTCATTTTGGTCCATTGCTGCCTAAGTGAAGTCTCCTTGTCTCCAGCCAGCTCCCTGCTTCTAACACTCAGGAGGTTTTTCAATTAAAATGCGAGAGAAGCGGAGGCCTAGATGGAACTAACCCAATTATCTCTGTAGCCATAGAAATGCACATGATAAATGAACTCCAACCTTTTCCTTTCTGATGACAACTTGGGCTCTGAATAGAGGTGTGATTTTTTTTTTTTTTTTTTAGTGAGTGTGGGGAAGAATGTGGTTTTCCTCAGTGTAGAACGAAACACCACTTCCTTGGTGAAATATCTCAAGGCATAATATTGCCAGCACCTATACAGTTTGGTTCCATGAAGGCTTAGGCTTAGAGAAATTTTTTTCTTTCTCAGACTACTGTCCCAAGGGAAAATACATGGCAGCGTCTCACTGGCCGAAATCTTTCCTTGTAACTTGATTCCTTTCCTTATTATGTTAATTTTAAATTTGTGTTTCTAAATATTTTGCTCTCTTTCTTTCCAACATTGCTTTTTAAAGGAGGAATAAATGTACTAACACAAAATGTATTAAATACCTTTGATTTCCTAAACCCGTGACTCACTTCCCTCTTGGTGAAAGACCATTTTATCGACATTACTAATACTGGACACCCGTGTTGTGAAAAAGGCTGGAAAGCTCAAACAAGAGCAGAGATCAGGCCATGGTTTTCCACTTTCTTCATCTCTTCTATTGTTGACACACACCCAGTGGCCACTCAGTTGATGTTGCTCAGTGTAGAAGATGGTCAAAAAGAGCTTCAGGGGCCCCTTAGTAAGTAGTTCCTCCTCAAAACCCAGGAGCTGGTTGCCCTCCCTTTTAAAATGAAGAAATATAGAAAATTCTGCCTTATATTTCTCCTATGACCCATATTCTACTCCACTCTATTCTTCTTTTTTTTCTTTTTAGGGCCACACCCCTGGCATATGGAAGTTCCCAGGCTAGGGGTTGGTCAGAGTTGCAGCTGCCTACCTACGCCACAGCCACAGCAAAGGCAGACCCGAGACTCCTCTGCAAACTACATCACAGCTCACGGCAATGCCAGTTCCTTAACCCACTGAGCAAGGCCAGGGATCGAGCCCACATCCGCACAGATACTAGTTGGATTCATAACCCGCTGAGCCACAACAGGAGCTCCCCACTGTATTCTTAACTTCAGCAGTCTTTCCTGCCAAATGCAAAGTACATGAGTCGGTCTGTCCTTTTATTTTTAGCCTCCCTACAGTTTATAATACTGCTGGAGTTTATCCTGTTTGAATTCTTAGTCATACAATCATTGGAACTTAAACCATTATGTGTTCCTTTTGCTATTTTTTCCTTCTTATTCTTAGGTCCATTTTAAATCCCTAGTTAGAAATTTAAACATGTTATGACAGCGATCACCAAAATATGTGATTATGGATATGTCCCCTGCAAGTACTAACAACTTGACTCACTTTTTGTAATCCACTCTACTATAATCTGATTACCTAAAGTCAGTTTCTCTGGGCTACAGATAAATTTGAGATATAATAAGATCATGGAGATATCAAAACAAAAAGTGTATTCACTTTTGTTTAACACTCTATACTTTCACGAAGTATATTTGGGAACATGAGAAAAAGAGCCCAGCTGGGAACGAAGGGGAGCAAAAGGGATAATTATTAAACAGCACTTACATGATGACAACCTTTAAGCTTACATTTAACTGTGTTGCCAGCTAGGAAGATGGGATCATGCTTGTGACAGAAGTTCAAAGGGAAGTCGTCCTTAAAACATGTGTGTCCCAGACCAAACCCCACATCTGTGGTTCCTTTGGCTTAAGGCTTTGTGCTTATTACAATGCAGAATAGTTCTATGGAAGATATTTATGTTTCATTTCTAGTTCAACATTAATGGTACTGATATGGATGGAGTAGGCACAGGTAGTTGTAGAAATCCCAGTAGAGGATCATAGATAGGGAGGGAAATCTAGGGAACTTTGGGAGATCACTGTAAGTTACTAAATTGCTCAAAAAGCCATCAGAGCAAGGCGGGCTTGCTTGACTAGTGCAAGTGCAAGAATTGTCTCCGGTCTTTGGGTGGGGGATGGGATAAGGCCTGCATTCAGATTCAGACCAGGGGCAGGAGTTTGAGGACTGCCCTTCTGGGGATTTGAATACAAATCCTGACCCCAAGGAGGAGCGCTACTCCCAGAAAGGAAGAGGCAAGCTTTTCCAACCCCCACTCCTCTTGGAGGAGAAAACTGTAGCCCACTGGATCCTCGGGGCAGAGTTTCCTTGCCTGCCTGCTTGCAACTCTCACAAGTGTCCTATCCTAATAAATCTGTTTCTTGCCTATCACTTTGTCTCTTGCTGAATTCCTTCTGTGCAGAGACATGAAGAACCTGAACCTCAGTGAGTCCAGACACAGGGTGAGTGATTCTAATTTAAAACCGTGGGTTTAAGTCCCAGTCTGGGTTTAGGCTGGGTTCGAGCCCTGGCACTTGAGTTCAAGTCCCAATCTGTGTTCTGGCTAGGTTCAGGACGTTAATACTGTCAATTTCAGTATTATCAGATACCATCACAACTGATACCTAATAACAAATTTTAATACACACGCTCTCAGAGGCACATGGAAGAGAATATCTCAGAGGAGTGAAGAGTGTGTCACCAAACTGGGAGGGCAGGGGGTGTGGGTGCGGAAGGGGGAAGCAGAGAACGGGGAGAAAATTATAACAATAGAAAGCTGATGATGCTGAACCTCAGCTCTTTGTTTACCAATGATGCCTTGGTACGCTGTCCAGAGGTGTATTTTGCTTCCCTACCTGAAGCTAAAACTATAGAACAGGTATTTCTAAGACAAGCAGCAGCTATTGCTGAGATCAGCTGTTCTTGGGTTTATTCTCCACTTGACTCAAAACTGAGATCAGCACTAGGAACGGCTTCCATGGTGTAGGTCAACATACAGAGGTAAGGAACACAAATTTCCCTTCTTGTGCCATTTCACAGGGATGTGGGTGCCTTCTGTTCCCTCCTATTTTCCATGGTAGATCAATTTGTCATCAGATGGCAGATTACTGATTAAACATCTTAGGCTTGGGGATATCTGTACTGGGTCCTCTAGAGACAGACTGTCATTTCACAGGCTATGGTCTCATTCTCTCTCACCCCTCCCCCGGCTACTTTAAACAACTGAGACTATAAAGTGCTTAGAACAGTGATTCACGAAATAGTATTTCTCTATGCTGTTTTTACCGTTTTTTTCCTAATTGTGTATGATATACGAGTACTATTTCCACTAATCGTGTATGATAAATAAGAGTACTGTTTTATTCTTTATTTCTCTTCTGACATTACTGGGAGAGAGAATGGCTGTGTAATATTCTATATCAATAATGCAATGCAGAAATAAAATGCCATTTAAAAATATCCATATTAAATTAAATTGCCTAAACGGAGTAAAGTAGATGAACGTTTGATCTGTAAGTCAAAACACACCCACTCCTGGTTCTGCCCTACCTTGGCAAGTCCTGCAACCTGGCTAAGACCCAGGGTCCTCTTCCTTAAGATAAAGATCCTGGACATTCAGCAATGACCAAGTGGTTCCATCTTCTCTGTGAATCACCTGTTGCTAGTGATGACCTGAACTGCTGTGGTAAGGGCTGTCATGCCCAGTCCTGGCCCTTTGGAAAAGACTTCTGTTGATCAGCAATATCTGCCAGAAATTGGCAGCAAAGAAGTCAGGATTGGAAGGACCTGAACTAGACTCTACCATCCTGGAACTAGGTGATCTTAAATGCTCCTCCCAGTTCTAGAATCTTCCTTCTTAACTACAGAATAACTTACATTTGTTATTAAAAAAAAACAAAAACAAAAATAAATTATGCACAGTATAAAGGCAAAAATGATCAATTACATTTTAAAGAAAGCTGAAATTATCAATACATTATATACTTAAAGTGAAAACATGTTCTCAGTAGGGTCAGGTAAGCTTTACTATAGCCTGAAACACATAGGTTATTTAAATAAATATATATATATTTAATATCTCCAAATTTCTGTCCCATTATTTTACATCATTTTGTCAATCTCCAGTAATCACAAATTAAAAAAATCATATAGTTCATTTCTCTTTCTTAGTGTTGATGACACTGTGATGAAGTAATTCCATCTGGAAAAAAACATTTTGGGGATTTTAGATAGTCATGTGTTTTCAGATGAACTATACTTTTCACCCATAAGTTCGTGTTAAATTGTGACAGGCAATGTGTTAAGTTTTATTTTATACAAGTACATTCAATATGAAAGGACTATCATTGTGTGGTTGGTATTAAATTAGGAAATCCTAAGAGATTGTACCATATCACAAATTGGGGATGACTTCGTGTTTAAATAACTTAATTATCACCTTGTCCTTTTTTGAAAGAAAAAAAAAATTCTTTCCTTAATCGGCAGTATAATCTGTAAATGATGTTGTTCCCTTCACAATGAAAACCATTTAATTCCCCATTATCTCACTTTATTAGATAAATGTTTTATTGAAGCAAACTCTGAATATGAAGCACATTATAATGTGGTAGGAAAATAATATTTAGAAACAGCCTTGTACTGGAAAAGCAAACAAACAAACAAAAACCCAGCCAAACAGAAGTTAGTGCAGATGATATGTATTCATTATATTTTGGACTACTTCAGGATCTAGTTCTATTTTGACTGACCTTGGAAATCAACTGGGAGCAATTTTCACATGCCTTACTAAGTAAACAATGACTTCTGAGATATACAAAAGAACAAGAAAACTTAGAAATTGATTTTTCAACAAGGATTTTGAATATATGTTAAAACCTTGGGCCAAACTAAAGGGGCTTTAGAGACCAAGAAAACCCAGCCCTTATCTCTACCCTCTCACCTAGCAAAAATATCCTTTGAAATGTAGTGAAATATGAAAAAGGGTGCTTTTAATAGGAAAAATCGTTACAAAGAAGAGCCTGCAATGGGTAAAGAAGGAAGGCCATCTCTAAGGAGGAGATGTGGAAGAGGCCATGGGCAACAAGCAAACATCAACTCCTCAGAGGTGTTGTTAGCCTCCGCTGGCAAAACCACTTCCTTCTCCTTCTTAGAAAATTTCCATCCTCAGTTCACTGCTCACTCTAGAGTCAGGAGACTTAAATAAAGGCATAGGGGTGGGGGCTAAGGCAATCACCTAAAATAAGGGGGTGGGGGTGGGGGCTAAGACAATCACCCTAACAGAAAGAAGCCCTCTTTGTCAAACTCATGTGGTTCCCTCAACTATGAGCAGAGTGGCAAGAACAGCTGTTCCTCAGGAAGCTTAGAAAGAAGAGACTGCAAACAGCAGGAGGTCTTCGTCTCCAGATAATTCTCCTTAACACAACTGAAAGAGTTGTTTTAGCTTATCTTCAGAGATGAAAATGAGATCAGTGTAAGGTGCAACCCTCCCCCACCCCTCACATCCCCATACTATTAGGTGAACTTTACATTTCTTACTCATCATAATCCTTACACCTCTTCCTTGCTAAGCCTATCTCTAGGAGAGGATTATATCTCTTATACAATGGATGTCAGACTGTCATGTGTCTTCTTGGGCAATGAGTGAAGAGGAGAAATGTCAAATACTGCTTCTGAGCATTTATTTGTTTAAAAAATTTTATTGGAGGATATTTGACTTACAATGTTGTGTTAGTTTCAGGTGTACAGCAATGTGAATCAGTTATACATGTATGTATATCCATTCCTTTTCAGATTCTTTTCTCAAGTAGGTTATTTTAGTGTATTGATTAGATTTCCCTGTACTATATAGCAGGTCCTTATTACTTATCTATTCTGTGTATAGTAGTGTGTATATGTTAATCCCAGCCTCCTAATTTATACCTTCCCCCTTACATTTTCCCTTTGGTAACCATAAATTTTGTTTTGAAATCTTTGAGTCTGTTTTTGTTTTGTAAATAAGTTCTTTCATATCATTTTTCCCCATTAAATTCCACTTATTAATGATCTCATATGATGTTTGTCTTCTTCTGTCTGACTTGCTTCGCTTAGTATGATAATCTCTAGATTCATCCACGTTGTTGCAAATGACATTATTTCATTCTTATTTATGATTAATACTCCTTTGTATATATGTGCTACATCTGCTTTATCCATTCCTATGTTGATGGACATTTAGATTGCTTCCATGTCTTGGCTGTTGTAAATACTGCTACAATGAACACTGGGGT
Source organism: Catagonus wagneri (assembly GCA_004024745.2). Classification (NCBI taxonomy): domain Eukaryota; kingdom Metazoa; phylum Chordata; class Mammalia; order Artiodactyla; family Tayassuidae; genus Catagonus; species Catagonus wagneri. The sequence continues at coordinate 2,346,665 of PVHT020004944.1, read as the reverse complement.
GCATTTATCTTTTCGAATTATAGTTTTCTCTGGATATATGCTCAGGCGTAGGATTGCTGGATTATATGGTGGTTCTATATTTAGTTTGTTAAGAAACCTCAATAGTGTTCTTCATAAGGGTTGCACCAGTTTACATTCCCACCAACAAGGTAGGAGGGTTCTCTTTTCTCCACACCCTCTCCAGCATTTATTGTTTGTAGACTTTTTGATGATGACCAATCTGACTGGTGTGAAATGATACCTCATAGTTTTGATTTTGCAATTTGCTAATAATTAGAGATATTGAGCATTTTTCATGTGTCTATTGGCCATCTGTATGTCTTCTGTGGAGAAATGTCTATTTAGATCATCTGACAATTTTTGAGTTTTTTTTTTTTTTTTGTAAAGCTATATGAGGAGTTCCCATCTTGGCACAGCAGAAACGAACCCGACTAGGAACCATGAGGTTGTGGGTTCGATCCCTGCCCCCACTCAGCGGGTTAAGGATCCGACATTGCAGATCCAGCTCAGATCTAGCATTGCTGTGCTTGGGAACCTCCGTATGCCACAAAAAACAAAAAGCTGTATGAGATGTTTCTAGAGAGATTAATTCCTTGTCAGTGGCTTCATTTGCAAAGATTTTCTCCCATTCTGGGGGTTGTCTTTCTGGTTTTTGTTTTTGTTTTTATGGTTTCCTTTGTTGTGCAAAAACTTGAAGTTTAATTAGGTACCACGTTTTGTTTGTTGGTTTGTTTTGTTTTCATTACTCTGGGGTGGATCCAAGAAAATATTGGCTGCAATTTAAGTCAGAGAGTTAAATTGCCTATGTTTTCCTCCAAGAGATTTATAGTATCCAGTCTTATATGTAGGCTTTTAAGTCCATTTTGAGTTTATTTTTGTGTGTGGTGTTAGAGAATGTTCTAATTTTATTTTTACTTTGAGCTGTCCAATTTTCCCACCACTTATTGAAGAGACTGTCTTTTCTCCATAGTATATTCCTGTTTCTTTTGTCATAGATTAGTTGACCATAGTGTGTGGGTTTATCTCTGGGCTTTCTATCCTATTCCGTTGATCTATATTTCTGTTTTTGTGCCAGTACCATACTGTTTTGATGACTATAGCTTTATAGTATAGTCTGAAGTCAGGGAGTCTGATTCCTACATCTCTGTTTTTCTTTCTCAAGATTGCTTTGGCTATCTCTTGTGTTTTCATACATATGGTCTTTTGTGTTTCCATACAAATCTAAAAACAAGTTCTAGTTTGTGAAATATGCTATTGGCAATTTGATAAGGATTGCACTAAGCCTGTAAATTGCCTGAGGATGTATAGCCATTTTGACAATATTGATTCTTCCAGTCCAAGACTATGGCATATCTTCTGATCTGTTTGTATCATCTTCAAGATCCTTCATCAGGGTCTTACAGTTTCAGACTACAGGTCTTTTGCTTCTTTAGGTAGGTTTATTCCAAGGTATTTTATCCTCTTCAGTAGGATGGTAAATGGGATTGCTTCCTACATTTCTCTTTCTGACCTTTTGTTGTTAGTGTATAGAAATGCAAGTGACTTTTGTGTATTAATTTTGTATCTACAACTTTATTGAATTCATTGATGAGCTCTAATAATTTTCTGGTAGCATCTTTAGGATTTTCTGTGTATAGTATCATATCATCTGCAATCAGTGCTAGTTTTGTTTATTTTCCAATTTGGATTCCTTTTATTTCTTTTTCTTCTCTTTTGTAGCTAGGAATTCCAAAACTATATTGAATAAAATTCATGAGAGTGGACATCCTTGTCTTATCATTGCTTCTGACTATTTAAAAGCCTTCATGAGATCACATTATTTCCCTTTTTCTTCACTCATGGGTATGGCAAAGAGTTACCAGAAAAAAGGTATAAGTCCTTCAGTGAAATCTGAATCAGATAAAGTATAAATAAAATTTTGGTATGAGTATAGTTCAAATATTTCATGGACATACTTATACTAAAAATGATAATAATAATGTGTCCGTTATCTGAAATTCAGATCCAACTGAGTGTTTTGTATTTTTATTTGCCGTATTTGGCAATGCTAGTTTTGCAGGATCCCATATAGCAGCAGCTATTTTGATCTATGTTACAGAATAAACCGCAGGTGAGATAAGACCTATGTGTTCTTTGAGACAATGTGAAACATGATCAAGCTTTGTAGTCTCAGCCACTTAGACTTGGAGGTTATTTGTTTCTGAAGCATGACCTATGATTAATAAAATCAACACGCATGCTTCCCTGAGATACTGATGAAGGCTTTAACTAGGAGAAGCTCTGGAACATCCTTCTGGTTCTAGTTGAGTCCCTTCTATGCCACTCATCACATTGGCTTGTATGTCCTCTGCCTCCTGCATTGGTCCAATCCCAGCTATCCCTTGTTGGTTTCATCACTCTTTTTTATCAAAGTCCCTTGTTAATGGCAGCTGTCAGTCTTCCTGTCTGAAACTGACGCGAATTTAATCTTCATGGCACAGATGTTTTTACTCCCCTGACCATACACATTTCATCAGTGATTTTTCTATTACTTTACTTATGTCAGTTAGTCTCTGGTTTCCACTACAGAATTTGGGTACATATTCTGAAAATTCTAGAATGAACCTGTGACCTCTGCAGAAATACTTACTGCAAATGTATTCTGATTATGCAATGATTCACTCATTCCAGAAATGTTAATTGAATCCCACCTGACTGATAATCCCGCAGTAGGGACTGGCCATACTGTGATGAACAGAGCAGAAATGATCATTGGCCAAGTGGAATTTACAGTCTAGAGGGTGAGGAGGAGGCATGGTGTCCCTTGATTTAGGAAAAGAAAAAAAACATAAAGTAGGATTTGGCTGTTTTGGCCTTTTCTTTAGCCGTCATGCCTTCTGATTTACTCACATGCTTGTTTCCTTTAAGATTTACATCTATCATTCATTCTCAAATGTTCCTGCAGCAGCTGTTAGCTAAACTTTTTTATCTTCTGCCTATCTGAGCTTTTTCACTTAACTTTTTAATGCCCCTTTATATAAAATTTATAATTGGTTCCCTTAGGGAGTATACCATATTTTACTCTTGTGTGTGTTAATTCAAATAAAACATTCAACCAAATGCTCACTTTGAGTGGATTCAGGGCAGGAGGAGGGTATAGTAAGAGGAAGTAAAAGGTCTCTTCCCTCAAAGAGTTTACATACAATTTCCCAGGTGGAATTAAAATCGACACCTCTGACACAGTTCATTAACTGTATATAGTAAATGTTAAGGATGTGATTGAAATAATGAGCTACAGGATTTCAGAGAATGAGGAGATCTCTCTGGGATCAATATCCAGGAGGTGGGGACTAAATATGGCCTTGAAGGATAAGAGTTTCACTGGGCTTGGAGGAAGAGGCAGGGCCTCTTGAGCATGAAATCATCACAAAGGAACTTAGTTGACAGTAAGCAGGGAGCAAATTTGTAGAAATGGTGGAGTCCTGCCGCAGAGTTGCTACGGGCTGCTTGTATGAGTCCTAGAATATCAGGCCCATGAGTTTATATTCCAATGATAATGGGATACAAGCAAATTTGAACCAGATGATGAATAAGAAAGGCTAATTTTCTTCTTCTTTATAGCTATTATACTTGTGACCTTTTTAATGAGATAGCATCTAGACTTTACATATCTTTGCCTGTGGGGATCTATGTGTGTGGCAAAAGGATAGTAGCACAGGAATGGAGAGCTAGTTTGCAATGTTTGGCTTTTAAACTGTTCTTTACTTGAAGCTACCACATTTTGCTCCCATGGGTCTGCAAAGGCAGAAAGTATTTATAATACATATCTTAACTGCAGGTGACAAAATTCGACTTGAAAAGCTTACAGAAATGGGAAAATAATGGGACTTCCCATGGAGTACAAGGAAATTTAAGCCATGGCAAGATCAGGGATGCAGTTGGTCTCAGAAACAACCAGAGCTATCAGGGAATAGAAGAGTGTCTTTATGTCTGGCCAAGATACCTTTTTATTCATCTGTTCCATTTTTCTTTTTGTGTAAACCTGCTGGCTCCATTTCATGGCATAACATTGGCCACTGAGGAGCTCCCAGGTTAATTTACATTTGACATCTTCAGTTACAAGAGAGATTGCCAAAACGCTCACTTGAAAATTCAAAATATCAAGGAAGGAATTCAGTAGCCCAGTTTGGATCAGAGTCTTACTGCTGAGCCAATCAACTGTAACCCAAGGGTAAAGTATATATTGCATAAAATAATTACTCCCATGATAACCATGTGGATATGAAGATGATGTCCCTAGAAAAGTTAGGGACAGGCCACATACTCCAAAAATATGTATCTCATACATAGAGTGACAATTCTAACCATATTTTTATTTTATTTTATTATTATTTTTTAAGGCCTCACCTGAAGCACATGGAAGTTCCCAGGCTATGGGTCAAATTGGAGCTGCAGCGGCCAGCCTACACCACAGCCGCAGCAAGGTCAGATCTGAGACATCTCTGTGACCTCCACAATAGCTCACGACACCACTAGGTCCTTAACCCACTGAGCTGGGCCAGGGATCGAACCCACATCCTCATGGATACTAGTCGGGTTCATTACTGCTAAGCCATAACAGGAACTTCTCCAACCATATTTTAAATACACTGTGTAGCTTTAACTCAAAGGACATCTGTTAAACATGAATGCTAAATCACTATCCAAAGCTTAGCCCACACTGAGGCAGTTCTGATGGATTACCAAAGTCACACAGTCTCCCATCTTGTAGTCCTGCTATCTTTAAGGGCCTGGGTTTCATCTCTAATGTGAAGACAAAAAGCAAACCAAAAACACAACACACCGGTTGAGAAATGACTTATGATGAAATAGCCCTGAATAGATATGGATCTGGGTCAATGGCTTCTGAAGAACTAGAAGGGTCCCTTCAAAACAGCCTTAGCCATGTGTTCATTGGTCAGTCTGGGCACATGATGTAATTACCTTTCTGACCTGCAGAGAACAGATAGTGACATCAGCTATGACTGTACATGGCCTGATGCCATTGCAAAATTGATTGCTTTAACCAGCACACATGGAAAAAACACTGTGGAGATGATCACAAATGGGAATTTAAAGTCTTTTCAAGCTACCATTAGAATTTGTCCTTATACGAAAATTTGCGGAGGATAAATTTTCTTAGGAATTTGAAATGGAAAATGTCAAGTTTGGTATGTACCTATTTGCATGTGTGCGTGCTCTTGCACTGAGCCTTTTGCTTTACTGCACCAGGCATTTTAACTGAAACGTAAATTCTGAAAGTAAGGACCCTATCCAAAACTTTGGCTACAAATCACCCCCTCCCTATGACACACCTCACTACGCCCACTTAGCAATTATGCCTAGAACATTGCCTTGACTCAGGAATTGTTCAATGAATATTTATTGGTAGATTCATAACATGAAACATTGTAAGAAGAATCCTCCAATGATCATCTGCAAGGTGAGTTGGATAGTGGATGGAAAAGAGAGTAACTATAGCAAAATATATTTGGCATAGCTTATTAGTCTGCATACATATTGATAGGGACTGCTACAGTGTGATAGCAATGGATATGAAAAGAAAGAATTGTTTTTCAAAAATATTATGAAGAAAAGAAATGAAAAGAGTTAGAAATTGTTTGGAAGACAGTAAGATGTAAAAAGAAATAAGAAAAGGCAATGTGAGTTTTTTAATCCAGGAGAATCAGAGTTAAATCTGGATGGAGATCTGGGGAAGAGATAGGTTTCAGGAGATTAAAGAAATGTTTAAGTGAAAATATCTAATAATATTTTATTAGTTAGGCCAAGTCGTCTTCCAAAAGAAAGCTACAAGATGCTTTACAGTAGATTTCAAGTCAAACATGCCTGACACTAAAGATCAAGTCTAGGTGAATTACCATCTAAGATGATAATCAAGGCCATAAGATCTTATGCTTAAAAATTCAAAGCAAATTTTATTTATACTATCATCATCTTTTAAATTTACATATATAAATGGGGCTGGAAAAAGTTCCATATACCATAGACTTGCATGTTGGTATAGAGGAAAGAATCTGGAATCAGAGTTCAAAGATATGGATTCTTATCTCTGCCACTGAATAGCTATGTGATGTTGGACAGTCATATCCTTGCTAGATTCACTGTCCAGCTGTAAAGAGGGGGATGCTGAGGATGTTTGAATAGGTGTTCTCCAAGTTTGCTTCCAGGTCTAAATTCTAGGACTCTATTCTCATTCTAAACTTGCAGACGTGGCTTTTAAGTTCTGTTATTATATATTTTTAACTTAATAGAAAGCTGATGATTTTGTTAATCTAGAGGTGTTGCAGAGCTAGGACTCAATTCATAAGCAGAATGAACAACTTTGGCCAGGATGGTGGTTTAATAATTGCCTTTTTGCTTATAGTAATCCAAAATGGCCATCCATTTGTCTGGTCTGTCATGAGTATAGTGGTAGGTGATTTTGCAATATTTCCTGATGTTTTACCTATAATAGCCTAACTTGGCATGATGATTCTGTCCCTCATAACAATTTGGCAATCTCTGGAGACATTTTTATTGTCACAGCTGGAAAGGGAGTGCTACTAGCATCACATGGGGGCAGAGGCCAGGGAATCTGCTAAATGTCCTACGAGGCACAGGAGTACCCCTCCCCTCCCCCAACAAAGAATTATCCTTCCAAAATGTCAATAGTGATAAGCCTGATAAATCATTTCTCTCATTCCATACTTTCTAAGTCCATTACAAACCAGCCTTAAAAACATCATACTGTATAACCACTTCATGGATGTCTTGTCCACAGTCTCTCCCAAGTCCAGCCTTGCAAAATGGGGTGGCAGGGCACACCTCCTTGTTTTTCCCGATTTCTGCGGAGGGGAAGAGGGGGCGGATTGAGAAATGGACCTCCAAGATGACTTTACACTTGTGTCTGAACTCACAGACACAAACTAAGTGCTTAAATTACATTTCAAAAGGAGTTTGAAGTCAGTGGAAGAGCAGGCTTCTTTTTCTTTTTCCCTACCGCATTTTTCACTTCCGGACAGGTTATTTTGGCAAGTAGAAACTAAGAATTGTAGGAGAAGCTAATGAATGTATTCAGGAAGCACCGTGTGAAATTAGTAGCCCAGTTTTAAAAAGTAACTCTCTTAGATAAAGCTTATAAAAATTGATTAACAAGCTAGTAGAGGCTATTGAAAGGACACGCTTTCACATTTATTTAGAAAACAGCTTTAAATTATTATGAAAGCTTATCCGAATTCTGAATTAGCACACATTTAAGTACTTAAGTGTTCTTTCTTCTCCTAATGTTCCACTTTCAGTTTCTTCACATTTGATTCACAATTATATTATCTGGAAAGCAGAAAGAACCAGGAGGCGGCAAACTTGGGCTGGTGATAAAGCGATCTGTGTTACCCGCTCCATTTGTCTTTTCCTTTCTTCCCTTTTTGTTGTTATTATTTATTGGCCTTTTGCCTGCAGCTAGACATGGGTTTTAAATGTAGACTTTATGATGTTTGTGAGTCAATCTAGAGAAGGCAGAGTATTTCTAGGGCAGTACAAAATATAAGTATTCCTGAATTTTAATTTTAAGCATTTTAGCATACATATGCAATAGAGTTTATTTATTGAATTTGAAAAATTAATTCCCTACAATCCTGAGTGTATTTAGTTTCGTCTGCCCCTGGGTTTGTACATACTGGTGTTTTTTTCCTTTTTAATATTTCAACAGGTGAGGTTAGCAAGACAGCTGATGATGCTGTTTTACACCTAGAGGTATTATGGAACCAGGACTGCATTTGTAAGCGGAACAGACAACTTTGGGGGATGGTTTAATAATTGCCTTTGGTAGAACTTGTCTCACATTCATTAAAAAGTCCAGGCAAGGCTGCTTCCTTGATCTTCATTTCTTTTCAGTTGCCAAGCGAACAAACAAACACAAATCCCTTCCTGAAAACTGCTTAGATAGCTAACCTAGAATATCTTTGTCTAGGGTGGAAGTTACACATCTCAAATATCTCAACATTTAGATGTTAGAGCTTGGCAGACATTTGGGTAATTGCTGGAATGTGTGATTTGTCTGCTTTTCTTGCTTTTGAAAGCGTTTAAAATAGTCTAGTATTTTAACCTTTCTGTACTGTCAGATTAAGATTTCACTCTTAAAAATATGTTTTGTGTTCTTTCCCTTGGTGAATGAAAAATATCGTGTTGTCTAATATCTTTGATGCAGGAAATGCCTAGAGAATAATTAATATAAAATTTCATTATTTTATTATTTAGGAAATGATAAGCAAATACTAAACCTCTGTCTAGTTTATAATTACAGATATTAAAATCCATCTGTCTTTTTTCCTCATTTATTTTGATAACTAGATCCAAAATTAGACTTGCAAAAGTCACATATATGAACCCCACAGAAATGTATCTTGTATAGAAAGGAGATAGCAAGTATTCACTTTTGCCTGTCAAGGAATGCCCATAAGAATTGTTGGTAGGCAACTAAATGCGGAGGTAAGTAATAAGCGGGTATTGACTTCTGTTGAGATCAATATCAAGATTTGTTGACCCAAAGAGGTTAAGATTGACTGAAGAGTGGGACAATAAATCTTGTTATTGACTAGAAAGGAGAAGTCAATATACGTATTATTATAAACATTTTTCTTTTAGTGTAGATGATAGGGGTGGAGTCATTTTTGAGACCTAAAGTGTATATAGCCACATTTTGTTTATATCATGGTGGACCACATGGGCTTCTTGACTTAAACTAAAAACGTATTTATTCACATGACATCGAAAACGTTCCTAGATTATTGGTGGTGATGTCACTCATCCTTCTCCCTGTACCAGGTCTCTTATCTTGAATAATTTTAAACTGAAATCTGGAATGCCCAAACATGTATGATGAATTTATTTTTTGAAAGGAAAAAAGGGAGAAAAGAATTATTTTTTCCCCTAGATTATGGTTCAGGTTCTTTCCAGATCTCTGAATACTGCTTCAGCTGTGCGTGTACAAGCATGTGTATTTTTGGGTAGGCATGCCTGTGTTCTGTGAGGCCACCCAATATTCTTTCATTCTCAAGCCAAAGAGAGACTTCCTTCCAGGCTGCCCATTCCCATCCCTCTGCTCCTCCCTTGAGTTAGTATACTCACTGTGGAGCTTTAAAAGCACGTCAAGATTAAGATAAGTTTAAAATGTATAGTGAAAAGTAATTTTTTCTGAAGCCATGAAATATATGCAAGGTGGTGTTACTAGGTCACTTGTGAGTTTGTCTATTCACCACCACCAAGCACTCCTGCATAACCCAAGTAGCGATTTTATTTTACTATAGTTGAGAGGAGTGGAAGTGGAAAATGGTTTTCCATTGTTCCAAATAGCTCTCATGTTAATAAGAAATCAAACTGTACATCCAGGCTGAACAGAGCTTGCTGGGTTACACTAAGGCCCTATTTGTCCAGTAGCTTTGCCTGCACTGATCTGTACACATGGATCAGGAATGCGTGAAATCCTGGAGGAATATTTAGCCAAGACACTGATGTTTCAGACTACTGGCCCCAAATTCTTTCATGTGATATGAATTCACCATCTTACCTTCATCCCCAGCCTCTTTGTGATACGGAAGGAAAAACGCAGAAGTTTCTTTTCTTTCTAAACCAGCTCCCCAAAGATGGTACTTTACAAGCAATATTCAAATCCATAAATGCTCAGAAATCAGCAAGTTAGGGATGAAACATGAAAGATGCCTTCAATGCCTAACACTACGGGGTGTCTCCAATTCCTCAATACACCCCATTGTGCCTCGCGGCTGGAGAAAACGCTGCACAACCCATTTCCTCCGTTAACTGTGAATTTCCTCGCTTCTATGGGTTTAGATTTTAATGGTTGAATTACATTTACATCTACTTGTGCATTTGCCATCAGCAGCCAAGTTCCTGCCTAAAATTTTTACTAACTTTGAGAACAAGTTTCTTATAAACAACATCATTTGGTTTCTATATATAAATTCACAAAACAGCTCTTAAGCCCTGAGAAGCTTCAGGCTAACTCTCCTTATTAAATGACAGGTCATCCTGGCTATCTATTGTTTTTGTTGTTGTTTTTTGTTGTTGTTTGGGGGTGTGTGAGTTTTTTTTTTTTTAATAGTAGCTTATTTTTTAAATTGAGGTACAGTTGATGTCCAATATTATATGCTACAGGTGTACGATATAGTGATTCACAGTTTTTAGAGGTTACACTCCATTTATAGTTATTATAAAATGTTGGCTATATTCCGTGTTGTAAAATATACCCCTATATATTATTTTATGCATAACAGTTTGTACCTCTTAATCTCTTACTCCTTTATTTCCCCTCCCTTCTTACCCCTCCCCACTAGTAACCACTAGTTGTATTTGTGAGTCTGCTTCTTTTTTATTACATTTGCTACTTTGTTGTATTTTGTTTAGATTCTACATAAAGTGATATCATATAATATTTATCTTCCTCTGACTTATTTCACTTAGTATAATGTCTTCCAAGTCCATCTGTGTTGCTATAAATGGCAAAATTTCATTATTTTTTATGGCTGAGTAGTATTCCCTTGTATATGTTCATAACACTTATTCTTTAACCATTTGATATACAAGCACTTCAATTTCACAGCACCTTTGTTTGCAATTGCCAAGATATGTCTAGTCATTTTAAGAGCTTTACAGTAAGTCATAGCTCAAGACAAATAGGTAATTAGACTGCAGTAATTCTAAAACAATGGAAATGTGTCAGGATTTTGCTTAGCTAAAGATACCAATCGATTGGATTAAGCTTTAGAATTTGTGGTCTTTAGTGAGAAGGAAGTAGTTCTATGATGAGAACATACCCAAGTGGTACTAAAGAGACATCTAATCATGTTCTTGTGTGTTGATAATATTTTATAAATGAGTCCACGTTCATACACCAAAATGTCTGCATTCTCACCATAAACTTGAGAAAGTACAACACAAGGCAAAGATGTAGTTAGAGCTTGGCTCCAATCCAGGCTTCAGGTCTCATCAAAAATTTGTTTTTAACCTAACCAACCCTGTTATACAAGTTCTGCCTGTCTATCTATCTGTCTGTCTGTCTATCTATCTATCTATCTATATGAATTTCCTACAAAAATTAAGAAATTTCAATTTGAATCCTTGCTAGTGATTACAGCTAAAATGTTCAGTCTTACCCTTTGCCTCATGCATATTCTGTATGTAAAGATGAGAAAGGGATACAATCTAAGCCCTTTGTCTTTTAATAATGGTAGGTTTACAGGAGCCACCAAACTTTCTCACTCATTCTACCATCTAACTGGTCAAAGTCCATCATGGATACCTGCTGGTGGGGCTTCCACCACTGGAAAAGCCACAGGAGGTGAACAGGATTATGCCCATAGATGTGAAAAAGGCATTGCCTCAAAAAAAATTTTTGAAAATTCACAGAGTTGATTTCACTACCTTCTGAAACCCAACCTAATCATCAGAAAAGGCATTTCTTAAGGCGTAAACCTAAGTATAGGGTGATTTGGAGAGGAGACAGCAGCAAAAAATATTTTGCAAGTTGGAAAACAGATGAATAAGTGGTAAAAGAGTTTGGAGATCTGAAAAAACAGAACAAAACAGAAAGAATTTAAACTGACAGCGGAGAAAGCTGAAGTCCAACACACTTTATACTGTAGAATTCCCTGAAGGCTCAGCCCTTCTGAAAATATGGAAGGAGGTAGGGGAGACTCTGATAAGAAGGGCTGATTGAAAGCCTAATAGTCAGATCCCCTTCCCAAGACTTTGCAGTTGAACATCTGCTCCTCTCTCACTGCAGTGAAGGATCGAAATTTTACTCCCTGGAGACAATCAGACAGAGGGTCTCCATACTGGGGGAAGAGTCTTGAGGTTCTATCCTAAAAATAGGAAGCATTTGTGAATTTCTTTGTAGGATCCCTGAAATCCGTGATGTAATTCCCCTTTGTGGTTCCCAGAACACGGACAGCCAGACCTTCACCAGAGGGAGAAAACTGGAGCATCTTCCCTGCAGACTTTGCCCCAAAAGAAAGACAAAGTTCCTCAACTGGACGGCCTGCGCAGATCCCCTGCAACAAATACCCTGGTGGGCTCATCTCACACTGTGAACTTCTGATCAAACCATTTTTAGCCATTCTTTTTTTGTTGTTTCCTTTTTTTAGGGCTGCACCTGTGGCATATGGAATTTCCCAGGCTAGTGGTCAAATTAGAGCTACAGCTGCTGACCTACACCACAGCCACAGCAACGTGGGATTCAAGCTGTGTCTGCAACCTATACCACAGCTCATGGCCACGCCAGATCCTTAACCCACTGAGAGAGGCCAGGGATCAAATCTTCGTCTTCATGAACACTAGTCAAGTTCCTTACGAGTTCGTTACCACTGAGTCACGGGAATGCCTTTAACAGTCATTCTTAAAGCTGAGTCATCAAGGATTATCAGACAATGGCAAATTGTAGGGAAATACGGCATCCAAAACAAGCAAAATTTAGAAACTACTTAGAAGAAGCAGAGACATTGAAAAGATAGGAGAACTTGAAGAGAAAAAAAAAATCCCTATAATTAATCATCATTAGCAATATAAGTAAATTATTACTATCATGGAAGAAAAAGAGAGTTTTTTTGTTTTATTTTGTTTTTGTTTTTAGGGTTGCACGTGCAGCATATGGAGGTTCCCGGGCTAGGGGTCCAATCAGAGCTACAGCTGCCGGCCTACACCACAGCAACGTGCCATGTCTGTGACCTACACCACAGCTCAGAGCAATGCCAGATCCTTAACTCACTGAGTGAGGCAAGGGATCAAACCCGTAACCTCATGGATTCTAGTTGGGTTCGTTACTGCTGAGCCATGATAGGAACTTCGAGAACTGTTTTTAAAAAGACATTTTCAAAAAAGAAAAGTAAGCCCTTGGAAAGTAAAATTATTTTAGAGGGAAACAAAAACCCAATAGAAGAATTAAAAGCTAAAGATGAGGAAATCCCTTGGAAGGTAGCCAAAAAGGAAAACAAGATGGAAAATAAAAAAGATACATAAAAATCCCTAATCCAGGAGGCCCAATACTCATATTCAATAAGAAGTGCTATAGAAACTGCTTGCATACATGGTTTTGCCAAAATGAAAGGAGAGAGAGGGAGGGAGGGGGAAGAAGGAAGGAAGGGTATTTCTGTAATTTTCCTTTATATACTATTCCCCAGCCAATTTCTGTGACACTGTAAGGGCTGGCCTGGAGCTAAGATTCATAGGCTTTTTACTGAGGATTCTTCAACAAGGAAACTGACCTCATCCACTCAAATCTCTGTGAACTGAGTTTTATGACCACACAAAATAATACCTTGACTTACAAAATGCTTTAATTTTAAAATTTCTAAGGGTTCATTTTTAGGTTTTTCTTTATCAGGTTTACTTCTTTTTTAAAAATAGCTTTGTGGAGGTATAATATATAATCAACTGCCCTTCATATGGCTATTCTAATATATACACTTTGATGTATTCAAAGTGTACAATTTGATCAGTCTTGACATGTGTATGGACCAATGAAACCATTGCATTCACGAGCAAATCCAGTCACCCCAAAGTTTCCTTTTGTCCCTACCTGTCTCTCCCTCTCCCCAGACCTGCTTTCTATCACTATAGATTTGTTTGCACTTATTATCCAGAGTTTCATGTTAAATAGATTCACAATGTGTTCCTTTTTGTCAGTCTTTTTTTCATTCAGCAGAACCAGGACTCATCCATGTTGTACTTCTCAGTATCTCATTTTTTTTTCAGAGCTGAGATGTATTTCACTGCACATATTTATGATAATCTGTTTATCCATTCACTCGTTGAGCAACATTTCGGTTGTTACCCATTGGAGGCATTACAAATAAGGCTGCTGTGAACGTCGCATATAAGTTTGTACTAACACGCTTCCCGTTGGGTAATAGCCACAAATGGAATGACTGGATTGTGTGGGAGGAGTATAGTTAGCTTTCTAAGAACTAACATACTAGTTTCTAGAGTGGCTATATCATTTTGCCCTCAGAGTATATGAGCGTTCTAGCAGTTCCAGACCCCTGCAACACTTTTTTAATATCAGTCTTTTAGCCATTTATTAGATCTTTTAAAATTTCCCTCATAACATGCACACTGTTGATTGCTCACCCAAGGCTGATTTCCTGAATGCCGCCCCCCCACGCCCAATGCAGAGAACGATCCTAACTTTCCCATTCTCCCTTGTGGTTAAAACCTGTTAGAAATTGAGATTGACAGGAAAATCTTCTGGGAAGCTTCTGAGAAGGGTTTCTTTCTCTAAGTATAATAAATATAATAATAATACTAATAAAGATACACCAAGAGAGGCACTCATTCTCATCGCTAGAAGCGATTATGTAAGGATAGGATGCTTAAAGCACGACAGCTGTTTTGCTTACCTTCTGTTTCAAGTTCTAGATCCTCTCCTCACTTCTCCATTCTGCTCCCTGGGAGGCTGACTAATCAGGACAAGTTCAAGCACCGCCTTGCTGGCTGACACCGTGTTGGACTGAACCAGTGAGGGGCTCTGGCCAGGGACTGGAGGAAGAGAGGACAGAGAGGGAAGTAGTGGTCCCTCTGCTTCCCTTCCTGCAGCGTCCCCTCATGGCTGGGTCTTCGTGCTGGAAGTCACATCTCTTTTCAGGTTAGCTTCTCTACGGTCTCTTCCTTCCTGGTTCTCAAAGCTGCCCGGGCCTCTGCCCCGTGTGCCTAGGGATGGGGACAGCCCTGCTGTTAGCAGCCAGCCCCGTGGCAAACAGCACCATTCCTGGGTTGCCTGTAATCTTTCCACATTTTTGTATATAATCTGGAGCTATCCTAATTTGAGGGTCACCTATTTTTCCTGGGGCCTCTTCTTATTCAACTTCTGTCTTGAGACAGTGAGGGACTAGCCTGAATTTAAAGGCCAATAATGAATGAGAAAAGTTGGAAAACACCCAAGCTATGTTTTTGCAACTCTAAATTAATCAACCTTGGAACTTACAACCAAACTACTTATTTGTTACATAGGACAGAATTATAAATATAGTTATAAATACTATAAATCCCTTCTGATTCTGATCGGTTTTCGTAACTGGAAGATTGAGCTTATGTTTGGTGACTTGGACATCTCATTCACCTCTCTCTAGTCCCAGCCTGTCTGCAGTGGTCTCATGCGCCTGCTTTTCTCATCTTCCTTTGTTCTCATCTGCCTTCCGGGCTGTCGGAACTGGAATCTTAGATTCTGACCACTTGATCCTGGGTTACTCTGAAACATCAATGCTGTTGGACTCCTCCCCAGAGGGAAGGAACTCCTTAGGTGACAGAGAATCTCTGGCCCCATATGTTTCCTTCTTCGGGAATCTCTAACTAGCAGCTTATAGTTACTTTTCTTCTCCCTATAGGCATCCTTTGCTGTTACCCCTGGCCACCACTACAATTAATTTAACTGGTGATTAGATTAAATACCTTTGCTTTGAGGAATGTAATTACGTGCACATGTACATATGTACACCAAAGCCATTCAAAGGAAGTAGCAAGTAGTAACAGACTTCCCCGAGCAGATGAAGGTCAAGGATGCTCGGGTTATGAGACCAATCTTTTTTTTTTTTTTTTTTAGTGTTTTGATGCCCATGACATAATGGCTATGATTACATATCCCATCTGGTCACTAAAAATCGTTCATTCAGCTTGCTAGCCTGTATCTCCCCAGCCTCACTCTTGATGAAGAAATTATCCTCTCTAACTACTTAGGATGATGTAATTGTTTCATCGGCAGCATTTTTTACAAATTAAAAACAGAGAATTAATTACAGATACATTTAGGATAATCAAATGCATAGTGTTAATATGTATGAGTTAAGGAAATACACTTGGCTTTTGAGTATTTACGTTTAAAATATTTTAGTCTATTAGAAAACAGGTAAAATTTGTGATCCAACTTAAAATGTATAAGTAGCAATTGATTTAGGCCTATGCAATTAACTAGAAATTTTATTTAGTTTATATGGCAATTACAGTAAGTGTATGAGGTATTAAAACATTTAAGAAAACTTAAGGTTCACATTATTTCTAGGTTTAATTTATCAGCGCCTTGAGAGGTATTTTAAGCATTCTGGAAAGTTTGTTTTAAATCACACATTTGAAGTATCTAAATAAGTCAAATATATTTAATTTATAAATTTAGTTTAAAATGTTCAAAGGAGTTTAATTAACTTAGTTTGTAAATGGGACTAAACATTAATCAAAGGTCTCAGAAAAGTGATTGCTAAATTTGCTAGACTTATAAATATAAGATTATAGAGGAGCTAAGTTTTCAAAATTTTACATCTAATAATTCAAATATATTTTCAACCATACTCAACCTCTGAATTATCTTCCCTGTACACAAAATCTGCCCTTGAAAATACAGACATTGACAAAGCAAAACAGGCCTGAAAGGAGGAAAAAATTGACATTGATAAAGCTGGCATGTGAGAAGATAGAGAAGCATAAAATTACTGTGATACTGAAGACCTCCTAAGACTATTGCATACTGCAAATGTCTTCACAACTCAGCTTCAGGCAATTTTCATAGTATTAGTACGTGAGGAGCAGAAGTGGGTAGTTATCACAAACTGGGGCCTTCAAGTCAGATCCATGAAGTTTGTACTCCATGTACCAGCTGCAAGATTCTGGACAAATGCTACTTTCTAAGATGCATTTTCCTTATTGGAAAACTGGAGATATCAATAGCTCATAGTCATAAGTTGTTGAGAGATTTGAGTGAGGTAGTGCTTACAGAGTACTTAGCAGAGTACCTGGCATCAAAGTAAAGACTAAATAGATGTTAATTAGTCCTGTCTCCTCCAGGATTGCTCTCACCCTGGTTTTCAAATAAATGCCCTTAGAAGCATGCCTGATAATTGCAAATTCATTGAAATCCTGTCTAGAAAGTTATGTACCTAGTAGTGGATAGAGAGAGGAGGGAACAGCTTTGTTTCCTGGGGAACAGAAACCACAACAATCAAAGATAAAAAGTATGATTATGTTTATCAGTGGTAGCAACTTGTATTTGTCTTCTGATAAAAATGCTTACACATTCATCCTCAAAGGAATGATGGTTTTATAAGTGTGCTCAATAAGTTTATGACCTATTTAGTTTAGCACCTGCCCAGGTGTACTATTATAAAATGAAGCAAGAAAAGAATCATCGTATCAGTACTCAAAATCGTACTTTTAAAAATACTTAATGCAATATTTTTATAATAACAGAAAAAATGAGTCAAGTTATAACGATAGCTGATTTATTAAATAAACAGATATATCTATAAATGAGTACAGTATTCAGCCATGAGGATGAATTACGGAAATTTATATAGGTTATCAGTAAAATATGTTTACAATATGCTGATGAATACATTTTAAAACCAAATTGCAAAGATTATATATAAAAAGTTCATTTTTTTTGTTAAAATGGGAGTGTACAGATATATCTATAGAGTATATAAATGCATGGAAATGAACTAGATCTGGTTACATGCACTGTTGGCAAAAATTTTAACATCCATGTCTGTGAGGTTGTAAAGAAAGGTCTCCCTACATTATTTGCTGACAAAGGAATTGCTACAACAACCCAGAAAGTAATGCAACGGCTTCTGTTGAAATGTTAAATAAGAAATCCTACTTTTGGGAATCAAAATAAATAAAAATGCCAGCATAAACAAAGATAATTTTTAGCACTTTTTTGGTGTTAGCAAAAAAGAACTACTTAGAGGCTCTTCAGTTGTACCTTGGAAACGATGCTGTGAAACTTCCATGAGTAGGTTATGAAAGACACTCACTCTTCCAACTTATTCTCTATTGGATCAATTACCCAAGGGAAAGCCAGTCACCATGGCATAAGGACACTCAAGCAGCCCTCTGCAGAAGTGAACACATAAAGAAATGGATGCATATTTTCAATAGCCAGAGAGGAACTAAGGCCACCAGCCGCTAGCTAAATGAGTAAGCTGCTTTGGGAACAGATCTTCCCACCACCTCAGTCAAGCCTGCAGAAGACTGCAGACCCAGCCAACAGCTTGATTGCAGCCTTACGAGAGACCCTAAACCAGAACAATCCAACCAAGCTTCTCCCAGATTCCTGACAATCATGAGATAATAAATACTTGCTGTTTTAAGTCGCTACAAAAACTGTGCACATACAACCAAACATTTTACTACTAAGTGAAAAAGAATGATTTAAATGCATACATATGCGTGCATATTTATATATGTAAATTTAACTGTAATAGTATCAAAAATATAAGATTATAGAATAATGCATATAGTATGACTCGATTTTTACTCAAAAAACCTAAAATTATCTATTTGTGTATATACATTTGTTTGAGTATAGAGGAAAGTGCTAAATGATTCCTACCAAACTGCTAATATTGATTACCTCAGTAATGTGGGAAAATGAAAATTATAAGCTTTTTCTTGATCTACCTTAGTACTATTTACATCATATGAAAGGATGTACTGTTTTTATAATTTTTAAAAATATATGGAACTAAAAGAAAGTAGGAAAATCAGTAGTTTTTATCTAGGTACTAGAATTTTAATTTCTTTCTTTCTTTTTTCTTTTTTGCTTTTTAAGACCACACCTGTGGCGTATGGAGGTTCCCAGGCTAGGGGTCAAATCAGAGCAACAGCTGCTGGCCTACATCACCACCACAGCCACAGCAACGCAAGATCTGAACCGCATCTGCGACTTACACCACAGCTCACGGCAACGCCAGATCCTTAACCCACTGAGCGAGGCCAGGGATGGAACCCATAACCTAATGGTTCCTAGTCAGATTCATATCCACTGTGCCACGACGGGAACTCCTAGAATTTAAAAAAAAATTTTTTTTTAATTTTTTATATTTGCTTTTTCTTTCTTTTGTGTCTAATTTTGGCAATGATGAGATTAATTTAGTTTTAAAATGTTTTCAATAAATCATAAAAATTGAAAGTAAACTGTAAAATACTCTTTGGTATGCACGCATCTTTTCGAATTATGGTTTTCTTTGGACATATGCCCAGGAATGGAATTGTTGGGTCATGTGGTAGTTCTATATTTAGTTTCTTTAGGGAACCTCCACACTGTTCTCCATACTGGTTGCACGAGCTTACATTCCCACCAGCAGTGTAAGGAGGGTTCCTTACTATGTGGAGTCTAATAAAAAATAAACAACTGCTACGAAAGAACTTACAAAACAGAAAAAGACTCAAAGATTTCAGAACCGAACTTAAGGTTACCAAAGGGGAAATGTGGATAGGAGGAGGTTGGGACTGACATATACCCATTACCATATACAAAATGGATAGATCACAAGGCCCTTCTGTAGCGCACGGGGAAATCTACTCAACACCGTGTAATAGCCTATAGCGGAACAGAATCTGAAAAGGAACTGATCTACGTATATGTGTAACTGATTTACACTGCTGTACACCTGAAACTAATACAACTTTGTAAGTCCACCCTAGACCCATAAAATTTAAAAAGTAGAAAACGTAAAAGATAAAAGACCCTTTGGAATATAAACAAAGAACGATTGCTCTCAGTGGAGCTTCACTCACAAACCTGATTATGAAGTTTGCTCAGTGCTCTTTAAAAGGTGAAACGCCTGTTAGACCCCTAGCCTGGAAACCTCCATATGCCGCAGGTGCGGCCCTGGATAAGGCAAAAAAAAATAAAATAAAATAAAATGTGAAACTCATCCAGGTGCTTTTCATCAGACTAGTGCAGAACATTTTCAGTCTATGAAGTGATATATCTTTAAAGCATTCTTTCTATTTTGATGGGAAAGATGACGGTCAACTTGTATGTCTGAGAAATACAGTTGCCAAAAAGTGAAAAGGATCACCCAGGATTATCTAAGAATAAACCGGGAATAGGGCACATCTCTCCAGTTCTGTGCCAGTCGGCTGACTCTTATCCCTAGCAACACAAATTGCTACCAGAATTAAAATAAATAGAACCAAAAGAAATTTTTGTACGTTTAAACAGAGCTGGGATAAAACCAACAAACACCAAACCTCTTTGGTCACATTACATCAGTGATTTTTGTCATCATGGCAGACAATGTGCATGAGATACAATGGCCATCCCTTTGACAACAGACTGCTGAGCTGGAATTCTGCCTCACTTCCATAGCAGTCTGCAGCTTTACCTAGAAAACCACATGATGGGGCTTAATCGCCTCTTGTTTCTCTTTTCTCTCTGCCTTGGTAGAATTAGATTCTTCAGGTCAACGCAATGCACCAAACTGAACTTTAAAGATATAAGTATCCTTACATCTCTTAAATGAAAAATTTGTTTTGGAGAAGATGGCAGAAAAGAGTTGTCAACCTTGACCCGCTCTGCCAAGCCAATGTGTTTGACTCACAAAGGCAGCCATTAAAGCGAGAGGAAAGTGATGCATAATATATGTGTACATAAAAATGTTCAAGTATCATGTCCCTAACAGATAAGTACAACTTTAATGAAATTTTGTAATTCATTTTTTTCCTAAAAAAGATGGAAATCTGCTTTATTTTTTCTTTTTAATGAGTTTATTTCCGGGACTGATTCAAACTCATATTTTTCCGAGGCTCCAAATGGCGATGCGTTATTTGCTTTGGTTGACAAATCATTTCCATATTTTGGATCTATTTAACTCTCACTACAACATTGTAAGGCCAGTTTTCAGTTTTGTTTAACAGAGGCAACAGTTCAAGTGCACAGAAACCGAGTGATTAATTGGTAGCCATCCAGTGGCACAAATGCGACTCAAAGTTAGGTCCTTTTTCACTCTCTAAATGCTGTACACTCTTCTTCTCCTCTGCATCTTCCTGCCTCCTATGCCTCTTCCTCTTGTGGGCTTTGAATGATCCCTAGGAATACCTCGGCCCCACTTCCCCTCTGAACACCACCCCCAAAGTCTACGATGGAAAAGCCAACACATGATTCAAATGAACACGGAGCTCCAGCACAGCAGCTGGCTCACACCTTTGATATGCGTGCGATTTTCAGTCTACACCCATGACCTAAGAGAGAGGCTCATGGGAAATGGGTGCCTCACTCCAGGATGAGTTTGGGTAAATAGAAAGGCCAAGGAGGTGCCTGACTATAATAACCGGGAGATCAGGAGCAAGATTTATTAACCTGAGAGAGAAATATTGACTGAAAATTTGGACAGTTCCCCTTTTTCTTCCCAGAGACCTGGTAAATTACTCTGACAGCCACTCAGACACTGGAAACTCAGAATTTCCCTCCAGTTTGATGTCCATCTTTGGTTATAGACCTCCTGAGGAAGGAAAAATCTTTGTACTCTATGTTAGAGGGATATTTTAAATCCCACTAATTATTGCTTCATTTTTATCTATTCTAAGACTCACTGGCCAGAAGCATTTTATTATACAGTAATAGGTTTTCACATCCTGAGGGCATTTTTTTTTTTTTTCCCCTGTGGTCTGCAGTGTCTGGCTGTGAGTCTACATTTCAATTCCTCGCATGTGGTAGTTTCTCTTCTTTCCCCTGCTAGTTTTCTCTCATCCTTAAACAGTGGTGCGCCTCCACTGGGAACCCCTCTTAGGCTTGCAAACGGTGCAGGTGATGTGTTGGGACAGGTGAGTTCCGAAAGCCCCTCGTTGTGACGTGTGTATCACTAAGTCATAGTAAACTCATTTCTCCTCAGATGAGTTATTCACAGAGTCCCCGAGGCTTGCTTTGAGTTGTTGAGCATCCAGGGCTCTGTCCTTCTGCCCCAAGGCTTGGAGGGGTTTGCACGGGTCTTCTGAGGTTGGTCAGATTTATTTTCTTCTCTCTCTTGATGCCGTGTGGTGAGCACCTCAGATAACCTGCTTTCCTTTTCACACCTCTTTCCTCAGTGTTTCTTTTCTTCAAGCTCCTCTCCTTTCAGTAAATTTAGAGGCACACCCCCCACCTTACATTAAAAGCCTCACAATGATAAATCTGTGAGGCTTCAAAAATGTACTCTCCTCATTTAAATATACTCCTTCCCCATCAGAAAAATCAACACCTTCCACAGCCTGTTCTTACCAAGAATGAGTATGTTTAAGGCTCTTATCTCTCTGACTCCAGTAAATTACTCAAAGTATTCATTCTAGTTACTTTGAAATATCTTAGAAACATTCATGGCGTTAACACCGTGCATTGCAGCTTTTGAAGTTTTATTACTTTTCAGTTCTTTTTTTATTATAGATTTAAACGCTAATCCCCTTTCTTTTCTTGAGATGATTGTGTTTGCCAGAGACCTTCATGGAAGAAATCTGCCTGCCGTTATAGGCATTTTTCCTCCCCCGGGCTCATCTCTTCCCAGGCTGTTAGGGATTTATAATTGCAGACGCTACTACTATGTTTGCCAATTCTTTCTGAGAGTTACTACCATGCTTTGACATGACTGAGTAACTGTAAAGCGCTGATTTCAGCGTGCCTGCCCAGGGAGCAGGTGGAAAGTCTTGATGGAAATGTTTAATTGTGGGTTGGGATTAACATATACATACTGTTATATACATAGATTAAAAAAAAAAAACAGGGATCTACTGTATAGCACAGGGGACTATATGCAATAGCTTGTAAAAACCTACAAGGGAAAAGAATCTGAAAAAGAATATATATATATATTCATACCATATATACATAGATGTATGTATAAGTGAATACATGTGTATGTGTATATATGTACATATAACTAAATCACTTTGCTGTACACCTGAAACTAACCCAACAGTATAAAGCAACTGTGTAAATCAACTACTGGAATAAGAGAAAAAAGAAAAAAAGGTGAAATGCTTAATTGTTACTTGAACAAGACCCACTTTCTAATAATAATACTCTCTTAGCAAGTAATACAATGTGACAACTGTAGGTGTCCTGAAACAGGTTCTAGGTTGTGTTGAGCTGAAGTTTGTACATTCCTTCTGCTTCTATACTTTCCATTGTGTTCGTGGCCACTAAAGTGGGGAGAGCAGAGTTGAAGAACCGGGGTAAGCCTGGCCACGAGGGATGGTGTGCTTAACATGCCACCCAAAACTTGTGAATGGAGAGCACCCCTAAAGGCTCGTGCACGCGCGCGCACACACGCACACACACACACAATCACACAATCACACACAGGTTGTTTCTCAGGACTAAATTCATGTCGGGGTCTTTGCCTCGGGAAAGAGTAGGAGATAATCAGCTACCAGAAAGCTCTTAAAATTCTCCAACAGAGATCCAAGGGGGTTGAAAATCCACCATCTGCCACAAGGTGGCATAATCACATTGATGTCCTTCTTACTGCTTGATTTCCCCATAGAAACCTTTTAATGTCAACTATCTGAGGACAAAGGTATCATTTTTACATTTAGATAAAAACCACTTATCACCCAGATTTTGAAAGCATTTCGGTGCATCCAGACAGTGTATATGGCACAGTGCATAAGTAAGATTATGGCTGCTGAATAAAAAAACAAAAAGATACATTTTGGTTACTCATAGCTTCCTGTGAGAACCTGTGTTTTTCCCACTTTTGATGACCATTTTCTTTCTGGACGTAGTTGATTGCATAAGATTTGGCATCCCTTGAAAAATGTAATTTAAAGATTAAGAATAGAAAGCATTTAGAATATCTGTTACAGTACATCATAAAAGTTTTGTGAGGTGCCATTTACCTTAAATACAGGGGAAGCATGAACAGGGGCACGGGTGCTACAGAAAATGTTTGAAGTGCCATCACAGGACAAAAAAGGGACAGCCTCTGGGTGCAGTCATGGCCAGGCATCCTCTGCTGCTGCTCACTGGGGTGTGGGTTCTGCTCTGACCAGGGTTTTCCAGTCCTGGCACATTCACTTGTATTCTTGGGGATTTCATTAAATTCTCTGAGCATCAATTGCCTCATATTTGAAAATATTTGAAAACAGAACTCCAAAGCACTGTTGTGGGGATGAAATGGACGAGTTCAATTAACCATAGCTGCTAGTTGCCTGCAGCCCATTGTGGAAATTAGACAAAGGGACCCTTCCGAGTGGACTCGGTTCCTGTCTAGGGTACATGACACAGCAAGCAACGCTCCTGCCGGGTTTCAGCTCCTCACCCCTTGCTCAGGAAGCACTGTGCACAGTTGCATGTCTAGGTTCTTCACATAAAGCACTTAAAGTGAGAGCCGGCGCAAGTCCGATGAGCCTTCTAAAAATGTTTGCCGCCATCATCAACCTGTCCTCGGTGGCCTCTGATTGTAGCCTGACTGTGTCTGGTTTCCTCTACAGATATGTCAGAAATGGTACTTATGGGTGGGGGAAGGGGAGAAGCAATATCTATTAAACAACTTTATAAACGAACGTGTTGACTTGATAGTAAAAAACGATGATGAAAAATTGTTACTGGAAGAGGTGTAGAAAAGTCCATGAAATTGTTACCATAAGTGGGGTCCTGCTGCTCGCCTTTCTAAAGCCAATAAAGAGGGAAGGTAGTGGAAAGGAAAGTTTGCTTTATTTCAGATGCCAGCAATGGGGGTTAAGGTCGGGGGGGTGGGGAGGGCGGAATCCTGTCTAAAAGCTGACTCCTACCCCTCTGGCAATCAGTGGGCAAGAACTGTTATAGGTGAATGGGGTGGGGGGGGGGGCTACGTGCAGAAACTACACGGTCAGCTCTGTCATCTTGAAACTGCTCGAGCGCTGCTCTGACCAGTGTCATCTTGATAGTTTTAAGTAACTAATTTGAATTAACTAATCTTCAGGTCCAGGATCCCTTCATTCCCATTTCTTTACAGCGTCTTCTCAGAATTGTGGCAGCTTATGTCATGGCTACAGTCTGGTCATTATGTAGTTAACTTTTTCTATCTGATGGAGGTTTCAGTATCTATAACACAGCTCACAAGATATGGCTCAGAATATTACCTACAGCCCTTGAGAGGGAAATGAAGGTCTCTGACTTTGCTTAATGACTATTGTTATTTGGCCTCATTTGACTGTTTTCCTTTGCTCCTGCATTGTTTCACTTCTCTGATTAAACTTATTCGTTGACTAAAGTTTTTCTACAGACAAAAGACAGGGGGAAGACATGGGGGTGGAGAGACATGGGGGCTGGGGAAGGATCATAGGGTCCTGCTCTGTTTCAAAAGTCCTGAAAAATGAGACCGAATTCCCCAGCTCATGCACAGTGCAGATCCCCCTTCCAGCCCAAGGTCCCTTCCTGGCCCAGGGCTCTCTCTCACGGGGATTGGGACCTGGCTATACTTTTAAAATAGGCTTTGGGCTTTATTTAGTCTTTGGGGGACACCTGGTCTTTGTGATCTGACATCAGGGCGTGACTTCCTAGGTGATGACTATTCTATAGGGTCCTAAGGTGCCAGCCTGCCCAAATCAACTAACCATGACCACGGGACCAACTGGACGAGGACTCCACGGCCCCCTTGCCTGTCATCGGTCAGTGTGCAGAGGAGAGCAGGCAAGGAATCTGTTGGCACAGTTATGCTCTGACAAGCCACAGGTTGAAAACAAACCTCTTTGTTAAAAAGAGCATTGTTATCTACTTAAACTGGGGCAGTAGGAGCAATGACAAGACTGCGTTGGAGAGAGCACATCATATAGGTGAGATGCCTGCCTAGAGACCTCTCGGTCTAAATAAAACAAATATTAGCACAAGAAAGGCGAAGAATAGAACCGTTTAGCTCTTACCGTTGTCATCTGGTTCAGAGGAGCTTGGGTCGCTTTCAGAAGAGGGACGAAGGGTAGTCGTTGGGACACTGGGCACCAAACCTGTTTTACTGATTTAGTCTCAGAAGGCAGTGGGAGACAATATGTATGTTTATTTTGAAAAATGGAGATTTCTGAAATATTGGTAGAACTTTTATGGAGGAGTGGCTAACTTAGAACTTAAACATGAATGCTTTAATGACATAACAGGTCAGTCTTGCTCTTTGGGAACTGCTCACTTTCTACTCACTCCAGGGAGAAGGGGGCCTTTGTTTTCTAAAATAACAGTGTTCAAACTGCCAGGTTTCAGCCTACATGCCACCAGCCCTTTGACATCGTCTTTTTGTGAGGCCCTTTTGAAGTAAATGCGTCATTAGTGCAAGAAAATTATAACTATTGTAAACAAACAAAACTACTCGCTCTCGTTGTGTTTGTCGGACACACCGTTACGGGGCCGACGCAGAGCTAAAGCCACTTGAAAAATTGATCCAAAGCACAGTATTTTCCGGGCAGCCGTTGTAAATTCTTCCATAACAGAGTCATATTGGGTAGTTTATGACAAGCTCTGCAGCAGTCACTGGTAATAACCTGCAAACATTCACAGAGTGGAAGGAAGTGTTATGAGGGGCCCCAGCAGAAGCCAGGAGCCCCGTCTACAGGGACAGCTTTGCATCAGCATGAAGCCGGACTGCGGGAATCTCCCGTGGGTGTGCGGGGTGGGGGAGGGGTGGAGTCCCAGCCCGGGGAACCGTGGACTTGGTTCCTTGCTGGCATAGTGGGGAGAGCTGATGGGATGGTAAAGTTGAGGCGGGGGGGGGGGGCAGGCCGGGGCGAGGATGGCGTTCCAGTATCTCTATCCAACTTCATAGCAGAGTGGAGCGTCTGTTGTATACATCAGGGTTCTGAGCAAGACTCTGTTTAAAAGGCACTACTTTTTAAAAAATTTTTCAAAACGGACGTAATAGAAAGAGTTAGTACTGGGAAAACAGAAAAAGGAAGATGAAGGGAGAATGAAACAAAGTCAGTCAAAGAGGTCTGATTAACAGCGACTGGGGGGCATCATTCCTGAGAAGTGGAAGCCAGGTTAGAATGTCCTGATAGCTTTGCTGGACTTGAGGATGGGAGTAATTTGAATGATGAGCCAGGAATAGAAACACAACCCCCCCAAAACCAAAAGCAACTCTCTCCTGAATGGAAATTTCAATCCTAGATATACCAAGCTAAGACTTTAGATTGCTATTTTACCTATTTTTGTTTTTAATTTCTGTTAAGGGCATCTTTTGAGTTTTCATGGTTAATTTTATATGTCACCTTGGCGAGGCTCTGATGCCCAGATGTGTGGTCAAATGCTGGTCTAGACATGACTATGAAGGTATTTTGTAGATGGGGTTAACATTTACAATCAGTCATCTTTAAGTAAAGAAGATCAGCCTCCACGATGTAGGTAGTGTGGGTCTCATTCAATTAGTCAAAGTATTTAAGAGAAAACAGCTGATGTTTTTGGAAGAAGAAATTCTGCCTTAGTGACATACAGACCCTGCCTGAGTTTCCAGCCTGCAGGGCTGCCCTATAAATTTCAGAGTTGCCAGCCCCCATTACAAGTAGATAGATAGATAGATAGATGATAGATAGCTAGATATAGATAGATGATAGAAAGATAGGTACATAGAAAGATAGATAGAAATACATATATAGATAAAAAGATAGAAAGATGATAGATGGGTAGATGGAAAGATAGATAAATAGATTGATTGATTGATCTCCTGTTGATTCTGTTTTACCGAAGAACCCTAACACTCCAGTTATCCCAGAGAGGTTCTGGTCCCTTCCTAGCCTTACACTAAAAGAAAGGACCTGAGTTCAGGGACCACATCTGTCCTAATTCAAATCTCCAGCTCTGCCACTTACTAACAAGCCCCCCATGTAAGTTAATCCATCTCTTTGATTCCAATTTTCCCAACTATAAAATGGGAGTCATGGTACTTATCTTTCTGGTGTTGCTCTTATGACAATGAATTAGAAAACTGTGCATGAAAATAGATGATGTAAGATTTGGCACAGAGTAGGTGATTAAAAATGGTGAAAAGTATGGATTATCAGACTTCTCTGCAGGTCTGTGCACACCAACCCTGTCTCTGGTCCTATTTCTAGATGAGTCAATTAAAAACAGCCTTTAGTGTATACACAAATTTCCTAACTTGGATTCCATGAAATAATGGTACCATGATATTATTGAAAAAAAAAAAAGTCCTATAGTCAAATACAAATGACAATCTGCATATTGTGACATCTTCTGGGAGATTGGTATTTTATATAAATGTATTAGAGACTGAGAAATTCTTCAGTCCCTTTTCACTTTGCATACTCTAAGTATGGCAGTTATTAGACCTATTGCCACATTTTCCTTTCCTTCCCCAGGCATGTGGCAAGCTTTATTTCCTCATTATTTGAAATGAGATATGGTCCTATGACTTACTCTAGACCAAAACAAAACAAACAAAAAAGTGAATGAAGTGACATGTGACATTTCCAGGTGGAACCATAAGAGCCACCTCCTCTTTCTACCTGGCTATGAAAGAAGCATGAGTCTGACTGGGATTCAGTCACCACAGTTGCTGAGTGACAGCAGTGAGCAGCACGCCCTCTCCACTGACCTGCTTTGGACTTGGTGCACATGATTGAGAAATCAATTGTTTGTTGTTTAATCTAGATTTTCAGGTGGTTGCTGCAGTATAACTTAGCCTAGCTCATGCCATACAGGATTTCGAGAGGGAAGAAAAAAAGGATGCTGCTGTAAGAAAATCCTAAAATATATGACATGTTAGTAGTCAGGTTGCAGATATTAAGGGAACTATCGCCAGAATCTAAAAGGATAGCACAGTGTTGCAACATCAGTACCTACATGACCATAGAATCTTTTGCCTGGAGTCACTACCAACCAACATATTTTGGAAAAACAGAAGGGGTTCGCTTTTGTCCTTTCCTTCCCACTTGCATGTGAATTATTGTCAAAATAAGTCATTAAGGAGTTCACATGGTGGCTCAGCGGTTAACAAATCTGACTAGCATCCATGAGGATACAGATTCGATCCCTGGCCTCACTCAGTGGGTTAAGAATCCGGCGGTGCCATGAGCTGTGGTGCAGGTTGCAGATGTGGCACAGATCCCGCATTGCTGTGGCTGTGGTGTAGGCCGCAGCTACAGCTCCGATTGGACCCCTAGCCTGGAAGCCCTCATATGCTGTGGGTGCGGCCCTAAAAACCAAAAAAAAAAAAAAAAAAATTAAGTAAATAAAAAAATAAATTCATGAGACAATATTATATGAATGGAAAATAATTATCCAGCATTTCTTTCATAAAGCATTCATTTTTATGCCTCCTGCTATTTTCTCAAACTGCAGTAGTCTTCATCCTTGTAGTTTCCTTTGCCCCATCTTATTCTTCACAAGTGAAGAATAAGAACAAGGAATAAATAGCACCTTCTCAATAAAGCCTCCCCAGATTCAGCCATTCGAGATGAATCACTCACATTAATTTTGGATTGTACTTCTTTTCTAGCATTTCCCATCCTCTGCCTAATAACATGGTTAGTTTGTATACTTATCTCATGCCCCTCAGATTCCAGTCTCCTTTCAACTCGGTCCCTTATCTCACTCATCTTCATATTTCCTGCAGGACTCAGCACCGGGTTTTACACTTAAACTCACTGAGTGTTCACTGAATGGGATTATGCAGAAGGCAAAGTCATGATATAATTATTCACAATAACAATAACAACAACAATAATATTTTTAAAATGAAAGTTACTCACTTTTATTAAATAAGATAAATGTGTTTTAGCACTTAAAATGTGAAAGATATAGAATAAGATGTTTATACAATTATTTGATTTTGCATTCTACCTAGGTACTGTCATTCCCATGTTATAGACCAGAAAACTGAGGCTGAGAGAGGGTCAGCAACTTGACCCCGTTCACACAGCTAAGCCATTGCCACATTAGGCAAAGGTGGCCTAGCTCTTGGCTTCGGGTGCAGAAAGGTAGATATTTACAATTACACATGCTCTGCTGGCACATGCTGGTGTTTCCCCTTTCCAGTTTAGGGTAGCCCACCCCATAGTTGGGCAGATTTAACTTAGAATAACATAAAAATCAGATTTCGACTGCAGAAAAAGAAAGGAATAAAGAGAAATCATAAAAGCCAAAGGGACCTACTCCGCAGAAACAGATAATAAGGC
This sequence comes from Catagonus wagneri, assembly GCA_004024745.2. NCBI lineage: Eukaryota > Metazoa > Chordata > Mammalia > Artiodactyla > Tayassuidae > Catagonus > Catagonus wagneri. The sequence goes on along the minus strand of PVHT020004944.1, from coordinate 2,316,737 downwards.
CATGACAGCCACCACCTCCCTCCTCATTAATATGGAGGAGGGGCAAAGGGCAGCAGACGAGGGACTTGGGGGAGGAAGAGGGGCTGTGTGGTGTGTGTTGCATGTTTTGTTGGGCCAGAGATGCGGGTGAAGTTCAGTGATCCCCTGGCTTCAAAACCTTAGAGATACTGGTGGAGAAAATATTCAAATAGCATCATTGGCTATTCAGCGTCAAAAAACCCAAGATAAGCTGCAGATTACTTTTTAATAAAAGTAGCTTTGGAAGTTGTCTTTGTCTCTTATCCTTCTTATTTGCTGTATTCATTGGAAACCCTGCCATTAGCATTAATTGAAAGAAAGCACCCAGTGTGCTTAAATCTTTGTCAGGGGAAGAAAAAAAAAGGAAAAAAAAAGGCTCCTCTGATCAAAGCACCAACATTATGCTCTGATGAAAAGATAATCCTATTTCTGGGACTTGCCGCAATTGATTCCTTTGTGTGGACCAAATCGACGCTCCCGTTCACACAGGAGAGCTGGGGCTCGGTGGAATTGTGGTTCAGCAGATGTTTAATGAATTCCTACTATGTGCTAGCCCAGGTCAAGTGTTGCAGGGAACCACTGTGAGAACCAAAAGAGAAGTGCCCTTTCCTTCTAAGCGTGTGGAAAAATGTGACACATTTGAGAGGGGAGAACAGCAGAGGATGTATATGGTTTCTTCAAAGAGGACAGAGTAAAGTGGTCCAAAGTAAAGCTGCAATAGTAAATGGACTGAGGGCCACAGAGAAATACCAAACTGTAAATGAAAGATTGATAGTATGGGCTGAGAAACATCATTTTATTAAAAAAAATTAAACTACAACTTTTTAATTAAAAAAATTAAACTACATTCTGGAGTGTGTTAGTATTGACTCTCCATTTACATCCAGGGCTTTGTGCTATTTCCCACGGAGACAGCATAGGTCTAAGAGGAATACAGAAAGGGCATTTTAGAAGAAGAGTGAGATAAGCCTGGGTGTGTCTTCCCCAAAGAAATCCATGAATCTCATTTTATAGGTAAAACTGAGTTTCAAGGATCACATCCAACTTGACAGATGCACAAGATGCACAAACTGGTAGTCAGATAGAGACCATCAACCCTAACGTTGTTTTCTTTTGTTCATTTTCCTCCATATCACTCAGCTTTCCCTGCTGTAGTCAGGAAAATGACTAAGATTGTATCCAGCAAAGATAGCATTAGGCATCTACCAAGTGGTCTAACAACCCTCATCAACAGCCAAAGGGTTCCCACATCCACTTGGTAACATCGTCTTGTCCCTGTTGGCTGTTCTGCACCTGTGACCCTCTATTTCTGGCCAGGATTAACTGGGCCAGAAAAGGTACAGGACGCGGCTGGGAAAACTGGTGACCTCTCTCCCTATCACATCCTTTGTCCTGCTTGATTTCTTCAAAGATGGTTGACCTCTGAACCACACTGAGTAAAGTCAGTTGAAGTGGCAGGACTTTATTATGTAAGTGGGAACAGCCAGCTCTATGTCTTCTGTAAAGGGCATCAATTAGTCAAAGCCTGTCTGTGGAGAGAAAATACAGACTAGGAAGAAACAGATTCTGTCCCCTCGAGGCTGTGTCCCCCACCAGACTCCATCAGATACCTCTTGCGGATGGCTGTGCATTCCTCCTTTCTGCTTAAGCCAACCCGGTGATTTCAATCAAATAAAAACAGTTTAACCCAAGATCTTGGTGGGTCTTATTGGTGAACGGAGGATGCGATACTGAGACAAGAAAACTGGCTGATAACCAGAGGGATTTAGAGAAACAGGACAAATGGTGAGATATTTACTGAAAGGTGACGTGGCTTAGGAAGTTACGGTCCAAGCAGAGAACAGGTGCCCTTTTGTACTGCACCTGTCACATGGTAAAAGCCTTCCTGAGGAGATGGAGTTGTCAGAAAAGGTGGTTCTGAACTGATTAACAGCAGATTATTTGTCATTATCCTCACAAGGTGGGGGGTGGGGGTCTCCCCTGGATGAGAAGCAGTTGGGGTAGGTAAGATGCCCACAGTGGCAGCCAATAGCAGCAAAAATGGTGAAGGGTAGCAGAATATGCAATCCCCAGGCACGCAACTTTGGCATAAGGATTATTTCGTGCTGAAGGTAATTTCAAAGAAGCAGATATAAGAAAAGATTTCTGCTCATCCCCTACTTGCCTAAAAGCAGGACCCAATTTTGCAAAGTTTTCCCCCCACCCCTCTCCACCAGGCGGGACAAAAGTTAATCACCAGAGACAACTGTAGATTCTTATCAGCCCAAAGGCAGCGACCGAAAGAATCTATAAACCAAATTTTACTAAGCAGCCTTTGTCTTCCTTTTGTTCCCCTGTATTTGCCTGCCCATAATCTGCATCCTAGAAACTCAAAGTCTTTTTCCTTTGTTTTGTCATATCTGAAAAAATGTATTGTTCCTTTGTTAAGAAGGTATGTAAGCCTTATTGTTCCTTTGTTAAGAAGGTATGTAAGCCTTATTGTTCCTTTGTTAAGAAGGTATGTAAGCCCAGGTTCTACCCACCCCTTTGAGATACTCATCTCTAAGTGCTCCCACATGTATGAGTAAGGCACAGGGTGGTAAATTGTGTTTGTTTTTCTGGGGTTAATTTATCTTTTGTTGGACTAATTCTCAAGGCCCCAGTCAGAGAACCTAAAATGGCTGGAGGAAAGGGATTTTAGACAGACTTTGAACCAGACTTTGAACTGAATGAGAAAAGCATTCAGTTCATTGGAATGGGGTTGAGGTGAGGCAATGAGTGACAAGATAGATTACAAACTTCAATCTGAAAGTTGGGAAGAGATGGGAACTCCTTGTTCTAGTTCGTTAGTCTAAACAGTTCAGGACTAAGGGATGGATGGATGATGGCAAGTCATCAGCTATTAATCTTCACGTGACATGCTTTACACTTGCCAGGCTTTATGGCCTAAGAGCATAAGGGCATGGAGTCTCAATGCCTAGGTTCAAATCCCAGCTCTACTACTTGTAGCTTTGGAACTATGAGCCAGTAATTATACCACTCAGTACCTCATTTATAGAAGTGAGTGTATTACCATGTGACATAACAAACCCAAAACTTAATCAGCTTAAAACAAAGCGTTTAACCTTGCTCACAGGTAAATGGTTCAGTTGGATGGGTTTTTTATGGTCTTAAACTCAATGCATCTTCTAATTTCAGCTGGGCTTCTTTGTGAGTGACTCCGTGTCCATGCTCTTGGACCAGTGTGTGGCTTTACAACCATCAGCCACATAATCTGTGATCTGGGCTTGGTTGTCTCATGTATTTTTGACAAAAGCTGATTAACCTAGGATGGCTTTGACTGAGGCAGATCTCCTCTGCGTGGTCTCTCCTTTTAAGCAGGATCACTCAGGCTTGAGCATATGGTTGTGGCAGGGCTTTAGGAGAGAGTGTTGGAAAGTGCAAGGCTCCTGAGTCCTGGGCTAAGGACTGCCACATCACTTCCATGGCCTTCTATTGGCCGAAGTGAATCACAAGGTCAACTCAGACTCCACTGCTTGATGAAGAATCTGCAATGCCGTATTACAAGGAGTGTGGTTATGGAGAAGGACTATTTTAGTGAGAGTGTTTTTGCATTTTCTTTCTCACAATGGGAATAATAGCAGTTATCTACCTCATACTATTACTGTGAAGATCAAGTGAGTTCTGCACAGTGCTGGGTAGATGATCAGAGCTACGGAAGAGTTAATTTTTATTGTTATCCTAATATGTGAACCAGACAGAACAGCACATCACCCACTTTCTTAGCCTGGGGCAACAATGCTACAACCAGATTTTTAAATTTAAGCCAAAGAATTCCCCCAGTATTGAATTGGGTGATGTCTGTCCAGTAGTTAAAAACTGTAGGCAGATGCAAGAGATCTAATGTCCAGTTCCACCTTTACCATTGCTTTCCCGTGACTTTTGTCAGGTTACCACAAATGCCCAGGCTCTGGTTTCTCAGTTATACAGTGAAGGATTTGGACTGGATGATCTCAAGTCTCTCCTGTTAACTATTGATGAATTCTTACAAGAATTTCCTCCCCCAGTTTTATTCCAGCAACCTAATGGGAAAGTCTTCTTGCTGAATCAATGGCTTTTAACAAGAGAGAATGCCAGAGGGAAATGGGCTGCTGAGAATACCAAGAATTTAAGTGTACTGTCAAAAATAAATTGACCTCAAACAATTTTCTCAAAGTCCAATTGTTGGAAAGGATAAATTGGTCAAAAATATATTATCTGTAAAGATTTTTCATCATAGTAATTTCAATGTAATTGAAGAAGTTTTGTGAGCTTTCATGAGTCATTAAGCCTTTTTGTCATTTTTTTAGAATTTGGGGGGGAGGAACAAAAGTTTCTTTTCTTCCTCCTTCCTAATTCATATACAGGCAATTGTGTCTGTTCTGCTCATTTGTCTAAGAGGTAATTGTTCTAAAATCAGTGCTTCCAACCACCAGTTAACATTATTTTGTCCTTTTTTTTTGAACCTTGGTATAATTTTCACAATCTTATTTATATTTTTAACAAAATTTTTACTTCTTTCTATGTAATTTTGCTCTTTCAAAGTTTAGATTGATTTCTAGCCAGTGATTTTTAGCTTCATTTACTTAACCATATTTTGTGTTCCATTTTGATTGTACATTTCTTATGCATTTCAGCAAATTTTACAGAGAAGTATTTTTACTACTCAATGTTACAGTCAGAATTGAAACTATACTGAAAAACAGGTACAGTCCCAGAGTGGCCTCTCAGACAGCTTTAAGTTTAGGCTTAAATTTGTCAACTTAACTGTGTATAAAATTATATATGAATAAAACTCTTGATAGCAGATGACTCTAAGCCACTGATACCTTCAGGATAGAAAAGAGAAAAGAGAAATATATGCCAGCTTTTCTGACTCGCTTAATCCTTACATTATTTTGCTAATGGAAAGACTTTAAGATTGAAATGAAAAATGCAGAATGTTCTGGATGACTGACAGACTTCAATGTCTTAATTCTTTTCAACCACCTTTCACTACATCATGTCTTTATTTCTGCAGATTCCTTAGTGTATACAATAATTACAAAAGAGCACATGACCAGTTAAAACAGATTTTTAGACCAAGTGTTTGTTTCTAGTGATTTTGTACAAAACCATAAGAGTATTGTTAAATAAGATAAGCAAACATGAGTGGATGAAAACACATCATAAACTGAAGATAAAAATTCGAAGAACTGGTGCTCACTTCGGCAGCACATATACTAAAAATTCGAAGAACTGGAGAAAAATCCCCCCAATTCTAAAAACTGAAAAACTGAAACATTAACATCTTAAACCCCTCCAGTGTTTCAACATTATTAATGTATAAATAACCAATTACAAAGAAGAGTCATGTTTAACTGTGTTTTACCAGTTTGGTTTTAGGCAAATTGTTTTCAACCAAATTGGCTGCAAACAAATAGAAGCAGTGATATATCTGGCTAGGGCTAGTATAGGTGCTGCTTCTAACAAGACAGAATTTTTTGTGTGTTTTGTCTTTTTTTTAGGGCCACACCCTCGGCATACGGAAGTTCCCAGGCTAGGGGTCAAATCAGAGCTACAGCCGCCAGCCTATGCCCCAGCCACAGAAATGTGGGAAATGAGCTGTGTCTGACCTACACCACAGCTCACAGCGATACCAGATCCTTTACCCACTGAGCATGGCCAGGAATCGAACCCGCAACCTCATGGATACTAGTTGGGTTCCTTAACCACAGAGCCATGACAGGAACTCCAACAAAATAGAATTTGACCCAGAGTTTTTGACACAGTCTCTCCTCAACTCCTCAACTTCTTGCTCTCTGGTTCATAGCCTTTCTTTTCAGTTCCGTCTTCCCTGCCTGTGTTTTATCTTGGGGTTTGGGTCCCTGATCCCCTGGTTCTCATTTGCACTGAGTGAGAATTAGTTGAGGTTCTCAGCTTTCTGCTTTTGTTCCTAAGCTTTGTTTGTTAACTCCATTTCCGTGTTGCGGGATTGAAATCGATCAAGATGCTCAGTGAAGTGGCTGCTTCTCCTGATTATTTCTAGCAGTTACCCCCTCCCGAGATAAGGCTGCTATCTTGGGGTTCCCTCAGGTCCCTCCGGCTCCTGTAATCCGACGAGGACCTTACATTTCTGGTGCCCGGGATGTGTCTCTCAGGTTCCGGTGGGGCTGACATTCGTACACCTTCCCCCACAGCGTGAGCCAACCAGCAGCCATGTTTGTATGACACACCGCACTTTCTGGTCACACCTTATTGGACTATGAGTAAGCTCTTGAAAACACGTGATCCGAGTTCTAGAATTTGGAAGACGATTATCTTCTTAAAGAGTTAAAATGTACCCTTCAAAGTCAGATGCTAAGGATGGGAGGGCATTTGCATTATGTCAATTAGTGAATCAGAGAAAACCAGATTTGTGTGTGTGTGTGCCTTTTTTTGGGGGGGGGTTGTTTGCCTCAAAAAAGATGTTTAATTCTTTACTAAGTAATATTCCTTCACCAAAAATCAGTGTTGAATAGTTTGGCGTTTATTGCTACCCACTAGAGGCTGATTCATTTGTATACGGTATGTGTGCACAATTTAGCAATATTTTCCTGGTTTAATAAATCCATGTTCACAGTTACCAGACAAATTAAATAACACAATCATTATCTCCTTTTTAAAACTGTGGCAAAATATGGAGTTCTCGTCATGGCTCAGTGGTAACAAACACGACTAGTATCCATGAGGACGTGGGTTCTATCCCTGGCCTCACTCGGTGGGTTAAGGATCCAGCGTTGCCCTGAGCTGTGGTGTAGTATGCAGAGCTAGCTCAGATCTCACATTGCTGTGGCTGTGGTGTAGGCTAGCAGTTGAAGCTCTGATTTGACCCCTAGCCTGGGAACTTCAATATGCCACAGATGTGGCCCTAAAAAAAGTAAAAAAAATACATTGTGGCAAAATACACATAAGTATAAAATCAACCATTTTTAAGTGTGCGGTTCAGTAGTGTTAAACACATTCACATGGTTGTACAAGCAATATCCAGAACTCTTTTCACTTTGCAAAACTGAAGCTCTAAACCCATAAAACAACAACTTCCCATTCTCCCATCTTTGACTCCAGCTCACAAGCACCATTTTACTTTCTGTCTTTAGGAATTTGACTGTAGAAACCTCATATAAGTAGGACCATACAGTGTTTGTCTTTTGTGACTGGCTTATTTCCCTTAGTATAATGTTCTTAAGGTTCATCCATATTTTACCACATTAGAATGCTCTTTCTTTCTCAGGCTAAACAATATTTCATATGTGTATGCCACATTTTGTTCACCCTTTCACCTGTCAATGGACACTTAGGTTGTTTCTGCCTTTTAACTATTGTGAATAATGCTTCTATGACCATCGTTGACAATGAAAAAGCCAGTTTTTATTTATTTTTTTCTTGTTTAATGAATTTTATTACAATTATAGGTGTACAAAAATCATCACGAGTCAATTTTATAGCATTTTCGTCCCAAACCCTCAGTGCATCCCCACCCCCCAGATTGTCTTATTTGAAAAACCAAAAGTTTTCCAAAGTCTGTGAGTCATTGTCTGTTCTGCAAAGAAGTTCATTGTGTCTTTTTAGTTTCCATATGTAAGCGGTAGCATTGGCTGTTGCTGTCTAATTGTCTGACTGGTTTCACTTTGCATGATAATTTCTAGGTCCATCCATGTTGCTATAAATGTTGTTATTTCATTCCTTTTAATGGCTGAGTAATATTCCATTGTGTGTATGTACCATACATTTCTTCCCTATCCAGTCCTCTGTCGATGGGCATTTAGGTTGTTTCCATGGCCTGGGCATTGCATAGAGTGCTGCAATGAACACTGCAGTACATGTGTCTTTTTGAGTCCTGGTTTCCTCTGGATAGATGCCCAGGAGTGGGATTGCTGGATCAAATGGTAATTCTATTTTGAGTTTTCTGAGGAATGTCCATACTGTTTTCCAATTTGCATTCCCACCAACAGTGTAATAGGGTTCCTTTTTCTCCAGACCCTCTCCAGCACTTATTGTTTGTAGACTTTTTGATGATGGCCATTCTGGCCGGTGTAAGGTGGTACCTCTAATGAGGAGCGATGTTGAACATCTTTTCATGTGTTTATTTGCCATCTGCATGTCTTCTTTGAATAATTGTCTGCCTAGATCCTCTGCCCATTTTTTGATGAGGTTGTTTGTTTTTTTGGTATTGAGCGAGAAAGCCAGTTTTTAAATGGAGAGAATAAAAAAAAATGCACAGAAAACTCTGCACAGAAACAATAGACAAAGAGTGGTGTCTGATAACTTTTCTGTCCCGGTTTTCATTATCTATTGAGATCCACCTGCATTTCTGTTCTTGGGTTATTTGAATCACCTCTGTATCCTTCTAGAATAAATTTTCCCTTTTTGTTTAAGATGGCTCTGGCTACTTTCTGTTATTTACAACCAAAGAGTCTTGACTAATATATGGGTAGAAGAATTAAATAAAGACAAGTTCAAGTCATAACAAATTATTCCTTTTATTCTGCGAATAAGAAATAGGAGAAAATTTCCATTTTGACTAAGGAATTACAAACTCCAAGTATCAATATGAGTCAAAACACTTGTAAACTTCCAGAACTTAGTAAACAACTGAGATATGGTGGAAAAATTTCTAGATGAAACCAAAGATGGAAGCTCAATGAAATTTTAGATTAGATGATTAGATTTAGTTGTGTTTTTGTTTTAATTTTTCACTGCCCCTCTGCAAAGCCAGAACTGTCTAACCAGAAAGGAATTCTCTGTGAACAGTTTGTCCTTCGTGAGCTTCACAGATAAATGAACCGTCAAGGGAAAAGTAGATGATACTATCACTTTTAAAAGTTCAAAATCGTTCTCCCAAATATTCATTGTATCCTTCATCTTTTTTTTTTAATCGCTTAGCTTCCTCAATTTTGAAATGATGCTGTAAAAGTTAAGACAATACATATTGCTAGTGTCTGTGGTGTCCAAACAGAAGACAGGCTCTTCTCCCATATCCCTAGAAATAGTTGAAACAAAAACAAGCAACATAGACTCTCCCTTCCTCCTGCCTTGTGGTTTTCACAATTATGTTAGCTTGGAAATTTCATGGAGCCTGGAAATTGCTGAGGGATCTCTTTCCAAAAAATGTCAATAAATTTCCCTCTTCAAAAGAAAATTAATTTCTATATTTATTTGGTACAGTCTTCTATCCATTTTTTGTAATTTCAGTATTCAGACCTTGACTCCCAACCCCTACAAAATGCTCTGCATTTCTCCCTCTTTGTCATCACTCTTCTTACTAATTTTCTCAGATGATCTGCTTCTTTTTCTCATGATCCTTTGGCCTTGTATTTTCTTTAGACTTACTTTCTTCTTCCTAATTTCATTTTTTTACACTGTCTGGATAGTTTCCTTTTAAAGACTTGATTTCTAAGAGACTGTGCTAACGAAAGTGTACATGACAAAGAAAGAGGGGAAAGAGATATATTTTCAACGTTTCTAAGTGCTCACACTGGTATTCTCCCTCTGTGCTGAGACACAGCAGCCTGAATTTATAGCATGTCTAGCGTTTTGTATTGAAAAAGTATAAAGACCTATAGAAAATCTTCCCAAAAGCCTCCTGAAGAAATCTACACACGTTGGCATCATTGAGTGGTGTGGGCAGTCAATTTATACATTAGAAAAGAAACTAGCATTTAAGTAATGTAAATGTCTAGGAAGACTAGACTCTTGCAAACTTCCTTCAAGTTGGACTCTCTGATTAATTTCCTATGTTAAATCAGTGTTAGAAAATACAACATGGTATTGAAAACTTCTCTTAAATGACTTTTTCTCAAAACTCCTACTGAGGAATTATTAAAGTTAAATATACTTTTGGCTTTATACATATTACTTTAATTCAACAATAAAATGCCCTAGTTAGTTATTTTTATATATATTCATGTTATCTGAAGGCTGGGAGGAAATTTAAAAAAACAAAACAAAACAAACAAACAAACAAAAAACTCCTGTGTAGATTTAAAAATCAGCAGCCTAAACAAAAGCAAAACTCAGTAAACAGCACTACATCAAATACAAAATCTTCATCTCAGCAAAGGAAGCTATCGACAAAGTGGAAAATTTTGGAAATCATGTATCCAATAAGATGTTAACATTGAAAATATAGAAGAAACTCATACAGCTCAGTAGCACAAAACCAAACAACTCATTTAAAAATAGGTAAAGAACCTACAGACATTTTTCTAAAGAAGATATAACAAACGGCCAACAAATACACAAAAACATGCTCAACATCACTAATGATGAAGGAAATGCAAGTCAACACCACAATGAGATATTCACACATTATGGAGGTCTGTTATGCAAAAGGCAAGGATAGCATATGCTGTAAAGGATATGGAGATAAGGGAACTCTTGCACACTGTTGGTGGAGTGGAAATTGGTATAGCCATTATGGATAATAATAATGTGGTTCCTCAAGAAATTAAAAATAGAACTGCCATACGATCCAGCAAGCCCACATTTGGGTGTATATTCAAGGAAACAAAATCATTATCTCAAAGAGATCTATGTATTCCCAAGTTTATTGTAGCGTTATTCACAATAGCCAAGATATAGAAACAATTTAAGTGTCCATCAACAGAAAAATGGATAAAGCAATGGAATATTAGTCAGAGAAGGAAATCCTGTCATACATGACAACATGGATGAACCTGAAGGGCATTAGGCTAAGTGAAATAATATTGATCAAGAAAGACAAATACTCCATGGTTTCACTTATATGTGAAATCTAAAAAAAAAAAAAAACACACTCATAGAAACAGAGCCTAGAAAAGTGCTTGCCTGGGGCTGGGGTTGGGGAGGTAGTGGAAGTAGGGAGAGGTTGGTAGAGGGGTATAAACTTTCAGTTATAAGATGAATAAAGTCTAAGAATCTCATGTATAAAATGGTGACTATAGTTGATAACACTGAACCATATACTTGAAATTTGCCTAACTAAAGCAATTTTCATGATTCTCAAAAAATATTCCAGTCACTTCTATGTTCACAGCTGAGAGAGCATTTAATGACAAAGGCATTTAGAAAATAAATAAATAAAGCAAATAACTCTGTAATATATCAGTTATTGTTTTCTTCAAGATAATATACATACATTGACTATATATTTCCTTGAAAAAAAAGTACACACATACATACACATACATGTATGTAAAAATTAAATACAAATAAAGATCACAGTGCTGGTATTTTATTTGTTTCTTTTTAAGCAAAAGATGGGGATTTGTGAGTCGAATTTTACAGCTTAAAAATCAAGAACTAAATTTAACCAGTGAGAAAACTGAAAAATATTTCCTGTGCTTCTTCATTAGTGATTAGGCATCAGATTGCCCTTACAGAGCATAAAGAAGCATATTTCCTGGGCCTGATGTACTTTACTTTCATAGAGATCTTCTCAGATTGAATTATGTGTATATCTAAGGGTACTTGGTCATGTGCTAGGTGCATGATGCCACGAAGTAAATGCAGTGCATCTTCCTAGAGTGACAATTTTATCCAATGCTTTGGAGGTAGAGTAAGCTTGGTATTTAACAGTAAGTAATTGAAGACTTTATATGAAAGCATATACATAAAAATTATAGGGAAGAATGCAAAATGCTCTCGAAATTTCATGAAAAAGGGTGAGGCATCAAATAAATTTCCTCCACGGTTGATGGCATAATGTTTCCCTAAATGGCAGGAGGAGCAAGGAAGCTTCTTAGATGGGCTCAGATTAGGTTTGCTCTCCTTAGAGGTACTTTGGGAGAAATGTTTACTGTATCATTGCTCTGGTAGATTCTTTACTTTTCCTGTACCTATGCAGCCTGCATTTTATTTCATCTTATTATTGGAAGAGTAGAAAGATGATGGCCAAGTAAGGTTGTTTTCTGGTTTTTAAGAACAAGTGCTGTAGTCCATTCTAACTTGTATCAAGGCCCACTAGGTCTTTTTGGATAGCCTCTGGGGCTGAAGACTGGTGACAATACCTACAACCCCATTTCCATCCTGTTGAATTGGTCCTGAGTCCCAAACATTGTTCCCTAGGGCTGTGGGTAATGTCAGACAATCAGTTCAGTCTGCACCATTAACCTCCAGGGACTAGAAGCTCTCTGTGCAATTGAATGTTCCCAGATTCGTCCCTGTGGAGAGCCACCTGCCAGGACTCAGCACATGCCAGGCAAGCTAAGAAGTTAGTAAAAGATTTAAAGCTCAAACTTGAGCTGAGCAATCAGGATATTTTTCTTCCACAATTTATAGCTACTGTGGTATGACCTAATTTTTCATTCCCATTTTTTTATTGCTTTAAATTGTGTGGCCTGATTTACCTTATAGAATTTTTTTTCATGAAAATTAGTGGAAGTAGTTTAATTTTTCCATCATAAAATTGGAAAACATGCTGCTATCCAACATCCCCTTCAAATCTTCATCAAGTTCTCATTGTGAATACTTGATATGTATTGAAATAGAAGTTCTTGGCCTCTTGCAAGTGGGGACTAGCCTTTTTGTGTATGTGATTGAGACACTCAACCAGTGATATGAAAGCATGTAGAGAGCTCCAGTTCTGCACAGAGTTTGCTCAAAGTGTACAACTCATAAAACCCAAGTTTGACTTGCCATAGTGGATGTACTGACATATATAAAGTGGCATGAGATTATCAATTTACATGCTTTAAAAGCGATGCACATTTTGTTATCAAACAAGATAGACTAAGGAACAGATATATTCTGCTCCTGCCTGAAACAACCAAGATTAAACAAACTACATGATAAAACCATTTTCAGGACACTGAATACCAGTCAATAAGGGGCAGTAAATCCTGAGAGGTGGGAAACAAGCAAAGTGTGTTATAATTTCCCTAGCTTACTGCCTGAAGCATCCTGAGACTACAGTGCACAGAAAGAAATCTCAGGTAAAGCCTATCAACTCTCCAAGTTGAGTAAACTGAACTGAAAATTTGGGGGGAAGAGCTTGGGAAGATTGTGTCAAATAGCATCGTGGAGAAGAGAGAGTTACACAGAGTGAAAATTCCAGACATTTTAGAGGGTCCTCCTCAGATTTTGAGCAGAGTATTTACTGATCAGTGCACACTGAGAGAAAACTCCCCAAGCTAGATAGCATCATCTCAGAGGAATAGAGGGACCCACACTCAGTTTTCACACTGGAATAGGAATAGTGCCTATTTCCATTACCCAGAGTAGAAAACCTCTTCAGGGCACACTGGTAGAGTGTTCAGAAGTTTCTTGGGTCAGCAGTGGAAAATGATTATACCTAAACTAAAAGCTGCTCTGTTCTTACATCTAGTGGATATTAATCTTTTTTAAAAAGACCTAATGTATCAAAACTATCTCTTAGAAACCAAACTGTATTTCAGAATAAATCTCATGAATACTTCTAGGAGTGCAAACATTGTCAGAAAAAAAAAAATGATAATAGTTACAACATCTTGAATTCAGAGATTACTAGACATGCAAAGAGACAGAAATATAAAATCCATAATGAGGAGAAAAAATCAATCAATCAAAGCCAATCCAGAATCAACATAGATATTAGAATTCGCCAATAATGACATTAAAACAATAATTATAATTGTATTACAAATGTTTAAAAATATATAAATTTGACTTCTAAAGATAGAAACTATAAGATCTGATCTGAACAATACTCTGGATGGAACTGATGACAGACTAGACATTGCAGAAGAAAATAGTAATGAACTTGAACATATAGCAGTAGAAACTACACAAAATGAAACTGAGATAGAAAAACATGAGAATATCAGTGATCTGTGCCACAACTTCCAGGAGCCTTTAAGAATGTTATTAGAGCTCCCAATGCAAAATATTTGAAGAAATAATGGCTAAACCTTTTACAAATTAATTTTAAAAAGCCTATAAATCCTTAGATCCCAAAATCTCAGAGTACCCTAAGCACAGCACACTTGAAGAAAACTATATAAATGTAATTCATAATCAAATTATAAAAAACTTGATAGTGAAAAACATTTAAAAAGTAACTAGAGAAAAAAAATACATTACCTACTGAGAAATAGGGGAAAGGATAATGGCAGCTTTCTTCTCAGAAATAATGCAAGAGAGAGGAGAGTACAGCAGTATCATTAATGTATTCATGGGAAAAAAGAAACCTGTCAACCAAGAATTCTCTACTTAGAAAAAAATCTGTCAAAAACAAATGTGAAATAGAGATTCTTTTTTCAGCCATACAAAAAATTTATCACCAGTAGATCCATACCAAAAATATGTTTAAAAAAGTACTATAAAAAGAAAGAAACTAACATCAGTTCAAAATATTGATTCATACAAACAAATGAAGAGCACCAGAAATAGTGACTACACGTGTATATACATAAGTTTGTTTCTTAATATTTAAATCTTTTTTTAAGATAATTGACTATGTAAATACTGCATTGAAAGTTTATAATGAGTGTTAATAAACTATTTTATTAATATAATTGGTTAGTTGTATATACAACAGCATGCATAAAAGGCTAAATAGAAATGTATGGTTATAAAATTCTTATTTATGAAGCGGTATAATCTCTCTTGAAGCTAGACTGAGATACATTAAAGATCTATGATACAGAGAGTTATGGTTAATAACTATAAGTCAACAGAGGAGATAAAATGGAATAAAAATATTCAATTACTCTGAAAGGAGGCTAAAAATGAAAGAATAAAGAACAAAATGGAACAAATAGAAATCAAATAGCAAGATGACGGATTTAAACCTAACATATCAATAACCTCATTACATTTAAATGGTTTTAATGCTCAGGTTAAAAGATAGATATCGTCAAGTTGGAAAAAAGAGTGAAGAGATTGATCTTCCAACTCAGTCTTTGAGGGCAGAATTTTCCTGGTACAAAAACATTAGAAAAAATTTGCAAAGCAATATTTCTTCTGAACAAAGTTTTAGTCATTGAAATCCTAAAATACATAAAAAGGAATTATGGGATTTATGCCAGGAAAGTTTTATTTAACACTCAATAATCAATGGAATTGTCCATATTAATAAGTTTAAGAACAAAACCATATGATCGTTCAACAAATGAAGAAAGATCATTTGCAAAAGGCAGCACCCATGCCTAACAAATTCTTTCAGCAAACTAAAAAGAGAGTAACACTTTATAAACCTTATAAAAGACAAAAATGTATAGTTAACTTCATACTTAATGGTGAAAGATGTAAAGCTTTCCTCCTAAAATTGGAAACTAGACAAGGTTATCTATTCTTAGTATTTCTATTCAACACTGAATTTGGAAGTTCTAGGTAGTAGAACAGGTAAGGGAAAAGAAGGGATTGAAAAGGAAGATTGGAAAATAATAAAAATTGTCTTTGTTCATAGATAACATTGTCCTCTAGTTGGAAAATATGATGGAATCTTCATATAAACTATTAGAACTAATATGTGAGTTCGACAATTTTGGAGGCTACAAGATCAAAATAAAGTATCGTTTGTATATCTAAACGTTATCAGTAAACTATCAGAAATTAAAATAAAAATATAATTTATAATATTATTTTAAAACAGAGATCTGATAAATGATATGCGACATTTCTACAGTGAAAATTATAAGACTTTGCCAAAATAGAGATCTAAATAAATGTTCAGGGTTAGAAGATTCGGTATTATCATGATATCAACTCTCTTCAAAGTATTCCTTTAAATTACAGGGCTTTTGGGTAGAACTTGAGCCACTGAGTCTAGAAATCATATTGAAATGTAAATGAGTTAGAATAGTTAAACTTTGAAAAAGAAAAACAGTGTGGGGGAGGTAGCACTACCCGATTTTAAGACGTGTAAATTTGAAATAATAAAGACAGTGTGGTATTAGTGGCAAGAGGAACAAATAAATAAATGGAACATAATAGAGAGTGTAGAAATGGACTTCTGCAAAGATGGACAGCTTATTTTTGATAAATGTCCAAAGAAAATTCAGTGGAGACAGGATATTCTTTTCAACAAAGGGTATTATCATTAACTGGTCTTTTTCTTTCTGAGGCCACACCTGCAGCATATGGAAGTTCCCAGCCTAGAGGTCAAATGGGAACTGCATCTGTGGCCTACACCACAACCACAACAACACCAGATCTGAGTCACATCTGCAACTACACTGCAACTGTAACAATGCTAGATCCTTAGCCCACTGAGCAAGGCCAGTGATCGAACTCACATCCTCATGGACACTATGTCCAGTTCTTAACCAGCTGGGCCACAGTGGGAACTCCCTGTTGTTTTTTTTCTAAAATATATAATACAATTACTTTTATATTAAAATATAAAAATGTTTTAATAGATATTAAAATATATGAGATGTATACTTATATTTGAAAAAACAAGTATCTATACTTAACCTCTTATTGTAGATATCAATTTTAATGCACTTGTTTTGCCATCCTTTTGTTGTGCCCCTGTAATGCTAATGGCAAGGAAATGATCCAATTGATATGCTCTGGCAAAAAAGACATTACCCAGAGCATTTTGCTCAACTATGGCACCTCTCGTAAAGACTCCATAAATTATAACTTATAATTTATGTTCAAAGACTCCATAAATTATAACTTATTTTTCAAAGGTCATTTATGAAACCGTTTCCACATGGTTGAGTGGCAGATGCTATGATGTCCACATAAATACACTCTGACATGACCATTGCCATACAGATATGAAATCTCCCTCTGCTACTTGTAGTTCACAGTATAGATTCATTCCTTGGGCTGGGTGTTATACTCTTTACAGGGAGATTTTTTTTAATGCATCTTATTTTAGTTAGTTATTTCATTTGTTTTTATTGTTTTATTTTCGTTTATTTTTATTCTGTTTATTATTTAGCTAGTTATTTTATTTTATTTAGTTTTAGACTGGAAAACTCAGACCATCGTTTTCATACACCCTTGTACTCAGTTTCTCCTATTGTTAATGTCTAATATTAGTATGGTACATTTGTTACACTTAATGAACAAATATTGACACTATTAACTCATTTCCATACCTCATTCTGACATCCTTCATTTTATCCTAATGTTCTTTGTCTGTTTGAGGATTCCCACCAATGATACTATGTCACATTCAGTCACTTGTCTATTTAGGCTCCTCTTGGCTGTCACAGATTCTCAGACTTGCCTTGTATGGGGTATTTTTTTAGGTTTCCCTTCATTGGGATTTATTTGATGTTTTTCTAATGATTAGACTGGAGTTATGGTTGCTTTGTAAGGTGGCCCAGTGATAAAGTGCTATTTTCATCATATCTCATGGTGACATGTTATCAGCACGACTTATCATGGCTGATGTTCACGTTGATCACCTGGCAGAGGCTGTACCTGCTGGGTTTCTCCCCTTTAAAGGTACTCTTTTCTATCCTTTTTCGTCTTTGAAAAAGGAAACTCAGTCACTATACACCTACTGACTGGCGAGTTATGCTTCATCTTCTTGAAAGAAGAATAGCTACATACATTATTTCAAATTCTTGCGAGTGGGAGATTTCTCTCTTCTGCTCATTAATTTTTCCACCTTTTATTCATATCAGTAAAGACCTCTGAACAGTTATTTTATAGTCTAGATTATAACCGTTACTATTTTACCTATTTTACTGCTCAATTATTTCAGCTTTGTCTATTGGGAACGCTTTCATTTGGCCCCTGTATCACAGACATACTCTTATAATAATGGGTTATTTTGGGGAGTTCCTGTCATGGCTCAATGGTTAACAAACCCAACTAGTATCCATGAGGACTCAGATTCAGTCCCTGGCCTTGCTTGGTCGGTTAAGGATCCGGCGTTGCCATCAGCTGTGGTGTAGGCCAGCAACTATAGCTCTGATTTGACCCCTAGCTGGGAACTTTCATATGCTGCAGGTGCAGCCCTAAAAAGACTAATAATAATAATAATGCTTTTAAAAAATATTTCTTACTTTCTAGCCCTACAAGATGTTCCAGGATCATCTTGTATATTTTTGCTCCCTTCTAGAATTTTGCCATTTCTCAAAAATAAAAAATCCTTTCATTGGAGAATATTTAAAATTAAGACCATGGGGCAAAATGTGCTTAAGGATACTGGAGTGTCAGTGATTCTTGGCCCTGTCAACTGACAGAGCAAAGAATTACATGTGTGTATACTAACACATGAAAATACACAAATAAACACCTATAAATGTTTCTGTATGTCATTATCTGCACCATATTAAGCTACAGATGAGTTCATACTGAGGTCTCCAAATCTGGAGTCACAGATCGTTTTAGCTTCCAACGCTTGCTTATGTGCACGTTCCCAGTCCAACCCTGAGACAACTGGTTCCCATTGTCTACCATCTACTGAATTTATTATTTACTTGCAGTGGCCACGTAGAGCAGCATCAGAGTTGTTAACCTGTACCACTGAGGGACAGGACTTTCTCAACCAGAGTACAGTGCTTATGATGCATTTCTTTCGCTGTCAGTCTTATAAGCTTCTTTGATGGCCAAAGTTACTTAGGTCAGCACCTTTTCCCTTTCCTCACATCAATAAGACAGTTTTATATGTTTATAATGCAGATAGATTGTGTTATCACATCCTACATTTCTTGCTGGAATCCCCAAACCTCCTAAACTATTATTATTATTTTTAATATTTTGCTTACTGTGCTATAAAGTTCTACAGTTTGGGGCACATGCACAGTGTCATGCGTGCACTGTTATAGTATAACACAAGATCGTTTCACTGCCCTAAGAAGTCTGCTGTGTTTCAGCTATTCACTGCTTCCTCCACCCCGCTAAATCCACTGCAGCCACTGACTTTTTTACAGTCTATACAATTTTGCCTTTTCCAGAATAAGATTTAATTGGAATCATACCATATGCTGTCTTTCAGATTGGCTTCTTTTACTTAAATATGCATTTAAGTCAATTTTCTACATAACTTAAAAACTCATTTAACTAATTTTTGTTTTTTGTTTTTTGTTTTTTTGCGTGTTAGCATGACTTTTTGTCGAAAACCAGCCACAATGTATTGAGTAGTAGGAACTGAAGTAAATAGGCCTTTAGTATGAGATTTAATGTTTGTTTGACTATGACTGTTAGGTCCTGAGGCTCTAAATTCTTCTAGTATCTTGTTTTTTTTGCTTTTTAGGGCCACACCCACAGCATATGGAAGTTCCCAGCCTACGGGTGGAATCGGAGCTACAGCTGCTGCCACAGCCACAACAACTCCAGATCCGAGCCTCATCTGCAGTCTACACAGCTCACAGCAATGCTGGATCCTTAAACTGAGCGAGGCCAGGAAGCCAGGGATCATACCTACATTCTTATGGATCCTAGTGGGGT
Organism: Catagonus wagneri; assembly: GCA_004024745.2. NCBI lineage: Eukaryota > Metazoa > Chordata > Mammalia > Artiodactyla > Tayassuidae > Catagonus > Catagonus wagneri. The sequence goes on along the minus strand of PVHT020004944.1, from coordinate 2,297,363 downwards.
TTGTTAACTGCTGGGCCACGAAGGGAACTCCCTCATCTAGTATCTTTGTTTTTGTCTCCCCTTTCGACCTTGGTCTTCTCTAAGCACTTCTCAGAGCGAGTTCTGTCACCTCTAACCTCCTGTTATACTGGAGTCTTATTGGAGTGGTGGGCAGGTGGGGGGAGGGGGAGCATTCTATAATTCTATAATTAAGTCTCAGTTGGCCTGCGTCCTTGGGTTGCGACACTCACTGTAATTTCTTAGGCATTTTTCTCTTCTTAGATGAAATGAGAGGGCTCTGGAATGAGTCCTTCCTTCTAGTGAGATGAGGTGCTGGTCAAGTCTTTTCTCTTGGAAGAGAGCCCTCTGCCAGGGAGGAGATTCTGGGTGTATGATGCAGTGCTTACTCAAACCTCACCAGAGTCACAAGGAGATCTCTTTCAGATCTTCAACATGAGAACTTGGTGGGGGTTTCAGAAAGTAAAACCTCTGAAAATGTGGGGCTCTCCTAAGATAGTGATTCCCCGAGAATTTCTCACTCTTGTACTTGCCCATATTTAGCCTCCAAGGATTCATCAAAATAGTGCTCCAGTGGCTTCTGCTCTCCGTAAGCAAATCTCAGCTCCAAATTTCTATTTTTACCTGTTTCACCAGGTTTCAGGGTGGCAGGTCGCCCTGTGACGTCATATCTCTGATGAATCAAGAAGTTTATTATACTTCTTGCTTTAAGAATAGGAGTGACTACTTCTTAGGTCTTTACCTGGTGTAGTAGATTGTAGAAGTCTAGAATGGGTAATATTTTAAAAAGCAGGGTTCTAGAAGAAATAAGGCAATACATTCTTACACTTGCTGGGCACTATATCAAGTCCATTGTATAAGGTCTATTTTTTTAAAAGATACAACCAGTATATAATACAGTTGTCAGGAAAACTAGTTTCCAGTACTGTACGCTTTCACTAATTCATGTGGCCTCGTGTTTAAGAAACCTTGGTCTCTCACATAAAATATTTTATTCAGTAGAAAATATTTTGTTCAGCAGGATTAAACTGTATTAATTACTGAAACACTGTTTGACAAGCAGACTCCATGTTGAGAAAAGGCCTTGAGGCGTCAATCAAACCCTCTTTTTTTCCCTTGTTTTGTCTTTAAATAAATTACATCTTATGCAGACACCTTTAGAATAAGAATAGGGTATTTTCTTGAAAAGTGACATGGCAGTTTGTTTTCCAGAAAGGCCAATTCTGAACAACTGGCAAAACTTGCTATTTTTAGAAATAGATTTCAGATAAAGGGAAATTTGATAGGACCGTTTCTGGGACAGAGGAAACTTTAATAACATATGAGAACTCTACGCAAAAAAAATTTGTATAACATATGGCTTCGTATTTTCTTCAGGAAAGCCAGCCTCCTGGGACCCAATTCTTTGATACTGATCACAGCAGTAATTAGAGATGATGCTGGTTAGTGTTCATGACCGCTTTCCATGTTGAGTACAAATACACAACCAAAATTTCTGCCTTCTCCGGCCCAGCGGGTGGCCTGACAAGTTCATCTCTAAGACTGATTTCACTATCGCTGGTTGTGGAGACTTGTCACACACACTTCTAAAGAAATCAGACCGTTTATTTGAAGGGAAGTGAAAGCTTCTCTTTAGTTGTTGTTTAGCCTCCAAATAACAGTGCTGATGTTTGAGGGAAAATAAATAGGAGGCAGTCCTAAAGCAAATTTGAGCATACAAAATTAGGTTTACTGAGTAAGCATCTAAATAAGAATGAACATAGAGCCCCTCCCCAATTTTTTTTACCATCATATGAATGTAAATTGCATCACAGATTTAAGAGACAGGAGGACATCGATGTGAAAAAAAAAAAAAAACCGTATTAATGAGTTCTCCTGCGATGCGGCAGGTTAAGGATCAGGCGCTGTCATCACAGTGGCCCTGGTCGCTGCTGTGGTAGGGGTTCAGATCCCTGGATGGGGAATTTCCACATGCTGTGGGCACGGCCGAAACAAGTCAGTACTAAAATGTTAGAATAAACCCACGTTGGGAGCAAGCTGTTTTCAGGTGCCATGGAAAGATTTTACTCGGGAGAATATAGGCAGTATGGGTGGCAGAATTTTGTATTGTAAATACAGAAGCCAGTCTAAGGAGCCTGAGAGGAAAAAATGTGGAGTCAGTCACGAATAAGGAAAGAGGGAGGGGCAATTTCTCTGCTGTTGCTCATGGAGGGCGGGAGCAGGGGGTGGAAAGAAGTGTCATTAGGTGATAGAAAGTTTTTTTTTAATTATGAGGTTTATTTGTAGTAATTTCTTCGGAAAGGGCTGTATTCTTACCCTTCTCATTATTGCTGGGAGAAGGTTAATGTTGCTCTGAGTTTGACATGGAAAACTGGAGTCTCAGAAATTCTCCCCGCTTAATGCAGCTCAGCCCAGCAAATCATGGGGAAGCTCACCAGAGCTTTGAAGAGGTCCATAGTCTAGATAGCTCAAACAACAAATATGTTATTCTTCATGGTTCTGGAGGCTGATTCCGGAGGCCAGCATGGTTAGGTTCTTGATGAGGGCCCTCTCCCTGAATATGGCCTCACATGGTGGAGAGAAAGATCTCCCTTGCCTGTCTCTTAGTATAAGGGTACTGATTTCATCTTTGAGGACTCCAACCTCAAAACCTTGCTATATTCCAAAGACCCTACCTCCAAATACCGTTACAGCAGAGACTGGGACTCCAACATGTGAAATTTGGGGAGCGATCACAAACATTCAGTTCATGGCAACGATCAAATACCATCATTTTCCAACAAAAGAACCTCTATTGACTTTCTCATTTATTTATTCTTCTTTCCTTTTATTTTAAAATTTTATCCATCCCCTTTTATTCCCATTCTGCACTTAAATTTTCTTCTTTCCCATCATTCATTCTAAAATGTTTAAAGTATGTTCTTCCATCTTTAGATGTCCTTGTAGGTGTGCAATGTTATTTTATATGCACATGTTCTTTTTTGTCTTTTTTTAATTACTTAATGAATTTTATTATGTTTATAGGTGTACAAAAATCATCACAACCAAATTTGATAGCATTTCCATCCCAAACCCTCAGTGCATCCCCCCACCCCCCAACTTGTCTCATTTGGAAGCCATAATATTTCCAAAGTCTGTGAGTCGTTATCTGTTCCGCGAAGAAGTTCATTGTGTCCTTTTTTAGATTCCACACGTAAGTGGTAGGATTTGATGTTGGTGTCTCATTGTCTGACTGACTTCACTTTGCATGATAATTTCTAGGTCCATCCATGTTGCTATAAATGCTGTTATTTCGTTCCTTTTGATGGCTGAATAATATTCCGTTGTGTATATGTACCAGTCTTTTTTATCCATTCCTCTGCCTATGGACATTTAAGTTGTTTCCATGCCTGGCTATTGTATAGAGTGCTGCAATGAACATTGGAGTACATGTGTCTTTTTGAGTCATGATTTTCTCTGGATAGATGCCCAGGAGTGGGGTTGCTGGATCAAATGTTAATTCTATTTTTAGTTTTCTAAGGAATCTGCATACTGTTTTCCACAGTGGTTGCACCAATTACACCAGCAGTGTAATAGGGTTTGTTTTTCTCCACACCCTCTCCAACACTTATTGTGTAGACTTTTTGATGATGGCCATTCTGGCCTGCATATGTTTTTAATTGACATTAATCTTATACTCTAGATGACTTGATTTTTTTTTTACTCTATCAACCAGAGTTATTTTTAATGGTCTGTTATGTCAGTATATTCCTATTAGTTTCTTTGCCTCTGATTGCTAAACAGTTTTTTACAATAAGCACCCACTATTAATAGCAGTTACCGGGATTGTCTCCAAGGTTCTGTTACCACAAATAATATTGTGGTGCATCTTTGTATGGTCAGGCAACCCACTATGGTTGCTGCCGTGCTCTCTGTACATCCCCTGTTCCATCATCCCTGCTTTACCTGCACGCTATGCACATGACAGATCTTCCCCCTTAGTCATAGAGCCTAAGCAGTAAATGCTCATAAACTTGCCCCAGGCCTCAGCTAGTGACTGTTCTGATCTTTGGATCAGAACTATCTCCATAAAGATAGTTTATCAAAGAGGTGGTGAGGGGCTTGCTCCTCTGCTGGTTTCCTTGGTAACCCATGATGCAATCCCATGTCAGTTCCCTCTATAACTGGCAACTTCCCCCTTTCCCTGGTAACAAAGACCACTGCCAGGTCCTGCCCTCTGTCTGTCATACACATGATGGGGTGTTGCTCCAAGAATTTGCTTCAGACATGTAAGATCCACCTATCCATTAACCCACTGATGTCTCTGTCACGGACTCTGGGATTTTTCTTTGATTTTGAGGCTAGGCAAGTATAGGGCTTGCAAGCCTGCAGGGTGCGGTCCAACACTACTCTAGTGATTGTTTTTTAATGGACACATGAAAATTTCCCTGAAACAAATATCTAGGAGGGTCATTGTTGGGTGACATTGTATTTATATTTTCCGATTTGACAAGTTACTGACAGATTGTTCTTGAGAATGCTTGCACCTGTCGACACTTCTACAGTGTATATCTTTGGACCCCCAAAAGCTTGGAGGGAAGGAAGCTTATTGTCTTATTCAACTTTTAGCTCATAATTTGCTCAGCACTTGTCATGCAGTCCTAGCTCAATACATTTATAAACCTGAGCGAGATAACCTAGTCCACAGAAAGATGAAAAGTTTTTTTTTAAATATTCGAATGTTGCTTGAACACTTTTCCTAAAATAAAAATGAGCGTTACTTAAAGCTTCTTTTCTTTCTTCTTCTTCTTCTTCTTCTTCTTCTTTTTTTTTTTTTTTTTGTCTCTTTAAGGCCTCACCCATGGCATATGGAGGTTCCCAGGCTAGGGGTCAAATTGGAGCTATAACCGCTAGCTCACACCACAGCCACAGCGATACCATATCCGAGCCACATCTGCGACCTACACCACAGCTCATGGCAACGCTGGATCCTTAACCGACTGAGTGAGGCCAGGGATCGAACCTGCGTCCTCATGGATACTAGTCAGATTTGTTTCTGTTGAGCCATGACGGGAACTCCCTAAAGTTTCTTTTCTTTGAAGCTTAATAATTTTGTTTTTGCTCACATTCTAATTTAGAAAAATTACTATCACTATTGCTTTCTTTCCTCTCTCAAATTTCTTTGGCTGAATTATTGACACAACAAAAATTTATTTTATATTATATCCTGCTAAAAATAGTTTAAAGTCAATGACTAAGCTCAGTTTTTAAATTACCCCATGTATCCTACTTTATATTCCATTAAGATGGCTTGGTTCTTCTAAGAACTTTGTTTTCTTCTCTGGAACCAGGTATATTGAAGATGAAATTGTGTTGTTATATAAGAAGAAACATTTTAAAATCAACTTATTAACAATGTAACCTCTAGTTTCGATGGCCTCTTTTGAAATATTGTACTTCGGAAAACTTGCAGTTTCTACTTGGAAAGCTCCTTTTTTTCTCCCTCTCTCTAGATTGATACATGTCCCAGAATTAGGACAATAAACATAAACATTACTTTTTCAAAAGTCTTGTTGTTATTGCAAACTGGTGTTGTTTAATAAGATGGTCTGTATTCAAATACCCCATTTTGTGAATTTGAGACTGTAATGCTTCCATATAATAATATGTGACTTTGAGATAGGTAGAGGTAATTTGTAGAAACACTTCTATTTCCTCTAAGATATATGCTTTTCCTTTGTTTTCGTAGATGCATTTTTTCTGCATAACTGCTATAGTCATCTTTGATTTTACAATCTTTGTCACAAAGTAAATGCATTAAGATACCTTGTGCTTTTATGTATTTGACATTTTCAGAGCTTTTCATAAACATGAAGTAATCTGTACCCCTTGTGACACAGTGTAACAATAGTTGGTTCTCATTCAAACTAGTTGATTGTCTCTGCTGATAATATTTTTGTTGATCATGGCTTTATCCCCAACTTCATAATAATTAGTTATTTAAATTAAATCGACAGATCAAAAATAATGCTTGAAATTATTCAAATTATTTGTTTCCAGTCAAAGAAGGGGATCCATCCTACCTCGTTGCCACTGCTTTAAGAATGTCAGAATACAAAATGATATCACTGAAAAAGACTTGATGGGCCATCCAAATTAGAGTATAAATGCAATTGTTGTCCTAAAGGCAAAATAAAACTTATTTAAACATGGTGGAACTTTACCTCTTTCTCAAGTAACAAACTAGATTGAAGAATCCCAGGGCTGTCATGAAGGCTTGACAGTGTCAGGGACAAGATGTCCTCTGTCTTGTTGCTCTGCCATCCTTAGATCTTGCTTTCATCCATGGGATCCAGAAGTAATCACCACCATATCTACCTTCCAGTTGGCAGAAGGAGAAAGGAGGAGGAAGGAGGCAAAAGCATGCATCTTCCTTGGAAGGTCATGATTCAGATGTTGAAATATCACTTCTAATAAAATCCCATTGACCAAAACGTAGTCATGTGGCCAAACATAACTCCAAGAAAGATTGAAAATATAATTTTTACTCTAGGTGGTTATCTACCTAGCTAAAATTCAGGAGCTTTATTAAAATAGAAAAAGGGAAGAATTGATATTGGGAAATAAGTAGCCCTATGCTTGATACATTATAATTTAAATTTATCTTCCCCATTCAGAATGGATGACACTTAAAATGTATGAAAATAAACCTAGCATTTTATTAACAGATAAAGAGGTGGTAAGCCTGAATAAATAATGAGCTTTCCATTTTATCAGCCACAAAATTCCTAGGTTTCCAAAGTAATAGTAAACTCAGGTACAGTTTTCCTATCAGTGGAGGAATGAGCCAAATGGATTCAAAACTTAATTTTTATCTTCCAATGTTGTTTTTACATTGTATAAAAGGGGGGAGTCTCTATCTTTAAAATATAATTGCTGTGTAATTCCTCTTTTGTGGGTGAAACAGCTTCTATTTTGTGCCTGATCAGAGTGATGCAGAAAAATAAGTCTAGGTGTTTCTAGATCAGTTTTGAGCAGGAGGAGCAAAGCTCAGAATTACAATTAGCAGGACAGGAGAGGGGAGCTGATTTCTAACTAAGAGCATAATGTAGTCAAGAAAACTGATGATTAAAATTATCCCCCACTTTTTCCTATAGCTGGTGCTGTTAGTGCTCATCAAGCTTCCTTTTAGTGGTCTGATAGGTCGGTACCCTAACTACTGCAGGAATTGGGTGCTGAAGCTCACCTCTGCACCTTCTTCAGAGGATTGGTTGCCCTTAGTCAAAGCAGCTGCCTGGCTTGGACATGCCAGGGTTTTACCCTGGCCCATCCATGGCCAACAACTGGCGGGGTATTTCGAAGCCCAGCCTGTTGCCTCCAGGTAGACCAAACTCTGTAAAGTGATTTACTCTCTAGCACTTCCAGTAAGATCAGATTGAGCGTCGATTTCCTCTGGAGCCACATCCTTGTTTGGCTTCCTTTCCCTTATCTCTACTCCCTTCAGTAAATCCCTGAGAGCACTCCTCCAATAAATTTCTTGTGTAAGAATTCCCATCTCAGGCTCTGCTTTCTTTCTTTCTTTCTTTCTTTCTTTCTTTCTTTCTTTCTTTGGCTGCACCTGTGGCACGTGGAAGTTTCCTGGACGAGGCCAGGGATCAAACCCATGCCACAGCAGTGACAATGCCAGATCCCTAAGCTCTAGGCAGCCAGGAAACTCCTCAGGCTCTGTTTCTGAAGAGAACAAACTGAAACATTTTTCTTTAAGTAGTCTTCATTTTCTGTTAATGCAAGGTATAATCAGACATCCGTAGATATCATGCTCAATCCATGTCATCATCAACTATCATTTTGACTGGGGATATCCAAATAATCTCACCAATGGTTCACTTAATCAGAAAATAGTATATATGGACTTCATAGCACAGATTAATATTGCCTGTTTAATCTCTTCAATAGTAAATATTTTTACTCATAGAGAATGTGGAGTTATAAGCTTAATACTAGTCAGTAAATAACTTTATTGTGCAATACATGTACAAACATGTACAGTAAATTCTACCATAATATTGTGAGAAAAGTACTAGTTACATGAAATGAAGTCGTTGTTTTGAGGTTAAGGAAGTAGCCCAGGTGAGCTTATTGCAAAAAAATAGGAGCCAGTCTTCGATTAGGCTACTGTATACCCAAATTTGCATTATTATTATTATTTATTTTTAGGGCTGCACCTGCGTATATGGAAATTCCCAGGCTAGGGGGTTGAATTGGAGTTACAGCTGCCGGCCTACAGCACAGCTACAGCAACTCCAGATCTGAGCTGCATTTGCCACCCACACCACAGCTCACGGCATCGCCAGGTCCTTAACCCACTGAGCAAGGCCAGGGATCAAACCCAAATCCTCATGGATACTAGTCAGGTTCGCTGCCAGCTGAGCCACAGTGGAAACCCAAATTTGCATTACTGCAAGTCTGTTATTACATGGTGCCCTCTCTGTGGTTCTTGAACATTCGTGGTATCTACAAGATATATTCTGTCCTGAAACATCTCAATTCTGACTCTGCGTTGCATGTAACGCTCAGGGTCAACGTTTAGCAGTCTTTAAGAAAAAAACCTGTTTTTCAAAAGCCCATGAGATATAAAAATTGCCCAGAGTTCAACTCTGTAGTCTAAAGTTTTAGAATATTTCTAAGAAATACGTATGTATTTATAGAATATTATTTCACACTTTTTATTGGGCATTCTTATTCTTAACCAAATCTGTTTATCCTTAGAATGTGTCCCTCAGAGGATACAAAAGACAGCATTTCAAAGTTACAGAGATTAATTTTTTCTTGTTTGTGGTTATCTTTTCAATGAAATTTGAAATTAAATTTATTTGGTTCTTCTTGTCTTCAGTATGAGGTTTCTTTTCATCTATATTGCTGTTGATTTATTTATTTTGCACTGCACATGGCTCAAAATCAAAACTATAAAATATATACTCATAGAATTCACAGTCATTTCAGTATTCCTTCCACCTGATTCATATGATAATAAGTTTCATTACTTTCTGGTTCAGTATTGCCATATTTGCTTTAAAACAATTAATCGAATACCTGTATATTCTAAATTCTTGTTGTTTCTTAGAGGAAAGGTAGCATGTTATATGCATTAATTTGCACATAATTTTCTCTGCATAATAGCACAGCCTAGGAATCACTCCATGTTACCTTAAAGAGATCTCTAGCATTATTTTTATTTGCTTTTTTTAGTAGCTACAATTATGTAACTGTGTGTGAATGTGCCAGAGCGTATTAAACTTTCTGCATGGTATTTCGGTTGTTTCTGATTTTTTGCTAATGCCGTAATGAGTGAACTTGTGCATATGTTCATTTGTATTCTTACGGGTTACATCTTCAGGCTAAATTCCTAGAAGTGGAATTGCTGGGTCAGAGAGTAAATTGTAACCATTATATTGTAATAACTCTTAATGGAGTATGATCTGTAAAAATACTGAATCACAAAGCTGTATGCCTGTAACTAATGTAAATATTGTAAATCAACTACATTTCAATCAAATTATATATCATTATAAATTTTTTAAAGAGAAAGCAAATATATAATTTTTATAAATAATGCTAAATTCCTTTTCATTGTAAATGTGTCATTTTGCACTCCCACCAGTAATGTGTGGAATGTCCTTTTCCTCTACGCCTTCTGAACAGAAGCTGTGGTCAATCTTTTGGCCAGTAATTTGACAGGTAAAAAATGATACATCAGTATGTTTTATGTATTTTTTTCTCTTTATGAATGACATTGAACTTTTTTGTCATATGTTTAGAAGTCATTTGTATATCATTTCATATAAATTTTTCATGATTTCATCCATCTTTTTTTTTCTAATTATTCCTCATTTTTAAGAATTTTGATGTATTAGGTCAATTTTTCCTTTATGGTCAGTATATTATTTTCTTAGCCCTACATCATAAAGATAGTTTCTTCTGTAATCTTTGACTGACCAATAGAACTTTCTGCAATGATGGACATATTCTTTATCTTTGTTTTTCAATGCAGTGACTGCCAGCCACATGTAACTATTAAGCTCTTGAAATATGGCCAGTGCAACTGAGGAAATGTGTTTTTAATTTAATTTTAATTATTTTTAATTTTAATGGACACATATGACTAATGGCTACTTTAGGGGCAGTACAGCTTTAGATAGATATCTCGATTTTTTACCTTCTGAATATATATGTTAGCTGTGATCTAAGTGTGAGACAGAAGTTGGCTTTTATTTTTTTCCATATAGACACTCAATTGGATCAGGACCATTTATTAAAAAGACCCAGTTCTGCAACATCATGTTGTAATAAATCAAGTAACCAAAAATATATAATTTTGTTTCTGAATTATTCTGATCATCTAATCTGTTTTTCAATACTTGTACCACTAATACACAACTGTAATTGAAATGGCTTTATGGTAATTGTAATGTATAATAATGTAAATATCCCAACTTTATTATCTATAAAATGTTACTTTTGGCCCTTTAATTTTGTGCACAATTTCTAGAATCTTCGTCACTTACACAGTGAGAGAATTTTAATTGATGCATCAATGCACAGAGAATTGACATCTTAAAATATTGGCTCTTACATTTCGTGACCATAGTATATCGTTCCATTTATCCAGGTTTTCTTTAATATGACTAAATGATATTTTGCAGTGTGTATTAGAGATCTTCCATACCATTTTTAGATTTATTTAGATATTTAAAATACAGCTATGTCAATAATATGACTTAAAATATTTCTTTTTATATATATATAACTTAATGAATTTTATTTCAATTAATAGGTGTACAAAAATCATCACAAGTCAATTTGATACATTTTGTGTCCCAAACCCACAGTGCATCCCCCCACATTTCTTTTTTCTAAGTATTTTGTTGATGGTAGATGGAGATATATTGATTTTTGTATATTGACACTATATTTAGAAGCTTTGCCAAACTCATTTATTAATTCAACTAGTATATTCACAGATCTGTTTGTTTTTGCCTTTTACAGTAAACACAGACATATATGAATAATAAAATTTTTTTTTTCTTTCCAATCCTTAGCTTTTACCTCTGTTTCTTGATTTGTTTCATTGGCTAGAACCTTCTCTATTGTTGATTAGAAGTAGTAATAGCCACTTTAGGGAAAATATTTCTAAATGTATCATTAAGTACAATATTTGCTCTAATTATTTGTAGATAGCCTTTATCAAAATTTTAAAAAGCATCCTTCTGTCCCTAGTTCATAAAAGATTTTATTTTATTTTATTTTTTTTTTGCCTTTTGTCATTTTATGGCCGCACCCGCGGCATGTGGAGGTTCCCAGGCTAGGGGTCTAATCGGAGCTGTGGCCACTGGCCTGCGCCGCAGCCACAGCAACGCAGGATCCGAGCCGCGTCTGCAACCTACACCACAGCTCACGGCAACGCCGGATCGTTAACCCACTGAGCAAGGGCAGGGATCGAAC
>PVHT020004944.1:2262741-2285785 GCA_004024745.2 Catagonus wagneri | reverse complement strand
GATTTTATTATGAATAAAATTTGAGTTTTGTCAACATATTTTTTCCACCTATTGAAATAATCTTGAGACTTTGCTCCTTTATTCTGTTGATGTGGTGAAGAATATTGACTAATATATAAATTTGTCATCTTATAAAATTTCAAACTTACCAGAAAGTAACAAGAACAATCCAAAGAACTCCTTTATACTCTTTAGCCAGATTCACCAATTGTTTACATTTTTCTGCAGTCATTTCATATTCTGTTTTTCTCATTCTCACTCTAAAATATATGCATTTTTGATCCATTTAAGTTGGAGACATCATAACACTTTATCACTAAAACTTTCAGTGTGTATCTCCCAAGAATAGAGATGTTTTTATAACCAAGTAAACTTACCAGTGCACAGTTCTCCAAATAATGACATTTTTAATTTATTAATTACTTTATTTATTTATTATATAAAATCCTAAATGCATTGCATTTATCTCAAGTCTGTTTTGTATATTTTTATTTACAAATTTAACTAGGTTCTTCTTTAATATTCTTGACATTGACATGTTTTAAGAATTCCTACCAGCTATTTTGTAAAATTTTCCACAATTGAGGTAGTCTAATGTTTTCCCATGATTAGATCCATGCTATGTATTTTTGCTGAGAAGACCTCAGAAGTAATATCGTGTCCTCAGTGCACCAGAACTATGTGATACTAGTCTAGCCCACAAATGATGATACTAACTTTGATCACTTGGTTAAAGCTGTGTCTGTCAGATTTTCCCACTGTAAAATTAGAAATCCATGACTGATTTTTTTTAAATATTAAACAAAATATGTAGTCCTGTAAAAAATCCAAAACAGTAGTAATGCATTATCTTTTATGCACATTGCCCACTTTGACATACTAATATCACTTTAAAATATTTAATGCATTTAATCCATGTTTATAAAAAAGCTTTCCTGGTAATTTCTCTTTTGTCAAGTTTTGCACCAATTATGGTGGCCTCAAAGATCAGTCGGAAATTGCTCTTTCTTATTTTGGAAAATAGTTCTATAGATAGGTTTCTGTGGGTTTTTTTCTATAAATTTCCAATGGTGGGGCAAAAAAACTTCATAGTATTTATTGATTATCTTTTAATGTTTTACCGCCTCTATTATAATATCCTTCATTTCTAATATTGGTTATTTGTTACTTTTTACTTATTTTGGTGTGTTAGTCTTATTAAGTATTTACCAATTTTTGGTCTTTTAAAAAACTGTGGTTTCGCTGATTTATCGCCATTGTGTGTTTTCTGGTTCATTAAAATCCTTTCTTTACTATTCCGCTCACTCTGCTTTATTTAGATCTAAGTTGGTGCTCTTCTGCTAACTTCAGATGGATACAAACGACCATTGGTTTTCAGGCTTTTCCTTCGTGTATGTACTTAGAAGGCTAAAATATTTTCTCTGAAGTTGTCTTTAGTTTCATACCACAAATTTTAAATATTCTCTTTTCATTATACTTTGACTAAAAATATTTTCTAATGTCTTCCTGATCATTCTTCTTTTACTTATTGATTAATAATTTTAATAATAATCCATATTCAAACTTCAGGGGTTTTTCTATTTATTTTTTACTTAGTGATTTCACACTTAAATCTACTGTAGTCAGAAAACTGATTTTACTTTAACTATTTGAAATGTATTGCGACTTCCTTTTTGTATAGGTAGTCCAGCATGTGAAAATTTGGGGAAATATTTCATGCGCACTCATGTATATTGTTTACTTGGATGCAGTGCTCTATATTTTCAAGAAAGGCTAAGTTGAATAATTTTTCTTTTTAAGTATTCTGTGTTTTTACTGACTTTTTTTCTGCTTTATATATAACTTTCTGGAAATATGATGATGGATTTATGTATCTATTAATTGTTTCTATGCTTGCTTTATAAACTATGTAATTATAAGCGTACATATTATATGTTCCTGGTGTATTGACCCTTTCACCATTATGAAATGCTGCTCTTTACCTCCAGTAATGCTTCCTGTCTTAAAATCTATTGTATCTAATATTAGCATTGTTATGTAAAGTTTATTTTAGCTTCTATTTGAATGTTACCCTTTTTTTCTTTTACCTAACTTCTCAATTTCCTGTATGTCCTTATATTTAAGGTTTTATTTCTTATAAGAAGTGTATAATTGCCCATTCTAGCAATCTTTGACTATTAATTGGAGAATTTGATAAACATTATTAATTTAACTAAATATGGATACATTTGTATTTCAATATACTACCTTAATATTTTATTCTCTTTATTCCACTTATTTTAGCTTTCCTTTTTTTTTTCTTTCCCTTCCTATTTTCTTTTGGGTCCTTCAAGTATTTTTCAGTATGTTTTTCTCCTCTGTTACCTTTTAAGTTATATGTTCGTTAACTTTTAAATTTTATTTTATTCTGTTTTTGTGTGCCTTTTCTAAGCAGCTCTCACTTCCTAATTTTATCAATATTAGCATTCCCAAACAATGCAAGGACTTTCACACTAACTCCAATTACCCTTTCCTACTCTTGTGTTACTCTTGTTACGTATTTTTATTGAATACCACAGGGCATTATAATTGATTTTTATATTCACTATTTATTTGAATGTGTTCACATCTTCAACATGTGCATTGTTAGTGTTCCCCTCTGCACTTCCCCTTCCCTGTGAGTTGATATTCCTTCTGCTGGAGCAAATATTTTAGTATTACTTCAAGGAGATTCCATTTTTCAGTATTGTTTTCTGTTTGTAAGGAAATCTCTTTTGCCTTCATTTTGATAGCTATTTCTGCTAGGAGGAGAATTCTAATAGAGCAATCTTTTTTTAAAACATTTATAGTTTTCATATCTGTCTCCTCTGGCTTCCACCTTCTTTGCTTAAGAAATATGAACTGCAGAATTGTTATTGAAAGCAATCTGTCTTTTTTTTTCTCCTCTAATTCTAAGATTTTTCCCTTTGTCATTACTGTTTATTAGTTTTACTATGCTGTGTCTGAGTGTAGTTTTCTTTGTCTTCATCCTGTTTAGTCTTCCAGTGTTTCTTGAATCTGTGGCTTAATATCTTTCATCAGTTTTGGATAATTTGGGACCTTTATTCAGGTCTTTCTTCTAGTCCTAAGAGTCTGTGCAGCACATATATGAAGTTCTCTATGTATGAGATACTGCTTATTTTCCTCCCTATGTTCCCAGTCCTTTTGACTGCTTTTTACTGGCTTATCTATCAGAATCATTAACCTTCTTTCTTGTGCTGCTTTGGTATGCAGTTAGTGAGGAAGCTGATCACCTTAATGCAATCAGAGATTGAGCTACATGTAGACTGAGCTACATGTAACTGGTTTCAGGCTTGGTCTTCTAATTTTCTGTTATTCCTACTATATACTCCTTTAGCAGGCTTAACCAAATGCCTAGAAATTTGATGTAGTCAAATCTTGCTAGACTTGAACTCCATTTTTAACCTTCAAACAGCACTGTAATTCTTTGCTTCTTTGCATATGTCTGCTTTTAGCTTCTGAGCCTTTCCACCCACACTGCATATGCATTAAGGAATGACTCAAAGGGGAAAGCTGCCAAGAATAACACACTTAACTAATTTTCCTCCTCTCTGGAATCCAGGGTCTCCAAGTTTTGGTTGCCTTTATTGCTTTCTGGTGTGTTCCAGAAATTGTATCCAGCTTTTATTTTTGCTCTCAGTGGGCGTGTAGTCTGCTACAAACCAGTTCTTCCTAGCTGGAGTATGAAATTATAGATATTTTTATAAATATATGTTAATGATAAATCCATGAAACATTTTTTTATCATCTAATCAGAAATAGTCTCTTTCTCCACTAAATTCCTATGAATATAATGATTAATAGGACAGAATCTGCAGCCATTTGAATCAACCTCTACTTGGCTTTGGATAAGTTACCTAACTTCCTTTCCTCTCAGTTTTCTCATATATAAGATGAAGATAAAATCTGTACTTTTGTCACAGTCTTGTTACAAAAATCAAATAAGATGTTATACGTAAAACATATAGTAAGCATTACCTAAGTCTTAGATATTGCTAGCAATATTATTAGCAATATGATAGTACCTTTCGTTAAATACTTTATTTCAGCACATATGTACTTGACTAGATTGTACATTCCATGATAGGAAAATGCCGCCTTCTTTTTTTAATTAATTAATTTTTTTATGGCCACACTCACAGCATATGGAAGTTCCCAGGCCAGGGATCACATCTGAGCCACAGCTGCAACCTATGCCATAGCTAAGGCAACATCAGAACCTTAACCCACTGTGTTGGGCTGGGGATCGAACTTGAGCCTTCAAAGTGACCTGAGCTTCTTAATCAGATTCTTAACCCACTGCGTCACAGTGGGAACTCTTGGGAAATGTCTTCTTCATCTTTGTTTATTTCCTAGTTTTGAGATATGCCCACAAAGAATTTCTATTCATTGCATTAGTGAATGTATATAAATCAATTATATACTCCCAGATTGGTTAATTTAATGAAACCAAATGGTAATTTGTTTAGAAAGACTCATAGTGAGGGGAAGAAATTTAGCAATTGCAAATAAGAATAGGATCTGTGGATTTCCTATATCCATTTTAATATTATTTAGTTCCTTAAAAGCAGAAAAAGGGTTTTTGTCATGCCTCTTTTTCAGCACTTACCCCACTTCTTGGTTAATGACAGACAATTAATATTTGTTGAGTGACTGAAGAAATGATCAGTACTTATTTGTTTAAATTTCAGATTTTCCTCCAAAATTAAAAAAAAAATTTCCAATTTTCTTTGAAGAGTCAGTTTTATTTCTCCTTCAATGACCCGTTCTTTCTATTGACTATTTTTAAAACTTCTTATATAGGAGTTCCCATCATAGTTCAGTGGTTAAGGGACCCTACTAGTAACCATGAGGTTATAGGTTCCATCCCTGGCCTTGCTCAGTGGGTTGAGGATCCAGCATTGCAGTGAGCTGTGGTGTAGGTTGCAGACATGACTCGGATCCCACGTTGCTGTGGCTGCGGCGAAGGCTGGCAGCTATAGCTCCGATTTGAACGCTAGCCTGGAAACCTCCATATGCCGTGGCTGTGGCCCTAAAAAGACAAAAGACAAACAAACAAAAAACCTTCTTATAAATAATCTGCCTCAAGCAGATGTATTTCTTTTATGATGGAACTCTTATAATTCAAGTATGGCCCAGATGTCCGTAGACCAACAAGCCAAATAATGTAAACACCTTCTCACCTACTACAGAAGGCAATGACAGATTTTCTATATTTATTTTTTAAGCAAAGATTAAACTTTTGATCCTAATCTTTATTTTTCGTGACATTAGTCAAAGTCTTGTGGATCTAATTTTCTATATGTTACCTTCTCAGATGTCCTTTGATGAAGAGAAGGAAATGTTCAAAGACTTGATCTGGACAACAGAGAGCTACACAGCTGTGCTGCTCCTTTTTTCCTCAGCCTTGACCTTACCTTGAAGAAAGTGTTCCTTTAGGCTCAGACTCCTGAAATGAACTGAAGTGTCTCTTAGGATATGCTTTGGTCATAGAAAAAACATTTAAATTCCATTTCATATGTAGTCTCCCTTTACTGTATAGATTAAAGTGAGATGTACCGCTGGGAAAGGAAAGGGGATCATGAGTATTTAAAGTTTACCACACAGGAGAAATCTGTGAGCAAAGACTGCTCATGAGACTGAGGTTCGTGTTACATCAACTGTTCAAATAAATCAGCAAAAAGGAGTACATACTGTACAGTTGCACCAAAGAAGAAAAATCCAGTACACACCTCGTTATCACCCTGAGAAATTCCAACACCAATGGGCTTTCTTTAACTTCATGGTCACCTTTTGACATGTTTCTTTAAGACATATAGGCTTTGGTGGATCACACAATAGAAAAATTATTTTTTAGTCAATTATTATTGATTTTTGTTTTCTTCCTTCACGGGTTTTTGAAGTGAAGGAAATACACGAGAAAGATATTTCTTAGATGAAGAAGACAGAAAGGAAATATCTGGAGTAAAACGACTCACTGCCAACCGAGGTTATTATTTTACTAGGCAGGAGAAGCAACAGTCTTTGAATAAGTTCTTCTAATAACAATGCTAATTATTCATTTATCTATTCGACAAACATTAATTAAATATGCTATGTGCCAGATGCTGGGAAATGGTAAGTGAATTTACACTTACCACGATGCCAATTTGATCCAGGTTTGCTATGGACATAGTACCAAGCTCGAATCAGCATACTGAACAAGGCTCTTCAGTGAGATTATACAAACCCTGCACTATAGTTTTAAAGAGAAATACAACTCCACTTCCAAGTATTTCTCTCCTCAACTTCTTTTACCATACTACACTCCAAATTATAGTGTCTGCTGGTAAATAGGTGATGTGCAGCCCCTTGTCCTTTTTGTCACTAAAAACAGCATCCAATCAGCAAACACTCTGATTCTGATTGTAGGCAAGGATGACTTATATGATTACATACTCCACTCCAGCAAATTCCATGTCATTGAGGTTACTGGGTCTAAGACAGGGATCAGCACATTTATCTATAAAAGACCAGTCAGTAAGTATCTTGGGCGTTATAAACCACATAGCTCTCTTTGCAGATGCTGCAGGTCCTTCTTCTCCTTCTTCTCCTTCTCCCCGATCCTGCATCTTTCTTCTCATCCTCATCCTTTTCAAAATATAAAAATCATTTTTAGCTCATGGACTGTACAGAAACAGGTGTTGGGCTGGATTTGGCCAGCAGACCATAAATCGTCAGCCCTTGGTCTAAACGAATGTCTTTATCAAAATATCCAGGTTGAGTTGAACACTCATTCTCTTCCTCTTTAGGCTTCCTCTGTCATCATAACTTCCCTGTTTCTTTTCCCTTCCTCTTGTTTCTGCTTCAGTCTCCAGAGGGTAGCTGATTAAACTAAGGAACACCTAACATTTATATTTAGGAACTGTTTTTTGCAATGAAATGTACTTTCCATGGTTGTAACCCCATACCAACTGAAGACCTCTTTGATATTGCTATGCAGAACAGTTTTCCTCTCATTGGTCTAAAATCTCTTTTGATTTCTGCCTTAGAAATAGAAATCCTATTCAGGTGATCTTTCATATAAAAGGAACAATGTGTTTTAAAATGTAATCCTTGGAGTTCCCATTGTGTCTCAGTGGTAACAAACCTGACTAGTATCTACGAGGGTTTTATCCCCGCCCCACTCAGTGGGTTAAGGATCCGGTGTGGCCCAAGCTGTGGTGTGGGTCACAGATGCAGCTCGGATCTGGTGTTGCTGTGGCTGTGACATAGGCCAGGAACTTCGATTTGAACCCTAGCTGGGGAACTTCCATATGCCATGGGTGTAGCCCTAAAAAATAGAAAAAATATATATATAAATATTTATAATTCCTAAGGAACAAAAGAGTTTCTATTTTAAATGATTAATACTTAAGCTCTACATTCTCTCCTCTAAAATTCCAAAATAGTCTTGAATCCAAGATTAGAAAATATAAGTAGGTACACACACACACACGTCTAGAAAACACAATTTACACAGAGAAAGACCTACATGTGTTGTGACAATGAAGAAATTATATCGAATTTATATTATGGTTCTTGGAATCAGTATCACTTGTTTGGTGTTGTATCTAATATGCATGTATATAGCTTTGCTGCATTTGAATTAGGAATACTAACTGTATTAGTGAGGATACATAGTTGTATAATAGACACCCCAAATAATAATGGTTTAACAAGGTAGGCATTTATTTTTCTTTCACTTAAAAGTCCTGATATAATTAGTTCATGGCTCACTCGTATGGTAGCTCCACGGTCATCTGAGACCCAGGTAATATCTGTCCTTCTGCTTTTTTCCCCCTAGAATGAGTCCCTTAACCTCATGGGCCAAGATGTGCCGTCAGCTCACAAAGGGGAGAGGAAAGGCCATGTCCTTTTCTTCCAAAAGAAATTTCAGAAGCAGCACATCTCTTTACCAGGACTTAGTCTCAAGACCACAACTAGCTGCAGGATGGATTGAGAAATCAAGTCTTCTGAGAGGCCTGAAAATCGTGTGTTCAAGAGGAGAACAGGTATTTAGAAAACAACTTATCTCTTCTCACAGTGATCAGAATGTTTTAGTGTTATTTAGAGACAATTGAATCTAATGGAATTAACTATAAAGGAGAAAATACCTCTGAAATACCTCTGATACAGTAAGCAGGAAAACAAACATCCTGTTTAAAGGTACTTTGGGGAGTTCCTGTTGTGGCCCAGTGGAAACAAATCCGACTAGTAATGATAAGGTTGCAGGTTCCATCCCTGGCCTTGCTCACTGGGTTAAGGATCCGACGCTGCCATAAGCTGTGGTATAGGTCACAGACATGGCTTGGCTCCTGCGTTGCTGTCACTGTGGTGTAGGCCGGCGGTTGTAGCTCTGATTCAACCCCTAGCCTGGGAACCTCTATGTGCCAAGTGTGCGGCCCTAAAAGGCAAAAAAAAAAAGCACTTGGAAATATTTAGTTAAGGCTCAAGAACCTTAATTAGAAGATGCTGAAAGACAAATAAAATCAATAAAATCAATATGAAACCTTTTTACAACATTAATTGTTATATTTTTAACTTGCATTAAGAACCAGATATGACACCACTTATATGTGGAGTCTGAAAAAAGACGATACAAACAAACTTATTTACAAAACAGAAATAGACCCACAGACATAGAATACAAACTTATGGTTACCAAAGGGGAAAGGGCGGGGGGAGAGATAAATCAGGAGTTTGAGATTAACCTATGCACATGACTATACGTAAAATACATAAGCAACAAGGACTTACTGTACAAGGAAGTATACGTAATGTTTTGTAATAATGTATAGGGAAAACGAACAAGGAGTATTTGTTGGAGTTCCCGTCGTGGCTCAGTGGTTAACGAATCTGACTAATAACCATGAGGTTGCAGGTTCGATCTCTGGCCTCGCTCAGTGGGTTAAGGATCTGGCGTTGCCGTGAGCTGTGGTGTAGGTCGCAGACGCGACTCGGATCCTGCGTTGCTGTGGCTGTGGCGCAGGCCGGCGGCTACAGCTCCTGTTAAACCCCTAGCCTGGGGACCTCCATATGCCGCGGGTGTGGCCCTAGATAAGGCAAAAAGACAAAAAAAAAAAAAAAAAGAAGGGGTATTTATACTTTGGAGGGTCCCTCACCTGGCTTTTTTTTTTCTAGTGAGCTGCATCACCAGTGTCCTTGGAAAGACTAACCTCTACTTCACAGTAGATCGTCTTGGTGGAACCGCCAACAGGCGCTCTGCCCAAAGATGGACGTGAGAACCAAGGTAAGCCAATGAGGTTCTCTTTGGGAACACTGAAACCAAATGAGAATGACACCAAGTTGAGAGGAGAGGTTGCAGTGGTTCCTTCTGGTGGCCTTCTGATAAACTGTCAACCACTCAGCATTCCTAATTCCTATTCCTTTTGGATCATGCATGTCTATACACACTTATTTCACTGAAACACCCCAAATTATTACAACAAATTCTCTTTCTCTTTGTGTTAGGAAGCATTATATCTTGCTACTTTCAAGCAAGCATCATATCTTGATGCTTACAAGCAACAACAAAAATCTAGCTGTATATGAATAATAAATTATGTACCAGAGGCGAGTATAAGATATATATGTACACACACACTTACCCACTAATAGGATTCATGGAAAAGAGAACAGTTTACTGTATTGCTTTCTCTTTTGTATGTCCTCAGTCTGTTTTGTTTTTCTGCATATATATATATATATGCTGAAGGGTGAAATATCCTACTCTAATCATATGAGAAACAACTGGAGGAAGTGTTGATAGCTAGGAGAGAAAACATGTGATTTGGTAGATGGGGAAAGGTAAAATGAAGCATTTTTAGGCCAGATGGAATATCTACCCAGCAGCCTAATGATCTTAAGAAAGAGATTTTTCTGGGTTATACACGAGCCTAATATTTTTAAAGCTCTGGTTCCTAAGGATACAATCATGCAATACAAATGAAAACACAATGCATGTATTAAATGCCTCTGGTTATGTGAATACTGAGGGCTTTTTTTTATGTATGTGTGTGTCTTTATTATTGCTCTTCTATTGTCATTTCAAAAAATGAATTTCGAACAGAGCCCTACTAAAAGGTACTTTAGGCTTAATGGCTACAGCATTTCTGAAAATGTTCACAGGGTCAAATTGATTCAATTATTTTCATTTGGATAAAAGGAACAAACATTTCTGAGAGTCTACTATGTTGGTTCTTAACCCTGTTTGAATATTAGATTCACCAGGGAGTGCTTTAAAATGCAGATTTCCAGAACGTTTAAAATACTCTTCTCCATCTTTGTGACTCTGATACATCTAGTAAGTGCGAAGGATTGTGCCATATACTTTATGCATAAGATCTCATACAGTAATGGAGCAATTAAAAGGCCAGGCTCTGGGCCCAGATTTCATTCAAATCCTGCTAGATCACAAATTGGCTAGATAACTTTGGGCCATTTACTTAACCTCATTGTGTTTCCTGTTCCTCTGCTATAAAATGAGGACACTATTAGTGCTTACTTCATTTGGTTGTAACTTTTATGTGGTTAGCATTCATTATTGTGGATTACAGGATAACTGATTTTAAATCTTTATAAGAACCTGTTGAAATTACTATTGTTTTTATTTTACATTAGGGAAACCAAGGCTTAGAGATGAAAAATAACTTCCCCAAGTTTATCTAGTTGTCATGACGCTAAGATATGGTGCATTAACAGTGATGGAGAATATATGATACAAAATTGAGATCAGTTTTGGTCTTGGTGACTTTGGTTATGGAGCAGCTAGATAAAGAAGCCTAATAAGTCAATTGTGTAACATGGCTCTGGCTCTTAGCAGATTGGTTGTGTTATGGAAATATTCATTTGGGGTCTTTGACATATAAGTTGTGAGTGAGTATAGTAGGGGCGAGGTCTTGCAGGAATCGCATACAGAGGATAGCAGAAGGCTGACGGCATAACTCTTGAGAACACTGACATTTTACAGGACAAGTAGTCAAAGTGGAGATTCAAAGAAGACTAAGAAGCCAGTAGTAAACTCTGAGAACTTGTTAACGTAGAAATTTAGAGAAAGGGGTTTCAAGTGTTTCTTAAAAGTGTTAAATAAACCTGAGGGTTCAAGGAAAGAGGTGTCATGTGGTTTGGGGAAAGTAGAAGATCTGGGTCCTTAGGCGTAACTGTTTCATTAAATTAAATAAATGGGCATAGCAAGTTTGCACTCCCCTTTAAGAAGTTTGGTGATAAAGTGGGAGAAAGATTATAGATAGGGAAAAAAATAGGTAGGTTTTTTTTTAAATAGAAAAGGAAAGTAAGGGAAAAAAATAGGTAGGTTTTTTTTTAAATAGAAAAGGAAAGTAATGGATTTGTGGCTAAACAATAATTTTGTCTGATCACTTCTTTTGAAGCAAAGCACTTCTGAATGAGTATACTGTATGTGTGTGTATACATACATGTAAGTCAGAAGGGTACGTACATATTTTGAGGACTTTGCTCAATGAGCTTATAAAACCCTCCTTGGGTCATAAAATGAGGCTACAAGTCAACACTGAGTAGGAAGATACTGAAGACGTGACAAATGTTACCATGTAAAAAGAAGGAAGTGTATATTTTTATCTTAAAGTTAATTGTATAAAGGAGAAAATTGAAGTTTTTGTATTCATTTAATAACCAATAGACTAGGATCCAATAAATTTTGCCAGGACATTGCTATCATCTTGCAACAGTTTCAAGTTCATTTTCTTCACTCTGGTATTATTGGAGATTATTTTAAATTCAAAATTTTATATTAATATGCCAGTATTCAAATTTCTAAATAGAGAACTAACGACCCCTTTCCTAAAATAAATGTGTGGGGATGAAAGCAAAAGGAATTTGTGTTTGAACAAAAATTGTGAAGTTTTACAGAACATGCATCATACCTCAAAGAGACATGAAGAGTCAAGTTTCCCTACTCTTATAGTAGCAAAGTATCACGTGCAAACAATTTATTTTACATTTTTTCCTTTTTATTTTAAAAGTATATCTCTATGAACCATGTCTTTGTGGAAACACAGCTCAACATAGAGTTACATTCTATTTTATGATGAATCAGAATTATGCTATTTCCCTTCAGTTCTGTGAACAACGGACTTAATTCAAAGGTGGTGGGGCTCGATTTGCTGTTGATTTCGATCTGTTTCTTCAAGGAAAGTTTTAACAGTGAGCCAGTGATATTGCTTCGCTCTTTGTGTCACAAACCTCTGTTATCACAGCCTTGAGAAAACCCAATAATTAAGCATTTTAAAAACAAATTTAAAAAGCAACCACAGCCTATTTTGTAGAAAAACTGTCAATGACCTGCAGTGAAAAAATGTATCACCCAAAGACGGAGTCGTGAAAATGACATGGGTGTCCCTACTATCACTAAATGCCAGGAGACAGTGGGGTGGGAAGGCTCTGGAACAGGTTTATGGAGCAGAAGCTGTTCACCTCCCAAAATGAGATTACACTGAAGATGTTGCAAATTAGAAGAGAAAGCCATCTACCAAAATGGATGTAACTGCATTTTATAGAATATGTATGTATCCTTTTCTGTAGGAATATTTGAATGACTGGATCAAACAAATATTTGTCAGTGGTCTACTCAAAGACAAGGATTGTGATTCATTACTTGGTAGAGAAATGGAAAACAGAACTTCTGGCATCTTTCTGTTGAGCTGTGTCTTAGTTTGTGTATCCTCTAGGGCAGGAACTGGCACATCCTTGTACTCCCTGAAGTGCTCAGAAGGTCCCTTGCTAATATTCCATGCTAAATACTTGTTTGCTGTTTGGGAAAATGTGAGCATTATAAGCATACAGGATTGAGTGTCTAGCCAGACCTTACCAAACAATAGACATAAGCATATTTGCAAATTCCTTAACATTCTGAGGTTGATTTCCTTCATTTCTGAATAGCAAATGCAGGTTGATGGTTTGTTGTAAGGAGTAAAAATGTAACAATTGTGAAATAGTGCCTTAGTATCTCTTCACATGATGTTTAAAGATTGATGGTGTGAATAAGCATTAGTTCTAGCCTTCCCCCCCCCCCTTTAAGATTCTTCTTTATACTCCATTCTTGACTTGCTATGAACATTGAGTGACTTGTGTTCATGTCCTCGATTCTGGCCCAGGGCAGTCGTCCGTCACTGATTCTTCATTTCTGACTCCTGACCCTGAGGTCATTGCTTCACATACTTCCTACAACAAGATCTGTCCCCTGCCTCCACCCCCACGTCCTTTATTTCCAGGACATTTCGCTGGAGGACCTCTTCCGCCATGCTGTCTCTCCTTACTTGCTCCAAGCATGCCTCCAATCTTGATCCATCACTCTACGTACTGACAGTAATGCCAGGCCCTGACTTTAACGTTTCACTTCTCACATTGCTTAGTGCCTTCCTAGTCTTCTCCAGGAATGTCTTCCTTCTTCACCATCAGCTCCATTCCACATCCCTAACTTTCCTTAAAGTGAAGTTCAAATATCACCTCTTTCAGAGATGATAGAAACAAAGAACAACTTAGAAACAAAGAAAAGCTTAATCCCAAATTGTCATCTGGAAGATGCTTCATTCCTTCAAGTCCTGGGTATAGAATTTTACTGATGTGCTACCCTGTGCTGGGAAGTGAGCTGTAGCCCAGGGAGAACCTATGTGGACTATGAAATCTGGAAGATTAGAGTTAAATCCAGGATCAGCAGACCTGAGTAACACTAGCCTATTTACTCCACTTCTTTGTGCTTTATTTTCCCTGTAACTAAAATGGAGAGAACCCTTACTTTACAGGGTCTCTCTGAGGATTAAATGACATCATATAGGTAAAGCATCTAGCAGAGCTCCTGAGATATAATATGTTCTTATTCAGTGGTTATTACTGTGTGTGTGTGTGTGTGTGTGTGTGTGCGTGCGCATTTATCCATGATGTTTAATCAGTGTTGAATTTGTCCTAACTTCTCAAAGAATGAGACTTTACATGTGTCTTTTTTGTAAATCCAACTCTTGTCTTTCCTGATTAAATACCTAATATGTTGCTGCCATGCATATGTAAGGGCTGAATAGTTTCACAGTGAATGAATGGATGATCCTTCTTTTATCTATGAATGGAATTACTATTTTTATTGTTATGTCTAACTACTAATCAGAGCTCATAAAATGTACAACTACTAAACCTGAGCAACTGAATCTGGAGTCAATATCAAGAGTGGATATCAATATTTGGATATAAGATTTACTTGCATCTGAATAGTATTTAATTTTATATTGCCTATATTTAGTAATATTTTATTGACATTTTACACTTCATAAAATGTATTAATGAAATTTTTTATTTATTTCATCTTTTGTTTTTTGGCTGTGCCTGGGGCATGAGGAAGTTCCTGGTCTCGAAATTCCTCAAGCCCATGCCACAACAGTGACAATGCCAGATCCTTAACCTGCTGAGGCACTCAGGGAACTCCAAAGCCAAATTTTTTAAAACTTATGGGTTAGATAAGATAGATATGTATGTGTATATATATGTGTGTGTGTTGTGTGTATATATATGTGTGTGTGTGTGTGTGTGTATGTGTGTGTGTGTGTGTGTATGTGTATATATGTGTGTGTGTGTATATGTATGTGTATATGTGTGTGTGTTGTATGTGTATATATATGTGTGTGTGTGTATGTATGTGTATATTTGTCTATGTGTGTATATGTATGTGTATATATATGTGTGTGTGTGTGTGTATGTGTATATATGTGTGTGTGTGTGTATGTGTATATATGTGTGTGTGTGTGTGTATGTATGTGTATATATATAGAGAGAGGGAAAGAGAGAAAGTAATATGTACATACACATATACATATGTTTTATAACAGCGTTATTTAAAATAACTTATTTGGATTTCTTTATTAGTCCTTTTGAATCCAGCTTCATCCACACACCTACTAAAAATGCAAAACAACATTGACTCATGCACTTATCACTGGGAGGTGAATTAAAAAATGAAAGGAGCAATACTTTCCCTACCACACTCCACCAATCCCATCTATTATACAGAGACACCCAGAGAAATGGGCTTTATCACCCAGGTACTGATGTTTTAGCATGAAAAGTCATACATTTCCTGACACTGAAAGTAGAATTAGTGAGTTCTTTTGTGGCATTCTGCACAAAACTCACTTATTGATGCATCTTATCTTATTGAATTATATGACACTAGATGTTGTCTGTAAGTCCTCATCGTGTATATGGAGTTGTGACACCATTAAATTACCTGTGTGAAATGTCTCAGTGTTGCCGAAGGCTGACCAGATAGAGCTACCCATGGCTAGACAGCGGGACGATAACACACTTGGTCTTTTTGAAATATGTCAGAACCACCAAAGAAAACCATTTCAAGTTATTTCCTTATGAAATTGGTATGACGGAAGATACAGACATCATTCCACAATAAGCGTCATTCACTGAGTAACTCCCATTAGAGAAGCTACAATCAGCATTGGTGTCAGTTGACACTGAAGTATTAGAATAACAGTAACATTTAGATTTCATACCTGCCCACTGCTTGGCTCTCAGTTTGATACCAATAAATATATTCCTATGGATCATCTTTCCTCACCAAAGAATATATTTAACACCTTGAAAAATCAGAGTACCAGGAGTTCCCCCTATGGTACAACAGGATTGGCCAGTGTCTGCAGCGCCAGGATGCAGGTTCGATCCCCAGCCCGGCAGAGTGAGTTAAAGGATCCGGTGTTGCCACAGCTGCAGCATAAGTTGCAGTTTGTCTCAGGTCTGATCCCTGGCCCAGGAACTCCATATGAATGCGGGATGGCCAGAAAAGAAATGCAACAACAACAGAAACAGAGTATCACCCAAAAGGGATGTAATCTTCCCCATGTTCTGCTAAATGAGTCATTAAAATAAAATACATATATGTATATTGAGGAAAGCACATCTAGGCTTGGCATAAAAATATATACTGATAGTTGTTATATGCTTCAGAGGGTCTAAGTCCAAAGGGAGAAAAAATAAATGCGTTCCTACAGAAAAATTTTTTCAGTCCTCTGAAGGATTTCCACCATTTAATCACACTAAGCTTTATTTTCCTATCTAATAATTATCTATTTGCTATGTTTAGGTCTTAAGTTTAACCAAATAATGTATCATTTTGTCTGGCACACACTGTAATGTTTAATTTTCAGTTTCACTCTTATTCCACATTTCTCTCTGGGCTCCCCATGATGGAGCAATTAGCTGTGTAAAATCTTTCAAAATTCCAGAAACATTTATTCATTTCTCCAGAAATATTCATTAGTACTCCAAGACAATATTCATTAGTACTCCAAGAAATTGCCATACCAATACTTCAATGGTAGGATTCAGTGGTAAGAAAAAGACATTACAATTCTTGGAAGAACTTAGAAACAAATGAGGGCACATAAATTGCTATAAAGTCTTTTTAGCTACCACATGAGGTAGGGTATAAACTATGTACATGGATTGGTTACGATTTCAAAACATGCCGGTTTTTACACATTTTGTGACAATGTCAGTGTTTACATTTGAGAACACATTTTCCAAAAAGATGATATACCTGTGGAGATTTAGGTCATAGATTACATGCGTCTAATTATTTCGTTTATCTTTTTCAACAAATATTTAATGAGTATCTATTATGTGTAAGGCACCAGGTAGTCAAATGTGAAAAAAATGAAACGTGAAGGAGTAAGCCATTGTGTAAACTAACCTGTAGACCTAATAGAACTTAACCTATAGAACTTAATTTATATATCAATGCATATTGTAATAAGACCTATCAAGTAAAACAACAGGAGTTCCCATCACGGCTCAGCAGTAAGGAACCCAACTAATATCCATGAGGATATGGGTTCGGTACCTGGCCTGGCTCAGTGGGTTAAAGATCTGGCATTGCCATGAGCTGTGGTGTAGGTTACAGGTGTGGCTTGGACCCTGTGTTGCTATGACTATGATGTAGGCTGGCAGCTGCCGCTCTGATTCAACCCCTAGCTTGGGAACTTCCATATGCTGCAGGTGTGGCCCTAAAAAGAAAAAAAAAGAAAGGAAGGAAGAAGAAAGAGAAGGGAGGAAGAAAGGAAGGAAGGAAGGAAGAGAGAGAGAAAGAAAGAAAGAAGAAAAGAAAGAAAGAGGGAGGGAGGAAGAAAGAAAGAAAAGGAAGGAAAATGACAATATCCTCAGAGTGAAGACTGTTGAGGCTCTTTGTAATTTTGTATTTAGGAGTTTAGGAAAACCTCTTTGGGGAAACAACATGTGAACTAAGAAATAAAAGATACCAACTGAAGGATTGGGAAGTATGAGAGAGCTCTGCCCTGCCAAATCCACCCTCCTCTTTCTCGCTTTGTACATCAAGAGGTCAGTCCATCGGGACTGCTTTAATGGGGTTCCTTTATCCTCTGGCTTCTTATCTGGTTTGGCCAGTGGGGGATAGGATAATATAGGATGGGAGAGAATGAGTTTAGGTACTTTTTTCCCTAGTTTTCTCCCTGTTGTGTTGTAGTTGGTGACTGTGTGCCTCTATCAAAAACTACACAGCTCTTGTTAGTTACCCCCTCCATACAGCTGCCCTTTCTAGTTCTGGTACCCATTCCCTCCCATTGCCCCTTTAGTCCTGGGAATAGTAAACAGCCTCCCGCTCCCACTAGCCCTCTGGTACTTCAGTTGGTGGCACAGAAAGAAGTACAGTAGAAGAACAAACACTGGGAGAACAAACGGCTACACTGATTACCTGGACAACAATAATGATTATAATAAATGAACAGAGACGGGATTAAGATGGCGGAATAGAAGGACTGGAGCTCAACTTCTCTCATAAAAAACAACAAAATTACAACCAAATGCTGAGTAACCTTCAACCAAATGGACTAGAAACTTTCAGAAAGATGTCCTAAGGAGGAGACCACATCCAGAGGTGGGAGGGGCGATTACGCAATAGAAGCAACCCCATACCTCCCAGGTGGGAAGCCCCATAGACTGGAAAGTAACTGCATCACAGAGACTCAGCTACAGGACTGAGAGTTCTGAGCCCCACATCAAATCCCCATGCCTGGGGATCGGGCACAGGGAGAAAGAGCCCGTGGAGCATCTGGCATTGAAGGCCAGCGGGGCTTGTGTGCAGGAGCTCCACAGGACTGGGGGAAACAGAGACCCCATGCTTGAAAGGCACACACAGACTTTCACGTGCACTGGGTTCCAGGGCAAAGCAAAGTCTCCATAGGAATCTGGGTCAGACCTGACTGCAGTTCTTGGAGGATCTCCTGGGAAAACAGGGGGTGACTGTGACTTGTTGTGGGGGAAGGGCATTGGAGGCAAAGCTCTTAGGAATATTCATCAGTGGGCCTTTCTCTGGAGGTGGCCATTTTGGGAAAATCTCACCCATCAGCGCTGAGAAGCCCCAGGCCAAATAATAATCCAGGTGGGATCTCAGCCCCACCCATCAGTAAACAGGCTGCCTAAAGACCCCTCAGGCACACAGCCTCCTCTAATCTCGCCCGGAGACAAAGCCCCACCCATCAGTGGGATAAGAATCAACCCCACCTACCAGTGGGCAGGCACCAGTCCCTCCCATCAGGAAGCCTACAGCAAGCCTCCCCATACCAACTTCAGCCACAAGGGAGGCTGACACCAAAAGTAAGAGAGGCTACAACTCTATTGTCTGCAAAAAAGTCACCACATCAAAAAACCTATAAAAATGGAAAGACAGAGAACTATAACTCAGATAAGGGAGAAAGGAAAAACCGCAGAAAAATGGCTAAGTGATCAGGAGATGATCGGCCTCCAGGAAAAAGACTTTAGACTGTGGATGCTGAAGATGATGCAAGATATTGGAAATAAACTGAAGGCAAAGACTGATAATTTATAGGAAACGCTGAGCAAAGAAATACAAGATACAAAACTTAAGCAAGAAGAGATGCAAAATACAACAACTGAAATATAATAAATGAACATGAGATCAGCTGGATGCCTCAGATGACCACATAAAAATTACCTAGGGAAAAATTCTGATTCAGAAGCAGAGCCGAAAGTCATAAAGGCCTGGTTGTAGCCCAGAAGGGTCTCTCATCTTCCATAGTCGCAGGTGAAGTATTGGTGAAAACTAAGCCTGAAGCCTGGTTGCAAGTGTTGTAGCGTGGCAGTAGAGACAGGACTGGCATGTGCTAAAGTCAGGATTCTAGTGGGGAAGGAGTAGAAGCTTGGAGTGAAATCTGTTGTGGTAGAAAATGCCCAGTGAAAGCCCACGAAACTCCCAGCCTTCCTCCACATCGGTGAAGAAAAGTAAACCGAAGGCAATTTTACATTCCCTCAGTTATTACGGAGATTAGTAAAACCATCAAAAAGCCTTTATATATTCCTATAATATCCCGCTTTCTTATAGCTGTGTGTCTAGTTCACAAACCAAATGGGTCGTGGAAAATGAAAGTCGATTATCACAGGCTTAATCAGGTGGAGATACCAATCACAGTGCATTTCTGGATGTGATATCTTTAATGGAGCAAATCAACCCAGACCCTGGCAGCTAGCATGCGGCAATTGACCTGATTGACCTGGCTTTTTTTTTTCCCCCATACCTTCCAGCAGAGATAATCAGACGCAGTTTGCCTTCACAGGTACGACAGTGTAACTTCATGGTCTTGTCTCAGGGTTATGTCAGCTCTCCTGAGCTGTCATAATATAGCCCTGAATCACCTTGATCATCTTGATATCCCACAGAACACGACATTGGTTCATTACATTCGTGACTTTAGGCTAACTACATCTAATGAACACAAAGTGACAAGCACTTCGGATGCCGTAGTAAGATAAATGCATGCCAGAAGGTAGGAAATAAGGACAATGACAATTCAGAAGCGCCTCCTATTCAGAGGGTCCAATAGTCTGAGAACTGTCAGGATATCCGCTGTATAGTGAAAAGCAAGTGGCTGCAAATTCTGACTGTCATGAAGAAAGAAGCACAACTCTTGCTGAATTTCCTTGTGTTTGGGAAGAAATATAAACCTTATTTGGTAACTTATGAGGCTTCTCGGTTGTTTCTGTGTCCAAGCTGCCCTTTTCATTTGCATTACAACTTTCTGCGTACAGTGGCACTGAAAGTGTCTGTGGCAGACAGAGACATCCTATGAAGCTTTCTGCAAGTCCGATAGGTAAATTGCAGCTCAGCCCACTAAGATTTGGGAAGGAAGCAAGGCCCTTATGCTAGCTACAGTTCTTTTGTAAAGTTCTTGACTAGCTACTGAGTCCTGGTGTGGCTTGAAATTTTGTCCAAGGAGCCCTAGTTATTTGTAGTCTATAAACCAGGTGTTATCTGATTCATCAAACCATCAACTTAGATGTGCACTGCAGCATTGCATTGTACAAAAAACATGATATACTCAACGTGGTGCCCAAATAGATTTGGAGGCACAAGTCAGCTTCATTGGCTTGTGGCTTAGATGTCCAAGGTACTTGCTCCTATAGCCTCCTGATTTTCCCATGACGCACATGTGAAATGGCACAGGATTTCTCTATGACCTTCCAAAGGGGAAGAAAAAGCAGAACTGTGGTTTATAGGTAGATCTGCTTGGTGCGCTGATTTAAGCCAGAAGTTAATAGTTACTTAAATATAACCCAACTCAGGGGTAGCCTTGAAAGAGAGCCGTGAGGGTAGATATTATCTGTGGGCAGAAATTGAGATAGTACATCTGCTTGTCCACTTTGCGTGGAAGGAAAGATGGCCTTAAGTGCAGACATACACTGGCTCGTGAGCCAACAGGCTGTCGAAATGGTTGGGGACATGAAAGGAATAAGCTACTAGGGTAGTGGTTTATGAGAGCAGTTCAGATAGATCTTCTTTTGGAAAGAAGAGTGTGAAAATATTTTTTCCCACAGGAGCCAATCTACTGTAGAGAATGCTTTCGATAACCAGATGGACAAGGCAGTCTTTCCTTAACAGTAAGTCTCTTTCTGCAGCCCCCAAATACTTGCTCAAATGACCTATGTACAGGGTGTTTCTGAGGGGTGGGATTAAAGGCCATTCATGTTCTCGATAACATGAATTTCCCCTTGTAAAGACTGATCTTGTTACCACATGCCAAGTGGCCAGCCTGCTACATGCAGGTCAGTACGACACCAGTCCTCAGCAGGCTGCTTTCCAATGGAAGTTCATTATGGTAAGATTTTCTATCATGGAAAAAGAGTGACTTGTCCTCACAGACATAGGCATATATTTCAGATACAGAAACCCCTTTACTGTCCACAGCACTTTTGCCAATATTGTCCTTCCAGATACTTTTTCTATAGCTACGGTATTCTGTACAATATAACTTTACAGTGGGTGACAGGTATTACCACGAAAGATGTATGCCAGTGGGTGTATGTCCACATAATCCACTAGCTTTACCACGTCTCCCTATCAGAAAGCAGATGGATAAACAGAAAGATGAGACAGCCTGCTGAAGCCCGCAATTACGGTATCAGCTAGAAAACAACATGGGAAGCTGGGGTCTAACGCAGACAATGAAGTGTATTCCCTTTCTTTTTTTTTTTTTTTACTTTTCAGGGCCACACCTTCAGCAAATGGAAATTCCCAGGCTAGGGGTCAAGTCAGAGCTACGGCTGCCAGCCACAGCCACAGCGACACCAGATCTGAACCTCGTCTTCAACCTACACCATAGCTCATGGCAACGCCAAATCCTTTAACCCACTGAGTGGGACCAGGGAGAGAACCCGTTTCCTCATGGATACTAGTCAGGTTCATTTCCCTTGAGCTGCAATGGGAACTCCATGAAGTATATTCCTAAACCAGTAGCCAATATCTAGTGCCACTCTCCTATAGCCAGAATCAAGTTGTAGTGGTGAAAATGGTCCTTCGCAGTATCTAGCAATAAAATACCAAAGGAAGTTTTCCTTCTCCCAAAATGTAGTTGGCGAATGTTGGGGTATGGTATAGGAAGGTTGGTGGCCAATAGTGGAACTGTGTATCAACCAAAATACATAATTTCAGCCTTGTTGGCGTTAAAAACTGAAACTGCCCTCTAAAATTTCAAACCCCCATGCATGCCAGGCAACAAACAATTTTTTTATAATTTTTATGAAGATTTTTTTTAGAATTCCTCCAAAACATTTTAAACTGCTGCTCTCACATTTAGCTCTTTAATCAACATAGGATTAATTATGGTCTTCACTTAGAGTCGGTGATGCTCAATTTTCTTCTCTGTATTGATAACCAAAGGTCTGAATACTATTTAATCTCTAGGCCATCCTTCACCACTGGTAAACCATGCTGCCTCTGCCATGTAGAAGGTTTTCATTTAGGCACTGATCCTTTTCAAGTGTCTGTTCAGTCCCATGTGTCTGTCTTTCCTAGAACAATGCACACTGCCTTTAGTGTTTTTAGTTTTATGCTATTTACAGTTTATAATAAGTATTGTATATGGAAGAGGTCTCCTTACATTGTATTTCTTAGAAGTGATCATGGCTATTTTAGCCTTTTATATGTATATATGTATATTTTATAATCATCTTGTCTAGTTCCGTGTAGGTTAAAAAAAAGCCAAGATTTTAATTGGAATTTGCCTTATTCACTGGCTCAGATATCCAGGTTTGATGGTGGTGGAGAGAGTGAGGCTTAGACGTTACCACCTATTTGTTTTCTCTAATCATGGAGGATTACTTAGGTTTGTAATTTCTTCTTGAATCACTATTGTCCAGTTACATTTCCCTAGAAAATCAAACATTTTGTCTTAAGTTTTCAAATGTAATGACTAGTTTATACCTTCTTTTAAGAAATATCTCCTCTTTCTGGAGTTCCCGTCGTGGCGCAGTGGTTAACGAATCCGACTAGGAACCATGAGGTTGCGGGTTCGATCCCTGCCCTTGCTCAGTGGGTTAACGATCCGGCGTTGCCGTGAGCTGTGGTGTAGGTTGCAGACGCGGCTCGGATCCTGCGTTGCTGTGGCTGCGGCGCAGGCCAGTGGCCACAGCTCCGATTAGACCC
>PVHT020004944.1:2247044-2261741 GCA_004024745.2 Catagonus wagneri | reverse complement strand
TTTTTCTTTCTTGCTCGGTCTTGCCAGGGGTGTCTATTTTATTAGACTTTTCAAAAAGAGTGTTAGGCTCTGCAGAGCCTCTCTGTTTTTTCTATATAATTAATTTCTCCTCTTTTTGTTATTATTTCATTCTTTCAACTTACTTTGATTTTCTTCCATTGTTCTCTTTCGAACTGCTTTAAGTTGAAAACTTGGATATTCATTTTCAAACTTCATAGGTAATAAGAGTGTTAAAATTATTTTAAGTAATGCTATCCTACATCTCCTAAATTTTAAAATGTATTTTTTCACCAATTTTTAGTCCTAAATATTTTCTAATGTTCATCATCATTCTGTTTGGAACCAAAGATTATTCTTTTATTATAATTTCCAAATATATTTTAAATTTAGCTTTTTAAATGATTTCTAAATTAAATACATTTTGAACAGAAAAGATCATCTGTTTAACAAGAATCTTTTGATTTTTTTTTCTAAGAACATGTTTCATGACATAGAATGTGGGCATTTCTTATACATGTTCCATGTGTATTTCTGAAGATTGTACATTCTCTAACTGTTGGAAGTAGAGCTGTTAACCGAGTTCAAGCTAACCTCGTGGCAGGCCAGTAAATCACAAGGCAAGTTGTTGGGGTGAGGAAGAGAGACTTTATTCAGAAAGTCAGCAGACCAGGATGGTGGACTGGTGTCCCAAAAACCCATCTTGCCCAGGTTTGGATGCTAGTTTCTTTAACAGAAAAAAACAGAAGGGAGGGGAGGAGGTAAAATTAAAAAGGCAATAAGCTCTTGCAAATATTTCCTGATTTGGGCCAGACTCCAGAGAAAATGTGTTAATTTCTTCTTTCCTGCAGCCATTCAAAGGTGGACTTGGCAAAGATGTTTCCTGTGAGAAGAACAGAGATATTTTAGCTTAATGTTCAGGCATGGGAGGCAGGGTTCCCAGAGATGGGCCATGATGGATACTTTATGTTCTAGGCAACATCTCTTTAGTGATTAACTTAGAGCAAAAACAATAGAATACAAAGGTTTAAGTAAAAGACACAGATCCATGTTTTTCTATTTTTTAGTTTTTATTATTGGCCGTGCCTGTGGCATGTGGAAATTCCCAGGCCAGGAATCGAACCTGAGCCACAGCAGTGACAACAAGCCTCAACAGTGACATCTCTGAATCCTTAACCACCAGGCCACCAGGGAGCTCCAAAAGAAATAGATCCAGGATGGAGTCAGACTTGTTCTTCCTTATTACAGAGCTGTACATGTGCCCATTACTCAGACTCACTAATCGTGCTATTCAAATCCTCCATGTCCTTACTAGTGCTTTTGTCTGAAATTTCTATCAAGCCTCATGAATGAGTTAAAAACTTCCTATAATGAGGGAGTTCCTGTTGTGGCACAGCAGAAACAAATCTGACTAGTATCCATGGGGATGCGGGTTCGATCCCTGGCCTCGCTCAATGGATTAAGGATCCAGCATTGCCATGAGCTGTGGTGTAGGTCACAGACATGACTTGAATCCTGCATTGCTGTGGCTGTGGTGTGGGCCAGCAGCTACAGCTCCGATTCAACCCCTAACCTGGGAACTTCCATATGCTGCAGGTGTGGCCCTAAAAAGCAAAAAAGAAAGAAGGACGAAGGAAGGAAGGAAGGGAGGGAGGGAGGGAGGAAGGAAGGAAGGAAGGAAGGAAGGAAGGGAGAAAGGAAGGAAGGAAGGAAGACTTCCTATAATGAATGTTAACTTAGTAACTCCTCCTTAAAACTTTGTCAGTTTTACCATGTATTAAAATATCTGTCAATTTTACTGTATATATTAAAATATCTTAAATTTGTGTGTATGATGATTATGGTTTCGGGTGCTTATAAATTTAGATTTTCTTCATCTTTCTGTAGAAACTGTACCTTATACCATTAAATATTGATATTATTTACCCCCCAAATGTTTTTACTTGGAATTCAATTTTGCCTAGTATGAGAGCAAGATGGATAGCTTCACCGACCTACACCAGATTATTTTGTTTAGTATTTGCCCAACATTTATCCTTTAACTTTTCACTAGTATGCATCTAAAATGTTTCAGGTTGTATTTTGAAAAGAACATATGTATTTATCCAAACTTGAAAATATTCTTACTTTGACTTTCATGTGTACTCAGCTGACATTTATTGTGATCACTAGTGTATTTTAAGTTAGTTCTACTGCATTATGCTACATATTTATCCTACTTTTTCTGTGCTGCTTAGTCTTCTCTCCTTTCCTGCTTGCTCTTGAATTGACTGGGCATTTTACCTTCCGTTTTCCCTCCAAAAATGCCTGGAAAGTTGTACGTATTTAAGTAAGTTTAAATTATCTTTTGTAATTAGCACCCATCTATCAGTGGCTTAAGATAATACAGCTTACCAGGAGCTGAACCCAGTAACTGGTAGGAGCGTGTAAATAGAAGTTGATAAATTTCTGAAGGCTAAGTGTGGACTAGTTTGAATTAAAAATTCCTAAAGGCCAAGTCATAAGAATGCCTCTGAAATTTCATGAGTTCTACTTTTGGGAGTCGTATCAGAGGGAAAATCCCCTCCTGTTTTGGGAGGAGGGAAGGGGAAAGTAACCATTTTGAAATACGCCCAGAGTGCTCTGTTCTTCGCAAGGAAGCCCTGCCCTCAAGGGAAACTTCCAAACCAGGGACAAAGAGGGACATTACGTAATGATCAATGGGTCAGTTTTCCAAGAAGATGTAACAATCAGGAATGTAGGAATGCACTTGTGCATGTATGGGCATACATGTGTGTGTGTGTGTGTTTGTGTGCAGCTGCTAACATGTACCTGTGTTTATAGGTACGTATGTGTACGTAATGTATCAGTATTTATCAGTCTTAATCGTAACATAACTAATGCAGGATGTCAGTAATGAGGGAGATGGGGGGTTAGGGTGGGGAAGAAGATAGTGTACGAGGGGAACTGCCCAGCTTTCCTGTAAGCCTAAAACTCTGATAAAATACAAAGCCTATTTAGAAGATTCTTAGCTCTCAGGTCTTACAAAATCAAATTGTAGGCTGGATTTGGAGGGCAGGTCTCAGTTTTCTTGACCTCTGATCTAAAAAACCTTCATTCTGGGGTCTAGTTCCATCTATTTAAAGTCTTTTGGAAATACCTTTGGTGAAGTACAACCAACTCTGTTGGTGGTAAACACTCATTTTTGTTCTTCTGAAAACATCTTGATTTTATTCTTTTTTTTTTTAAATAATAGTTTAGCTGAGAATTCAGTTTTAGGTTGCCAGCAAGTTCTCCAAGCATTTCAAAGATATTATATTTCTGTTCTTCCTGGCCCTTGAGAAATCTGCTCTAGTTTTCCTCTCTCTCTGCCTGCCTGTACCACCTGCCATTTACCTCTGGTGCTC
The DNA here is from genome assembly GCA_004024745.2 of Catagonus wagneri. Classification (NCBI taxonomy): domain Eukaryota; kingdom Metazoa; phylum Chordata; class Mammalia; order Artiodactyla; family Tayassuidae; genus Catagonus; species Catagonus wagneri. The sequence continues at coordinate 2,258,358 of PVHT020004944.1, read as the reverse complement.
TGCAGTGTCTGGGATATGCCCAATTGCGCATTAACAAATGATTTCTTATTGCTTCTGTTTGAGATTTTAGGAGGATTCTTGACTGTGACGTTTTATATCTTTTAATAATTCTGGAAAATTCTCAGCCATTATCTCTTGGAATATTTCTTCTATCCCATTTTCTCTATTACTTTGGATTCCTTTTAAATACGTTTAAAATTTTTTCACTCTGAACTTTTTTTGTATTTTCTACCATGAATTTCTTCTGCATTGCATTTTGTATAATTTTGTTAATATTTATTTGATTTCACTAAACGTCCCTGTAACCCTCTCTAATTTATTTAACTCATCTGCTTGGACTTTGCTGTCTTGATTTTTTTCCCTCGAAGATCTATTCAGTTTATTTTAAAGTCTGCTTGGGCATTTTCTTAATGATACCACACTATTATTTTAAATATATATATATTTTTAAATATATACCAAACTTATTTTAAATACACACACACACACACACACACACACACACAGATTTAGGGCTTCACCTGCAACACATGGAAATTCCCAGGCTAGGGGGTCAAATCAGAGCTATAGCTCCCAGCCTACACTATAGCCACAGCAATACCAGATCCAAGCCATGGCTATGAACTAACTACACTACAGCTCACTGCAACGCTGGTTCCTTAACCCACTGAACAGGGCCAGGGATCGAACCTACATCTTCACTGATGCTAGTCGGATTCTTTCTTTCTTTATTTTTCTTTTAGGGCCTGTCTTTTGTCTTTTTAGGGCTGCAGTCATGGCATATGGAGGTTCCCAGGCTAGGGGTCTAATCGGAGCCACAGCTGCCAGCCTACACCACAGCCACAGCAACGTGGAATCCTTAACCCACTGAGCGAGACCAGGAATCGAACCCGCAGCCCCATGGTTCCTAGTCGGATTCGTTTCCTCTGCACCACAACGGAACTCCGACAATTATTTTTTTTCTAGCTCACCTTTTCACTGAGCGTAAAGCTCTTACATACCTGGTTTTATTAAGGGTCTTAGTTCCAAGCCTGCATCTTGCACAAGCCTAGAACATCTTCTCCACTAGAAGTTGGGTTATTATAACCCGATTTTGGCCGAACTGCAGCTTTAACATAAACACTAGCCTATAAATGCGTCCTTCAGTTTCGCTTTCACTTTTTATTTTTGGTGATTTCTATTAATTTCTCAGACATTCCTCTCTGCATTCAAAAGAGCTTTTAGCTAGAACTTTCAGCCGTGGTACTGTGAGCCTTTCAGTTTTCTGTCACATTGTCAAGAAATGATAAGCATATTTTCTTTTGAAGAAACATTTATTTGCAGCTCAGCAAATCTTTGGGTTATATTTGTTTTACTTCTGTTAAACTAAATTAAAATTAAATTCTATGTAGATTATTAAAATGGACATTAATTATCACTGGCTACTCCCATTTTCTTTTCAGAATTTTGCGTTTTACAACTTTACTGTTATGAACTTGTCCTCATTTATAAGCCGAAAAGTTACTGAAGCTATACATAAACGTACAAATGTACACATTCGTATCGCTTAAGACCTGTAAGCCAAATTTACATGAATAATGGTTGCTTTAATCAGAAACATCGATCTACATCAGTGATTCTCAACCTTGGCCACACAGTGTAATCAACTGTAAGGATTTTTAAGAAATAACGCTAGGGAGTCTGATTTTGTTGGTGTGAGGTGAAGCCCACACGTGGATAGTTTCATGAGCTCCTCAGGTGCTTCAGTGAGCTGTTGTGGCAGAAAACCACTGACCTACTTAGAGCATGACTCCCCTTAAGCAGAGAGAGATGAGCAGACTTAGAAAGGGCAGGTCCAGTATGGTGGAGAATGTCTACAACTCGAACGGGCAGGAGCGCGCTGAGCATGAGATCGAATGCTCTTTTATCTCTGCAGCTGGTGGCCCTGTTCTCCTAACTAGGACCTCCAGTCTGAACTCTGGAATCCACCCAGTCGTGCTCTAGCACAACCTACGTTTCGTTTCCCAGTTCAAGAGATCAGGCTCCTTTCTTGCCCTCGTATCTTAACCTCTACCTTAACCTCCTCTTCAAGGAAATTAGTCTCTATTACCGTCTCTTCGGATCACTTTCCTGCTTTTATTAAGGTTTTCATTGGAGATCTTTTGGACTGGGGCCGTTTTCCTCCTGTTGGAACCCGTGAAGTTTCCTATAGTGTAGTCATTAAGAGCTCTCAATTCTGAAGCCCGATCAACACAAGCTGACGTCTCAGTTCTGCCACATGCAAAAACTTTAAGCAAAAATGTGACTTCTCTAAGTCTTTGTCCAGAAAATGGCTGTGGTAACAGTGCTAACGGGACCGTGAATGTCAGTGTTCTGCCCTAATGCCTGGCAGACCATAAACTCGTGATGTCATTACTGATGATGTTATTATTATTTAGGATCCCTGACAGAGATTCAATTTCCCCTGCTGCCCCACCTCAGTCAGGGTAATTTTTAGGCCAGTCATTGCATATTGCCTGGTTCGAGACACCCAGACACCCTCCTCCCTCTGCCTTCTCTGGTACCACTGGGTACGCTCTGACTTGGAGGACTCATTCATTTCTTCACTCAATATTTACTGAGGGCCTCATGTATTCTGGGACCTCTGCTGAGACTGGGAACACACTGAGGGACAAAAGCCATCATAGTCTGGAATGTCACTTCCCACATTTCAATGCATGTTCTTTAATAAGAGACAGAAATAGGTGAATTTCTAAAATATCCTCCAGCTGCTGCTGGCTGATGCCTGCTCACTTCCTACCTCACCATAACTCTCTGTTTTGTTGTGTTTGTCTATTCGTTTCCATTTCTTAGATTCAACATGTAAGTGAAATCATACAGTATTTGTCTTTGTCTGATTTATTTCGCTTAGCATAGAACCATCCATCCAGATTCTTTATTCTACAGCCACCTTCCTGTGTAGTGTCCCCAGATGGAAGAGGTCACCCCCAAGCCGCGGTGAGACTAGGGACATACACCTGTATACTCTCAGAATGCCACTTCTATCTCCTTTGAGCTTTCAAATCTATCCCTAAAATGCAGGCGTCTGTTGATTCTAAGCCTTGAGTGGATGGAACTGCACACGTATGCCTGTTTAGCACCAGAGCATTCTTTTACTGTTGCTCCCCTGTCTTTAGTAGCAATCCAAGAACAAGGACCTCTAATCCCATTTCAAATTTTCACTGCATCAAGGTCAGCCTCTCTCTCTCTTTCCCTTTTTTTTTCAACCAGCCGTAAATACATTCTGCACAGTTTTAAACCAAATAATATCCATCCTATACAGACTGGGTCTGACTTCAACATTATTGCTTTTTTTTTTTTTAGGTCCATAACTGTCTTAAATTACTGTTCCCTCCAGCATCAGCAATGCTGTAAAATTTTCAGGGACAAGACTTTACTGCCTACCACCACTTCCTGCTTTATTGTCAGTAGCAATTTCAGTTCATTTCATTTCTGTGTCACTGTCACTCCAACTTCTTTCTAGCTTCATCTCTGTGTGGTATCTCGAAGTTCAGAGTTAACGTAGAAACCTTTGCTTTAATAGAAAAATAATGTTCTTTGACTTTGTCTCTCACATTATTAGAGAACCAGGCAAAGCCAGTTCTCAAATTCAGCAAAAATAAAATTCTTTTCAAATGCCAAGGGGCTCTTCACTGTCTTTGTGTGAGCTATAGTGAGGGAAGGCTTATCATCTGCCTACGACAAGTAAGGAAAAGGAATATTTTTGGAAACACATGGACAGATTTTTTTGAGACCTGGCTTCAGTTTCCTGTCTTATCACTATGACTTCAGGTGAAGGTCTTTCTCTTTCTAAGCTTCTCCTGCCCTCCTCCTCTCACGCCCGTGTAAAAAATTGAGATATAGCTATTGCCATTTATTTTCCGCTCAGGGATGCTTTAAGTTTGAGCCCAATAGAAAAAAACATAGTACAAATTGTTACTGCTGACAATGGATCTGATCTTGTATTGAGCTGAGATGAACAAAATGCTCTCTGGGGAACAGAAAGGTTCACCTGTGTGAGGTAAATGAATTTCTCTGTGGCTCTAGGGAATGGTGAGATTGCTGTGTGGTGTACCTATGCCTCCAAAAGTTTATTATCTTCAGCCCATTTGTGGATAACTTGCCTGAGTTGATACAGAACCCAGTCAATAATAATGTCTTTTTGGATTTACACAGAGAAATTGGATAATAGGTGTAGTCCTTTGTTTTTACTTTGGCATCAATAAATATCTTGTATCAGAGTCATAGGAAAAAAAGGTGGTCATTTCTTAGAGCCAACATCCGCCCCTACCTTGCTCCCCCACCCGAGTCTGGGTTTGTGGGAGGACAGTCCTCAGTCGGCACCTACAACTGAAAATAAGGAGTGAAGAGGAAGGAAACAGAAGGCAGGGGGAAAAAAATACGTTTCCATGGTAGACTTTCCCCGGCTCCAGACACCTGCCCCTTGCTTTCTCTTGTGGGGGATGCACTTGAAAGAAGGAAATCAATCATAAAGAACTTGGGGGAAGGTAAGAAATTTATGAAATCGCAGTTGTTTCTGGGCAACTGATAGAGTTTCTGGAAATAAACCATGGAAAGAATGAGTCATATGACTTACGGTCTTTACACTCTGTAATACCTGAGTCACTGACATAGAACTGAATGAATCAATCCGTGTTAGAAAAGGGGTCTTTCCTGGCAAAGCCAGCTGTTTGACTTCATCACCTCTGACCTGGATCTGAGAATGAACACATATCACTCCCAGTGTCTACTTCTCTTTTCATGTAGCAAATATATTAGTCAAATGATTACATTATGATAATAATAAACCTGGCACTCTCTCGAGCACTTGGAAAATTGAGATTAGTCATTGGTAGAAGACTTTTACTACCAGTTACCTGAGTCTTCAAAACCATTCATTCTTTATTTAACCTATAGGGAAATAGCTTTTCCTTGCCACATTCTGTAATTTCCATAGTAAAACTGAAATTCTAAGAAAGTGTGGCGGCATTTGTTTTCTTTAATCCTAAAGATGTTACTTTGTTGTTTGTTCTCAATATATGTTGAAATCGTTGATTTTCCCACTTCTTATCAATTCATTTCAGAAGGGTACCATGCTCAGATGATACAGGAATTTATACTGGTAGAAGTCTTTACCTTAAACACATGTAAATGTTCTGTTATTATTTTATAGTCTTGACTTTAAAATATATTGTGAAGTAGAAAAAAGTAGCAACTACTTAGACAAAAAAAAAAAAAAAAAACAACCTGGAGTTCCCGTCTTGGCATAGCAGAAACGAATCCGACTAGGAAATGTGAGGTTGTGGGTTTGATCCCTGGCCTCGCTCAGTGGGTTAAGGATCTGGTGTTGCCATGAGCTGTGGTGTAGGTCGCAGACACGGCTCAGATCTGGCGTTGCTGTGGTTGTGGCATAGGCCAGCAGCTGCAGCTCTGACTAGACCCCTAGCCTGGGAACCTCCATATGCTGTGAGCGCGGCCCTAAAGAGACCAAAAAAAAAAAAGGGCTGAAAAAAGTAGCAACTACTGAGCATTATATTTTTCTATCAATAATACTCTGTACTCATGGTAAACAAGCATGAATAGTGATAGGGACTTATCAATCAAGACTTTTTTGTCTGAGTAACGTGAAACTCCAACTAAAGTTATTTAAATTACAGAAAATTAATAACAAATAATAATATTTGGCAGTAGGCAGTCCCACACTTGATTCAGCAATTCAAAGATGTCAGTTTTCTCTCCAATTCCCCAGGATTTTGCTCTTGATCACTATACGACTACAATGGCTCCGAGTAACACATCCTTACATGACAATATTTAAAGACAATAAAGACAAGTTTTATCCCTTTTTAAGGACAAGAGAAACATTGCAAGGTGCTCCCAGATCTGTTTCATTGACTGGAGTGTCTTCACACGTTCATGTCTTTTGCTAACGTGGGAATGAAATTACCATGACTGGCTTAACATTCATCCCTCTGAGTTTGGAAAGTGACCCATGAAGCTCTTGAGAACTTAATGCTTGGAAAAAAAAAATCAGAATTCTTTTAGGAAGAATGAAAGTGGAAGCTATTTACCAAAGGTGTGGGTCTGGTTGAAGGAAAGCATCAGGAGATAGGGTAATTCTCAGTCTAAGGATAGTGTAAGCTGTTATCTAAACTCCCAGCCTTAACAAAGACACACACCCCCAAGCTTGACACGGATATAGCAGAGCATCTCATATCTGAATGGATCATATGGACTTAGACATGAAGCATCTAAATAATACCACAGATGAATTTGAGAGTTAAGAGGGTTTTTTTTTTTTTTTTGCAGCTGCAAAATAAAACTCTGAGACTCTTAGGCCACATTTATCTGAGGCTGGAGGCAGAGAAGGGCAAGTATGTTTGAGAATGATGGTCCCACTATTCTGACGAATGGCTGCTCAGAGTGAGATTTAATTTTTATTTAGAAATGTAATATGACATTTCTTATACCCGAGTGTGATAGAGTAAATCAATATCCTCACTACTTAGATCATCTGCTTTATCATATCAACTTTGTGAAAGCAAGTTTAAAGAGTACCTATAACTTGGCTATGAGCATGCGGCCAGTAACTAGGTGACATGTGACTTGACCTTGGAACAACATACTCCAGGGTCTCTGCCTCTCAATCACTTTCCCATTTTACACAGACTTGACCAGGATGGAAGTGTGGTTGTCTGATCCAGGCATCATGGAGCACTCTGCACAACACTCCAGCTAATTCCACTGCGTAATATTTGTTGCTACTGTGCTTTAAATACATAGAAACAAAACAGAGTTTATAACCACCATCCCGGTTGATGCTTATATTTGATTCCTGCAAGATAACCAAAATATTACTCTTAACACCACTACCCATTAGCATTTTATAGATGAGGAAACCAAATTGTTTTTAAAAAAGAGTGAAGGAAGGAAGGAAAGAAGGAAGGAAGGAAAAGAAAGGCTACCTAACTTGAAGAACAGGACAAGAACCAAAACTCTTTGATTCCCACTTCGACACTCTAACCCCTGTCTGCTTTAAACACATTTTAAAAATCAAAATTCGAAACACTGGTATCTTCTTTCCAGAGCACACGCGGTGATTCAGTGTATGTGCAATAAGCTCTGCCGGCCTCAGTGTGAGGATGCCAGCAGCCTGCTAAGGGAAGCCACAGAGAATGGTTAAATGTCAGACAAGGATCAGCAACTCTTTGAGGATCACTTACCTTTCCAATATGGATCAAAATCCTTAGTACAAACTGCTATCACGCGGCGTCTGTTGTATCAGCCCTCAGTTCCGTCAACAATATCAGCGGCTGGCAAGTTTTCCAGCCTCTAGTGGGACTACAACTCCAGCCTTAATGCCACATCTGTAATGTAAGACTTTTCTTCTGGGCCATATTAGGACAGCCTGGAAAACCTTTTCTTCTTGCCTTCTCTGTTCTGTCTCTTCTTGGATTACCGATCTTGATTGATACCGTTGTGGGTCCCTCAGTTTCCTAAAAAAAAAAGATTTGAGTGATCATCCTTGCAACTTATTTTCCATGACTCCTCCGGGCCATTATCAGCTCTATTCTATCTTTGAAATGACCCTTATACCAGACCCTTCTTATCCTTTTCCCACTGCCATCATTGTTATCCCCTTAGTCCAGTCTTGTATCTTCTCCAGCCTGACCCTGCCTGACCCCTCTGATCTCTTTACCATAAGTCCCACTCTAATTTATTATATATAGGCCACCATAACCCCCTGAGTCACAGTGAGCACTCCTCAGAATTACTTTCTTAAAAGAATATTTTGATGACATCAACTCCCTTGCTTAAAAATGTACTGAGGGTTACTCACCTATTGGTTCCTCAGAGCGACTCCCGAGTCCTGCACAGTTAGATGCCCGTCTTCCTTACCAGCCCCATCTCTTCCCATTCATTCTACCCTAATAATTTCCCTTGAGTCCCTGATCATATAACCCCATGCCTTTGCACATCGTTCACTCTGCCTTCGTTTTCTCTCGGCTTTAAAATTCCCAACCTATCCTTTGAAACAAGCTGAAATATCACCTCCCTCGTGAAATCTTTTCTAACTCTGTAAGCATGTTCGTCAGTTCCCTGACAGGATTATAACAGTACTTTGGCACGGAACTGGGAGTAACAGCTGGAGCTTAAGCAGTGTTTATGGTGGGATCCGGCTATTTCTGGGCAGGGCCGGCAGGCTAGAGAGGAAAATCTGTGGAAGCTGTTTGCATGAGGAGCCAAGCGACTTTCAAGTGTCAAACCCAGACACTGACCAGATCCAATTTGCAGGGGGTGGGGTGTGATCTGCATACAGCACTGATCTGTTTCTCAGGTTCCCCCCCTGGTCCACCACTACCCTAAACTCTATCCAAATCCTTAGGAATGAAGGTTGCAATAAAATACAAAATTACTCATTGACAGTTCTGTGGGCCACTAAAATCATGGCTCAGATTGTTTGAGCTTAGCCGTGCAAAGCAAAGCCATTTTCCCGAGGATCATGTGGAAGAAGCTCTATGGATTCATTGATCTAACTCTAGAAAGATAGAAGAAACTTTGGAAGTGGCAATAGAAGCATGCATTGCCTGCCTCTCTGTGGTAGGAGTTGGGGGGGGTGGTGGGCAGAGGGAGAGAAGGAATGGGCTGCAGAAACCCATCCCATGGAGCCTTGAGGACAAAAAGCAATTTCAGCCGAGGGTACCCCTGAAGGGGACAGAAGCAAGGGAAAAGTGAGGACTGTCACAAGGTAGCTCAAAAAATATATTGAGGGACCCAAGTAAGATACACCTGAGGTGATCTCATCCACTACTCTAACGTTTATTCATGAGAGTCTGTTCTGTGCATTCACCATCCCAGATGCTGAGGACACGGCAAGGAGCAGGAAATAAGTCCACAGTGAGAGGAAAAGTGCGTTTCAGGTATCAGTAGGTGCAACGACAAAACACAAAGGGACCGATGTGATAGAGAGCTGGGGATCAGAGCGGGTCTTGTTGAGATGTCACTTGAGCTGAGACCTGAAAAATGTAAAAGGATCAGGCATGTGAGGAGCCTTAAGGAAGAACATTCCAGGTACACTGAACAGTGAATTCAAAGGCCTTAATATAATAAGCTTGGCATTTTAAAGACCAGAAAGGTCATTGCGGGAACCGGTGAGCAAGTAAGGTTGATCGGAGATGAATCATGGAGATGAGCAGACATTGAGTCATGTAGGAACTTTCAGAATCTGTTTGGGCGTTTGGACTGTATTCTGAGTGTGATGGGAAGCCATCGGAGGTGTTATCTAGGGATGGACATAATCTGAATTTTGTTCCTAAAGCCTCACTATAACCTCTCAGTAGAGAAGGGGATGTGGAGGGAGGGGCAGCAGGAGGGGAAGCGGAGAGACGGCTGTGAGGCTCTTGCAGTATTTCAGGCAAATGGTGATGGGTGTTCAGATGGAGAAGCAGTGAAAAAAATGAGAAAAACATGGCTGACTTGGAACGTCATTTGCAGATACGCTAGACAGGATGGGCTTGCACACCAGATGTCAGCACGGAAAAGAGAGCAGAGTTAGAAAGCACGGTGTGGTTTCCGGCTAGAGCGACTCTGAGAGAAATGACTGCTGAGAAGGGGAGACCTGGGAACAAGTATGCTTTGGAGAAGGAGGGAAATTGGCCTATTAATTTTGTGACTATTAGAAATCCGGAAGATTTTTCAGGTAGGCTACTGGAATTTAAAAAATGAGAAAGGAGTTCCCATCGTGGCTCAATGGAAATAAATCCAACTAGTATCCGTGAGGACACAGGTTCAATCCCTGACCTCGCTCAATGGATTAAGGATCTGGCGTTGCCGTGAGCTGTGGTGTAGGTCACAGACATGTCTCAGATCCAGCGTTGCTGTGGCTGTGGCGTAGGCTGGCAGCTACAGCTCCAGCTCAACCCCTAGCCTGGGAACCTCCATATGCTGTGGGTGAGGCCCTAAAAAGACAATAAATAAATAGGAGTTCCTGTTGTGGCACAGCAGAAATGAATCCAACTAGGAACCATGAGGTTGCAGGTTCGATCCCTGGCATCGCTCAGTGGGTTAATGATCTGGCTTTGCCGTGAGCTGTGGTATAGGTTGCAGATGCAGCTCAGATCTGGCATTGCTGTGGCTATGGCATAGGCCATCAGCAACAGCTCCGACTAGACCCCTAGCCTGGGAATCTCTATATGCCACGGGTGTGGTCCAGAAAAGACAAAAAAAGGAGGAAAAAAAAAAGACAATAAATAGAGAGAGAAAGAGTCTGGAGGACAGGAGAGTGATCTTGGCTGCAAAGTTAAGTTCAGGAGCCATCAGAAGATTGTGGGTGTTTAAAGTCATGAGAGCAGTTCCAGAACTACGTGGGGGAGAATTAAGGAAGCAAACTGAGGTCCCACAACCGTTTATGGGAGTGTTATTTGTTAAATGATATTAGTGTTTCTTAAAGACACTTAATTGGGGAATGCCTACCAAGAATAGAAGGAAACATATGAAACACCAAAAGCCACAAGGACAGAAGACCCAAACCAGAAAATATTGTCAGATCTGCACCAATCTTTTCTTGTTTTCCTTTGGCTTCCCTAACTTGTGATTTTATAGCCCACAAATATCTTACCTGCTTTTCCTTGAAGATGCAACAGCTCTTTCAGTCTTTGAACTTCACGGCATCTCATTGTGTGGTTATAGTGATACCATCTGGGTAGAATTGGAAAAATTCAGCAGTTCTTTATTTCAAAGCAATACTTATGGGATTTAAGAAAGATATCTATGGAACAGTAAAGTTCCTTGCTAAGGAACTAATTTCTGGAGCTGCAAAAGGCAAAGTTTTAATAACCAAAAATTATTCTTGAAAAATCTCCTAAATCGCTCATGTAAAACAGAATACATGGCTTTACATAGCAACCCTATTCAGATACCCATCTCCTATAAAGTCCTGCTTTTCCTCCAGCATAAAGTTATATCAGATAAAGCCATAAATTATGCCCAGAATACCACAGGTAGAGTTAAATATGTGGATGTTCAAAAGATGTCTGAAATGATTCCACAGTATCTAATACTGGTTTGAGTCTCCGTGTTAAGACATCCAGATTATAGGGAGTTCCCGTCGTGGCGCAGTGGTTAACGAATCCGACTAGGAATCATGAGGTTGCGGGTTCGATCCCTGCCCTTGCTCAGTGGGTTAACGATCCGGCGTTGCCGTGAGCTGTGGTGTAGGTTGCAGACGCGGCTCGGATCCTGCGTTGCTGTGGCTGCGGCGCAGGCCAGTGGCCACAGCTCCGATTAGACCCCTAGC
>PVHT020004944.1:2150891-2246944 GCA_004024745.2 Catagonus wagneri | reverse complement strand
CATCCAGATTATAAAGAAGATTTTTCCAGCAGTGATGGAGGGGCACTCTATACACTAAGGTATCAAGAACTGCAAGACACAGAAATGAGGCTGCTGAGAACACAGAGTCCAATTCAGGACCAAAGATTGAATTTGCATATTACAGAACACAAGTGCAATAATATGTGAAAATTTGTAAGCCACAGTGCGGATGTTGAGCCACATTTGCTCATCGTTGTCCAAAACAAGTTTAATATGCTTTGAGTACCCACTCCAAAAAGTTGGCAAAAATTCAGTCTTTGTTATCACTGAGGCCACTGCTATGTGAAGACTCTGGGATCCTTCATGGCCAAGCTCCCCCGAGGGCCTTCTGATTGCCTGCACAAGAAGTTCACTGCCTCTGTGCTCGTGGTTTAAGCCAGCAGGGTCCCTTAAGAGTGGGGACTCCAGCAGCACAGAACCTCCAAGTTCCTGGGTGCACCAGACAGCGACTCTGCTCAGAGAATCTATGGCCACCCAAGGCAGGGAGTGTATGTGCAGTTCTAGAAACTGCAGAGCTCCCACCCGGTCTCTCACTCCCCCACCGTCCCCACCCACACCCACAAGGATGCTTCGGCCTGCGAGCCCCACCCTCAGGTTCACTAGTATCACCACACCCTCCGGGAAGATCCAGGACCATCTTCTCATTGAGTTCAGACTTTCAAAAACAAAATTTCTTGCCTTTGCATCTGCCACGCAAAAAGCCCTGAGACAAGGAATCACTGAATCTTGGTACATAGGAAGAATTCATGCCAAAGGAAGCAACTTACAGCACAAATTAATGTTTCCATAAGTTATCCTATTAACATTTTTATGATAGAGGGAAATGACTTTATTAAATGGGGTTTGCAGTATTTTACAAAGAGGGACAATGAATATAATCCATTAAAACTGAAAACACATACAAATCCAACAGCTTTCTCCAAATTGAGTCTTTTGAGCCAGGCTTGAGCTGGCACCACCCCAGACAAAAATTCTTCTAGGTAGAGACAATTTAGAAGGGCTTTGTTCTCACATTACCCAGGAAACGTGAGTGGTTTCAGCTACTGAAAGAGAATACTGGTGCTGGCAAGAATCTAATCCCATTTTCATGCTGAATTTGGTGAATAACAGGATGCATTCCAGCCTGCACACAGTCTGGTGGGAGAGACAGATTTACAACCAGCACCCTTAGTATGTGGCGGCATATTTTATCTGTCTGCAAATCTGTCTGTCCAGCCAGATATAACTTCCTGTCCACTTAGACCAAAAGCCTGCCATGCAGAAGATACTCAGTCAGTGAAACACACAGCCGTGGCTGGGAAAGGGCTTCTCCCACTTCGTCTTCAGCTTATTTGTTATGACTCCCCCCAGTTCTCCCCTTTAACTTGAGGGCGGCCCTTATTTCTTACACTCTGATCCATTTATTTGTGGGTCTGGTGAGTGAATTTCTTTGGAGCTCTCCAGGACAAAGTCAGCCAGGCCTCAGCCCCTTGGCCTTTCTCCTGCAGGGCTAGCTCAGGAGGATGCGTTTTGAGATCTTAGGCCCACTGCTATTCTCTGGTTGACTCTGTTTTAAGAAGGTTCCAACAATCCCACTGGATCAGTTTTTCTCCCTCTGTTGCTTATTACAAATCACTGTTAGATGGAAGATGAGAAGTCCCATCGCTTTGCTTAACTGGGTCACCAAGAACCAAAGTACTGCTATGCTCCTGCCCTGAAAGCGTGATTAAGGTCTTGACTAATTAACCTTAATTAACTCGCCTCACTTCCCGCTCATCAAGGGAATGGGTCTTCTGAGGGACTGTGGGTCCTTTTCTAGTCAGTGTCCAGTATAAGGCCATACACATGTACCCTAGGGATGTACTCATTGAAAAAAAAAATTGAAACTCTTCGTTGTTAGGAAAGTTGGAGTCTTATTTATTTGCTTATTTATTTACACAAAGGATTGGACTCAGGACATCATCTTGTATTTTTATTACGGAAGTCTTGCCGTGCTTCAGAGATAAGCAGGGATTTGGTATTTTCCTTACTTGTTCTGGGTTATTAGTAAGCCCCTTGCTAATTATTTCAGCAGAGTAATGCCGAGGCTGCTGTATCTGGTTTCCACATAGATCGTCACTTGTTATCTGTGTGACTTAGTGTATGTCACTTGGCCCCCCTGATCCCTAGCCTCCTGGCCTGTAAAATGAGGCCAGTACACTGAGCCCACTTCCAGATTTAATATGCTCTGTTACACGAGAGAACAGTTACAAAGACACCAGAGTGAAATCAACGGGAACCGCCATGGTGAGCTTCCTACTGTTTCTCCAGGGGGCGCCATGGCCCCAGGTCATCCCTGTTTTTCCATGAGGAGAAACTGTATCTATTTTTGATAATCAGGCTCTTGCAGTGGAAAAACAGTTCGAAACACTAGAACTATTGTATGAAGAGGCTACAAAACTTGCTGTCCTAAACAGGCTTTAAATAAATTAGCTTTCTTTTAGTTTGGGACTTGAAAATAAATCTGGAAAAAGCCTGGTGGTGGAGATGCCCGTGGGATCCTTTCCAGCACAGAGTTGCTCTGTTCCCCACCGTCAGCCGCCACTTCATCGCCTGAGAGTCACAGATGCCTGTCTGTGGAACTAGATTCCACCAGTTTTTCAAGTTGTTTCATGATAGGTATTAGTCTTTGTTGTCTGTTGAAAATGAATGAATGAATGAAAAAGTAAGTGAGTAAATGAATAACCAGGTAAATTTAAATGTTTTCTTCCTTTCCACCTAAATAATGACATCTGTTTCACTCATCTGTATAATGTATGACAAATAGACAGGAAAGAACATTTTTCTTGCAAGATTGTCTCAGCGATTATCAAACTTCAGTGTCCAGAGAATCACTCAGAAAGCTTACTAAATATGCAGATTCTTGGGCCCTTGCTCCTAGGGATTCTGAGTTAGTAGATCAGGCATAAGCACAGGAATAGTGCGCACACGCACGCACACACACACGTCAAAGTTGATTCTAACACGGGTGCTCCACCGACCGCACTTGGAGGAAAACTGCTATATAAGGATTATTAATCTTTTCGCCTATCACTCCAATATCAAAATCTTGAAAAAATTGTGTGTTGCAACAGTTCTATCTTTGGACCAGAGTGAGTCAGATGGAAGCACACAACACCCAAAACAAGAGTATCCCAGAAATTTACTGAAGTACAAAGGGGACTTACAATATTTTGCTTGAAAGTTTACTATAAAAATAATCAAGACACCACGATATTGACAAAAAGATAGATGCATTAACAAGTCAATGGGAAAGAATAGAGAGTCAAATAATAGAGCTATGTGAGTAATTGATTTTCAACAAAGGTAAAATGAATTCATTGGTGAATAAATAGCCTGTTCAATAAGTGGTGCTTGAACAGTTGGATACCATACAGCACAAAAAAGTGCTTCTACTTGCATATTAAAAAAGTAACTCAAGATGGATAATAAATCTATACATTTAACAAAAGGTATAGAATTTCTAGAAGAAAAGATATTAAAAAATTTGTAATCCTTTTCAGGCAAAAAATTCTGAGTCAAAATCAATACAGTGGATTTTTCTAAAATTAAGAACTTCTCTTTGAAAAGCATTGTCGAGAGCAAAAAGACAAGTCATAGACTGAAAGATAATACTTGAAAATCATAAATTAAATTGTATCTGCAAACTTATCTGATAAAGGACTTATATCCATAATATATGAATAACTGCCAAATCTTTATAATATTTTTTTTTTGGTGACCAATGAATGTTCCCTGGCCAGGGGTCAAATCAGAGCTGAAACTGAGGGCTCCACCACAGGCACATCAACACCAGATCCTAGCCCACATCTGTGACCCATGTCATGGCTTGCGGCAATGCCCGATCCTTAACCCACTAAGCGAGGCCAGGAATTGAACACACATCCTCACAGAAACAACATTGGGTCCTTAACCCACTGAGCCACAATGGGAATGCCTAGAAATTTTTTAATAGGTAAAAAATTTAAATAGATACTTCACCAGTAAACACATACGGAGAGTAATTAGCACATGGAAAGATGCTCAACAGCGTTGGCCATGAAGAAAATACAAATTAATCGTAGAGCTACCACTTCATGCCTCTTAGAATGGTTATAGTTTAAAAGACTAACTGGATATGGAGAGACTGGAACTCTGCTCCACAGTAAAAGAAGTAAAAGAAGTGAACTATCAATACATGTCACAAAGTAATTATGCTGAGTGACAAAAAGCAGACCAAAAAAAGGTACAGACTGAGATTCTATTTGTTCAAATTTTAGAAAATAAAATCTGAACTATAGTGAAATTAGATTGGTAGTTTCTTGAGGAGAGAAAGCAAGGATGGGAAGAAGGAAGGGATTAAAAGGGGGCCTAGGCAATCCTTGGGCCGATGCATACATTCATTATGTGTACTGCGGCCGTAGTTTCATAGGTTTGTGATACATATGTCAAAACTTATCATGTTATACACTTTATATGCAAATTATTGTATGCTGGTTATATCTTAATAAGACTTTAAAAACTGATAGCTCTTTAAAAAGATAAGGAAAAGGAGAAACTGAGGAAATGGTAATCTTCAAAAAATTCAAAAGTGATATAGGAAAGAAGATACCATCACAGCATACTGTTTGATTTAGCACTGAATGATACTCCAGTTGTGGACATTGTAAATGCTGAGTACTTATTTTACTCAAATTATCATACAGTTTTATCCAGAAGAAAGAAATAAAGAGCTACAACAAGATGAGAGTGAGATGGGGGAGCATGTAAGAGAGTGGATTATCCTGATCTACCATAATAAGAAGTCAGGAGATAATGCATAAAATTATTACATTAAGAAGTGTAGAATATGCAGACTATGTAGAGATACAGAGTTTAAATATCAGAAGAAACAACCAGAAGAGTTGAAAGTGCTTACTCCCTGGGAGTAGTGCTGGGGTACAGGCAGCAGTGAAACAGAACTGCTGGTTTTATGTGCAAACACACACACACACACACACACACACACACACGTGCGCACACACACACGGGTAGCTTCCGGTGTCGTTTCTCCATTTGAATTAAACAATTGTTGGCAGGCAATGCCCCATGAATATTCTCCTATTTCTATGCAGCCTGGACTTCGTAACTCAATGGCAAATGTGTCTTGGAAGTTAGAGAAAATAAATTGCTCTGGATAAGATTCAGAAATGTATCTTCTCTAGATCCATTTGCTTGTATTCTAAGAGTAATAAAACCCAGGGACAACGTTCCCCTCTCATGCCAGATATTTGCTTACACCATCTAGGGCATTTCTCTCCAGAATTCCTCCAGAATTTGTTCACATTAAGCATGAAGTTCTGTCTGTCTGTCTGTCTGTCTCTCTCCCTCTCTCTCTCTCTCTCTCTCTCTCTCAAAAGGGGAGGAGGAGTAAATTGCCAGCTGCCCAGCAGAATCTCCAAGTCTTATCATTTGGGATCCCTCTTCTGTGCTGCAAAACCTCTGCACATGTCTAAATTTTAAATAGGTGGAAATAGCGTATAAGTGATATTTGGTGAACAAATTTTCTGTAGTGAGTATATATTATTTTTTAACTGAAAAATATCAATACATATTATCTTCAACTCTTATTATGGTCTTCTTGTAATACATATAGATATATACACATAATGTGTTTATATCTCTATAGAAAATAAATGGTAAAAATTCTATCAAAAAATGGTAGAACTGTAATACAGTGTTATTGACAATTATCTCTAAATGATGGAATTGCAAGCTTTCGATATGATTTTATTATGTTCCAAATTACACAACCAATACATGGCTTTAATCGTTTATAACTTTATTTAGAAAACGAAGTTCTTTTTTTTTCTGTCTTTTTGCCTTTTCTAGGGCCACACTCCTGGCATATGGAGGTTCCCAGGCTAGGGGGTCTAATCGGAGCTGTAGCCGCCGGCCTACACAGCCACAGCAACACAGGATGCAAGCCGCATCTGCAACCTACACCACAGTTCACGGCAACGCCAGATCCTTAACCCACTGAGCAAGGCCAGGGATCGAACCCACAACCTCATAGTTCCTAGTTGGATTCGTTAACCACTGAGGCACAATGGGAACTCCAAGAAAACGAAGTTCTATAACAATTGTGATTCTGAAATTTTAGAGACTTATACACAGAATTGTGTAAGTATTTTTATACGTGAGACCTAGTCGCTACCTTAGAAAATAATGGTTCCCACTTCCTCTGCGTAACACTTGAGAAAAGTTAACAAGAAAAATAATCTGTCTAAAAAGAATATATGTATATTTGTGTATCTCCATATACATATCCTTATTTATTTATATTCAAGTGTAATATCTATAAGAATATTTTAAAAAATCTTCACAGCTATGTCTCTTGCTCATCCCCAGATTCAATGAAAATAGAAGTTCTGCTGAAAAGAAAGTGTTCTGAAGAAGAAGAAGCAGGTCAGTTTAAGAACAATTAGGCTCAAAATAAGTTTGAGTATTATCTTCCTGGTGGGCTCAGTTGTGTAATATAATACAGAAAAAGCACAAGTTTGTAGAATATTCTCAGAGATGAGTTTTTGAGATGTTTTATTTTAGTGCTTTCATTTTCTATAATGAAATGAGATAATAAATTCCTATTTGTGTCTGAGTATCCCCAAAATAGCTTGTAAGAATAGAAAAATCTGACAGTTGCTGAGGAAAAAAGGAAAAAAAACCCTTGAAAATAGCTGAATCTGTCCAATCTTGTATTTATCCATTCAGGCTAAAAATGGTGTTATTGTTGAAAAGTTAAGAAATTTTCTTCAGAAAAAAAAAGCAAAACTTTTTCTGTGGAGAAAAATGGTATTTGTCAGTCCCTAAAAACAAAGGTGCAAAATTAATTTAATTTCTTTTATTAGTAAGAAAGTAAAAACACAATGGTGGATTGTCATTTCATTTTGCAAATACTTAGAAGTCCCAGCCTGGCCTAGATCCAAGGCACTGCAGTAATGGAAACAGGCTCCAGTAGGAATAAAATGGAGTTTCTGCCCTCAAAGAACTTTATAATATTAATAAATTAAAGCCGTGATGAGGGGCACAGATAGGGAGTTTACAAAAGAAGGAAAATTAATTGTCTAGAAGTACATACAAAATATTCATCTTCACTAGTAATCAAGAAATGCAACTTTAAAATAACAATGAGATACTGTTTTTCATCAAGAACCTTAGAATGAATTTCTAAGAATAATACACAATATTGGCACATAAAAATAGGACTTCTAATTAATTATTAGCTGAACATAAATTAGAAATTCTTTCTGGAATATTATCTGGCATCATGTATCAAAAGAAATAAAACTATTCGTATTCTGTGACACAAATCTACCTCCAGGAATTTCGACTGAGAAAATAGATTATTGAAGTTCTCATAAATGGAGCATGAGAATGTTCATCCCATGATTTTTAGTAGTTTTTAGGAGCTAAAAAAATTATGTATTAACAACCAATGAACCATGAAATGAAACATTTGTCAAAAACATGGCACATTCTTATAATACTACATTGCTTTTAAAACTTAAACAGTGGGAGTTCCCATCGTGGCTCAGTGGTTAACAAATCCGACTAGGAACCATGAGGTTGCGGGTTCGATCCCTGGCCTCGTCACTCAGTAGGTTAAGGATCTGCCATTGCCGTGCACTGTGGTGTAGGTTGCAGACACGGCTCAGATCCCGCGTTGCTATGGCTGTGGCTTAGGCCGGTGGCTACAGCTCCTGTTAGACCCCTAGCCTGGGCACCTCCGTATGCCACGAGTGCGGCCCTAGAATAGGCAAAAAGAAGACAAAAAAAAAATAAAATAGTAAAACTTAAGTAGTGAAATAATAGTGAATAATATCAAGAATTTTATGAAACAGTGAACAAACCCACAAAAATTGTGTTCAGTATGATGCCATTGTAAATAACCATCCTCTCTCAGTTGACCACTCATCTTCATCAAATCTCCCTCCACTCTCATACTTGGATGCAACCCCATTAATGAGAGTGTAGGATTTGGCTTCCTGAGAAGCTACTGCAGAGCCAGATGAAAAACTATTTCCCATAAGGTTTATCTCCTGCACGATAAGAAACAGGAGGTGAGAGAAAGTCAGATTTATTCTCCCTTCTTTCCCTAATCCATACATTACATTCCTCTGAGGTGTGAATCTTCTTTGAAATCTAGGGCAGTCTCATGTGCTAAGTACACATGTGAACTGAGAAACCTGCCATGTCTCATCGTGAAGTTCGCTTGTGCCTCAGTATCCTCAGGGGATTGGTTCCAGGACTCCCCTGCCACAGCCACAGAGACCAAAATTCAGAGATGCTCAAGCTCTTATAGAAAACAGCGTAGTATTTGCATATAACCTAGGCTCACGCAGGCTTTAAATTACCTCTTGATTATTTATAGCTAATATAATGTAAATGCTATGCAAATAGTTGCAAATACAATGCAAATAGTATGTAAATAGTTGCCAGTGCGCGGTAAATTCAAGTTTTGCTCTTTTTTTTTTAAGTATTTTTGATTCAAGGTTGGTTGAATCCACAAATGCAAAAACTTGCATACAAAAGGCCAATCGTAATAGATTTGAATTAATGTATCTTTTCTTGGTTCTCTTCTCTTTTTCATCTTTATTGCCATAGGCTTGCACTACCCAGATAAAATGTCAGCACCTTAAATTTCCCCTTGAATTCTCTAAGGCTAATGTAGGCAAAATTGGAAAAGGAGAGGTGTACAAATATCTGTCTTACAAATATGTTATAAATTCCACGTGAGAAATACAAATTGAGTACTAGGCCAATTTCAGTAGGGACTTGAGGAAATGCTCTTAAAAAGAAAGATTACCTAAACTGGAACTTACAACAGAAGCCTGATTTTTGACAATAGAATACAAGGGATTCCACTGACCTGAAGTCTTATCAAAATTAGAAATTTGTATTCAGCTGCGTAAGAAAACCAAAATAGCATCTTCTTAACTAAGTAAGTATATACAATTCCTATTAAGTTTGCAAGTAATCAGCACCCAACAAACATTAGCTATTACTTTTTTAGATTGGTTGAATTTTATGAAGTTTTGGGTACCAATAAAGTCACTGAGGAAAAAATGGATGAGTCAGCTTGCTTTGTAGAGGAGAAGGTGATCACAGATCATGGTGTGGGGTCCCCTGCTCTATGTGACATCCCTCCTGAGGACAGCCGAGGTTGACAGAAGACAGAAGGGTCATTGCACAAAACTGGTTGGTGTTTGTCAGATGGACAGAACTTCCCACTGCCCTAAGACTGGAATAGAGAAGTGCAGTCTTCACCAGAACCAAGCTTGAAGATAAGAAACTTCCAATGGAGTTCCCATTGTGGATCGGGGGTTAAGAACCCAACTAGGATCCATGAGGATGGGGATTCAATCTGCCCTCCTTCAGTAGGTTAAGGATCCAGTGTTGCCGTGAACTGTGGTGTTAAGTCACAGACGCAGCTCAGATCTGGCATTGCTGTAGCTGTGATATAGGCCGGCAGCTGCAGCTCTGATTCAGCCCCTAGCCTGGGAACTTCCATATGCCATGGGTGCAGCCCTTAAAAAAAAAAGGAAAAGGAAACTACCAATTAGGGGGTAATTTCCCACAGAATATCAGATGTTTTAACCAATGTCATGAACACAGTTTCTGTTACCAAGAGAGGAAGGTAGGATTTAAACAGAGAAGAATTACTTTAAAGCTGAGCTTTCCACACAGTCTGGATGTATGTAATCCAGTAAAAGGGCTTCACGCTTTTGCAGAACGCTCTTTGCAGAACCGCTTTCCTATGACAAGAGGGTCTGTAACATACACAGGGCCCGGGAGGTGTACACGGCTCAGGATTAGTTAGTTATTAGATGTGTTCTCTTACTGACTTTTCTTTTTAAAAGAAGAGAATACAGGCAGAAAGACTTGTAAGAGACAGAGAAAATTATCTATGAAAAACGTACATTTTTTGCTAGAGAAGCTCCAAACTTACTCTTTACAAGTGCCCATTAAATTCTAACATTTAAAAATTCAAACAATTTTGGAGTTTCCTGGCGGCCTAGCAGTTAAGGACTCAGCATTGTCACTGCTGTGGTGTGGGTCTGATCCCTGTCCTGGGAATTTCCACATTCCTCAGATGTGCCAAAAAAAAAAAATTCAAAGAATTTTAAACCCTTAACCTGCACAATAAGGACTAAAAATTTATTTAGCATTCCCAATGTTCTTTTCCTTGTGAAAATCATTAAATATGTAGATAAGTAAATTCTTTAAAGTACTTTATAAAAAAAACTCAGTACTTGGATTTATTAGAAATGGAGTTTTCTCGACCCAATTCTCTCAGTACTTGGCTGAATCAATGTTAAGCATGATCCTAAAGTATCTTATAAAGAGTCCCCTATAAATGTCGAGTCCAATAGTGTTATTAGAATGATACTGACAATAATAAACAGTTCTATATTTTCACTCTGAGTTTTTATGATCAACAGTAGTGTCTGTGTAAAGGTCAAATGGAACTTGACTTCTAGATAAAGAGAGGTCATTTAAATTGCACTGGTCACACACCTAATCCACATTACAGATGAGTTCAACACCAGCATATGCTTCCCATTGTCCACACTCTGTTCTAATCAGCCTACCTTTGTGCAAGCCTGATGTATGTTGCTCCTGTGCTAGATGCTGGGGAAAACACAATGATCTTGGGCATATGGTGCCAGCTGTCAAGAGCTTGCAAAAGAAGTCACAGAAAGAGTACTGACCTTCCCATTCTGAAGCCCAATGCCAGCATCCATAATAAAAGGAAAAGCTCCAAGAGCACGGACAATGAGTGCTTGCTGGAGGGGAGACTGGTGAAGAGCTCATAGGTAAAAGGGCATTTGAGCCAGCTCTGTTGTCATAAAAAAGACAATGAGCTCAGAGAACAAAAATAGTCCCAGTTCTGATATTGTTCTCTGTGTATCCTTAGAAATATCATTTAACCTCTGTGGTATTTCTCACTTATAAACTCACTTGTAAAGGGGTTGAACTAGACAATGTCAAGGGCACTTCAAACTTGAACATACACCTGTTATCAGCAACACAGGTGGTCGTGCATTCAATAAGAAAAAACAATTTAATTATTTAAAACTCTCACCAGGGAGTTCTCATTGTGGCTCAGCGGGTTAAGAACCCAACATATTGTCTGTGAGGATGCAGGTTTGATTCCCTGGCCTCCTTTAGTGGGTTAAGGATCCAGTGTTGCCACAAGATGCGGTGTAGGTCATGGATGTGTCTCAGATCCCACATTGCTGTGGCTGTGCCGTAGGCCAGGAACTGCAGCTCCAATTTGACACCTTACGTGGTAACTTCCATATGCCCCAGGTGCAGCCATAAAAAGGAAAAAAAAAAAGGAAAAAGAGAGAAAGTTGGGTCTGCCTGCCCCAGGTCTGGGAGGAAGTATAGCTCTTCTCTTTGAGGGAGGCTAGCATAATGCCTGGGGATGTAGGATCCGTTGGCAGACTACCTGAGCTTGCATTCCAGTTCCAGGTCAGGTGATGTAACCTTTCTGTGCCTGAAATTGTTCATCTAACAATAGGCATAATCATAGCACCCATCCCATAGATTTCATAAGATGAGACAAGATCATCTCATTAAGACAAGCAGTTAAACAGTTCTTTGTACGTGTAAGTACTTAAGATATATGTCATTGGAATTTTTGTATTATTGTTGCTAACTCTCCATTTCTTTTCTACCTTTAATTTCTTTTAATTAAGAGCTTTAATTCACTTCCTACCCATGCCACATCCATGCAATTTTTTTGCTTCGAGATTGCCCTCATACTAGTCCAGGTCACTGTTAGCACTTTTGACAGTGGTTACATTTATCTGTTATTACTGGCCCCAGTCTTACCCACTCCAAATTCTTCTATATACAAACCTAGAGTCATTTCACTACAGTTCAAATCAATTAGGATCTCCCTTGTCTAATAGCCTCGGAGTTTTCCTTGGCCTTAGGGCATAGTCCTATCCCTTCATGGTATGTAAGGCTCGCCCCAATGGTACCAACACTTAGCTGTCATCTCCTGCGATTTATTCTCCCTGATTTAGTTTCTGCCTTTGGAAAGCTCTTCCATTGGGCGTTGTTATTCAGTGGAACACTATTTCCCTTCACTTCGCTCTACCTTCTGCTTACCCTCCAGTCCTCAGCTTAGACATCACCTCCTCTGTGAAAATCTTTTGATACAAGGATTATCTTTATTTTCTGCTACAGGGTAAGCAATTCAGTTTTAACCAAGGCCAATCTTTCACCGCTGTAAACTCAACATTAATATAGTGCTTGACACTATTTTTTAAGTGAATGAATGGATGGATGGATGAACAAAAGAATGAAAGCAACATTGTAGTGCATGGAGCTAGTTGGAATCCAGGAAACCATGGCCGGGGAAAGGCCAACAATGAAGCCAGGTTAATTGATTTAAAACTGAGCTGTTGATCCAAGCAACACAGCAGAGTGAGGACCAAGCAAGGAGCTGAGTATTCCAGAAAATCCAAAAAGGAGACACCCAGGAAGGATTCATAAGGCAAAGTAGAACAGCTCACGGTGACTTTTCATGGGATTCCTGAGCTGGCTTTACTGGCATATGGGGTTCACTTAAAGGGACTCTAGCACAGTGTGTAATAAGCAAAGGGGCAATACTGAAGGATTCTGGAAAGAAAAATGGCACGATCTACTTTGTTTTAGAGGAAGGTGGCTTCTTCAGCATTATAGATTGTGGTTTGATGGGGCAAGACGATAGAGACACTAATTAAAAGACCACATCAGAAACCAAAACAAAGATAATAACATTCTGAACCAAGGCATTAAGGATGGGGAAAGGGAACAGATTAAAGCAACTATAATCAAACACACATTTGGGTCTATTCAATAAATAATTAAGGTTTTGTTTACAGAGGAGATTGTAGAAACTGCCTTTAGAAAGACAAAGCAAATGTAAGAAAGTATTAGGGTGACTGTGTCTTCTATGAGTTTTGAATGTATATTTGAAACAAGAGAAGCTAACCATTACCTCTTTAGCCTTGTGGAACTACATTGACCACATATATTTTTTAAGACTTGATTGTAGACGAATTCACAAATAAGGTTTTCCAAGACCCAGACCAGGCCTAGGACCTGTGCACATGTATTCAGTTTGAGGCTTTCTGCCCTAATTTGCTACCACATCCAGCAGTCGGTTCCCAATGGTTAGGGGCTCCTGTTTGAAACACAGAAGATCTGTCACCCACATGAAGTATCATCCAGAACGGAGCCTGAAAGCTGCCAACTTCCCATTTCTCTGAAGTTGGCTTGCTTTTCATGCTTCCTGACAACAATGTTGCCATTACGCCCTGGGTGAGGGGACACCTTCCTCTGGAAAGTGATCAGTGCAAGAAAAGTATATATTTCCCTTCTTTCTACAGAGCAGGGAGCTAATTCAACTTGCTTCGGTGGGACTTTGCTTTTCTAAGGTTTAAACAGATGAGTTTGGTGTTCCCATTGTGGCTCAGCAGTAATGAACCCGACCGGTATCCACGGGAACTTGGGTTCGATCCCTAGCCTTGCTCAGTGAGTGAAGGATCAAGCGTTGCCATAGCTGTGGCATAGGTCAGAAGTTTCAGCTCCGATTCATCCCCTATCCTGGCAACTTCCATATGCCGCAGGTACGGCCCTAAAAGGAAAAAAAAAGGTGATTTTGGACAGAAAACCCACATGAGGTTTCACAGTTAAAATTCTTTCCCAAATTATATAACACTTGTTGGGGAAATTATGTCAGAAGATGACACTGTGAAACTTGAACATAAAATATTGAAGGACCACACGTATATCCAGCTTTCTACCTCATCCTGTGTTCGACCACCCTCTCCTTAGGAAAGAAAGAAAGAAAGAAAGAAGAAAGAAAGAAAGAAAGAAAGAAAGAAAGAAAGAAAGAAAGAAAGAAAGAAAGAAAGAAAGAAAGAAAGAAAGAAAGAAAGAAAGAAAGAAAGAAAAGAAAGGGCGGGGGGGTGGGGGGGAGAGAGAAAGAAGGTCTTGAGGCTGGAACAGGGTAATCACAGTTTCTGCTCCAGGGAGAGAGGGTGCTGTGCAGAAGGGGGAGCTTCTGGGTGGCCAGTGCCTTCACGATGTCACAGGTCTTCTGTGAGGTGAGAAGCTGGGTGGAGAAGCTCGAGCTAACCTGCCTGACAGCCAAGGTCCTGTTCCTTTCAAAGTAATCTCCCCCGAGCGCTCCATGACAGGCTGGCTTAGGCGGGCTCAATCCAATTTAATGGATGATTTGAGAATGGAAAATTGAGGAAAGAAGGAAATGATACATGCCAGATATCAGCCCCGGCGAAGCTGCCAGCGTGTGACACCTGTCACTCATTTACCAAGGGGGAAGTGTCGGAATGAATACGTTCTCAGTATGGGGACGAATTCTAGCAGTCTCTAGGGAGAAGGAGTGGCCATCTATCCTCCAACCCACCTGCCTGATATTCAGACTTTGGGGGCGTCACTCCGACTGTCCATCTCCGCCCAATTTGGCGCGCTTCTTCTGGGACCTGCCTTCTCCCAAGCAGGTGCGAGAGGCTCGGTATTTGTGGCCACAGCTTTTGCCGCTCCTCGTCGCCAGGAGTCGCTGTTGCTCACCGTCCTTCTCCGTCCACCTCTCTCCTCCTGTTTATCACCATGCAGCTCAAATCCCCAGGTAGTAATTCCCAGGCTCCACTGGTGATGCATGGTCCCCGATTTGGCCGCCTTGGAACCTCTATTTTCACGAGGTGTTCTCGTAGGTAGTGCAGTCCCCAGGGGCATGACCCAGGGACTCAAGCCAATCCCCCCGTCAAAGCACCCTCCTTCCTCTCCACGTACCAGCCAGCGGGCATTAAAATCTGCCCAAGTGTATTCACATGAATGGAGAAGGAGGTGCTTTAACTTATTGCAGCTTTAACTGCTGTTTATCACTTTTATGTTATTGCTTAGTGCCGTTCTACAAGGGTAGGACAGATGTTGGTGTTTGCTTTTAAGAACCGGATCTCCCAGAGAGGTCAGCCTGGTGCCCTGGGAAGCCTCCAGATTCATTTTAGAGGTCCTAATGACGCTTTTTCATGGTGCTTTCAAATTACTCATCTCAAAGCCAGCATTATACACCTCTTGTTTTCACTGGCGGCACTGGAGGCCCTCTTGGCATTATTTATTGGGCTTCAGTGATATCAACAAGAGAAGGATCCAATTTCCCTTCAGAAAAGCAATCATTCATCTTTCTCTGCCCTAAGGCTTGTGTTTGAGCGACTGTATTCTCTATCTGCAGCTGGAATGCTGGTTAGAAAAAGACCCTGTTACAGTCGAGCGGAGAATATCATCCAAAGGACAATTCGCCCACTCCCTTTTATACAGTGCATTGTTTAAATATTTATCTATTTATTTATTTATTTTGCTTTTTATGGCCTCATTTGTGATATATGGAAATTCCCAGGCTAGGGGTCAAATCAGAGCTACAGCTACTGGTCTATGCCACAGCCACAACAATGCAGGATCCGAGCCACATCTATGACCTACACCACAGCTCATGGCAATGCCGGATCCTTAACCCACTGATCAGGGCCAGGGATCGAACCCACAGCCTCATGGATATCAGTTGGGCTCGTTACTGCTGAACCACGACAGGAACTCCTATACAGTGCAATTTATAGAATCAGTAATAACAGTATCTAACATTAATGAACACCTACTGTGTGCTAGATCAGCTAGATGGACACATGGATTACATTTAATCCTCACAATTATATTACTAAGTAGATGCTGTAATTAGCCTTCATTTATACTTAAAGACACTGAGCAGCTAAATAATTTTCCCTAGATCAGAGAGCAAGAAAGTCAGGAATCAGGACCAAAGATTAGTTGTATCTGTTTCCATAGCCTCAGTTATACTTCCTCAAAGCTTCCTTTTCTGTCCTGGAGACAGAAAGATGCTTCTGCAGTCTCTGCCCCCTTGAAGCCCCAGCCACCATCCCTGGCTTCCGTTCCTGGTCCCTGACCCCAGGAAGCCCTCCTGCCTTCTCCAATGCCAAAGTTATCTCAGGAGTTGTCGTTGCCTTATTTCCCAAAGAACTTCTGTCCATTGGAAAGATCAGATCTTTAAATAAGATTGCCAGCTTTGGAAAAGCAATGAGTCAGATCTGGAAATCATGTAAAAAGGTTTTAAGTGGTGCTTCTACCTGGTGATTGTCATCGGATCGTTTCCTTGTTTTGTACCACGTTTCACTGAGTTCCCATCGCTATCATGGATTGTGACCCCCAATCAGGAAACTTCTTTGAATATTTCTTTTGCTGTTGTTACCTTGAAGCTAGGAGGAGGAAGTGAATAAAAAATGACTTTTTTGCTTTTTAGGGCCGCACCTGCGGCATACGAAAGTTTTCAGTCCAGGGGTCAAATAAGAGCTGCAGCTGCTGGCCACAGCCACAGCCACACCTGATCTGAGCTGCATCTGTGACCTACTCTGTAGTTTGCAGTAAAGCAGGATCCTTAACCCACTGAGCGAGGCCAGCGATGGAACCCA
Organism: Catagonus wagneri; assembly: GCA_004024745.2. Taxonomy (NCBI): domain Eukaryota; kingdom Metazoa; phylum Chordata; class Mammalia; order Artiodactyla; family Tayassuidae; genus Catagonus; species Catagonus wagneri. Next base: position 2,230,385 of record PVHT020004944.1, on the reverse strand, counting down.
CATCCTCATGGATACTAGTCGGGTTCTTAACCCACTGAGCCATAAGGGGAACTTTGAAAATGATTTTTAATATCTAATTTAACATGGTTCAATCCAGCCTGTACTTTTTCTCTGTGTCTGTGATATATCAAGACCTGGTACGTGATGCTGGGCTGAATCCACAGAGGACAAGAACACACACTGCTTTGGCTCCCAGTGGCTGAGGCTGTTTTGGGAAAGAACATACATACACATGTGAATAGAAGTCTCTTTTGTAGCTTGTTCCATAATAAGATGTCAATTTACCAGTGAGAGATTTGATGGTAAAAATGTCCAAGTAACACATTCTCCAGAACTTTGGTTAAATCTTATTCTCCTATAGCAAGAAACCCTATGAATAGAAAAAAATGTTGAGGGGAAAAGCAATCCAAGTTCAACATGATAGCGTACGTACATTTATCTTCTCAAGTAAATAACATCCATTTCCAATGTAAACTGCTTAGTCACATTAAGCAAATACAAAGGCTTATTAATAAGCTATAGAGAAATGTACTTAATCATGTTATCTCATTTTATTTGTGATTTCTCGCTGTTGACCAAATCTAAATGTTTTGTAAACCATGTTATTAATGGTCAGGGTAATTTGAGTTCTAAACATCTCTTTTGCCAGATTCACTACATTTCATCAGTCTTTTACATTATAGTTTAACTATGAAAAGTCTTATATTTGAGGTTTTGGTGCCTTAGAAAATATGTATGCTTAAAAGTTCTTAGGCTGGGTTGAAACCGCATTTTGATTTTTATCTGCGGAAACGATGATTATACTGCAGAGAGGGAATCCAGTTCAGGATGTAACTTTTCATGTAACAGTAAGGACCATATTTATAAATATATTATGTAGCGCTAGGCTCTTCTGTAAGAGGAGATATGGAACAACCCCAAGATTGACTGAGCGTTAAGCAACTCGACAGCGAAGGTAAATGTGTGCAGGTTTCCCCCGCTATCCGAAAGGAGAGCATTCCTATGAAACCTTCCGCAAACTGAAGAAGCAGTTATCTAAGGGTACATCTTGTTAGGGTGCACAAAATAAGTGGAGATAAAGCACAGATAGATGCGCACAGATAAGGGTTTAGAGCTACGGGGCTGGATGCTGAGATGCTGGGTGCAGTTCTTGGGAAAGAAGCGTGGAGGTGCCACTCTCGCTGCTCTGATGTAGCAGTGCCTCCGGAGTGGCCGGTTGCAAATAAGTGTTGAAGGCTATTGTGGCATTTGTGTTTTCCATAAAAATGAAAACCCTCTTTGGATTGCTTTCTATGAGCAAAATCAGGTACAGTCTGCCCTTCATATCCACGGGTTCCATATCCGCAGATTCAAATAACCATGAATCAAAAATATATATATTTTTAAATCCAGAAAGTTTCAAAAAACGAAGCTTGAATTTGCAGCACACCAGCAACTATTTACATAGCATGTACATTATATTTACAACTATTTACATCCCATTTACATTGCATTAGGTATGAGAAGTAATCTAGAGATGATTTAAATAATCTAAGAAGATGTGCGTAGGTTATAGGCAAGTAATACAGCTTTTATTTAAAGGACTTGGGCGTCTACAGATTTCAATATTCTCAGGGGTTCTGGAGCCAATTCCTCTCCAATAACAAGGCACGACTCTGCTGATGTCTGCCTTCCATAAAAGCAAAATGGGGTGAAAACTTTCAAAAACTGGGGGAGATCCCCGTATAGTGTGCAACCATTTATATAAATAAAAGATCTTAGATACATTTAATATGTGTTTTACATGCAATATGTTCTATATATAAAGGATACACATATCCTTTCTCCTGTGGCAGCTAGTGAGATTTCTGTAATCACATTCTGAAAGCTTTTTTTTTTTTTTTGAAGAATTTTGCTAGAAACACAGTTCTCCTGCTTCAGTTAGCACCGGTCCTTTGTTTCCATAGCTTTGGGTGAATTTTCAAACCTTTGCTTAGTGGCTTTCATCAGGAAAGATCTGCAAAGCCTTAGCTGCAGGGGATGAAATACTCTGCCCTACTGAGAAGTGTCCCTCCCGACAACGCAGGGCCCTCTCACATCACTCTTCAAAACCCGAAGAAATACTTCAGGGCAATAACACAGGCATCGGTAGGTGCAGACGGACGTTTGGCAGTTTACCCTCAAAATTGTGATCACCAGTCAACTTACCATTATTCTGGGTCCTGGAGAAGGTGAGCTGAGAGGTGAGGGCTTGCATGGCCTTAGGTATCTGAAGGACAAAGATACGCTGGCACCCGCTTTTGCTGAAAATGTAAAGAATTACCTTATCTTCTCCTGGCGAGAATTATCTAGGGCTGAATTTTTTCACTCTGACAATTGTCTGGTGATGAGGAAAGGCATAGGAAATGTGGCTGCCATAAAGCCTCAGACTGAGGCTGTCAGTTGAGAAGGAAAAGGCAGTTGAAAGCATAGAGATTTTTAGAAGGGGCCAAAGTCGAGTTAAGATAGACTCATGTCACTTGTTCTATTTGTGCCCTAGATCTGGAGCAACTCCAGGATCTCTGATTAGGAAGGACTGGGTGGTAGCAATTTGCTAGAAAGTAGATGGAGAGGGGAACTTGGGCCGAATCTTCGGGGGATGGCAAGGCTAATATTTTTACTTAGCATGCATATCTGTTTTGTGTTTGTGTTGAATGGCTGTGAAATGTGTTATCCTAGCAAGCACCTATTACAAGTATTACTAAGATCCTGTACTCATTTGCCGTGCTAAAGCAATTGATAGAGATTGCAGGAAGGATAAAATACCCGTGCAGCCACACTGGCATATCCACTGGGCAGTACAGTTTGCAGAAATAAGCAGGAATATATTAGAACAGAGGGCAGCTGCCGAGTCATGGCACCTGCCCGGTGCAGATAACTTGAATTAGGTGCAGGTAATTTTGAATGGAAATTTTCAACCCCAACTGGAGAGTGGCCATAAAGGGCCTGTGGTGGCATGTTTGAAACAGTGCACCCGAACCCTCAGAAAAAGACAGAGAGCAGAGGAGGGAGATGGGCTCACCATATTTTTCTGAAGTTGTTTGAACTGGATAAAATGCATCTGTGATGACAGCTTTTGCAGCGTTCTCATCCTTCTATAAAATTATTTTATTTATGATGGTCAGACTGAGCTAGGTTTAATGCAGTTAAGAGTTGTATGACATCCCCAACAGAGCAGAATGTAATTTACTACGTCGGAGATCAGCAGGTACCAACTGTCCTTGATTTACTGATGCTCCAAAATGGCCACAATCGACAGCCGTAAAATGGAGTTAGAGTCTCCAAAAGTAGGTCTAGAAACAAGGATTTGGATGCAAGTAGTTAATTTGGATGCTAAACCCAGGAAGCCTTCGTAAAGGGAGAAGGAAGTGAAACAAAGAAGGGACAGAAGACCATGAAGCGTGCCTTACAGCTGAGTAGCAACTGAGGCCCCCGCCCCCTGGGAGCTCTGGGAGACAATGTAGGGAATACTCCAGAGTTACCCACTGCTGGGGAAGGATGCTGGATAATATTCCCCTTGTACCGTATGTCATAGGCTGAAGTCTGCCCCCAAAAGCCCTTCAGACCTGCCAGTATGAAACCCTCAGGAGGCGAGCAGCAGGAGCTTAGAATAGGCACCACTGACAGGCAGAGGGAATGACGAGAGCTGGAGAAGAATGGGTGGGGTTGCAGCAGCGTCTGCCAGAGTGGGGGTCCCAGAGCGGTCCAGCTCTTGTCCTTCCACCACCTCCAAAAGCGGAGCCCAGAGGACAGAACTGAAGCAGCACTTAAAGTTCTGGGCCACAGTCTCTACTTGCCTTCCATCTGGGCAGACAGTGGTTTTGGGACAAGAACTGTCCTTACAGAAATGACGATCAAAACTGCAGTGAAGTATTTTACACCTGTCAGATGGCCATGGTTTAAAAACCTACAAACTGGAGTTCCCACTGTGGCTCAGCAGGATGAGAACCTGACATAGTATTCGTGAGGATTTGGGATTGATTCCCTGGCCTCACCCAGTGGGTTAAAGATCCAGCATTGCCACATCCCACAACCCTAGCCCAGGGACTTCCACATGCAGCAGGTGTGGCCCTAAAAAGAAAAAAAAATTAAAAAATTAAAATCTATAAAAAACGAATGCTGGAGAGGGTGGGAAGAAAATGGAACCCTCCTACACTGTTGGTGGGAATGTAAATTGGTGCAGCCACTATGATAAACTGTATGGAGTTTCCTTAAAAAGTAAAAAATAAAATCACCATATGGTCCAAAAATCCCTCTCCTGGGCATATATCATGACAAAACTGTAATTCAAAAAGATATATGTACCCATATGTTTATAGCACCACTATTTACAATTGCCAAGACCTGGAAGAAACCTAAATGTCCATCAACAGATGAATGAATTCAGATGTGGTACATATATACCATGGAATATTATTCGGCCATAAAAAAGAAGGAAATAATGCCATTTGGAACAACACGGATGGATCTAGAGATTAACATACTAAGTGAAGTAAGTCAGAAATGGAAAGACAAATATATGGTATCACTTATAAGTGGAATCTAAAATATGATACAAATGAACTTATCTATGAAATAGAAACAGACTCATAGACATAGAAACTTGTGGTTGCCAAGTGGGGAGGGTGGAGGGTGGATTGGGAGTTTGGGATCAGCAGATGCAAATAATTATACACAGAATGGACAAACAATAAGGTCCCACTGTGCAGCACAGGGAATTATATTCAATATCTTGTGACAAATCATAATGGAAAAGAATGTATATATGTATGTGTGTGTGTATATATATATATACACACATATATATATATAAAATGGACTGGGTCACTTTGCTGTACAGCAGAAATTAACACAACATTGAAAATCAACTGCAATAAAATACATTTTGCAAAAAGAGCTATCTTCATGAACTTCCTATATAAAATCTTGATGCTAAGTAGGGAAAAGCTGAAAATAAGATGTAAGTTGGCTCTATGTGTGTTTGATCTCAGTTCCTTGCTGGAAGGCTGGTTGGGGAGTTGGTTGCACATCATACCTGGTACTTGAGAATAGGGCCCCAGGAAGAGACAGGAGAAGGCCAGTGGCAAACTTTTATCCACCTGGATTCACAAACTCAAGGCACAAAGGTACTTTCTTTAAAGCCAAACTATATACAAAATCAAAAGCTAAGCAGATCAGTTAAAAAGTAAGGTCACTAAAGCTAATAGGCCAGAGAGCAGCCGTGACGCTAGGTGCTTTGATCACAGTAAAGCTGAATGCCATCCCCAGCAGACCCCAACGTGGGGTGTCAGGCGCTTCGTGGAGGCGAGAACGGTTTCTCCCTTGTATAAAACCTACTGTTCTCCCAGGCATGACTCACGTTCCTTCTGTCTATGGCTCCACCCTTTACAAGTGCCTTGGATCTGCAGCAGCCTCTGATTCTGGCTGACAGATCTAGAAAATAGAGGGTGAAAGACTGAGTGGGAGGGTTTCATGGGACAAGCCTGGAAATGACATGCGTCATTTTGGCTCAGAAACAATTAAGAACTTAGTCACATTTCCCCCGCCTAAATGCAAGGGGGGCACTGGGAAAAACAGTTCCTGATTTAGAAGGAACTTCCTAGCAAACTGTCTACACTAGCGAAGGAGAGCATGACTCTGGATAGAGGGTGAGCCGTCTCCGCCACATGAGCCAATTTTGCACTGCTCAGAAACACAAAGGATTACCAAAAAGAGAGTTCAGTGAGCTTGGCCAGAACTGACCATGTGCCAGTTCTGCAGTTAGCCAGAAATGAGATGCCCCTGGATAGACATACCTGTCAGCTGGCACATAGCCCAGTGGATCAAAGTACTGGGGTAGGATGAGCAGCGTGGAAAAACCGATCAGAGAACAAACTCCAGCATGATACCCAGGAATTTTTTGTCCCTCCCTTCCTCTCATCCCAAGATGGGCTGCTTGGCACAAAATTCAATCCAAATGTGAATTCTGCTTAATATCACCAATAGAATTTTTCACTGGGCTTGTTCTGCATTAAGTGATAAAAGCAGCACACAATTATTTTCGATTGGACCAATGAGATTGCACTGAGAAGTCTCTGAAGATTGTCTGCTGAGTGCCAGTTGTTAATGAATCCCATTTGTCTTTCTTGATTAAGTCTGCTATTACCCCCGTTTAGTCTTGTCACCAACCCTTTAGCAAGAATTTTCATATCACTGTTTAGATGAGAAATTAGCCTATGAGAACAGCACTCATCAATCAGGAGGCAGTTTATTTAATACAGTTTACAGTTTATGAGTTCAAAAACTATAGCCTCATACATTAGAAATGGATCACTGTCCTAGGCAGAGACAATCAGGGGATTCAATTCACTTGACAAGCATGGAGAAATGACTTTGAACTTGAGATACACACTTAGGGAAGGCCTGCAGTATCGCAAGCCTGCAGCTGATACCAGGAGGCTTTTTCTTCTGATTAGGAAACCCCTTGTGGTTGAAGCAAGTGCTCCATCTTAGGTTCTTAACCACACCTTCCTGTAACACTGCAACCGCAAAATCCAAAATGAAATTTTGGAATAGCCCTCGTTTCTTTGTAATATCAAATCTTTTTTCTAGTTTGCAATATTTTGAAAAAAAGCTCACATAGAATATCTGCTCCTTGAAATTATGAAGAGCAAGATGCCCTGGGAAATCTTAATTTTGGAAAGAGTAATACATTCAGTAACCATGTGTAAATAGCATAGAAGACAATGGAGCTTTGGCAGTTAGAGAACAGAGCTAGACAGTTACGTGACCACATAAGCGAGTGGATTCTGGGCTCTGAAAAGTTTTCAGGAGGCCCAGGTTGACAGGACATGTTGGTATTTAATGGTACTTTTTTGTTGTTGTTGTTGTCTTTTTGCCTTATCTAGAGCCGCACCTGCGGCATATGGAGGTTCCCAGGCTAGGGAACTAACAGGAGCTGTAGCCTCCGGCCTTCGCCACAGCCACAGCAACGCGGGATCCGAGCCGCGTCTGCAACCTACACCACAGCTCACGGCAACGTCCGATCCTTAACCCGCTGAGCGAGGCCAGGGATCGAACCCACAACCTCATGGTTCCTAGTCGGATTCATTAACCACTGAGCCACAACGGGAACTCCGGTATTTAATAGTATTAAAGATTATAATTATCTTAGAGTTCCTGCTGTGGCTCAGCAGGTTAAGACCAACTAGTATCCATGAGGATGCGGGATCAATCCCTGGCCTCATTCAGTAGTTGAAAGATCTGGCGTTGCCTTGAGCTGCAGTGTAGGTTGCAGATGCGGCTTGGATCAGGTGTTGCTATGGCTGTGGTGTAGGCAGGCAGCTGAAGCTCTGATTTGACCCCTACCCCGGGAACTTCCATATGCTGCAGGTGTGGCCCTAAAAAGTGGAAAAAAAAAGATTGTAGTTATCTTAATAATTCTATGTCACATCACAGTGTTAACAAACCACACTTAACAGCACTGCTTCCTATGATATTATTTCCTTTAGAGCTATCATTCCAAATTGATCTTACCCAAGCCTCTTCTTTATTTTCTAAAGTAACACTTTAACAGCAAAGACTGTCATTTGTACACGTTGTGAGATTTAGAGAATAAATTTAATGAATGGCAAACATTTGCTAGGAGCCCTCAGTTCCTCTTATCTTCCACTTGCTCTGCTGGCCTTAAGTCTTAGGAAGAAAAATCGGGAGGACTTATTAGCCAGAGAACACCAGCTACTATCAGAGCATATAAACTTTTCCATTACTGTCACCCCTTGGTGACTATCTGGAGACACATATAACTCCAACTTCTGCGACCTCTTTGAAGTTCTGAATGATCTCATCTGATATTGACTCCCACTTTAAAGAACAGTCTAGTTTTCTCCTAAGAATGATGTCTTTTATATCTAGATGGGGTACACATGCCAGCGAGAATTTCATTACAGTCATCCATCAAGTATTATTTCAGTCTTCATTTTAATTGCTTTACTTGTTATCTCACACAAAGAATATATGCTCATTGTAAAAAAGAAATGAAACAATATAGAAATAGATGAAGTAAAAAAAAAAAAAATCAGTCTCCCTGTCAAGCCTTCATTTCCTCTTGCCAAGTGTAAGCGCTTTTAAGGTTGATGTGTAGCTTTTAAACCGTTTTTATGCATGCACACCTAAACACTCTTTATACTTCTTAACAAAAAATGAGATTATACTGCATATGTTGTCCTATAACTTCCTTGCTTTATTCACATAACATTGTGTTCATCAGGCTTCTCCAGAGAAGAAATATATATATAAAATGAGATTTATTATAGGAAATGGGATCGCACAATTATGGAAGCTGAGAAGTCCCCAGAGTCTGTGCAAGCTGGGAACTCGGGAATGTCAGTGATACAAATTCAAGCCTGAGTTCAAAGGCCTAGGAACCAGGAATAGCCATAGTTCAAGGGCAGGAAAAGACTAGTGTTTCAGCTCCGCAGTGAGGCAGAGAAGCAATTCAGACCCTCCTCTATTTATTGTTCTTTTCAGGCCCCCAGTGAGGTGAATCAGCGCTGCCCAACCACACTGAGGAAGGTAAGATACATGCATTACTAAACTCACTAATTCAAATGATAATCTCATCTGGAAACACCCTCAAGACACACCCAGAAATAATGTTTATCTGATCACTGAGTGTCCCAGTCCAGGCGACACCTAAAATTGACCATCGCAAACATATGCCGTGAGCAATCTTCCATTTCAGTACATTCATAGAAATTACGGTCTTATTGGCTACTTAATGGATGTACAGATTGACTCGATCATTCCTCTGTTGAAAGATATTTAAGTTGTCTCCAATATTTTTGCTAGAATGAAACAAAAATTGGAGATTTTTAAACTTTTTTCTCTTGACCATTTATGTGCAATTCAGATTTGCTGAGTTGGAATCTATGGAATTTTAAACTTGAAGTATTACTAGCAAATCTCCCCAAGATAAATTGAAATTTAACAACTTTTAACTTCTCACACACTATAAAATTCAATTTTTCACAAGTTGATTTCTTGAGATTGGTTCATCTCAGAGTTCAAATATAGCACAAAACAAAAAATATAAGTAAAAATGCACGCAATAACTGAGCTGTTGCGTACTTCTACCATGTTAAACTAAGCTCGTCTGTAGCTATCGGAATCTAAGAATCATTTATATCAATGTTTCGTGAGATTGGACATTGTTCATAGTACTTTGGAAAATACGCAGTACATCAAAGAGTATATTCAGTTTTGAATTTGCCTCTTTGCTGTTATCACTGTTGTCAGAATAGGTTATATCATGCCTATCTCCACCCCGCTTTATCCAAAATGCTCAACTAAATAATCTGAATGTATTATTGTTAATACATAAAACTATCTCCTCTTCCATCCTTTACTCTCACTACACTGGTTTCTGCACAGCTGCAGAAACTGGTCATTGCTATTACAACACTACGAGCGCAAATCCTTAGACAGCTTTTGTTAGCGTCATCGTTGTATGCAAAAAAACAATACATGAGGAAGTGTTACTCTTTTTCTGTCTTCACAATTAGAAACAAGATATTCAATATTTCTGATCAAGAACTAGGGAATTGATAAATCTTGGTGATTTGTTTAAATAACCAAAAGGATCACTTGAATTTTTAATATTTCTTCAACTTCATATTTAAAAGTTGCACACCTGGGTGATCTCAGCTTCTGCAGTTCATCATGTGTCCTGTTATAATATGTTGGGAGATTAAAAAAAAAGAACGTTTCTAAACCTTTTTGATACATTTCAAAGCCAGAGGCAGATGAGGGATTCATGATCAGATTTGGTTAAAGAATTTACAACGGTGTAGAGACTTATTGCTATTCAAAAAAAGGAAAAAAATTCCAACTTTAAATAGCCAACAGCTGGTTGAAATAGGTATAGCTTTTTCTCACAGTAAGAAATTCCCGGAAATTCCTGTTGCTGGCCAGGTTCTGCTGCAGATGTTCAGGCTTACCGCAGAGGCTCTTGAGATAGAATGCCAAAAATCTGGTGAGAAAGAGAAAGTGAGCTTTATGCTCAAATATCCCAATGATGCCTCTTTCTATCCAGGATTTTATCGGTTGCATTATTTCATTACGCCTCCTGAATATTTATTTAAAAACTAATCTTGCACGATATTAACTATCTAGTTGCATGTTTGGCAATAGAATTACTAAAAATATCAAGAACTGCGAGTCCTGCCTTTGGGAAGCTCACACTTGTTGAGAAACGACAGTAAACTGTTTTTAAAAAAATAAATAAAATTTAAAAAGCGAAAGGCACCCATCTGCTGAGATTAACTCTTGACATTTGTGATGATACTTGCACTGCCGATTTTCCTTCAAGCTGTGGAGGTTGGCGTTGCTCATTTTGAGAACAGGACACTGCATATGGGCCAGCAGCAGGATCTGTTGCCACATCAGGAGACAAATGACTTGCTGAACAGGATTCTCTGGAGGTGGAACTGGATTGTGAAAACTCTCCTGCTGAGTTGCTCGCGAGGCGCTGAAGCCAGAGAGCAGATGAAGCTAGACAGGCAGGCGAGGAAACAGGGCCGAGAGTCAGGATTTCAGAAGGTGCATCGTGGGTCAGGCAAGCACAAGATGCGTCTTTGCATTAGCAGCTAGATTGCTGGTGGGGTCGGGGGACCCGGTGAACTTTACGGCTGGTTTATTTAATGGGGTGTTGGAATGTGAGTTTAAGAGGTGACTCTCAGACTTCAAAGCTGTTGAGAAACTAAACATGGAATATTCAGAATGTGGACTCTTAACCGAGGTACAAAATGTACTTGTTGAGACGGCCACTTTAGTGTCACAGTCATTTCCCTCTTTCCCTGGAGAAACTTCCCTTTGCTTCCTGGAGTCATAACTAATAAGATCTGACCGTCTACCTATTTGTGGTAAAGCAGCCCAGGATGGGAAAAAGAGTCAGAAGTCAGGGCTGCTTGGCTTTGGTTCTGCTTGTAATTAGCAGTGTGCCTAACAACGGCCCGTCGCATCTTTGGGCCTCAGTGTTCTCATCTCTAAAAGAAAGGCTTCTAAGACCTTTTCCAGTTCTGCTATTTCTGGTAGTTTCTGTGGTTCTACATTACCTATTTCATCTGTCAACAAAGTAAAATGCAAATCTTACCTGCTAGTATCATTACATTTTGCTGTTTACGTTTTGTGAATATTTGATTGTTAATGGACTGGAAGAAAGAAAACTGTAGATTTCTTGTTGGAGTCGTTTGAATATCATTGCTAAATCTACAGCTCTTAACAAAGCACACCATGACTCCTAAACCTTCCTTTTGGAGTCATTCACAAATGAACACGTTTATTTTAATCGAAAACAAGAACATTTTAATTGCCTAACCTAGGTACTTTTATTTTGTTTTATGTGTGCAGTCAGAACCAGACCCTTGTGGATAATATTAAAAATGGATATTCTTTTCCCTGAGCTTTTTTTTCTCTTTTTGTGTGTAAATTACAACAATTGCTTGGGGGATTGGGCATTTGGACAAGCCATAAAATAATCAAAATTTTAATGCTGTTTGGTGGCAGCCTAAGATTCTTTGAATTAGTGGCTAGATTAACCATTCAATGCAGGTAGAAGCACTGCATTCCCAGCTGGATTTAACAGTCCTGCTCATTGGGGGAATAAATTTTCTTGGTTGGTTCAAAGGCTTAACAAGATAATTTCTTGACTGTGAGGAAGGGACCCCAGCATTCATAACTCGGTTTTCCTTTGGTCTAATGCTATTTCTACGCTTTGACAAAATAACGATTTGGAAGTGAATTACTTATTCATTACTACAAAAGAAGCAAATCAATAACCAGTCCAACACCAAATCATTTGGCCGAATTTGCCAAATTATGTGTGTTTATGTTATGTTTCTAGCCGTTCTTAAGTCTATTTATACAGCAAAATCTTCCCCGCAGGAGTTAAAAGCCACAGTCTCAAGAAAACTACCTTTAGAAATATCTACAAATACCATGGCTCATTCAGACAAAAAAATATCTTGGATTTGGTCTCAGTCCCTGTTGAGGAGCTGCAGATGAAAGCTCAGATAAGACAGAATTTAGCTCAATTTTGAGTGTAATTAGTTTCTCTCTCTCTCTCTCCTTCTCTCATCTTAATTACTTTAAATCTATCCTGTCACTTAAACATTTCAAACTCAACTGTATTACGACTGTGAAATATTGTCACAATATATTATGCTAATGGACCTAATTAATTCCCACGGCAACGTTCCTGCGGACTGTGGTAGAGTATATGATAAAGCCACCAGTTCTCAATGATGAGCCAATTTTTTTTTCCACATTTGATGTTTACATCTGCTGCTGTACGATTTGCTTTCCTACGTCAGAAAGCTACGGAGCATATTTCAGTGGCTCCAATGCATCGATATTCTTCATCAAACTGCTGCTTATCAAAGTGCAAGTTGTCCCCTCCTTAGCATACAAGCAAGTGTGAGAAACTCAGTAATTAATTGTTACAATTTGCCAGTCTGTCCAGACTTCCAGTTCCCAGAGAAGGGGTGGCTACGTAGAGTAAGAAACTCCTTGTAAAGAGCCCTGCCCACCTGGATTTCCCATCCGAAGGTACTCAAAACAGAGAAAATTTTGGAAAGAGATGGCAGAGTGGAGAAGCCCGGTTTTCAGCTTGAAACTCTTTCTAATAAATGATTCTTTTTCCCCGAGAGTAGAATTCAAACTGTGACTGTGAGCTTTGCCAATTCCCACTCAAACAGATGATGTTCTGCAGGGCTAATGACACTTTAAAGAAGGAATTCAAATGTTCCATTTGGGTCTGCGGAAGCTAGAGAACAGGGGAGAGTAAACTGACCCAATAATAGAATAAGCTCTAGGTGGTCTACAGAATGCCACCACTGTGACCAAAAATTCATTGGACTGGGTGCCGGCAGAGTCCTGGCTCTGACATTTAATAAATATAGACTATTTTATCATTTTTGCTTTAGTTTTCTAAATTGGACATAACTAAAATTCTAACAAACAAAAGCCTGATAATGTACACCACAAAGTAGACCCTTTGTTATTTTCATCTTTCCCAAAAGCCTTTCAGCTCCTCTGCCTCACAGAGTCTTTTCCTTCTTTGTGTTGAGCAGAATTTCTTAGTTGCACATCACATTGGGGCTCGGAAACAGGCACTGGTGATAGCAGTAGCCCTTCATTTTAAGTGACTATAAATCTTCTTTTCCTGAAAATATGTTAATTTCTTTTGAGGTCAGGAACTCCACCTTATCCTTTTTCTGATCCGTCTACCACCTATCCCCACAACAGTACCTGGTACGATGTACTGATAAATACTTGTTGCATTGAATTAAATTTTTTGCTCATCCTTTTCTCCCCATCCTCCTGATGTTTTTTGAATATGAATGTACACAGGTATTGATGGTGCAGATTAAGCTTAAAATATGTGGCATAGCCTTGTCTAATTATAAACTAAAGATTTATATCTACAATTATGTACATTGGATATATTTTAGACAATTGAGCATCACTAAATTAAAATGGCAACAATATATTTGCAAGAAAATACATCCAATGCTTTGAGCACTAGTAGTAGTGGGATAGCCAGTACTAGCAGCACAACTGCTCCCTTCTCAATAGACTTTCCATTTAGGAGTACCTAAAAAGATGACCGTGTACATGCGGTCCCAGTGACCAATCTCCCCAACTACTTCATCTACATAAAAAAGTTAACAACAAAAAATAGTTTTCCACCACCCATCGTGTAATGCCAATATACTTGAATGCTCTGACACTGAACACGAGCTCTGAAACCAGGCTCTGGAGTTTAGGCCACTGAGCCCGAGTTGGGCACCTGAGTTATATGCACCATATTGGCCCAGTTGGAACAACAAACTGGGTGCACGTATGAATAGGCTGAAGCCGGGGCCAAGCAGGGATTCCTTGAAGAACAGATCTACCTACAGAAAAGGTTCCCTTTCTCAGCACTTGGTGGAGACCACCAACACTCCTTGCATTTCCGATTTGAATAGACACTTCAGTTTTAATCTTACTTTAGCAAAGATGACTGTCCATTGAAAATGTGTGGCCTCTTTTCCAGAGTTTAGAGTGGTTTGTGGATGGTGGTTGTCCAGTTAGGAACTGCGTAGTTCAGCCTCCCTTTTCTGTGGACACATGTGATCAGCTCTTTCTTATGAGATTTGGTGTGTAACGTATCTGGACAAATGTAGCAAAGAAACAAGCCTACGTCATCTTCTATTTGGACACCTGCTAGACAGGTACCACAGACTCCAGGACGCTTGGGCATGGCCAAGGCACGTGATGGATAGAGTCTGCATTTCAGAACCACTGGTGAAGGGAAGTTGCCTGATAACCAGAATTATCCCATGTGGATGATTAGGATAATAACTTACTAGGCTCAGTTGTTATAATTTGGGTAGCTATTTGTTACAGCACTTCAAGCGACCCTAACTGATACACTTATTAGCAGCTGCATTTTACACTGCTGATGGTGTATTTCTTGATATTTGCCACTGCCTGTAGTAATTCCATGCTCTCTTTGATACTCCCTTCAATCCTGAATTCTTCTCTTGCTCCTATCTCTTTTAAAGTTGGCATCCTAAGCCCACTGCCTGTATTTGCTGCTGCCCCCACCCCAGGAATCTTATTATAGCTTTAAAGTATATTGTTGATTTTCAAATTTTACCTTTTGCCTAATTTTTATTTATTTATTTATTTATTTATTTTTGTTTTTGTCTTTTGTTGTTTTGGGGCCGCACCCGTGGCATGTAGAGGTTCGCAGGCTAGGAGTCTAATTGGAGCTACAGCTGCGAGCCTACACCACAGCCACAGCAACGTCATATCCGAGCTGCATCTGTGACCTACACCACAGCTCATGGCAACGCCAGATCCTTAACCCACTGAGCGAGGCCAGAAATCGAACCCAAAACCTCATGGTTCGTAGTCAGATTCGTTTCTGCCGAGCCACGACGGGAACTCCTCTTTTGCCTAATTTTTAGCCTGGCATATTCAAAGGCATACTGAATTTCTCTTTCTTGGTGTCCCACTGAGATCTCAAATTTAATTATCTGGAACTGAAATCAACATTTTTCTCCCTTCCTTCCCCTATCTTTAGTATACCCCCGCTAGGTTCTTTATCTCAGTAAATGGCACCATCATTATCTTAGAAGAGAGCACCGCGGATTATGCCGGACTCCTCTTTTCTCTTCCTTTCCACGTCTGCGTATTACCAAAACCAGCGAATTTTACACAATAAATGGTCGGTGAGCCCATTCTGCCATCTCCATTGTAAATAACGCTGCCCTGGGTCAGGGTCCCCTTGTTTTTCATGCGGGCCGTCCCGGAGAATAGTGGCTAGCCACGTGGACTTGGGAATAAGGCAGATCTTTGCTTAAGTCTCAGTTCTGCAACTAGTTCTTAGCTGTGTGATCTGCAGAAATTAACTATCGATTTAAACCCATTTCTTCCCATCTGTGAAATAGAAGCTACTAATAGTACTTTCCAAATGGGACTGTTAAAAGCAGTGAAGAAAATTAGGTATAGAGGGGCCTTAAGATGGCCTCGCACAGAGTAAGGGCACTGTAAGGTTAGCTATTCTGATTGGGACTCAATGCTTCCAAACCCACCTCCATGACTCCATCCTCCTTAAGGAAGCGATCTCTCTAAGTAGAAAGTCTGTCGTCTTTGACCCTTGCACCATGGATGGAAAGGAAGGGATTGGGTATAAAAAATATTCAGAGGTAGAATTGATAGCAACTGGAAACTGATTTGGATGCTAATTGACAGACATCTTATTAGAAATGACTATAGCAACATATACAAATTGAATAAATATGTCTCTGTGAGTAAATTAAATGTATTTTTAAATTCTTTTATTTCCCTGTATCTTCTCTGGATTGGATCTGCCCATTAAAAACTCAAGTGCTAAATTAGTGACCAAGTTTAGCATAAACCGTACTCACTGCATAATGGCCAACTCATTTGTTTACTTACTGAACATGCATGACAGCTAAAAAATAGGAAATTCAAATTAACCAAAGTGTCTCTCTGAGAGAACATAATACAAAGAAAACTCTAAGTGTAGTATATTTTAATTCTCATTACTATTCTTTTCACACACATCTCATTCCAGCAACATTTTCCTCTCCTTTTTTTAATCTCATCCACAGGGTATCTTGAACAGACAATGAGGGGAAGATAGGAAATACACGGGTGATTAGAGTAGAAATAACTGAGAAGGAGTAAGACTGGGAGTCGCTGTGCATCTACTATGTGCCACACAACAGGGGTGTTCTTCACATATGTTGTCTCATCTAGTTCTCAAAGTAAGACCCAGATTAATATTAATTAATTATTTAATTAAAGTAAACCCCATGATTTGTCTATGGACCGTGGACCACGAGGAACATACAATTCCTATTTTATAGAAAAGGATCTCATTGAAGTTAAGCTACCTGCTTGAAATCATCCAGAAAAGGTATTTGCCAGGATTTCAGCCTACTTTCATCTGACACCAAAGCCCCTCAGTATTATACTCTAATATCCTACACCTCCAAACTATGAAAAACAAAAGTCCATAGAACTATGTATCTGATCGCTCTGTACCCTTTTAATGGATATGTGAGAAGGAAGGAAGGAAGGAAAGAAGGAAGGAAGGAAGGAAGGAAGGAAGGAAGGAAGGAAGGAAGGAAAAGAAAGAGAGAAAGAAAGAAGGAAGGAAGGAAAGAAAGAAAGAAAGAAAAAAGAAAGAGAAAGGGAGGGAGGGAGGAAGGAAGAGAGGAAGGGAGGGAGGGAGGAAGGAAGAGAGGAAGGGAGGGAGGGAGGAAAGAAGAGAGGAAGGGAGGGAGGGAGGAAAGAAAAGAGGAAAGTTTGTGAGTAACCACATGTCACCTCGACACATTGTTTGTATCTCCCTGAAAGCTGAGCCTGTGAAACACAGAAACTTCCCTAAGGAAGAAACCAGTCAGAAAGCCGCCAGAAGCACCAATAACACATGCATCCTGGTGGGATCGTCCTCCATTTCTCATGCCCTTCCCACTTGGTGAAATAAACATCCGTTAGCTTCCTGTAATTTAGGCTTCAGACTCTTCGGAGAGTAAATTCATGCTCTTCTCTATCTGTGCTATAAAGCAGAGAAGACAAACGATTGGTGAATAATTTTTTTTTAATCAGATTCTTTCTGAGACACTGATCTCATTATTTGTTCACCAGACAAGCTCCTACTAAATCTATTCACAATTAAAAAAAAAAAAAAATTACCCAGCTAGTAGTATTGAACTGTGCCTTAATTAGGGCAGCCAAGAATGTCTTGTATAATTAACTGGGCTTTGTTTATAATTATTTCCTTGTGGTTAGAACTGTTTTCTGTGTGTAACTAGGGCAATGCTAATAGCAACACTAACCTTTGATTTTCATGTGAGACTAACTGAAGGATGAGTAGAGGAAACAAGGCCAGGCCTGGGAAAGCAAAACCAAAAGACCTGAAACACAGGATCTCTTTTGACCCTCTGTTTCGCCTCAGGATGAACACATTCTCCCTAACCTCTGACCCAGTCGAAAGTCTGGATGCCGACATCCACACTCCTTTATCCTTCGGTCAAGCTCAGGTGAAAGAATTTCTTCCCTGCCTTTTGGAAAATGGAGTGATGCCTCTTCTCACGGAGGTCCCGCGCTGTGTTTGCCCCTCCAGATCCAGTCATCTCCCAGACTCAGCTCTGTGCCCTGTTGGGTATTAGCATTCTTTGACTTCCCGTTGGGCTTGGCCGACAAGAAGTCCTGGCAAGACATCTGGAAGGAGGGAGGCAGGGAGGGCGGATGTGTGGAAGTACAGGTGGCTAGGAGAGCAGCAGACTGATGTCTTAGTGCTTATTGCCCTGCCTCCTTCTCTGCAGTTATCTTGGGCAGGCTGTATCCAGTCCCTAAGCTCAAAGTCTTCATTCCTATAAATAGCCCTCTTCAAATAGCCACCTGCCCATGGGCTCCTGTAATCACTCTCTCCTCTCTCCACTTATCCCTGAGGTTGGAAAACAGAACACTGTCATTATACTAGCCCTAGATACCACCCAGTCTCTGTGTTTACCCTACACCCTAACAGAGCTTGTCAACAGTCCCTACTAAATTGTCCTCAGATTGTCATAATTTGAGGGTAGCCTCTATTACCTGGATAGTAAAACTGACAGAGCCTGGATTTGTAACACCATGCACCCTTACCCAGTCACACCCCCTTATGTTCTAGGAGACTACGGGAATAAGGGAATTCTTGAAATTCCTGAATGCACAATTAATGAACAGTATTCAAAGTACTAGAGTGTGGCTGAATGGACTCAGAGGCCCTTAGCCAAATAAAATTGTCTAGGTCCTGCTGAATAGCAACAGAAAGTTTATAGATATTGAGAAAATAGGAATTGTTTTTATTTTTCCTATAAATCTTGTTAATTATGGTTGTGTGGTGACATAACATATCTAAACATTCTCTAAATTCTTATCACATTCCTTCTGCTTGATATTTCAGATACACTTTCTTAGAAAGAGAGGTCAAGGGAAAAATTATAATATAAATAAGGATAACTGAGCTCTATTAAATACATCACTTTTTGATCTCTATGGGATGTAGGGCAATAGGTTTCTTCCGTCAGGTATCTCATGGCGTAATAAGAGCGATAGATTGCTATGGGGTATAAAGGAGAGCAAAAAAATTGTTTTGAGTAGTAAAAGCAGTCTTAAATGGCTTCACAGAGAGTGCAACAGTGAAGGCAATCTGGAGGGATCCCATCAGGTGGATCAAGTAAGGGTGGAAATTCCAGACAGAAGAAGAGCAGTGCCAAAGGCAAGAACACATGATAAAATAATTGAAATGTACCAGAATTGTGAGCAGTTTGTTACACAAAAAAGGTAGGATTTTCAGTAGTGGAAATTGAATAGAGTGTAAGGTTCAAGAGAGAGAATGTCTAGGCGTGAGACTAGAAATCTCAAAGATGGTGAAATTATAGTTTCTATGAAACCAGTACAGTTTAAGAAAGTCTTCAAGTGAATTTGGGCTTTACTCTATAGATGATGATGTCTGTGAGGTTATTTTTAACAGAAGAGTAATATGACTAAATTTGGTTTTAAGAAATGTAACTGGGGGGCAGGGCGTATTAAGACCACAAAACAACTGGAAATCTAATTAAATAGTCATGTAGCCTGGACCAAAGTCAAAGTAAGTTCCTTGAAAGGACTGAATAAGTTGGTAAGCATCTAAAAGACTGACCAATAAAAGCTGAGAGAAGACAGAAATTACAGTATCAGTGATAAAAAAGGAGACAAAACAAAAATTTCTCCAATATAGGGAAAACTGACATCTCTACAACACTGAGCCTTCCAACCCATGTACATGATATATTCCTCCATGAATTTAGGTCTTTAATTTATCTCACTAATATTTTATAATTTTCTGTGTAAAAGTCTTACATAACATGAAGTACAGTCAAACATACATCTTGCTAAAAGATTACTGCCAGTCACAAAGACCAGATTATCTCAAGTTAATGATTTTACTGCTTTTCTATATGTGGGAAGATAACAAGAATCTGGGTTTATTCAAATTCTTGCTGAGATGTACATCTAACTATCTAAGGTGCCCACTTGTCCAAGGCACAGAGTGCTTCATTCTCTTGTGGTCTTAACTTCCCTCGTCAGGTAGAAACTGCAGATTATGACTTAATTCTTATTGAACAGGGTGGTCAGCAATGTCCTTTGTTCTTCTTTGTTTATAGGTGGAAAAATAAATTGTGACCTATTCTTTTAATGGAACACTAAAGAGCAAGGAAAATAAATGAAATGTTTCCTCATGCACCAATGTAAATAAATTTCACAGACAATACTGATCCAAGAAGCCAGGCACCAAGGAGAACATTGCATTATTCCATTATATAAAGTTCAAAAAAGTAGATAAATTTAATCTCTGGTGATGAAGTTCAGGATAGTAGTTTCTTTTGGAAAAGTAGGTGAGAAGACCTTCATTTTGGAGTGTTTCATGATATGGATAGTTTTATGTGAATTTGTTTACATTATAAAAATTCATTCATCTGTGAACTCATGATACACTCACTTTACTGTATATATGTAATACTTCAGAAAAATGTTAAATAGGGGTGTGCATTGATCCATCAATATGTAAAGAAGAATTAGTTCAAAAAAAGAAGAACCTGGAATGAGTGGTATTGTGAAATCCAGAGAGAGATAAATTTCAGGAAGGAACAGGGGGTTCACAGTACCAGTTGCTCAAAAATCAAGGAAAAAAGTCCTTTGAAGAAGGGCGCTGATGATGGTATTGAGGAAGATATTGCCTCAATCTGGATATTGCATCAGTTTTTACGGGTTCCAGATTTAGGGTGTGATGGTGTCACTCTTACACAATGGTTTGATACTCCAAATAAGGGATAAAGATTATGATAGAGTTTTCTTGGCACTGATGGGTATGTTTTTGGGGTTTGTGGCATTTTTAGTGGAATTAACCAGTAAAATAATCCGATAGTTAATTTTTTTCCTTTACATAAACTCAGTAAATTCTGGATTAAAAAAGTATGTAGCACACTTTGCAATTCTGGTAAATAGAATGAGTTTGGATGACTATTCTTATTTTATGTGTTCAGGAAGTAATAAAAGGGATGGCTGCATTGCAATTCAATACAAGTCAACTTGCTTGACTTTGGCTAACTTACTAGAGTTCTCTTCCTTCTTTTATAAGAGTAAAATTATAAGCTACATTTATACTCAACTGAGCAAAGCTAAACCCAGCACTAATAAGTTAAGATGGTAGAGGTTGTTAGTTCGTTCCATGAAGATCTCTTGGAAGAGCCCTTACACTCCAAAGCTCGTTATGCATGGACCCTGTCTCAAGAGTTGTTCATGCAACAAATGCATATGGAGTGACCACTATGTCCTAGGAAGTTAAACACATTTACTGACTTTAGTACCTCTTGAAAAAATACTGAACACCTCAGGCAATGTTTACTTTATACTGTGCTCTCTATATCCTTAGTTATTTTGTTCTCTCAATACCTATCTAATTTTCAAAAGTGGAGAGAGGAGTGGATTTTTGTCATAGGATTTATTTGTACCTGTTATTCAAAAGTACTCAGTTAATGCTTTCAAACCAAACCACCGCAATAGGTTTTGGGGGGGGGGGGCGGTGATTCTGATTTGAAAGAGAACTTCCCCTCCAATTCCTCCTCTGTAGACATAGGCATCATGAACATGAAACTGAGCAGAGCCCTGTGAGCCCCTGCGGGGTACAAAAGCCTTTCGTGTCCCCCATCTCTTGTTTGTAAGGAAAAGGTTTCAGCCTCTTAGACCTTCCCTGTGTTCCAAAGGGCAGATTCAAACAGCTACTAACTCGGGAAAGGAGGGAATGCAGAAACAAAGGAAAGGCAGTCAAGAAACAATAGTGCAGTTACAAAACGGAGACTTGTTCCTCCTCGAGGAGTATACATAACAATCTGACATATATCTCTCGGTCCGTCTGCAAGAACTAAGGCCCCTAGCCAGGGGGAAGATGGTGACTTCAGGCTGAACATAAGCCTTGGACCCCAAATTGACTGGAACCAGAAGACCGATGATTTAGATTCCTGGAAGACCACCCTGTGACCTCACCACCACGAAATCAGAGAAAGGTCACACCTCCTGCAGCTCTCCCCCCAAATTTTATGCATAAAAACTCTTTCCAGAAAATTATCAGGGGGACTTTGGGTCTTTTGAGCATGAGCCACCCTTTATCCTTGCTTGGCCCTTGCAATAAATCTTTCTGTACTTCTGAAGTGCTCCAAACTCTAATGTTTCGGTTTGTTTGGCCCCACTGGGTCCAGGCACATGAACTTGGGTTCAGCAACAGATAAATGACAGCTGATGATGGAAAACATATTATGGTACCATTTATTCACTAGTGTATTTAAGAGTACAATTTTAAAACTATGGACTCCGAGGTCATACAGATTTGAATTGGATTCTCAGTGCCATCAGCCAATTATGTGACCTTGTACAAATTACTTATCATCCAGAGTCTCGATTTTTTGTATAATAAATAGGAGTAACAACTATCTTAAAAGTTGTTATAAAAAATTCATAATATAAGGTGTAAAAGCTTTTAGCAAAGTGTCAAAAATGTAATAAATGCTAAATAAATGGAAGCTATTCATGAGATTTTAAAATTTATCTTCAAATACTTGAAGTATTAAGAAATATTTATATCCTGAGACTGGCCAGGTATAAATTAATTCTATATGAAGAGTCAAGACCAAGCTCAAGGATCCTTTTCCATGGACACAAGTAACTGACAAATAATTGAATATCTGAAGGAGAAAAAAGATAAATATTAAAGTAGAGCTTACTAGGTAACATCTGTGAGTAACACTAGAACAGACAAAAAAAGGGTATTCTTGATAGTGCTTACAGTTTATGAAAACGAAATGCAGATATATTTCAATTGTTTTCCTTTTTTGTCTTTTTAGGGCCACGCTCACTGCATATGGAGGTTCCCAGGCTAGGGGTCCAATCAGAGCTGTAGCCGCCAGTCTACACCATAGCCACAGCAACGCGGGATCCAAGCCTCATCTGCGGTGACCTACACCACAGGTCATGGCAACGCTGGATCCTTAACCCACTGAGCAAGGCCAGGGATCGAACTCGCATCCTCATGAATGCTAGTCTGGTTCACTAACCTCTGAGCCACAATGGGAACTCCTATTTCAGTTGTTTTTCATGTTTATTCCCTCCAACTGTTTTGAAAGCTCATGTGAGTTCTAATTATTTGTTGGCAATTTTTCATGGGGGAAAAAATACAGAACAAAAGAACAAAGAAAGAGGAGCTTTCAAACTTAACCCAGCCTGCCTCTATGTGACCTTAATGTCTCAGGAGTTCACAGTCTTAGAATTCTGCTTCATGTCTAGACCTCTTGATGTTGAAAGAGTGTCCGACGTCCAAGAAATGCCAGTTTTACGGGGTTGTGGGTGGTATAACCTCACTGCATCCAGAACAGAAACTGGATGAGGTGAAGGAGGCGAGCTTCCGGTAGAGATGTGGAGATACAAACCATGCTCATTTGACTTATTCCGTGTAATCTCACTCACTTCTTGCATCAATTTACTTGATTTTACTTTATAATGATATTTGCAGAAAGACGAACGATTACGGCTATTGTTCCTTTGGATTCATATCCAAATTACTTATAAGTGTTCATTTTAGATTTTGCTGATATTCTTTGGAAAAGAAATAGTCAGGGGAAGCTTTCTGTATTTAAAAGAAATTGATTCACATACAAAGGAATGAATTTTCTCCACGAATATGCAACATTGAAAAAAAAATAACTAAGAAAATTAAATGAAATCTACTTTGGTACCACTAAGGATTTGATATAAAACTGAATCAGATGGTTCGCAGGTTAAAAAAAAAATGCCAAATTTAAATGGATGTTACTTTCAGAAACTCACCTGATTATTTGGAGTCAGCAGTATTGACAGAAAATTAAGAGAAGGGCGGCACACGTTTGCTGGCACCGATCAGCATCCACACATCACAGTCATGAGAACCCATTGTTTGCTTTGATAAAATCTCTGCTTTTTGCTTTTGGTAACTTCTGTTTATTTGCTCTATTCTTTTAATGTTTGAAAAAAAGAGGGGAAAGAAAGAAAAAGAAAGCACCCTATTAAAAGATTTATTATTTTATTCTGTTAAAAAACAGTTTAATGGAGTTCCCTTGTGTTGCATGAAGCAGGTTCAGAATCCAGCATTTTCACTGCTGTGGCATGGGTTCGATCTCTGACCTGGGAACTTCCACATGCTGTGGGCATGGCCAAAAAGCCAACAAACAGAAGCAAACACACAGACAAAAAGCAGTTTGACTCTTCGTTTCTCTGACACGACTGTTCTGCTGGGTGTTCTGTCATTATGCAAATACAGAGCGCATGGAGAAGATTGTAAGGGCTGGTTGTCAAATGAGTAATCATTTAATAAGGAATTCGTATGAGATCTAGACTAACTTTTCCATAAGCTGCCCTGCTGACTAGGGCTGAATCATTCACTCACTCATTCGTTCAATAAACTTAAGTGCTTAGGTGCACCAGGCCATGTATTACAATGCAACAATTTGGCCTGAAGTTCCTTGAGAGAAGAAATTTTTCTCTACCTTGGTATCCTTGGTACCTTGCTCATAACCTCATATTGGCAATGAATAAAGATTTGTTATTATTAATCTCATAATTACTTGCTATTACTGCTGCTGATGATGATATGCAAAATCATGTGGCACAATGGAATTCTTCAAATAACTATATGTTTATATAATTCGGGAGAATTTGTCTCTAGATGGAGTTCCTTGTCCCAGTGGGAAGGGAATATCTGAATACATCCTTTAGACAGTAAGGCTTCACGAGGAAGAAGCTACATCATTTTCGAAGTTAAAGAAAAATTACTAGCCCCACATTCTGGAAGTACTACTGGCTCATTATATCAAACAATTTCTGGTCCTTTTAATCACTGCTAAAATACTAACAGCTCTCTTTAATGCCTAGTCAATAAGCAGATTAAAACATAAATGCCACTAAATATGCTTTAAATATCAACTCCATTGAAATATTTCTAAGTTCTGTATCCTCTTAATATAATCCCCATTTGAAATTGAGAAGAAATGTCACCCATATGAGTTTCTTCAGAATTTAAGCTCTGATTATGCAAGGAATTATGTACTATAGCTTTGGAAATCGGATAATTAAAGAAGCACTAGACCCTTTGTTAATGACATTTTTAAGCCTAGAAAGTTTTTCTCAATGCTACAGTCAAATTTTATTTTTAAGTGGTGATGTACACACTGAGTACATTTCTAATCCCAATTAAAGCTAGCCACCTTAAGGAGTTCCCTGATGGCTCAACAGGTTAAGGATCCAGCATTGTCCCTGATGTGGCATGGATTTGATCTCTGACCTGGGAACTTCCTCATGCTGTGGGCACAGCAATAAATAAAAAAAAATAAATAAATTTATTTAAAAAAAAATACTAGCTACCTTGAGAGGGAACTGTGAAGAAAGGCAAAGATGCACAATCAAATCCAAGACCTTTCCCTACTAGGACCTACTGAGCTGCAAAAAGGACATCTGCTTTGAGCAAATCTTAACCGGGAAAGGAAGAGAAGATTAAAATTATAAAGCTAGAACCCAAACTTTCAAGAAAATAATTGCCTGTTAAAGAAATTGAATTGGGCGTTCCCTTCATGACTCAGTGGTAAGGAACCCAACTAGTATCCATGAGGACTCAGGTTTGATCCCTGCCCTTGTTCAGTGGGTTAAGAATCTGGCATTACCGTGAGCTGTGGTGTAGGTCACAGACACGGCTTGGATCCCTCGGTGCTGTGGCTGTGGCGAAGGCCGGCGGCTACAGCTCCTGTTAGACCCCTAGCCTGGGAACCTCCATATGCCGCGAGTGAGGCCCTATAAAGCCAAAAAAAAAAAAAAAAAAGAAAAGAAAAGAAATTAAGTTAGTGCAAATGTCACTTGATTGACCTTCTTCAAATTTTATGATTTTAGTCTCCATTTTCAAGTGTTATACAAACAGGACGTCTTTCGTAAGACCTCAGGATAAATCTGATTCTTTCTTGGGTGACTGTAAATAAAAGTGACCCAAATACATGTTCACACATGGTTCAGAGTAAGGGAAATTTGGCATCATTTCCCCCATTATTAGAAGCCACTGGAGTACTTTTACCAAAAGGATCCATCTCTGTACTCTTATCAGTCTAATGACAATATTCGATTCCAATAACCAGGGACTACATATTATAAATTCCTAAAATACACATTTCACCTAGGTCTTTCAAATGTGGCATATTTGACTTCAGCTTAATAACCAATCTGCATATGTTGGCCAGTTTTTGCATCTTAGAGATGTATAACAAACCTCCATTTTCTTAGTAACTCCCTTTATTAAGGAAACACAAGATCTGCATATAATCTTATTAAAAGCCTAGAATCTAAATCCTAATATTTAAATCACCCACACTACTTTTCTTCTGGAGCCATAATTTTTATTTTCTCTCATACTGCCCTCTCCCCAGCCAAATGTATAAACTCAAGAATCATCTCTCCCATTAAAATGGTGAGATTTCTCATGGTTCTTCACAGCCCATAATTGCAGGTGGAGGTCCCCAGAGATCATCTACTCTTTCATTTTGCAAATGAAGAAACTGAGACACAGACACGTTAAGGATCTTGCTTTAAGTCCTACAGTCAGTGTCAGAACTTGGATTGCTTGTTGTATAACCTCAGGCTACCATTTAAATGGAAACTCTCTCCCACTTGAAGGCGCGCCAGGAAGAGAAGGAGAAAACACCATTGGAGCTGCAGGTCAAGAGAACGTTATCAAACTGGGCAGGAGAAAGCAGAAATCCAACTCAGGGTCACTTGCCGAACTGGTTCCCGAGGGCTTATGCTATTCCAACAGGCATTTTTGCTAACTTGCACCATGGCACCGCGTAGTCCGGGCAGTGGCCCTGAGCATCGTTAAGGCACCTTATGGCGCAATTTGACTGAATGTGTCAGAGGGGGCTTTGGGAGTCTCCTGAAAGCTTTGACATCTGGGATTTCTGAAACCGAATTAGTTGAACCTAAAAGCAACTCCAGAGGAAAGGTCACACAGGTTTGGGTGAGAAATTCATGATTTGCAAATGTCAGCTAAGATTTGGATAAGCATCTGGCTTTTGGTTATACATCCGAAAATGAATAAACACTGAAATCTGGAGGATTCATACTCACTGGACCTAATCCACCCAGGATTTGACAGCCAGAAAAGAAATGCTGGTTATGGCATGGATTCCATAAACTTTTAAGTCAATTTACACACAAAAACAAGGACGCACATATGTATATGTCTGTATACATATGTAAACATGTCTATACATAACCCACACACACAAATATGTGTATATTTCTACGCATTTCATGTATATATGCATGTAGGTTTGTGTGTGTGAGTGAGTGAGTGTGTGTGTGAGTGTGTGTGTGCTTAAATATTCTAAAACATTGGGCCAGTTGGCCATGCATCTAGTTTCTCTTGGAAAAGATTTGCTTCCTATCTAATAGAAATATACAATCTGGTTAAATGTTGCTGGTAAAATGTCTAACACATGGGTGAATTGAGATTGTGAACAAGTAGAGAATACTAAAGCAGCCTGATGGAGATAGACCCTTTGAAGGGAGGCCAGAAAACATTCCATTCCAAAGAGAGGCTAAGCATCTATTGTTTCTCCAGCTGGCTAAGCAACGGCAGGGATGTTTCCTACTAAACAGCCTCATTAACATAAGCATAACTACAGGGTAAGTTTTCAAGCTCATTCCAAGTGAATTCAAAGGGGTGGGGGAAGAAAGATGCCATTAATATGCACAACTCATGCAGACAATGCTATGAAGCTAATTCATTTCATCATATTATCACCATAGCATATTAACTTAAAAGAAATAATAAGACAACATGGAAATGTTTGCATATTAGAGAGAATTCTTGTACCCTATTAGCACCATATCCTATTAGTATTGCATTAGGCTACCATGCTGCAATGCTAAAATGATGAAATCCCACTGTGAAAACTGATATTGAATTCTTGTAATGTTTCAGAATCATTTTTAGCACTGCATATAAATAATTCATGTGAGCAGATCTAATGAATTGATGGAAGAAAAAAAAAAACCTTCCCTTGGCATTGTGAGCATATTTATGAATGTAAAGTCACGAGCGAGTCTCTTTCTCATGGAAGGTGGGCAGGGGCTGAAGTGTGACATCTATTCCAGAGCCACATATTAATATAATGAGGAATTCTAGTTCAAGTCCCGTTGAAATATTCCTGAAAGCACATTTCCTTTAAGGGAAGGTGGCACAATATTGATTGGCACTCTCTTGTCCTTTTTGAATCGGGATTGTAGGTCAGCAGAGGTAGGCGCCCTTCACTTCAAGACACGAGCTGCACAGAATCCAAATTTACCAAACTGAGAACCGAAGTGAACTGGTGTCTTTTTACTCCCAATGTCTTTGTCCAGACTTAACAGAAATGTTACAACGATCTGATTCCTCATCTATCCGGAACACTAGACTGTATGCTCCCTGAAGTCAGGGGTCATAGTTTATCTAGACTTGTAATCGCAGTCCCTAGCACAAGGCATGACCCTGACTGGATGCTCAGTAAACATTTGACGGAGCGGATGGATGAATGAATGAATATACTTATTCAATTCCAAAGATTCCAATTAAAAATTTGGGGGGGGTGGATCATTTACGTTTAAATCTGATTGTTTTGCTAAATTAAATCTTTATTTGTAAGGTTGAGTTCAGCCAAAGCAGTTTCAGTTTAGAAAGGCATTCTAATTCAATGGAATTTTTCCAGAGTTAGATTGCAATTGTTTAAGTTCCTGCCTTAGATTAATGGCTTTTCGGTTTCTCATACCACATATTGCATATTGGTGTCAGTGCGCTTGCAGAGAAGTAATCCTAATGCAATTTCAACTCCCCAGGTTGGAGATTTCCTGCGAAGAGAGCTGTCGTGGAAAGCGTGTTCCCCTATGTAGAAATATCGCTGGCAGTTACTGTGAATTGCAGGGCAGAAGCCAATGACCTGTTTTTGGTTCTCTGTGTAGCTGGCTTGTGGGCACTGTGATTCTTTGCTACTACTCTCTGGAGTTCACTACACTTAAACTCCGGATCCCTCATGGCCTATTTCCTGCATTCGGCTCAGCGGACAGATCACACATCGCCCCTAGTTCCAGGCCTTTTTTCCACACAGTTCCTTGTTTCAAAGCTAGAGAAACTAGGAGAGAATAACTAATAGATGTTCCTAGAAGAGAAAAAAAAAAAAAAACTGGATTTTTTTTCTCTTTTTTATTCCATAGAAAATATTTTAATGTGGGACAGAAAGAGACCATGTCATCTTTCAATACCAGCCCTTCTGTGTTTACATGCGTGAACACACACACACACGCACACACACTAGCTCCTTAACTTTGGCTGAATGTTCACGCAACGCTCAGAGTCATTTACCCAGAAGAGTAACTTTTTCTTTAGGTCAAAAGGCCAGAGAGTGAGTGATGAACGTGGGCCTCTGAAACAAAAGCTCTGTGGAGAAAATGAAAAGTCATTTGTCCTCTGGTGGACAGCTCGCTACAGCAAAGTGTCTGGGGGAGCCAGACACTAGGAAGGGGTCGCAAAAGTGTCTTTTCATGCTTTTCTTGCCTTTGACTTCCCAAGGTTCTCCCTCGGTGGACTCTCACAGAATTCAACACTAAGGGAACTGAAGGCTCTTTTGTGTAGAGAGACAGTCATTGCTGGAAATGGAGGTCCAAACAGGGGACAAGCGTTCCCATCTTTTTAGGTGACTTAACAAAAGTGGTGTTTTTCACTCTCTTCCCCATCCACTGAGGGTTCTGACAAGTCAAGTTTGATCTCAGGCAGTCCTATGTGAGTGGTAGTGAGATCTGTTGATAAGGCATGAGAAACAAAATGGAAACGAGGCAAGGTGGTGTCCTTAAGCAACAATTTGTTCTGTTTCACTGGTGGATAGATTTGAATTACTCTGCTATCCTTCCGTGGTTTGCAGATCACTGCAGGTAACCTGCTAAAGCTGTTTATAGGCTATAAAATTCAGGTCAGAAAAATCTAATTGTGAGGGTTGCAAGGCTCAGGTTTTTCTCTTTTTTGTTTGAATAATTAGTATTGTCAGGGCATTTTCTCCTATTTTTTCATTCCCAAGTACTTGTTGAGCACCTGCCATGTATATTATTTATGTATTATTTTATTTCATTTCCATTTTACAGATTATGAAACTGAGGCTCAGAGAGGTTAAGGAACTTACTCGGGAGTGCGTGGATAAGAATAGATTTGAATAGAGGTTAGTCTGATTCTACATCCCATACTCTTTACCCTTTTCTCAGAACACTAACAGACAGGGCCTAAACAACCATCAGAAGGTTTGAAGACTAAACCATGTATAACGTTGATGAAATAAATACCAATTCCTCCTCTGGATGCTGCAAATGACTGGTCTGTGATGAACTATTAAATGCATATAATAGATGCGAGGATTTCCTAGGTGTTAAGAGAGTCAGGTGGATCCCAAGTAAATTTATTCACTTTCTTAGAAAGTGGCCCACTGTGGGGGAAATCGTGGATTTACTGACTCAGATTAAAAAGGGCTTTATATCTCAACTTTGCTGACTACTACATGTATGATTTTGAACAAGTGTCTTAGTTTCTTTCTATTCCTAATCTGTAAAACAGAGATGATACCTTATTCATAGGGCTGTGGAAAGTGAATGAGATAATCGCCGTGGCTGGCACCTGACGGTGGGCAGTGATGGTTACTCCTGTCTCCTCACTTAGCTGGAAGCCGACCTGGGTCCAAGCAGAGAGTATGTGTTTTCCCTACACCATGCCTAAAAACTCTCCAAATAGCTCTTGATCTCAAATGCATTTTTCCAGTCCAAAATTTAATCTCCACTAAGGTCTTAGGGTTGGTAGAGGATTCTGAGCCAGGTTCAACACAGACTTTCACTGTCAGGTGGTATCGTGTACCCATCTGAAGGGCATCATTTAAGTAATATTTAACAGTAAGATATTCTTATAAAAAATATCTCACCAGGAGGTATAAATTTCAGTGGTACGTGGCTCAGTAGTTAACGAAACCGACTAGGATCCATGAGGACTTGGGTTCTATCCACGGCCTTGCTCAGTGGGTTAAGGATCCGGCGTTGCCGTGAGCTGTGGTGTAGGTTGCAGATGCAGCTCGGATTCCGCATAGCTGTGGCTGTGGTGTAGGCTGGCATCTACAGCTTGGATTCGACCCTTAGCCTGGGAACCTCCATATGCCTCGGGTGTGACCCAAAAAAGACAAAAGACAAAAAAAAAAAAATTGAAAGTCCAGAAGCCCAATCACCTTAGTAAGATTTCCTAGCTGCCTTAGAGGCTGGTTCTCTTACGGACCAGTCAATGGCGTGCACTCCCGGCCATTCTGGCCCCCGGGTCAGCAAGGAGTAGATTTTAAGAGAGTCCTTAATGAGATCCTGCTGTGGAGCACTGGGAACCATATCTAGTCACTTATGATGGACATGCTAATGTGAGAAAAAAGAATCTCTACATGTATGTGTGACTGGGTCACCATGCTGTACAGTAGAAAACTGACAGAACACTGTAAACCAGCTATAATGAAAAAAAAATAAAAATCCTCATGAAAGAAAGAAAGAAAAAAGAGAAAGAGAGAGAGAGAGAAAGAGAAAGAAAAGCAAGGAAGGAAGGAAGGAGTGAGTGAGTCCTGGAGAGTATGAGCCAATGTGGAACTTCAAGTAATGTCTTAGGAACCAACAGGGTCCCAAAGCTCACCAGAAGTTCCAACCTCGTCTCAGTCTTGAAATGACTCTTGGAGAAATTCAGCGTGGCCTGCCCTCACTGTGCAAGCCAGGCCTGACCCGAGAGCCTCATACTGAGTGTGTATCTGAGCGCAGTCCTGACCTGCCACCGTATCACTGAAATCCAAAAATTACTAAGGAGCATTCACAGAGCCTACAAGGCAGTTGACAGTGCCAGCCTCCCTCTTGCATTTCTAGCTTGCCCCCAATTGAATCTCAAAGCGTACACTAACCCTCAGACTAGGGTTATCTCTAGTTATGTATGACATAATTCCAAAACATCATGGCAACTGCAAAGTATTAAAAACACCTTTTTAAAAGGCTTGTTAAATCTCTCTTCTTAATGAAGCCTTTCCTCAAAGAAAACTGGTAGCCTCCATTGTTTCTCTGAGCTAATAAAATATTCAGGACACTTTTCTTGTAAAACTCAAGACATAGCAGGGTGACCCCACACGCCACCACAATTTCTCAGGGTATTTCACCTTTCAATTAACCAAGACAAATCTATGTTCATCACAGCAAGAAATTCTGCTTTTAATTGGATGTGTGAATAATATAGTAAAACGTGGAGTTACTGCCCTAGATTGTTTACATTCACAATAACAGTTTCAACTAAAATGTCTTCAGGAAAATGTCATTTATTTCTGATGTAACAAAATACATTCAATGGCTAATCATGTATTCATTAATATCTTGTGTTGCCATCATGTCATTATTGGTTCTAATAATACCTAATTGCAATAATAAATACCTAATTTGGGAGATTTGTTTATTTTCTAATTAGACATTTTTCACGTTTCTATTCCATAATTATTCACGAGTAATTATTGTTAGTCACAAAATAGAATTATCGTTAAGCCTGTATAAACTGCAGCCAGCTTCTTTTTGAAAAAAAAAAAAGGAATTAAACTTTTCCTGCTTTATGTTCTAATTAACTTTTCTTTCCTCTATTTTATGGAATTGCTCGAAACAATATTGAGGGAAAATGTAAAGCAGAGGCTGATAACTCGAGCCATTTTTATAATTATGAATTTGCTGAGGGGAAGTTTAAAGAATCATATAATTGGGGTTTTATTCCCATACCTCTGCTTGGAACCAAATAAGCTTTTCTCAAAAGACTTTTGATTTGTCAGGGGCTTGCTGCTTTGTGACCCAAAGCTCATTCTTCTGTGCGGATTTAGTGAGCAAACAGCAATAGCACAAAAGCCCTTCTGGATCTGGATTTCAGTCTCACCACTGCACCACCTCTTCATGGGCCACAGAAACATAACCCCCACCTGCCTGCAACTTCCAGCTCTTTCCCAGTAGGGCTTTGTACTTTCATGTCTGGTTATACATTGGTCTTTATTCTTGGAATGAGCTCGCACTTTTTCTGTTTTGTTTTGTTTTGTTTTGTTTCAGAGCCTCATACTCACCAATTCAAGAAACAATTTCTCCAGGAAGATTTCTCTATGTCCTTATGGAACCTTTCCTCTAGTTCTTTTACATTATGAACTTACCTCTAGTGTTACCACCTACCACCCTGGATTTTAAATACAGAATTTCTTGACTACATTTCCTACTAAATTGTTTCTCCCAATGGAGGCTACTTGTGTAGTTTTTTAGATCCTTGCTCTTGAAAATGAAACTGGGGCTTGGGATCTTGTACCCTTTACTGCAGTGCTTACACAAACGTCCCAAGCAGCAGGATACACAGAACCTATAAGGGACTAAAAAATAATTGTGTGCATAACAGTTGGGGCAATTTATGAACAAGGTACAAAAAGGCCAAAACCCAACTGCCATTTCTGGTGTGCAGGGAGCAAAAGGAGAGTTCTTCTCACATGCCCTGTGCACAGCACCACCAAGGGTGTGGGCAAACCACCTAAGCCACTCTCTGGCCCCACCCACGGTTCCACCCTGACATACAGGCCATTTAAAGGACCAGCCCACACCCTCGTGGGGGAGTGAACAAGGGCATCTGTTCCTTGTTTTCTGTCCCTTCTGCTGCAGCACCAGTTCCAAGAAAGCCTTGCCTGAATTTTTTATCAATTTCTATTGATTAAAGAGGCCAAGAACCCAGGTTGGTAACAAAAGTGCGAAAGAATTAACACTACCCTCAAGGCTTCAGCAGTAAGGATGGGAGCTGGTGGATAAATACTTCCTCTTCCGTGTCTTGGATGGACGTGACAATTGAAGGTGATTCCTCAGGGGGTCCCCAGTGAGACTGAACCCCAGCTGCACACAGGGGTAACCAGTTCAGTAACTTGTCTTACCTCTCCCTCCTTCCCTGTTTTACTCTTTCCAATGGCCAATTCCTTTTCTTTTCTTTTTTTTTTTAATTGCTGCTGTAACAAACTGCCACAGATTTACCATCTTAAAACAACACTGATTTACCTTCTTACCATTCTAGAGGTCAGAAGTCCCAAATCAGTTTCACTGGGCTGGAGCCAGTGTGTCGGCAGGCCTGATTTCTTCCGGCGACACTAGAGGGGAATGAATGGACGTTCTAGCCTCCAGAGGTCACCTGCCTCCCAGGCTCATGACCTTTCCTCACATCACTCCCGCTTCTATCACATCTCCTACTTCCTCCTTTGACCTTCTCATCTGCCTCTCAGACGGACCCTGTGATTGTATGTAAGGCCCACCCAAGTAATGCAGGATAATCAACCCATCTTGAGATGTTTTGACTTATCATACCTGCAAAGTTCCTTTTGCTGTGTAAGCTAACAGGCTCTGGGGGGTAGGATGTGAATTCCTTGGTGAGGGGGGTGGGAAGACAATTACTCAGCCCACCAGTCTTCCAAAACCTACCACAGACCCTAAGTGTGCTCATATTTCAAGCTCTGCATTTGGAAAAAATTCAAGCCAAGACAGAATCCAAAAGAGATTAGAACATCAGGAAGGGAATAGTGATAATTATTAAAAGCTACAGAGCAGCAAGATGTGACTTAGAAAGATAATACCAGGTTTGCAGTGAGGAGGTCATCAGCAGACTTACTAAGAACAGTTTCAAAGGGTAATTGCTCAATTGCAGTGGATTCAGAGTTAATTCTCAAAGTTGTCCAAAGACATAAATGCAAACGGGACTCGACATCAGCCTGTTCTCTGCCATAGATCATGAGTATTTATAAATGTAAAAACAGCTCAATATTTTCACAGGGTTTATTAGTTATAAAGCTTAAACTTTATGTTTCAGGAAGACTTCTCTGGCCTAGTCAATCTCATTCCAGACTCCCAATATTTTCTCTTCCCTCCCATACACGGTGCTATGCAATAACTTAGTCAGGTTCTGGCTTCCCCCAGGGACTGAAGTTCTGTGCTGGCAGATACCACGTCTTTCTTGTCTACTTTTCATTCTCAGTCCCTCACATGGGTTCCTACCACAAAGTAGATGCTCAAGAAATAATTCTTCAAGAAAAGAGAATGCCAGCAAAATCCGTAAACGTGATTAAAATAAAATGCAACCCACATAGTATGGGGCAGAGCTGAAAAGGAGCATGGGGATCTCTTAACCAAGCTTGAGTTTGTGGACCAAAAATGTGGCAGGTTTTGTTTTTGTATTTTCAGTCAACAAGTACCTGTAGGGATCGGTTGGGGATATCGCTAAGATGCAGGTGGTGTGTGTGTGGGGAGACCCTAGATTCTGCGTTTTGCTTCAAGCTCCCAGTGGATGTCAATGCTGCTGGTCCTGAGGAACATTTAGTAAGTCAGGGTCCTAGTTGGGCGATTCTAAAAAATCTTACTGCATGCTACAAGGCGGCTTGGAAGCTTTCAAAATGCATCCCAGTGCCAGAGCCCTGGGCACAGATTTTTGATGTAATTGATGGGGTGGGGACCTAGCCTCTGTTTTTTGTTGTGCTGTTTTTTTTTTTTTTTTTTTGAAGATTCCCGGATGGTTCTTCCGGGTAGCCATGATTAAGAACACCTGGTCAAGGGCAAGGTATCATTTCACAGGTAAAGAAACTGAGGTACATAAAGCCTAAGTTAAAGGTCAAAACCAAAGGGAGTGGACTTATCAGAACCACTGGGAGTGGAGCCCCACCTCCTGAATCTCCTGCACAAAGAATCTGGGGGGAGAAACGGGGAGCCACGTTTGAATTTAGACACAGCCTCAGTGATCCCAGGAAGTGGAGCGGGTGAGAGATGACTGAGATGTGAATCCCTGCTGGTTCCCATTTTCATCCCCTTGGGCAGTGTGTAGGAGAGGTATAAACTGCATAAAGAGAGCATTGTCAAAGAAAATATCCCGGCTGATCTATTTTAGTTAAAATAGCTTTTTCCCCCCAGGTACTGTGAGATTGCTTGTCTGTCAAAGGGTGTTGGCCTTGAGCGGGAGCTGGGCACCAGGGAACGTGTTTTTAGTGGAGGGAGAAAATAGAAATGAAAAGGAGGGCTGAGCCACGGGGTGCTGGGAGCGGAGGGAGCGAGCGCTGCTTGCTCAGTGACTTGCTCTTCGTTGCAAATATCTCTGGGCTAATGCAGACCTCAGCTTTCCCAACGCGGCTGCAATTAACATTTCCCAGGGCTCAGGATGTGCCTACCATCATCCATAGCATCGCACTAAATGCATCTGGTTCTTAAGTCTGTTATGAATTTATGCTCTTTTGAAACTTCAGGCCACTCCCTGCAAGGAGAGGCTGGATATGAATAGCAAGTAGTTGTGCACGGGGTCCAGATGTCAGGACCCCGCCAGGTCCCTGATGAGAAGAAGCTGATGCAGAGAGCAAGGGCCTTGGGATTGTCGGAGGGCAGGGCAAGGGGAAGAGGGCCGGTGTTGTGGTGGCAGGGTGTGGAGAAGGAGGTTCTAACCGGGGCCCCGGAGACTGGAAAAGGGAAATTGTCAGTTATCCTTGACAAGGAGGGTGAAGTTCCCAAACTGGTTCGAAATTCTAGCAACTCTTGGCTTGCTGACAGCCACTTTGGGGATGGACATTTCATGGAATTCTTTGTTTTGCTCTTCATGCTGCGTGTCACGGATGTGCCGCTTCCTGCCTGAGATTCTCTTTACAGGATCCTCCATTCCAAAATTTCAAAGGTCCCTGTGACTCACCTAAGGCTTTTGTGGTATGCAGATTCACATTCACTGGGTCCAGGGTGAAGGCGGAGTTTCACAGCGCGAATGAGCAGCAAGGTGATATTTTGTTTCAGTGCTTCCAGCTGTCCTTTCTTCTAGGTCCCATGCAAGACTGGGCATGGGGTGGGAACGTGGGGAAAACTCGGGGACACAGCAAGAGGTCCGCCCCACCTGGCCTGGCTCTGCCCCGCCGTTGTCCTGAGAGACCCTTCTCCCCTGCTTTGGGTCACACTCTATCCCAGCACCCAAGGGGCTTACTGAAATCAGAGCTCAGATGGGACACAAACATCTGTCTTGTCCACAACTTTCTCTGCCAGCACTTAAAAACACACCCGATCACAAGGGCTCCCCTCAGCCTGACCAAACTTTAGACCCACTTCCTCCAGATTCCAGGCCCCGACCCCCCTTTTGTTGGAACATCTACTTTGGAAAACATGTCGTGGTAAATTCTTTCTCTGCCTCTGGTGATGTAAATCTTCTTAAAACCTCCTCCCAGTTTTACAAGCCAAGAATGTTTTTCTCAAGGACCTGGAGCCACTTCTTTGAAAAGTATCAAGGAAAACAGCACCCCCTCTTTCCCAGTTTCTAGGGTAGGGAGGGAACCTAACTTTTTGGGGTGTTTTTCTCTGAATTATAAAATTACGGCTTGTCCTGAGATACAAGGTTAACTTTCCCACTGGACAAGGCCAGTTAGCAAACAGTTGGACTGCAAAGGTCCCCACTCCGACTCTCAAAATCTCCCCACCTTTTGTTTTAGCAGAGTTGAGTTAGACTACATTTTGGTCTCTCTCCCTTACTACTGCAGTCCTGAATAGTCTTTCTTGCCTGTTTAATGTCTTAGGGCTTTAGTGCAGATTTTCCATTAAGTGTGCTATTTTCTCCTCGGTTCAGTTGTGCCCAGGACCTGACTGCACAGTAGCCTGACAACTGTTTCCACTATTCAGTGATGAAGACTTAGCAAAAGGAATGTACCTCTTCATATATTCCAAGGAGTTTGTGTTAAAATCTGAACTATATATACTACATAAGACCATGTATTCAAATCAAGAGATGATGAAATTACAAACCTAGGTTTTCCAATCCTCTTTTCACTAATGACTATTTTCTGCCTCTTGGTGCGCAAATGCCTTTTCCTGTGTCCCCAAGTTATCTTTTGTCACACGGAGGAGCCCATTAGTTTGTCTAAAGAGAACTCAGAAAATGATTCTTGGAAGGGTAGGTGAGGAGGATGAATATGGGGGGCAGGGGGTGGGGAGACCTGTCCAGTTGTACAAAGAGACACATTGAAGTGCATCATTGGTATGTTGGAGAAATGAGAAGAGAAGAGAAAAAGAGATTTGATTTAAAAGAGGAATGCTTAAAGATAAATATCCACATCCTGCTTAGAAGACCTAAATGTGGACCAAATAGGTTTATAGGATGTATCTGAAAATAGAATCTGGACAAGATTAGGTAAAAGGGATCAAAATAACCACAACAAATGTGCACTGGGGGAAGGCAGGCAGAGGAATAGAGGAAGGGGTGCCCCTGCTGGAACACGGATGATGACTTGTGCATCTAGCTGATGCCAGATGACCACTGCCCACATTCAGAAAGCTGTTCAACGCCCTTCAAAGCCAGCAACTGAAATGCCAACATGGGTTCAAAAAGAGATTTCTAATGAAGCAAATTTTGAATTGCCTCTGACTTGCTCTAAGCAGAAAAAGCAAACAGTGAACCCATTAGAAGGTACTTGTGAGACATGTAGATTTTAAGAGCCTTGCTCTGAAGACTATGAAAACAGAACTAGTTCCCACTTGGAAAGAGTTTTTGTTATTCTGTCTAGGTTACAGGCACCGCTCACAATCCTACTGGCTTTGAAAGAATCACAGTTATTTCCTCTTCATCTGTAGAACTCAGGCTTTTCTAAATAAGAGCTCAAGTGTTTATCTGCAAATGGGCAGATAACTATTTATGAAACGCAGTATGCACTACTTCAATGTATACAGTCATAACTTTGCAGTTGGTTTGCTCTTCTCATTGGAATTACCAGGATTCGGAGAACAAGGCACCATCTCCTCTAAGCTCCGTATCAAACCCGTTGATAGTCCAAGGAGCTGTCGGTTCTACTCTTTAGAGTTCAGAAGACAAAGGTTTGGAATCCCCCATCCTCTTCAACCTGGAAACCAAGCAGCTGCCCTTCCGCAGTAGTCCCAAAGTGTAAAAGCACGGTTTTAAGAAATCATTTTCTATTTTCAGAGCTGAGTCAGACAGTCTGTGACTAATGTTTTATCAGTAAGTGACTTATTCTTTTCATTTCAAAAAGAGATGTTTGAAGTAATATATTGATACTCTCAAGCGCTTTGGGAAACAAAGTACAGTGTAGTGGCAGTACTGGGTGCCTCTGTCTCTCTCTGTATCTGTAGGACATTGACTCCTACTGCACTGAAACGCTGTGGGCATAGGGTGAGACAGGGGGTCTGTAGAACTCTTAGCACATTGCCTTGCACGTGCTT
Source organism: Catagonus wagneri (assembly GCA_004024745.2). Lineage (NCBI taxonomy): Eukaryota > Metazoa > Chordata > Mammalia > Artiodactyla > Tayassuidae > Catagonus > Catagonus wagneri. The sequence continues at coordinate 2,191,412 of PVHT020004944.1, read as the reverse complement.
AAGTGCTCTGTAAATATAAGTTGCAAATGTAAAGCTGTATTTTCACCACATTTAGGACTGGCACCAATCTGTGACCTCGCCTCAACACACTTAAATTAAGTATAAACTGTGCTGTCCTTCGGCTTTCTGGTTTTACAACACTCCTTGGATTGGCTCTAGCATGACAGTGAGATGCCGGGGTGAGAAGCTTCCAGAAGCCACACACCCTTGAGGGTGAAAAGAGTCACTTACAATAATCATCCTTGTCAGCCCAGCAGGATTCCCCGTCTCACACATCTGCCTGAGTGCAATGCTCGGGACAGCATTAGACAAGTATCATTTTGTCAATTAGCCTTTCTCCATTCTTAGTTTCTTAGGGCTTATGTACATGCACTTACTAAACCGAGAGAGGCTTTTATTTATTTATTTATTTATTTTGATGTGGTGCTTGCAAGCTTTAAACACAGCCCACCCACTCTTTCCCCTGGCAGAACAGACTCAGTTGCACCTCTTTGGCAAATTTGATAACCTGTGGAATCATTTTAATTTCTGGGAGGCCTTGGTTTATTTAACATGAAGAGCAGTGGATGTCACGGCATTGACGTCTCCTTTTCATATTCAGTGACTATAAGAAAGCAGGGCATGTAGATGTTGCCTGTGATCGGCGCCTGCTTACTCCTCTCTGCCTGTACCCCCCTCAGACCTCCTTACTGGGTACCTGAGACAGGTCCCAGGATGTACCTGTATCTACAATGCTACCTGATGTAAAAAGGAAAATTAAACATAATCCCCTACCTGCATTTTTCTATCTTAATATGAACGCCCTGCACACAATCTTCTAAGGGATACATAATAACAGATAGCATTTTGCCAGCCCCTTAGCAGGTGCCAAGTTGTACTAAGTGCTTTTCATTCTCCATTGGTTTTTAATCCCCAAAATAACCCTACAAGGCAGGTATTCTTACTTCCATCGTACAAATGTGTAAACCGTTCAAAGTACTATAACTAACCAGTGATCACGCCAAGACAGGAACCAGGTTGTCCTAACCCTCACACCACACTGCCTCCAGGTCATGCAGTGGCTTAGATCCTCACTCCCATCCTGTACACATCTAAATAGGAAGAAGTGTGTTCTTTCCACTAAATAGCCTGAATTTCAATGGAGTGTGATACCAACTGAAAGGTAAAGCCATAGTTAATAAAATAATTAATAACTTTAGTTGTACAGCGCCGTTTGGCAGTAAATGGCAGCACTGAGCCTGACGCTAAAATGTGGAAATTTCTTGAATCACAATATATTTATGTAGATAGGTAAATGGAAATTATTTTATACATACTATCGCTCTAAGAGGGAAAAAATGTTTAATTAAAGCAAGTAAATATTGGCTAATTCAGTCCTGTGGCTATGAAAGACGATGTCAGCTTGAAATTCCTCTCGAGACTGGCGCGACCAGAAAGCGTCCCCTCTCCTGTTTCTGTCTTCTCTTTTCCCTGGTTGTAACCCTCCCCATCCCATTACCATGGCCCGTTTTGGTCCACTTCCGTCCCCTGCTTACTGCCCGGGTTGAACTTGCATCATCCAGCTATTGCTGTGTCCACACTGGAAAGGCCTCCTTTTGTCTTCTGCTCCCCCTGCCCCCGGCCCTCTCTTGCCTGATTCCCTTTCCTGCCGCCACCTTCACCCTTGGGCATTCCCCACCCTCCAGCTGGTAGCTGCTTCCTTCTCTTGTTCTTCTTTGAGAATAGCTGATAACACTGTAGAGTCAGAGCCTTACTCTGAAATTACGAAATTTAACAAAATCTGGTAAGAAAGTACACACTGGATAAAAAAAAAAAAATCCCTGTTTCTTAATTTTAATTCCTGTTGTGGTGCGGCAGAAACAAACCCGACTAGGATCCATGAGGATGCGGGTTCAAACCCTGGCCTCACTCAGTGGGTCGGAGATCTGGCGTTGCCATGAGCTGTGGTGCAGATCCCAGATGCGGCTTGGATCCCGCATTGCTGTGGCTGTGGTGTAGGCCGGGCTACAGCTCTGATTCAGTCCCTAGCCTAGGAACTTCCATAGGCCATGGGTGCGGCCCTAAAAAGACGACAAAAAAAAAAAAAATTAAATTCATCACAGAATTTGGGAAAATAAAGATCAAGTGTGCTGTTGCTATAGAAACATGCACAGATATACAAAACAGATCTGCACAGGATGGTCTGCGAGCGTCTGTGTGCTCTCTGTGAAGCAATAGTCAACAAGTGCATCTCCCTGCTTCTGCTACGTGGACCTCATCAGCAATTTCAGTAAGACAAACAGGGAGACAAATGGAAAGGCATTTAATTTCGAGGTCCATGAGGAAAAATATCCACAAAAACATTAATGTTTGCCAAATAGACTCAATCAGAAGGGGAAGAGGGAGTGTATTTGCAAGATTAGAAGAAGTATAAGCTATGGGGAGTAAAAATGGAAACCAAAGAAAAGAGTTCTTATAATCCTAGCTTTGGATATTACTGCAAAAGATTCCAATCATCAAGTTATCATTATTAGTATTATTACTGTTATTACCGATAATAAACATACGCTGGCTGCCAACAGGATGCCAGGCGCTGCAAGAAGAGAGAATTAGACTCTGTCCCTGCAGTGCAGACTTACAACAGATTATAATTGCAATACAAAATCATATTAATAGAGATTCAATATTTTATTAGAAAAATAACATTGTTTTTCTCCTCTCTCTGGGTTTTCCACCACCGAGTGGAATACTGACTCTCAGAAAGGTAGTTTCTGGACCATAAAGCTAATAAATCTCCCACTAAGAATTTAGTCTATGCAATTTCCCACCACTGAACACTTTTTTTGCTTCTGTTTTCATATGATCCAGTGGCATCCTACTTCTGTTCAGTTTTCTGCCTTTTGGATCAGTGGATTCTCTGGTTTAGGTCGAGTTGACTGATTTTACAGCTGTCATCTTAAGCAGTGATTTTCAAACTGCTGGTTTTAACCCATCACTGGGTCTTGGAATCCGTTTAGAGATTCACACCAGGATTCTAATAAAAATAATACAAAGTAAAAGAACAGAATAAAATGAATCCCGATATATTACATATAGTAAGGGGTATTTTTCCCCAAAACGTTTTTTTCACCTTTATGTGTGTGTACATTTGTAATGAGTTGTAAAATGAAAAGCATTTAGTGCTACTGTGCACAGTCAAAAAAGTTGAAAAGGCATAAAGGTATGAAGCTATTCTTTCCACTTAATTGGAAATTCAGGCTACCACTCAACCAGTAAACATGGCAGACACTGAACACAATTTTCAATTATTCATTATATCTCACAATTACCTAATATTTATCGTTGTTACACTGACCTTAGATCCCAGACATTATTTTATAATTCTAATTTCAAAGATTCCTTTCTATCGCCACCATCAATATGTACAGACTTCTTAGACCCCAAGTCCCGATTGTTGGTATATAGCAAACACTCATCATATGATATCATCTATAAAGCTGTTCATTCATTCTGTATTTTCTGCGATTGTCACAGATCTGTCCCTCCCATACAGCTCTTTGAGGACTTCCAGAATAGCCAGTCCCTCCAACATACACCTTGCTGAACCTACAATACAGCTGACTTCTCGCCACCTGCACACCCGCTAACAAAAGAGAAAACTTTCCCACCTTAATTCTAGAACTGACCCTCGTAATTAATACATTACAAGAGAGGGTCCCATCAGCCTCCAGCAGAGAGGGCACATGTTTGTCCCATCTTGGTAAGACTACTTTGCCTTTATTTTAGAATTCCTATGCTTCTCCTTTACTTGTTTCACTAGATATTTTTAAGTTTGTGTACGTTAAAGACTAGATTTATACGCTCGCACACACTTTCCTCTGATTTTTTTAAACACTTAATTCAAGGAGAAATATTTGACCTGGAACTGGAGAGAAGGAAGCATGACTGAACAATCAAGATAACCTTCCGGTAAAGGCTCTGTGGGCGACGACAGAAGCCAGGATAGCAAATCCTGTAGCCACTGTCATTAGTTACGAAGAGGCTGGGCTGGTGATGTTTCAAGCCAAGACAAACAGAGCGCTGGGAGAGCTTTTCCAGACCCAGTCCCAGGAATGCTTCTAACTATTCATCCTAAATAGACCTTTTCTACCTCGCTTGGGAGAGTCCCCTGAAATTCTGTATTCCAAGCTTACAAAAGTTTCATGATGATATTGGCCATCGATTGGAAATGGAGAGATACAGTCAAGCTTGGAAAGAAACTAATTGCTGATACAGCTGTTTATTTGTACTGCGAACACTCACCAGTACCCAAAAGGACATAAAGGTAGACATAAGTGTGGTTTAAAATACAGCGCAAGACAAGGTATTGAGGGCTAGAACAGAACAAAGCTCTTCTCATAGAAGGGAGGAGTGAAAAAGAGATGCTTTCAAGTCAGTTGAGTTGAGCAAAAATTATAAGTCTTGAATAGTAAATCTGGATGTACATTTTCTGACAGCTAAGGCAAAGGGAGAGAGATTAAAATTATTTGAACAGGGAGTTCCCCCTGTGGTGCAGCGGAAATGTATCCAGCTAGTATCCATGAGGATGTGGGTTTGATCCCTAGCTTCGATCAGTGGGTTGGGAAATCTGGCATTGCCGTGAGCTGTGGTATAGGTGGCAGACGTGGCTCGGATTCCGCATTGCTGTGGCTGTGGCATAGGCCAGCGTCTGCAGCTCTGATTTGACCCCTAGCCTGGGAACTTCCATATGCCACAAGTGCAGCCCTAAAGAGTAAAGCAAAAAAAAAAAAAAAAAGTTAAAATATCCGAATGGGCATAATCTTTCCTGGAATTAAGTGAACCCAAACAGAACTATACGATACTGCTGTAGTTTAAGGAGCATAGAATGCGGTGGCCTGGGTGTCACCTGGTTCTTGTCATCACCCTGTCTCTAACTTATAGTGTTGCCTTTCAACTATTTATCTATCTGATGGGGCAGTAAGGGGATGGTGGGGGCTTGAAACCGGAGAACCACTAACATCTGCTTAAGCATTAAAATTCTGATTTTATGACAAAGATAGATTTGAAGAAATAAGGCTATTCTAAGCGAAGAGCTGTATTAACCCCTGAACAGTGCAGAAGTTGAAAATATAGCATTTGTATAAAATGAGCCAGTTGTTATTTTTTCCATATGGAAGTAACTGAGTCATTCTCTTACACACGATTCCAAAACCCATTGCTTCAGTTCAAAATACAGTGTGGACTCTCTCAGCATCTAATCAGGCATCGATCCTATTTGCTCTATCTTGCATTTACCCACTTGTTTCTCTCCCCATTGCAAACGTTCATTGCCCAGTCCTGCCTTGTCTCCCTGCCTCCAGCTTTGGTGCCCAACTCATCTTCTACAAAGGTTAATATCTGTCATGGTATTCTTCAGTGACTACTCAGAACCCACAGAATAGAGTCCAAGCTTCTTAGCTCCCCAGATGAAGCCCCATGACCTTGACCCTGCTGACTTCTCTAGGCTTATGTCTCTGCACGGTCGCCTTGAATCCTAATGCTTCCTGCAGCCATTCAAAGCCACTCACGGATTCTCCGAGGACCCAGGCCTTTACGACTTTGCACATCTCGTTTCTTCCCCTAAATACTTTTTCTCTTCCCATCTCTATCCCAGTTCACTTGGCAAAAACTTCCTTGTCTTTCAAGATTCTATTAAATTCTTTCCTCTTTTACAAAACCTCCTTTGGCATTCTCTTTTTTAGATTTTTAGCTACTCTTTCCTCTTGGTTTCACTGTATCCTGCACAAGTTCTAGCACAGCACTCGTGACATTTTATTGCTTACAGGTCTGCTTCCCTTCCTCAATCTTCAGCACCAAGAGGCATGAAGCATTTACTATTTTCATCCTGGCTTTCAAGGGATGTTTATGGGATGAATCAATGTTGGAATGTTGGGTCTGTTCCCTAATTTCTAACTCTTAAAAAGCCGAACAAAATCCTTCCTTTTCACTTTCTTGTTAGCATTTCAGTCTGTCCCCATCTAAACTCCCATCATAAGGATATCTTTTGTCTTCTTCCCCTACTCAGTGGGGTTGTTAGCTGGACAGCCTGTGGAATTCAATAGCTTTCTTCACTTCACCTTCTTTAGACTTCCTTCTTCTTTTTTTTGGTCTTTTTGCTTTTTCTAGGGCTGTACCTGCGGCATATGGAGGTTTCCAGGCTAGGGGTCTAATCGGAGCTGTAGCCACCATGACAACCTCAGTCTCCACAGCCACAGCAACGCGGGATCCGAGCCGAGTCTGCAACCTACACCAAGGCAACACTGTATCCTTAATCCAATGAGTGAGGCCAGGGATCGAACCCACAACTTCATGGTTCCTCGTCGGATTCGTTAACCACTGAGCCACGACGGGAACTCCCTAGACGTCCTTCATCTGACGCCTCCGTATTCTGTGGTCTTACTTCGTACGTTTATCACTGCCAGATTTCTCTTAGCAACTGTGTATGTGTCTATTAAATACTTTGCCCATTTCTGGTATTCCATAAATAATAGGTGTGCTTGCTAAAAAGCAGTACTGTTTGCTGAACTGTTTGTTGCTGTGAGGTCATATCTAGAAGTATCGCTTTTAAAAACAAAGCACATTGTAATGGTCTTGGCCCCCTAGTCAGACAGTCCTGGGTTTGAGCTCTGCCGCCAGCAGGTTAGGTGACCTTGGCCAAGTGGCTTAACTTCTAAATTGATTTGCTTAGCCATGAAAAAGAATAATCACATCTCTACGTTTGCATTATTGTGAGGACTAAATAACTCAGCACAATGTGTAGCTAACAGCAAATAATGAATAGAGAATAGTTGTTACAATAATAATTATTGATAATTGATGATGATATGATGGATTCGGTGCACCCCTGGTGCAAGGTTGAAGGCTATCTAGGATTATTTCCCCTTTGGGTTTGGGGTATGGCCCAAAGTATGTCTGTAAACTGGTTTTCATTTTTCAGTATTAAAAAGCTTTTTTGCCCATTGGTTTTTTTAACCAGAGCTCCTGCTAATAGATAATTATTCCAGAGCGATCCCATCTGGAGTCAGTATTGAGCCCAACCTGTAGTCAGCAGCTCCAGCGACATCCTTAGTCTCCAAAGCCACGCTCTAGGGAGACTGTGGCAAAGTGGAAAGTGGCTTGGGCTTTTCTTCCTGCCTTTTCTGGATCTGTTTCGTTATTGCTGTGGTTGTTTTTATTATTATTCTCCAGCTCTCTTTTTTTTCGATAAATACCTGAGGACCACTTAAAAAACAAACATATAAACAAACAAAAACAAGAAAAAGACTCAGCAGCCTCAGTGATGTGATAAAGTGTCCCTGGCAGCAGGCGTTTTGCATGATCTCGCTGCAGACCCAGGTAACAGCTCGTGACTTCATCTTGGACAAAGGAAATCACTCTCTTTGATGAACACTTTAGAATGATTTCCGGCTTCTGATCTTCTCTTGCTTTTCGACAGCTACCGTAACAAAAGCCTGTAGGGAGAGCTAAAGCTTCGCCTATTTACAAGAACCACATGCTGACTCTCTATTTAATTTAAAAAAAAAAAAAAAAAAAAACAACTCAGAGCTCCAAATCACTCTTGTATTTAATATTTTGTCTTAAAATAGCTATTTTATTTTGCTTTTTAAAATTAAAACACAGCTTTTTATAATGGCCGGCAAGAAAAAAGAAAGAGATAAAGGAAGAGAAAGAAACAAAATTGTGACAACGGGAGTGTCTTTAACAACAGAAGCTCCTTTCTTCCTCTTTTGAGGCAAAGGAGAAGGCAACAGCTATGGCATTGTTATTTCTTGCATGCCAGCTAGAGCCCAGAATGACTGCATGCCATCAATTTCAAAAATGCCTGTGTGTTTTGTGGAAATACACACACAGAGTCATTCTTTAAATAAATTCTACAGTGAACCACCTGTCCATTAAATATGATTTCACAAATGTGACTTAAGATGCTTTCTGAGTTTTCCCTTCAATTCCCTTTTTATAGGCAAATTGGAAGTTACCTGTGGATTCCAGTCCATTTTGAAACCCCTTCCAGGTTTCTTTCCAAACTCCAAGTCAATAGCCTAATTGTCAGTCTGGGTTCAAGCCTTTGCCACCTCCTCAATAAGTTACCGACCAGTGACACAGTACGTTAAAACACTTACAAATCATATAACTTGGTCAATCCCTTCAAAACCCCTCTCTGGCTATTTGCAGCCTGGGCTTCGCGCTGCCTGACGCGGCACACTGGTTATATTCAGGTTTTACGCAGTGAGGTTCCATGTTCCCAGTAAACCGTGGCTTTCTGCCACTGTTCAGTACAGCAGTTCTGTTTAACATTATTTATTGGATTTTTAAATCTTCTTGTATAGTAGGTGTTGATCTCTCCCGAAGTTGTGATTATAGCTTTAACTATTGACACTTCTGTCACAGCCAGCCCCTCCATCCTTTGCCTTCACGCTGACAACATCGCAGCCTCTGAGCCTTGAATCCCAGCCCCACCTGCTTTGCCACGTGAACATAATAGGGAGTTCACGGATAGTGGTCAGTTGGTTTCCTTAGCAAAGTGTCATCTTCAAATTGCCTTCCCCTGCTGTATTACTTCTTCAAAGAGTAGAGGTAAGACTGACCCGAAGCACTGAAAGTGCTCTAAGACACATATACCTCTAAAGAGTTGCCTCTTTCCCACTGACATATTTGGTGTCTGCCATTATCCACCTGGAACACCATCTATCAAGTTATTGAAATAATTGACAGTGAGCACTTATTTAGAAAAGATTCTACCTTTATGATTATTAACGAATCTCAGGGATAAACTCTGTAAGTTCTGGAAGTTTGGGTATAATTAGAAAGAAGCTACTTCGAAAGTCAAAGCACTTGAGTATAAAATATCAGCTCAGCCAGGAATTCCGTCATGGCTCAGCGGGTTACAAACCTGACTAGTAGCCAAGAGGATGCGGGTTCCATCCCTGGCCTCACTCAGTGGGTTAAGGATCCCATGTTGCTGTAGTTATAGGCCAGCAAACTGGCAGGTACAGCTCCAATTCGACCCCTAGCCTTGGAACTTCCATATGCCATAGGTACAGCCCCGAAAAAAAGCATAAATATCAGCCCAGCCATTCATTAGTTGTGTGACTTTGAACAAGTACCTCAACTTCTCTGAGCCTTGGCTACCTCATCCATTAAGTGAGAAGACGTCAGCTTTCCTACCAGCCTTAGTGTGAAACTGAAATGAGAAAGTGTATCTGACACCTAGGAGTTCCTGTCGTGGCTCAGTGATTAATGAATCCAACTAGGAACCATGGCTTTGCGGGTTCAATCCCTGGCCTTGCTCAGCGGTTAATGATCCAGCATTGCCCTGAGCTGTGGTATAGGTTGGAGACGTGGCTCAGATCCCGCGTTGCTATGACTGTGGCGAAGGCCAGCAGCTACAGCTCCTGTTAGACCCCTAGCCTGGGAACCACCATATGCCACGAGTGCAGCCCTAGAAAAGGTAAAAAGACAACAACAACAAAAAAAGAAAGAAGTATCTAACACCTAGTGAACTGCTGGTCAGTTTTCATTTCACGTTCAGTTTTGCCCTTTGCTCTATCAGGTTCACCCTAGTGTAGGTTAGATTAAAGAGTCTGACCTTATCATTTGAGCCAGTCCCACTTAGATTACCCCTGCTGGCCTTGCCTTGGTGCCTAGAATTCCTCTAGTGTTTTCTCCTTTTGCTTGAAGCAATGATACAGCAATGCGATGGTGCAGTGAGCCTTGATGAGTTTTTAACCTCTCACTGAGTTGATCAGGGAACTTCCAGTGCTAACATTTGTTTACACTGGCTTTAAAACAAACTGTTCCAAGGAGGCCCAGGATCTTTTCAGAACACTCCTACTAAATTCTTTCTGTAGAAATATGTAAGCCTTGTATACAAACCTTCTATGCCTCTGTCAAAGGAAGTCCTATTCCATGTACCATAATTTCAAGACGAAAATACCTAGAAGACTGAACAGAGATATGGCGACTTTATTTCCTTTTAAAGAGTTAAGCAGATTATCATCTCTTCGTTGGAGAGGTCCGACTCAGAGGAGGACAGTTTATACATTGGTTATAGAAAGGCCTAAATTTGCTATCTCTTTCTTCTTGCTTTTGAAATGTGGAAAAAAGAGGGACAAGGAACCACATAGAAAGAGAGAATGTATAAGAAGTTAGAAAGGTAACAGATTGTCAGAGTCACTTGCTGTGACTTTCCTAAACACCAAAGCAGTTGAGGTTTCTAGAATTTCGATGAAGGCTAAGTACCTCTTCAGTTACACTGTTCATAAAATTATGTATGTCAGAGTTGGAAGGCACTTCAGAAACCATCCATCTTATGAATCCCTTTTGCTGTCCCAAAAAATGAACATCAGGCTCTATTTAGATGTTATAGTGCAGAGAACTCACCTCCTGGCAAGAAACTTCACTCTACTTTGAATAGATCTGACTGTAAGGAAATTAGATCTTTTCCTTATTTTGAATCAAATATCTCCATGTTACTTCTATGCATGTGCTCTTATTTTACCATCTGGAGTCACAAAGATAAATCTGAATCTTCCAAAATGTGAAAGCAGTTATCGTCTCCCACAGGTGTGTTCTTCTCTAGCATAAATATTCCTAATTTTTCTAACCCCTCTTCTAATAACAAAGTTTAGTTTTCCTCAACACTCTGAGCACTCTCTTTTGAATACGTTATGGCTTTTTCAATGCTGATATAAATTATGACACCCCAAGCTGACTGCAATATTTAGCGTATGTTTTTGTGGCCAATTAAAAGAGAGCAATAACCTCTTTACCATTCTTTTTCTCAATACTCCATGTATATGAAGATATATTTATCATCTGCTGTATACGTCAGGTACTGATCAACATATTTTACAGATATTAACACATTTAACCTCCCAACAAACTTGTGAGATATGAACTTCACTTATTCTCCTTTTTCTTAATGAGGAGACTACAGTATAGTCTACATCAGTGCATCTCAAACTTTAATATGCATAAAAATCATATAGGGTTTTTATTAAAATTCAGGTTCTAATTTAGTAAGATTTCTGTGGGTCCTGAAATTCTGCATGTCTAACAAGCCCCCAGGTGATGTTGATGCTGCTGGTCCAGGGAACCAAAATTAAAGTAGGAAGCGTCTACATAAGAGGATGAAATGATATGAAACGATAAAACAGAAAAACCTTAAGCTGCGGTAGCAAGAGCTATCTTTAGTGGCATTATTGGAAGTTTCAGAGCATTTATGTTTATTTAATTAGAGAGCTGTTTTCAGCTTACACACTAATTTAAAAGGTGTTCTTTCTACCAATAAGAACTGGCTTATTAAACCCCTTGTACCACTGAGGTAGGAAATAGCAATAACTAACATTTATGAAGCACTGGCCATGTGTCACTTCCTATTCTAAGGAACTTAGGCATCCTATCATGTAATATTTCCTAGAACTCTATAAGGTAAATCCTGTTATTAGTTTGTTTTGAAGATGATAAAACTTGAGCAAACAAAAGAACAAAACTAGCATCTCTAAGCGTCTGGCCAGTGGAAACACAAAGATAAAGTAAATCACCAAGATCACACAGTTAGGAAGTGGCAGAACTGGGATGAAAACCTACCTGTCACCAGAGTCGCGTGCACACCTGCCTGTGCTCACTTCATGGGAAATAAAGGCAGCCGTCCAAGAGATGGCGGCGGGGGAGGCAGAGAACTGTCAGAGGTCAGCAAGTGGAAAGTGATCCCTTCCCAGGTAAGACTTAGCTGAGGAGACGGCAATTCTCCAATACTGAAGTCAACCAACCTGTGTTCAACTCTGTGCTAAAGGCTATAATAAGAGTGAACATTGATCAGGTCCATACACAGAGACTACAGATTTTCTGTAATTAATAATAAAGATGCCAGTGTTTGAAAATACCGGATCTAGCTTAGCTCCTGTGCTAGGTGCAAATGGACGTGTGCGCGTCCTGCCCGCTGCGCGCTCACAGTCTAGCTGGGGAACTACTTGTAAACAGACAACTTTCTCGTAGAATATACCAGCTGCTATAGTAACAGTGGAGTAGGATGAGGCGATGAAGGAAATCAGGAGTGAAGGCATCCGTGCAGGGCTGGGGGCGGGGGGGAGGGGGGATTGATGCTAAAAAGCAACCTGGCAGAGAAACCAGAAGAACCAAGGAAGGCCCGCCTCACATTGCGTCTTCTCGTAGTGGTACATCAGATTGTTCTACATGTAAATGTTTGCTCCAAAGGGCTGATTAATTTTCATGGTTCTCAAGTTATGCTCCCAAGAGAGACTGCTTTTTATGTAGAAATAACGGAATCTCTCCATGGCAAGTTTGATCTTTCTTATATTTTTTTTTTCTTAAATCCGTTGGCAACTGCCTTTGCCGGCTATTTAGAAACACGGAGCAGATATTAAGGAAACCATTAAAAGCAGATGTTTGAGCTTGGTTTAATAGTAAATGTGGGAAGGAAAATTATCCTTAGGTCCTTTCCATTAATGAATTAACATAAATCAGTTTTTGTTATTGCCAAACATCATAGTTTCCAGGGGCCATTCTCGGTGAACCAGTGTACTCTTCTTGTTAAGAATGATCAAATCCACCTATTTTGATCACGTTTATATTTTACGTTTTAAAACTTCTCTGTGTGTCTTAGGTCAGCATACATGTCACGGCAAAGAGGGACATGTCCTATACATTAGTATTACAAGCAAGTTCAAGCTCTCTGATTTTTATGGGATACATGAAAGTATAAATAACACACACACAATAATTAGAGAAACTTATTCTTGAAAGTATATGAGAGAAATTGATCAAGAAGCCACATGGAGATGGCAGACACAGCATATGGCTTATGGTTTGGACACTGTGACCAAGACATTTTACACCAGCTGGTACCAGTGTAACTAGTTGCAAGAAAATACCCAGGAGTATCAGAGGCATTTTCAGTGCTGAAAGCTCTATAATACGTATTTCCCTAAGATGTAACAAATGTCATTTGGATAGAAATTTTATACCTATTTGGGTAGGAAGAAGTAAAAAAACATGTGCAAATACTGCCCCCCTCACCACTTTTCAGGAATAGCACCCTGCAACCTCTTTTAAGGTTCGGAGACTCGAGCATGTGGACAGGTTCCCCCCTATTGAACGTGTCTGCTTATTCATCCAGTAGGATTCCCCGAGGTCATCAATTGTCACTCTGTTAGGGGCATGACATACATCATGCCTACTATCAAAGCAACAAACTGTGGAGAGAGAGAGAGACAGGCAGAAAAGGGTGATTACTGAGCCATTAGGTGTTGCACAGAAACAAAGGCGCGAAGCCATTTCCACCTAAACCAAGTGAAGAGAGTGTGAGAAGGAGGGAAAATGTTTCATTTGTAAGAGAAGTGACACCTGGTCAGAGTCTGAAAAGCAAAGATAGAATTTTAAGAAGACTGAAAGGAAAGCTCTTTACAGAAAGAGAAAGCAAGATATGCAAAGCCACAGAGATCTAAATGAGCAGAGCCCATAGGAAACTGCCAGTAACTTGGTGGGGTTGAACTTAGGCCAGACTCCTTACTACACACCTGTTTTCTCTGCTGGGTCTTGGAGACAAGGAGATGACACTGAACTCTGTTGTGATCTTTGGAACAGAAGATGAAAGTCAGACAGGAATGGAGAGAAGACAGGTACGATTAGATGGCTATGACCAGAACTGAGCCAACATTCATCACTGGCTGTGCTGGGGGTGAGGGGAAAGGACTCCCTGGATTCAGGTTAGGGGTATATTGCAAGAACCTGCAATTCTCCTCCTGAACATGTTGCTTCTGACACTTCTGGCTACCAAAACTATGGGAGGTTTCCCCAAACCAAGTGACTCTGACACAACTGAATGTTCCGTAATTTAACTCAGTTCTAACACTACCTACCTGGAGATAGCATAGGATCTCACAGGTGAAGGGCTCAGTCGTGTACTGCCCCCCATTTCAGATGCTCATCACAAGTGGTAGGTCTCAGGGTTACTCACAACTTTTGTCCAATTTGGCTACAAATTGGAGATTCCTATGACCATCTCCTCTTGGATTCAGTTATTTGCTAGAGGGGATCACAGAACTCAAGGACTTACTTATGTTTACCAGTTATTAAAGTCTATGACAAAGGATACAGATAAACAGTCAGATGAAGAGATACAGAGATCAAGGTCTTGGAGGGGCTCAGGCATGGGAGCTTCTGTGAGTTGGGGCGCCTCAACTTCCTAGTACATAGATGTGTTCACCCACCCGGAAGCTCCCTAAGCTCCATACTCTTGGGATTTTATGGCGGCTTCTTCATGTAAACACGGTCAATTGTTAAACTCTGTTTCCAGCCCCTCTCTGGAGAATGCGGCGAATGGGAAGAGCTGATAATTCCAAGCTTCCAACAATGGCAGTGTCTTTGTGGTGACCAGCCCTCATCCAGGAGCCCAGCCAGAGTCACCTCTTTAGAACAAAAGATGTTCCTAGTGCTCTTATCACTTATCAACAGGTGTGTAGTAAGGAATTTACAATGGTTTTAAGAGCTCTGTGCCAGGAACTGGGGACCAAAACTATATATATATATATACATTTTTTTTCTATTCTCTCACTAGTTGCATAAATGGTGATCCCATTTGATAAGTACATGGGGTATGTATCAAATTTTGGAAATTGCTCTTATAGATCTTTTGATGAGTTTCCTTCAAACTAAAGAAAGAGCACTGATTAGGAAAGAATTCATTGCATCATTTTATATGAATCCTATGAGTATTCTAACCATCCACATGGTCTTTTGGTTAAAATGAGACACTATATGCTGTTTGCACCACATTATCCTAATATGCCTCTTCATCTGGGACATAGCAATCCCTTAGGACCAGCCTAGAAAAAATGAAGCACAAGCAGTTAGAAATGCAAGTGAGAAGCATCAAGTTATTAGGCAAGTCTTTGAAAAGATAAATGGTTTGTGAAGGAAAATGTAATTAACAGGTTACACTGTATATGTTTGCAAAATGCCTGTGATGCATGGAAATGTTTTTGTCTCCTTAATTTTCCTAACACTGTGTGTTTATATTTAAATTAATGAAAAGCAAACAGCCTTGTGCTCTTAAATAAGTTTGTAGTAACTGATATGTGCAACAGCCAAATTGGTGGTGTGTAATGAAAACCAGCTAACCTCAGTGCTTGTGGTCCAAGAAGCATGACTCTGAAATTCAACAGTGTTTCACACACATAAGGCATTCAGTATGTATTAAATGAATCAATGAATGAATACTGCACTAACGTTCACTAGTCGTTCACTAGAATGACTTCAGCCAAGCCATTTAACCTAAGTCTTATTGTTTTCAGCTATAGAGATAACAATAGGTCCTTAATAAGATAATTAATTGTTTAAAAATAGAATGAAAAGCTATGTATATATATATAAAGAAGCACAATACCAGATACATATTAAGCTTTCAATAAGTGGGGACCATTGTATTAATCTTTGCAGGTCAGGGATTATGTCTCTCAGGCAGGTCAGAGAGAGAAGAAAATAGATGTGAATAATCATTCATTTTAATGGCACTATTTAGCACATTTTTTACAGTTGTTGACAGAGCCTCTCTCTAACACCAAACATATAGTCTTATATGATTTTGTGAGAACATAACACCCTGATCATCGGGGTTCAGTGCTCTCCCGCCTAAGGTCTGGGTGAAATCGCTGGCAACACTCAGTGGTCACCAGCTCAGACACCACTGTGTACCGCCCCCCCACAAGATGGCTAGATCAGTAACAGAGGGTGAGTGAGAAGGATGATGGCAAGAAACAGTAAGAACTGATTCCCTCCAGCCTCCTAACTTAAAGCTTAATAGTGTGTGTAAGCGCAGATCTTACACTCAACATAATTATATGCATAATACGTGTGGGTATGCAAAAAACATGTAAATCATACTACTTTAAATGCAAATATATACATGGTCTTTTTGATTATCTGTGCCACTTGGATGTGACCCTCAGGATAACCTTAGTGGAAACTACTGCCCTAGGTACCATTTTTTAACTGAATCACTGAGCTGAGATGTTTTTTAAAAAGGAACTCAGGAATGAAAAAGAAATGTGTTTTACAGTTCACATCTGCGTGGGTTAAACCACCTGCTATGATTCTGTAGATTGTATTCCTTTTACTGCCTTGGACTATTAGCTAATTTTATGTGTACATGTTTTCTCTCCCGCCGCCCCCAATCCCAGATTGCCAGTTCCTTGAAAGAAGGCACTATGTATTATAATCTATCATGTCCCATTATAACCCTGGGAAATCAGGTCTTTAAAAATGGAGGGAGCACCCGGGCACATGAGTTGTTGCCACCTCATCTGTTTCTCATTCCTTACTCCGTTCTCTTTATCCTCTTTCACATTTTGACTTTTTTTCTCAACTTGCCAGTCCTTCTTCATCTCCTACCTCCCTTCTCTCTGGACCGTGCTTTTGCCTCTCCTCCTTAGCTCTGTAAAATCCTACATCTTAGCAATTCTCCAGCGTTACCTGGACCCTAAATTCCCCTTCTAGTTCCCTCCTCTCTAAAGCCATCCCCCTTCAGTCCTCTTTCCTCTCATGTTGGATGGAACACACTCATCCAATGTTTTTAATCATCTTTTGCAGATTCTACATGAAGAATCTTTATATCTGGTTTGAAAACAGCCAGGCACCTAGAGTGTTTAGGGTTGTTAAAAATCAAAATTCAACGGAGTAAATTTTAACGGTCTTACTGGCTTTACTCAATGATTCATAAATTGGGCTGCACCCAGTTTAGCAGACAGAAAGGAGTTCTGAAGAACTGTACAAAATGAAAGCCTTTTATAGACAGAAGGGAGCCAGAACAAGGAAGTTATACTAGACAAAAAAGTAGGTTGGTTTTTGCAAGGTCATTTTCATTTCGGGGATGGTGGTGGTCTTGGGTAGATTACCTAACTATTGCTGATTAGGAGATTCCTGACTGATGGTTGACTGTAATTAGGTTCCATTTTGGGGAGATGTAAAACTGTAATTAAATCTCTGGTGATGTGGTGGCGATGTGGCACTTAGCATAAGTGACTCCATGCGGGGCCTGTTGTCTTCTTCTTAACAGATGTGAATAGTACTATGTCCTTGAAGAGATATTATTTTAACTTATAGTGAGGGAAAAAAAAATGGCTGCTTACTCCTCAGGTGTTTGCTACCCAAAAAGACCTTCACAACTCTTTCCGATAGCCATGTCTCCCATTGTGGAAGAGTGGGTATAAGCCTATATGTAATAAAGAAATTGCTAAATGCAATGCCTTATCCAGGTGTTGCCTAAGTTGTTTCTGGTGCAGACATCCTTATTTCCCTCTTCCAGTAGTTCTGAAGTTCCCATTTCATCCAGGGGTTCTCCATACCCAAGTTCATGGTTGTCAGCTGCTACTTTCATCATTCCCATTATCTGCCCAAGTCCTGGATCTGCCTACTCTAGACTTGTCAATGGTTTTTATTGGGTTGAGGCATATATTACCTGCTCACGTAGCTTCTAAGGTCCACTGGGAAATGAACAATTCATTGTTACTCTGTCAGCACAACCCCACAGAGGATAGCTCGCTGTTATGTCTCTGCTTCTTAAGAAAACAGCTCTTTTAAAGAACACTTCTATCCCATAGGCCACAGAAGTCCAATGTTTTTGAGATTTTTATTTCTGCTAAAAAATCAAAATCAAGGTGACTTAAAGTAATTAAAAGCTTTCTAAAAGCCCACTCACTGGAGTTCCCATCGTGGCTCAGCAGAAACTAATCCGACTAGGAACCATGAGGTTTCAGGTTCGATCCCTGGCCTCACCCAGTGGGTTAAGGATCCGGCGTTGCCGTGAGCTGTGGTGTAGGTTGCAGACACGGCTCGGATCCCACATTGCTGTGGCTCTGGCGTAGGCCAGCAGCTACAGCTCCTGTCAGACCCCTAGCCTGGGAACCTCCACATGCTGCAGGTGCAGCCCTAAAAAATGACAAAAAGACAAAAATAAATAAATAAATAAAAGCCCACTTACTTCTGTTTTGATAATCATTTCCTATACAGCAGGTGTCAGCAAACATTTTCCTGTCAGAGGTCAGTTAGTCAGTATTTTAGATTTTGCCAGCCACATGGCCTCCATCACAGCTATTCCACTCTGCCATTGTCCTGCAAAAGTAGCCATCAGCAAATGGGTGTGCCTGTGGCAAGAGGTGGGAAGAGAGAGAGAGTGAGAGAAAGGAAGACAAAGACCAAGGGGTTAAAAGGCCCTGCTCTGGTCTTTTATCTGCCTGAGAGCAGTAATACAGCTTTGATCCCCAGAGCCGGTTCATTCTTTGTGTCTATATTTAAGCTAGTATCATGGAATAGAAGAAAAATGAGTGATAGGATTCAAATATCCGCTTTCCCTTTTTTTTTCTTTTTTGTCTGCTCTACAGCATATGGAAGTTCCTGGGCCAGGGATCAGATCTGAGCAGCAGTGGCAATGCAGGATCCTTTAACCCACTGTGCTGGGCGGCACGCGGGTGGGGGGGGATCAAACTCGCATCCTGGCACTGCCGCAGATCCTGTTGCTCCACAGTCAGAACTTCATTCACATCAGCTTCAAAGAATGATCTGTCCCCTCGGAAAACAGAAAGCTGAATCTGTTTCCTGACCTAACTAATGGGAGTAGTTACTGGTGTTAAATTAAACAAGAGGCCATGAGACCGAGGTGGGTCTGTAACCAAGCAGGGCCCCGTGGCACACAACCCTTTCTACGTCCTCCATTTTTTGTTTCTAGGGAATAAGCTTTGGGCATCATGACCTTCCCTGGGTTCCAAAGGGTAGGTTCAAACAGTTGCTAATCAGGGAAGGGAGGGGTCGCAGAGACCAGGGAGGAGCAGTCAAGACACAATAGTGCAGCTTTGGGGCAGGGGGTCCTGGTTCCTCAGTGAGTATACATAACAATATCTTTGAGCCCTTCTGTAGAGCTAAAACCCCCAACAAATGGAAGACGTTCACTACTTGATGACACATCCTTCATTCCAGAAAGGAGGACCAGCAGAACCAGTCCTGGGCCACTACACACCATTTTGAAAGAGTGCAACCTTGCCTCTATTCTAATCCTTATCTGTAACACTATTTTCCACTCCAGAAACTATAAAACCACCTCCTGATCCCTCCCAAGGGGGCACAGTCTTTAAGGCATTAGGCTGCCGTGGCCCCCTTTGCCTGGTAAAGCAATAAAGCTGTGTTTGTCTCCTTTCACCCAAAACTCTGTCTCTGCCTTTGTACTTGACACTGGAGGACAGACGCTGAGTTTTGGCAACAGGTCTAAAGCCAGGGTGACTACCTAAGCAAACCCAAATCTAAGCCTCTAAAGGCCTCAAGGTTACATAATTGATGCCTAAGGACAACCAGTTACAAACAGGTAACTAGGCTATAAGCTGTAGCTGATTAAATGATTTCCTGTATTTTTTTCTGGACTTTTTCTGTGTAAGTCTTGCTAGTCGTTTCTGAGGGCCGGAGTGCTCCTAAGCACTTCCCTTTTGGCACCACTTGATCTGAATCAATTCTTGCTCAAATAAATTCTTAAAATATTTAATATGCCTCAGCTAATCTTTCCATGCTAACTTGTTAACAAAAAAAAAAAAAAAACAGCACTTTGTAACTGTTGGGGAAACAAATTTTTCCTCTCCCAGGTAGACCTCTAGGTTCTTCAGCTGGTGTAATAATTAAATTGACGTAAAACAGATTACAGAAGACAAAAATTATTATGTCCAAACAGGGGCTCCACACAGACAATGAGACCCAAGGACAAGTCAAGTGGGGAGGCGTATATGCTCTCTTAAGCTAAAGAAGGGGGTAGAGGCCTGGGGCTTCACAGGGGAGGAGTGGGATTCACAGACAATCAGAAAATCAGGGAGTTCCCATTGTGGCTCAGTGGTAACGAACTCAATTGGTATCCGTGAGGACTCAAGTTCGATCTCTGGCCTCACACAGTGGGTTAAAGATCCAGCATTGCTCTGGCTGTGGTGTAGACCAGCAGCTGTAGCTCCAATTTAGCCCCTAGCCTGGGAACTTCCATATACTACAGGTGAGGCCCTAAAAAAAAAGACAAAAGAAAAGAAAATCAGATGTTGGTAATTAGATGTTTGTCTTGCCACACAGATAGGTCATTCAGATAAAAACTTCTCTCTTGGTAAGAGCTCTCTTTCCAGGCCATGCCCCCCGCCCATCTAAATTCTTTGATAGTTAAAGGAGAGGTAAATGTTTTCTTGAGTCTGCTGGATCTTGATTCCGCTCTGCTCAGCATAGTCCACAGGCCAAAGAGGCACATACCAGAGGAGCTTATTCTGAACCCTTTCATAATCTGTATAGAGAGCTGCAAATTTGGGGAGCTTTCCTCCTCATTATCATTAAGATATTTAAAATCTCCAATAAATTAATCAGCCTGATGAAAGCCTTGTCTTACATGGCAAGATATTTGGCCCATCGCCATCAATTAAGGAACTTATTTGGTGACATATTTACTAAAGCAAATATTCGTGTTTACTATGAATCCCTGGTACACACCGTGAAGCCCTCCAGAAACTCTTCTTCGCTAAACTCAAAACTGGTATTTGTCATGGCCCACTGCCTAGGCAAGTGTTTGTCGTGCTATAGGTAAAATAATTAAAGGAACGGTCCTTTTTAAATTTAAAACTTCCCTTCTGATTATAAAAAGTTTTCATTTGTATTAAATATATATTTTAGGAAAATAGAAGAAATACTTAAAGAAGAAATTTAAGACTGTCTATAGTAATAACAGAGATAACAACCTTTAGTACTTTGACATCTTTATTTTCTATTCTTTGTTTGAGACTACACACCCTCTTTAGATTTAATCGAGTTCACACCTAAGACATTAAAACCCTGTGAAATGATTTTTGCCTTTAACCCAAAAAAGTAAGAATTTACTACATTTCATTAAATGTTATATGAAAAGATTTTATAAGCCTTTACATTATGCAAACATATAGACATGCCCTACTTTAATTAATTACCAATTTAGGATATTTAGATTATTTCCAGTTTTTAAATATCGCAAGTAATATCATAATAAAGTTCCTTTTATGTATGTTTTGCCTTTGTTTCTGAGTATTTTCGAAGAAAAATTTGTACAATGCTATAAAAAAACAGTCTGAAAATTTCCTAAAAATTTAAAATTAGAACCACCACACCATCTAGCAATTCCACTTCTAGTCATTTACCCCCCAAAAATGGAAACACTGACCCCCCAAAAATCTGTATTCTTGTGTTCATTGCAGCATTATTTAAACTAACCAAGACACGGAAACAAACAATTCTGCATGATAAATTTGACAGATAGCATACTCATTGTTGGAAGATTTTTTTTCCTTTAGCACTTGGAATATATTATGCCTCTCCCTTTTGACCTGCAAAGTTGGTGCTGAAAAATCTGTTGATAGTCTTATGGGGGTTCCATTGTATGTAAGTAACAGGTTGGTTTTTAATAGTCTCTCATATTTTTAACTTTTGACATTTTAATTATAAAGTGTCTTGGTGTGGATCTCTTTGGGCTTACATTATTTGGAACTCTTGGGCTTCTTAGATCTGGATGTCTGTTTCTTTCTCCAACTTGGGAAAGTTTTCAGCCATTGTTTCTTCAAATCAGAATTCTGCCTTTTCTCTCTTTTCCTTCTGGGAGCCCTATAATCCCTATAATGCAAATGTCAGTCATTTAATGATATCCCATAACCCTCTTAAGCTACCATCATATATTTTTTTTAACTTTTTTTTTCGTTTTTTTTCTGCTCTGATGGTTGAGTTCCACTCCCTTGTCTTGGAGTTGACTGGTCCTTTATCTTGCTTCATCTAGTCAATTGGCGAACCTATCTAGTGTACTTTTCACTTCAGTAATCACATTCTTCAGCTATGTGACTTCTCTTTGATACTTTCTTATATTCACCATCTCTTTGTTGAAGTTCTCACTGTGTTAATCTATTCTTCTTCCCAGTTCAATGAACATCTTCTTGGCAATTATTCTGAAGTCTTTATCAGATAAATTACTTATATCCATTTTATTAAGATTTGTTTCTGAGGTTTTAGCTTGCCCTTTCATTGGGAACATAGTCCTCCATTTCTTTGCTTGACTCATTTTTGGTTCTATACAGTATCTGAAACAACCAATTCATCTAGTCTTGAAAGAGTGATATCATGCAGGATATGAAACTTTTCATTCAGTCCTGCCCTAGCTTTTGGACACTTCTTAAACCTCTGTGCTTGTTCAAGCAGCCTATTACATTTTTAAAGTTTGAAAATATATTTTTATTTGACATTTACCTTTTAATTTTATTTCTATAATTTAATGTATTGACAGTTTATTTTTATATATTTTGTATAATCAGATCACTCTTTGTCTTTATGTCTATCTTTATTTTTATGCTTAAGTATATCTTTCTTCATCATATTTCAAATTAATTTCTCCTTTCTCTCTTTTTAGATTCCCCTCTTTTATCTACTTTGAATTTGTCTCCGAGTGTGCCATGACATAGGAATTTGATTTTTTAGTTTTGAAATAATTAACTAAATTTCCCTAAACTATTGAAACATTACCTTTATTCATATTTATACATGCACAAATAAAAACATAAACATGTAGGGTTTATATCAAGGTTTTCTCATACTTGGCCCATCCTTGTACTATAATCACATTGTTTTAATTACTGTAGCTTTGGAAACTTATAGTACAAGTTACTCCTTGTTAATCTTTCCCAAAATTTTTGTGGTTGTTCTCATATAACTATGAATAGTTCATCATTTTGAGGTTAGTTACAGTCAAAAACCACTACCATCCTTAGGCCTGAAGGTACAGAAAGAGCCGTGTTGAGACTGACTAGAGGGCTCACCCACTTCACAGTGATCTGGAGCAAGGAGGTATGGGTTGGAATAAATACTACTCCCTACCAGTAACCCAATCCTGCCCTTGATCTATTGCCAGACAAACTTTATTTGAAACTACAAGGTAAGAGAGCTGTGTGATGCAGTCTTTCTACAGAGGATACAGAGTAGAGTGGAAAAGAGTCAGGAAGTCAAAAAGGAAGATATCCAGCACCTAATCACCTCATTTAATTATGAAAGAAATGTCCCACAAATTCCCAATAGAATTGAAAGACATGTATGACTGTATTTTCTGAAAACTGACATAGTTATAATTCTTTCAAATTTGAGAATGTGGCACACATTTCCTTTTGGTCAAGTCTTCCTTTCAGTTCTTCAGAAACAGCCTACTATGTCTTAAGTTTATTATTTTATTTGCTTTTCTCCCTTTCTCCTTTTTACTCTTTTACACTATCTTACAAGACTATTTGTTTATTCTTTGACCTCTATCCCTCATCCCCATTTCCTTCCTGGCCCTCAAAAGTAACAATTTTTATTTGTTTTCACATCTTTTATAGTCTTCCCATGTGTTTCTGTAAAATGTGTATTTGTGTGCATGAATTACTAATTTACACAAATGCTATTTTCTGTTGTAGCTTTCATTGTTTCTTGCTTTTTTTTCTCATTCCACCCAAGGTTTTTAAATTTAGCTGTGTTGCCATAAGTGTACATTTACTGTTGTTCATTTGTCCTAACAGGTATGGATTTCCACAACATACATTCACAATAATATAGCCGTTCCTCCAGCAATGGGCAGCTGGATTAACTCCCACTTCGCACCACTGTGAACAATGCTTCAAGGAACAGTCTCATTCATTTCCACTATGGTTTTGTAGGTAGAGGAATCACTTGTCATATAGCATTCCTTTATCTAATCTGGTGAGATATTGCCAGTTTGCTACAGGTTGTCTATACTCCAACCAGCAGTGCCTGGGTATTGCTACCTTTCCTCAACCCACAAGCACCTAGCAGTATCAGATAATATTTTATCTGACAGTCTTAAGGGATATGTCATTGCTATTTTAATTTGCACTCATCTAATTACTAATGATTTTGAGCATCTCTTTGTATGTTTATTAGTCCTGTAGGTTTTCTCTTTGATGAACTGCCTCTCCATATATTCCTGGACCATTTATCTATTGGGGTTCATATCTGCTTCTTATTTGTTCATAGGAGGCTCACGTGCAGTCTAGATGTTGGTCCCAATGTTGTCCAACATTGAATAAAAATCTTTAGTGTGATATAATCAAGTTCAGCAATTTTCTACCTCATGATTCTGGAGTGTTGTACTTTTCCGCAGTTAAGGTACTAAGGTATTCTTTTGCATTACTTTCTATTAGTTGTATGATTTCACATTTAGATATTTTTACCCATCTGGAATCCTTCTTTATACATCATGTTTTATTTTTTCTTCATATAGTAAGACATTTTTCCCAACACCATCTACTATACAATCTGCCTCTTTTCTATTAATACCTTGGGCTCCCTCTATTATATATTAATTTTCCACATAAACATGAGTCTGCTTCTGAGACCTCTAGAGTGTTTTATTTGTCTGATTTTTTTGGTAATAGATTCTGTAAGTATAGTTCTATAATACATGACAATATTTAAAAAGACAGATCCTTTCTCTTCATGTTTTTTTAAAAGTAGATTTAGGTCTACATAAACACTGATTTTTTCATTTAAATTTTAAAATAAGTTTAAAGTTTATTCAAGAACTGGAGTTCCCATTGTGGCTCAGTGATTAACGAACCTGACTAGCATACATGAGGATGCAGGTTCGATCCCTGGCCTCACTCAGTGGGTTAAGGATCTGGTGTTGTTGTGAACTGTGGTATAGCTCACAGATGTGGCTCAGATCCCATGTTGCTATGATTCTGGTGTAGGCCAGTGGCTATAGCTCCCATTCTACTCCCAGCCTGGGAATCTCCATATGCCACTGGTGCGGCCCTAAAAGACAAAAAGGCAAAAAATAAATAAATAAAGTTTATTAAAGAACTCATATAGATTCTGTGTTTCTAAAGTGATCAGTGCCTCATTTATATGGCATTCTGATTATCGATAATATGTAGATATTAATTTTCTATGCTTAATTTGCATTTCACCTTTTTATTGAATTCTATTTTATAAATTTTATGTTGATTTTATTGAATTTCCCACGTCATATGTAAATTTTCGTAATTCTTTTTTATATGAATTATTTTTCATCTTATGTTGCATTGGCTAGAACTCCTTGAAGAATGAATGATAGCAATGATGTCAGACATCCTTACTGTCTCTAATGGGAATGGTTCGTGAATTTTCCATTAAGTATGATAGCTATGCCCTACCATATTAAAAGTGTATTCCTCTATTATTAATTTTATGAGCAGATTACATAACAACTAATTTGAATATTATCAAATCTTTATCATTTATGGATCAAAGTTCTCTTTTTAATTAATTGGACTAATTTCTTGTCTAATTAATTTATTCAATGAATCATTGAAGCATATTGATTTTTCCTGTGATTGTAATTTTGACTGGATCCCTTACATTTTGATACGTGTTGTTCACCCTGTCCTTATCATCGAAAGTGCAGTTTTGAATCGTCATCGTCATCATTATCATTATTCTGGCTTTTAGAATTATCAAAGAAAATTCAGGAACCCCTTGACTTTTATTCCTTTCTAAGTCTGTTAGGATGATTATGAAAACTATTTGTGAATCTTTGAAATTCATACATTCCCCATTAATGTGCTAGCTGTTGTCCTCTTCCAGTTAATTTTGCTGGGCACATGGTAAGGTTTTGAATCCATTAATTTCCTTCTGAAATCTTAAATAGCTACTTGTATATTGCAATCAAGAAATAACTCAATTGTTGCTTCTTTTTGTTTTGTTTCTTTCTTTTTCATGAACATCAAATAAATATGTATTGGATTTCCTTACTGAGTTTCACAAATCTGCTCTTTTTTTTTATCTCTTCTTAGTTTTGTGAATTCACTTCAATTTCCTGCCATATCTGACATGACTTTCTTCAGTGCTAATTTTGTCTGCTTCTAAAGCATGTTTTGATGCTTCTGTTAAAGAACTATTATATTATTTCATCTTGTTATTTGTGCACATAAGACAGTTCCTAGCTTCTCTCTCTTTTGTCTCTCATTTCATCTTTTATCTGTTCTTAAAGTCCACATATTCTGGAATTTTATGGGGTGCACAAAGCAAATGTTTTAAGTTTACTTCTGATTTGTTTCAAAAAATTGTTTTTAAATGATGTTTCTGTACTCCAAAGTACCCTATTTTCCATGTCCTTTCATGTTGAAAAATCTTTCTTGTTGCTCCCTATTATTATTATTTTTGAAGGAAAATTTGGATCTCCTGACCTATTCGCTTAGGAGCAGAAGAGAATCTCCATTTTATCTTCTTGGTGAGAAAACTTTTTCCAGCCATCCTGCTGGAGGACAGACAGAAGCACTGTATACTAAGATCCAACCAGCTGAGGGATGGGCAAGAAAAAAGTCCAAGCCCTGGGAAGTTTATGCCATGGTCTCCAAGCAGATGTTGAGGGAAGCAGACACACTTGGCTATCCTCAGCTTTCTGTGGTCCCATAACCCGTACTGTCTACCTTGTGTGGCTGCCTAGGTTTCCTTTCTGGTGCAGCCCTCAGGGCAGGGAAATTAACCACCGGTATTCAGCTAGAATTCTGAATTCTGCATTGTCTACAGTGTGCCTGTTTGTATAAACCTCACATGCTCGCAGTCCAGCCACAATCCCATGTGTCAGCCTTCAAAGAAAAATTCTGAGGAGAAAGCTTCCATCTGTCTCATGGCCAATGACATTTAGTAAGTGTCAGTTGGGTCCTACCAGGAACTTTACTGTTTTCTAAATCATTTTACTACTGTATTACGGAAGAGAGGGTGTACTAAGCTTCAATGACTTCCTTTGATTTTATTCCATCATGTTATAGTTAATTCAGTCAGGGAAATGGTCCTATTTCTGAATTTTCTTTTTTGATGTAGATGTTCCCTATTTTTTATTTGTTGATTATATTTTATATTTTGGTCATTTCACTTCTTAGGTGGCATTGCAAGGGCAGTTAGAGAAGAAAGTTCCATGCATGCGCTCAAAGTCATTACAGAGCCTGAAAGTACAAAGACGTGAATGTATTACTGCCCATATTGCTAAAGCCTGTGATTTCCGCTATGACCAGAATGTATGCGCTTGAATCTACACTTGTATTCATGATATTATCCATGTTCAGAACGTGAAAGGTGGCACCATCTTAAGAGAGTGTTCAGGAAACTTCAAAATAAATTTTCCAAAAATCATAGCAAGTCACATCACCTGGCTTGGAGACTTTACCTTGCCTCATGACAATCAAGCCTGAGAATTAGTGGAAAGTTTCAGGGGGTTCATGGGAAGATATTTGAGGAGACTGCAGCGTTGTGCACAGAATTAGAAAATGGCCCAAAAGGGCCAGATGGCAGTCAGTGCCAGCTCTGCTGTGTCAGTCAGTAAAGATATCAACATGAGGCTTTTTGCCAGCATGTGGAGGCCACCATACACTTCTCAAGATTGTAATCATTACACAGATGGTATTCCCAGAAGCTACAGGCTGAATATGGTGCATAACTCCTTTGGAGAGAAAGCTTCCATCAACTCTAAAAGGGACATTAGGAGCTTCTTTGTTAAGGAACTGGTCTTGACTACAAGTAGCTGCATCCAAGGCATTTATAAACACTAGAACAACCTGACTATAGGAATTTGTCAACAGATAATCTGAGATACCTTTTTGGGTTCCATCCTAAAACGATTTGCTTTAGAGATTGTTTTGCTGTAAGGAAATATTTTTATTGTTTTGGTATGTAATTCAAAAGAGATTCTTGAGACAATTACAAACAGACCCTTTGAAGGGAGCATAGATACTTTTGAATACTTTTGGCAAAGAAATGAGGTAACATATCCAAGATTTAAAAAGGTTAGCACCCCTTTTCAACAGTGCCCAATCCATCCCCAAGAAATAATTATCTCACCTGGTAGAACCTGATCTAACCACTTTGGACAGGAATAGCAGCTGGTCAAATGCTGAATTGTTGGCGCTCTACAATCCTTTAGCTTCATCCTCCGTAAAAGGCTTTAGACTTGTGAAAGGACCAAGCTCAATGATATACGACAATTTTTTAAATAGATCCATAACTCTAAAATATATCCAAGGCTGAATATCTCAAATGGCCTAGCTCCCATTAGTCAGTTGCCTCAGCACCTCGAGGGTATTACAGCCTCACAATTCTTTCAGCATCATCTATTATTGTACTTATCATTGAGGTGAAATTACCTTTGTAGAATTCTGAAATTACCTTTGTAGAATTCATGAACGTTCTGGTTTATTTTCAAGCGGAATGCGTTTGCTAGATGCGGCATTAAATGGGCATTGTACTTTAAACTCTTTCCTAATTTGCTGTATTCAACAAGTTGAATAAGTGGTGAAATAGTAAACAAAGACCTTGACAAATTCTACCCCCCCCCCCCCCGTGTCCGAAGATTCAAAACAATACGAGCTCAAAGCCTCAGCTGGACTGCCGGCTCCCTGATGGGACTGGAGCGACTCCCTTGAATCCTATCATGAAACAGGCTGCCACATACGCCCCAATCCCAAGCTGAGGGTAGAGTGCAAACTTAAGGCTCCTCCATGACATTCCCAAACAAATAAACAAAAAAACCAGCCATTAGTGTCGGCTTTTTTGTTCGGTTGGCTTTTGGCATTTAACTAACATACAGCATTATTTCATTTCAGTTGGACAATGTAAGCATATTTGTATACATGGCAAAATGATCACCACCGTAAGTCTACTTACCGTCTGTCACCGTATGTAGTTATTAACCCCTTTAGCTATGTTGGTCTCTCTTCAGTTATCTGCTGACTCACCTAGAGGTGACTCAAGGCAGGGAAACACACTCTCCTGTCTCGTCAGGCTGCCTTTCGCACGTTAACAGAGACCTTTAATGCTCCTAAGAACGTTATCTCATTTAATTCTCACAGATATTCAGAAAATAGATTCTGTTACTGTTGCTAGTCCACAGAGGAAGAAACTAAGGTGTGTAGATTAATGTGTCCAAGCTCACACAGTCTGGAAGTGGTAGGGCTTGGGATTCAAACCAAAGCCTTGAGAGTAAAGCTCACACCTGTAACCCTTCCGCTCGGCTCTGCTGCCGTCTGGTGTAATTCACATAGAGCTGATGCAGGCGCAGAAGGGGCTCTTACAGCACAAACCAGCAGACGTCAAGCCAGTCACAAAGGCGTCCACTTCTTGATTACTCTGGCACGAGCTTGAACCCAGCAGACTGTCCCCGGTGTGTGCTCTTTTGCTTTTCTCTCTCATCCCTCAGCTCCTCCTAAGACTTAGTCTTGATGTTCCTCTAAATCTGCCCTGGTACCTGCCAGGAACTTGCCAAGGCTTCTCCTCCAGATCCTAGGGTCTCTGAATAAAGATATCTTTTCCTGTCTGA
Source organism: Catagonus wagneri (assembly GCA_004024745.2). NCBI lineage: Eukaryota > Metazoa > Chordata > Mammalia > Artiodactyla > Tayassuidae > Catagonus > Catagonus wagneri. Next base: position 2,162,020 of record PVHT020004944.1, on the reverse strand, counting down.
GCCCAGACCCTTTGACTTTGGAAGAGCCTATTATTAACAGTTTGCTTGGTGTACTTAACTGGAGAACCTCCGGGTTCAGCCCATTGAGTGTTTCTTTTAACTCTGAAGCCTCATCTGTTATTCACTTTCCCTAAACTGAATTCCACCATGATCAGCTCTTCCTGATTCCTGTAGTCCTCTCCCCTTTCTTCCCCCCACCTTCCTGCCCTCCCTGTCACCACCTAATCTTACTCCCTTTCTGTTTTATCTCTCCTATCCTTCCTCCTAATCCTTTTCAAATTGCTGTTTCCTTAGGCCCTTAGCCTGGGCTCAGTTCCTCTCTTTTCCTTTAAGCCTCTTTCTCACTTCTTTCTGTCAATACACAGATTCACTGAAAGTGCACTTTCCTTCTGCCTCTGCTTTACCAAACCCTATCCCCTATCGCCACCGACACCCAACCAGCTAGGTGCCCCATCCCTCTCCCCTGAACCCCCAACAGGAGCAACCTCATCTCCCTTTCAAGGTTTCCTGTCATTTAATAAAATCCCTGGGCTTGTTGAAAGACAGCCACCTTCAGGCTCTGGTTAAGTCCATCAGTGCACATCCTTAGACATCGTAAAATCATTTCTACAAGATAACATTTACTTCACCTTTTCAAGACTTTAATCCACCCTCACTTTTTGAATATTGATGCTGTCTCATTTGTTCAGGGAAATTATCTCACAAGCTTGAACTTTTTATACAAATATTCCCAGGGTTACCATGTGTCATAAGCCATATAGCTCACTGCCAGGGCTTGGTAGAGCAGAGGACAAATTAAACGTCTATCTCAGCTGTTGAAAGTTTTGCATATTCATTGTTAGCAAACTGTGTTCTAAGCATCTATACAGACACAGGGCAGGATGCTTCCCGAGCAGCAGGAAATAGACAGGAGAAAGTCCAGGCAGATGGCAAGTGTGCATCAGGGGAGCGTCCGCGGTGAGCAACAGGTGTGCTGGCAGAGAAGGCACACCTGGCATCAGGGGCTGGGCTGGCAGCTGGCAGAGTCGGTGTTGGGGAAATCTGGCAACAGGTAAAAGGAGCCAACCACAAACACTCAAGTTCAGGTCCGTAAATGACTCAGGTGACAGGACAGGGTCATAGCAGTGGAGGTAGAGTATTCTAAGCAGAGGCAGACAGTGAACACAGGGGTACAGAGGACTTCTTTTTAAAAAAATTTTTTATTAAAGTATAGTTGGTTTACAGTGTTGTGTCAGTTTCTATTGTGCAGCAAAGTGACCCAGTCATATGTATGTATATATATATTTTTTCTTTTTCTCATATTGTCTTCCATCATGTTCTATCATGTCATTGGATATAGTTCCCTGTGCTCTACAGTAGGACCTCACTGCTTACCCGTTCTAAAAGGAGTTTGTATCTACTAACCCCAGACTCCCAGTCCATCCCACTCCCTCCCTCTCCCCTTTGGCAACCACAAGTGTGTTCTCTATGTATGGAAGGCTGTTTCTGTTTCTGTAGATAGGTTCATTTGTGTCATATTTTAGATTCCACATATAAGTCATATCATATAGTATTTGTCTTTCTCTTTCTGACTTAGTATGAGAATGTTTAGTTGCACCCATGTTGCTGCAAATGGCATTATTTCATTCTTTTTGTGGCTGAGTAATATTCCATTGTGTACATGTAGCACATCTTCTTAATTCATCTGTCGATGGACCTTTAGGTTGTTTCCATGTCCTGGCTATTTGTGAACAGTGCTGCAATGAACATATGGGTGCGCGTATTTTTTGAATTATAGTTTTGTCCAGATATATGCCCACGAGCAGGATTGCTGGACCATATTTAGTTTTCTGATGAACCTCCGTACTGCTTTCTATGGGGACTGGGGATGTATCTGAGTTATTGGAACTGAGAGTCTTATTCACAAGGTGGAGTCTTATTCACAAGGCAGGTGATAGCTGGGGTGGAGACTCAAGACTGGCCAGAAGCTAAGCCACTGAGTCATCGCCTGCCCCTCCAGCCCACCTTCCCAAGGGTTGAAATTGGAATCCAGCTTCTAGGTGGGAGCCAAGAAGCTCAGCTCTCCGGGTCAAGGCCCATGAGCCTATCAGACAGGCCCCAGGTGCAACAGGTAGTTGATGGTTAGGAAAAGGGGCAATAGCAGCAGCAACAGGCAGCTTCTGGGACTGCTGTGTTGAGAAAAAAATTCTTATCTTTTATAAGAGTTTGGCACAGATTGCAGCCTTCCAGAGGGGACCACCTGCCTGCCCATGGGATTTATCCCAGGGCCGCCTGCTCTACGTATCCCCGAGTCCAAGGCATAGGACGGCAGCTTTTGTACAGGCACTGGAAACGAATGAAATTTGCCCCGGTTGGATCATCTCATGTGCATTGACGCATAAGTCAAGGTTACAGAGCCTTGGAAACATGCAGGACAGAGAAAGCCATGGGACTTCTGGAATGCCTTTGGATCAGAGTGGACACTCAGTAAACGTTAGGAGATGGCTTGGTCTTGCCGTTATCTTTAGGTCTCCAGAGGAGTAGAAACTTGATTCTAACCGGGTGCTGTCAGTTCTCATTTACCCGGCAGCAAAATAGGAGTAGCCTTGACCTCAGTGCATTCTTTGGTGATATAATATTCAAGGGTTGAGTATTACATAAAGGAATAATACCCTGAAAGCAGGGAGACCTGCCAGAGAGGTTTTCTGATTGTAATGTCGACAACTCAAAATGCGAAATATCTCCTGTCTGGGAAGTTGTCCAGAACTTCAGTGCTGGCAAATTGCTGAGTTACCCAGGTAAGCACTTGTATTTAAATACGAAGAATGGTGTGTTTAAGTGTGTGCCCGCCATTGGAGCACTAATTGTTTCAGAATGAAATGTGCTTTTAATGACTCTTATGTGTATGTTTCTCTGCAAAGTCCTTTCTGCCAAATAAATCATGCCCTAATTCAGTATGGCAGAAGCTTGCACTTTTGCCGTCGTGACCAGTTTTGGAGACCTTCATTTCCCCCGCCACAGAGGAAATACTGACACCATTCTGCCACTCAGGCATACCTGAGGTGACCAGCTAATGCCCGAAATGCCTCTACTTTGTCCAAGCAGGAGGTAGAAGGAAGTAGTCCTTTTCATTTAGAGTTCTGAATATCGTTTTGGCAGCAAAATGACAAATGATCCTTCTCCATGTGTGAAGCATGCTGGAGTTAGTGGGCTCAGTACCAGGGCTATAAAAACTTGGAAATGTCAACGGCATTGCCAAGCATCTGCTCGCTCTAGCCCCACATTTCTGGGCAACGGAAAAAAATTCTTCAGGAGGATGCAATCTAGCCTGTCTTCCAGCATAAACTGTCAGGAGAAATTTTTAAATTTACATCAAAGAAATTAGGTGAATCATCCTTCTCTCCTTACAGCTCCATGCGGGTCTCTAGGATGAAATGAAATTGTGGTTACATTTCCAAATGGGTTGTAAACCCAATACAACTCTCCTTGGAGACTCACAACTTATACTGCCCCATTTCCAGATACAGTGTTGCATCTCTAAACTGTATGCATACACACTCAGGGTAGCAGTGAGCCTTAGGGAAAAGGCAAAAATAAGGAAGAGGATGCTGACAATGGATGGTTGAGAGCTTAGTGGACCTTATTAAACATGCTGTGCGTGCACGCGTGCGCACACACACGCACGCAGAATCTCCAACCCTGCATCACTGTTTCCTGAATAACTCTGTCCCATTATGTGCTGATATAATGGCATACTAGTAAATAGTAAAATAAGAGCTCTCCACCTCTGGCAATGAATTTACACCCTGTGAAGCCGCCTTTATTTTTAGGACTACTGAGCTTTCAATGGGGCTTCCCTTGCCAGCTTTCTAAGATGGGATGTTTGTTGATTTAATTATTTATTTATTTATTTGGTAGTGATACGCAGAATCTAACTAGATTTCTTAACGAAGTTTTTGAGTAGCTACTTATCTTGGCCGGAGAAGAATTTCCAGTTGGAGAGAGAAACATTTTATTTGAAGAAGACCTACCCCTTGCCTCGTGCCAGAGACGATGGTGAGAACCCCCAGACGGCCCTCTGACAGCCTTTATCACGCTCTGGTTCAGCTTCCCGGGAATCACCAAGATGCACAGAGCCTTCTCCAGCTATTTTTAGCAAACAGACAACAACCACGACATAAACTACATTGACTAAGTGCACACATCACCGAGATGATTGCTAATTTAGAAATACACTTCTAGCAACTCATTTTCTCCCACTGTTTCCAGGCAGAGGACCAGCAAGAAATTAATTGCCTAGGAGACGGGGAAATGTAAGTAAAATAAAATCAAACTTCTCTTTAAAAAGAATGACTGCATATGGATTTTGAAGAACATTTTTAAGGCTGCCCAGTTAACTAAGAATCGGGCTACTTCAGTCGTCTGAGACGGCAGTCGGGACAGAAAATACACGTCCCCATTCATGGTGGTGGCACCTCTCTGGCAGTTCCTGTGATATATGCACCCTTCTACTCATCATGAAGTTTTTGATTAATGCGCAGTTAATCTTTCTTCTTGCTAATAGACCCAAATATTTCTCATCAAGGAATAAATGATCAGACTACTGATACAAGTGGCTTTTGAGAAGTCCATTTATAATGCAGCACCTTCAGCAAAAATTCGTGATTTCAAAAAAGGAGAAAAAACTTAAACTGCTCTCTTTAGACTTTTACCATGCTCTCCTCCCTTCCTTCTCTGGAGCAGAGGCCTGTGGGTGGCAAAAATGGAAAGAGGAAAGTAGGAAAGGAAAGCAAAGTAGCATTTATGGGGGACTCAAAATGTGCCAGACTCCACATTAGGCACTGAATTAGTACACACTTAATTCCTGCAGCTGCCTTTCAGAGCAGGAATCAGCCATCCCCATTTTATTGCTAAGCAAACTGAGCTTTGCTGATGTTGAGCAGTCCAAGGTCATGCAGCTAGCAAGTGGTGAGAGCTGGTTTCAAACTGCTATCCATCTGACCATAGACACCATGCTATCAACACCTCATGCAGAATATTGCCTATTCACACATTGAGCATAAAGAGAAAGCCTGCAATTCTGTCTTTAGAGATGTTAATTTTAGACCAACTCCTATAAAAATATACAAGATTTCCAGATTAGCTGAGTTAAGGGTGTTGAGTGTTCCCACAGATACTAAAACAGAAAGCAATGCCCAGGGCTTATCTTCCCTTGAGCACATCAGAGCCCCAGAGAACGGAGGTCATCAGCCCGAGGATCAGAATGTTTTACTCACGGGACCAATGGTGATACTTAGACAGATGCGTTGAAAACCGTTGCTCATGTTCATTTCATCCCACAGTAAGGAGTAATGACTAATTCTTGGTCAGAAGAATTGGTCAGGCTGCAATAGTTCTTGGTGTGAAGGCCAACACTGGGGGCCAGTTTTATGAGAAGTGCGGTTGGTAACAGGTACAATGACCAGCCTAGCCTTGAGAAGGACATGAAACCCTGAGAGGTTGACAGGCATGTTGAAATGACACAGGACTAGTCAGGTAATGTGCGTTCTGGATCTAATCCTTATTTGTGGTAGGACTCTAGACAAGTCACTTAACCTCTCTGGGCTTAGTCTCTTCATCTCTTAAATAAGGGTCTTATATCAACTATCTTTAAGGTTTCCTACAGACCATTTCTGTGCTTTGAAGTCTCTGTTTAACAAAGTGGAGCCAGGAGACAGTTCAGCATTGGGGCACTGACAGGGCTGTGCTGAAGTTCAGACGTGCATCACAGCAAAGAGCCCAGACAGAACATCAAAGCACCACTGTTCCAGGCCAAGGGATCAAAGCAAAAGCGAAGGCAAAACCCAAGCAAGAGACAGCATAACAGTGACGAGATACCAGCAATAAGAACGATGTCAGGAATGATCCACTAAATTTTAACCCCAGACTTTCTTCCTCAAGAAATCTAAAAATTAATCCTTAATGGGGGCTAACTGGATGGCGGATGGAAGTGATGGGCATATCTGGTCAGAATGAGAATTATTCTTTTTGTGTGTGTGTCTTTTAGGACCGCACCCGCAGCATATGGATGTTCTCAAGCTAGGGGTCCAATAGGAGCTGTAGCCACCGGCTTACACCACAGCCACAGCAACGCCAGATCCTTAACTCTCTAAGTGAGGCCGGGGATCGAACCTGCAGCTTCATGGCCGCTAGTCAGGAACTCCGGAGAATTATTCTCAAAGAAAGGTTTCTAATGGACTCCTGCGTGTTGACTACTTTTATTGTCTCTGAATACAATTTCGACAGGCCTATCCAAGCATATGGTACCAGTCTCAGCTCTGCAATCTCCATATTCTTTAAGGAGCAGAACTAAAGAAATCAATAAACCACAGAGACATTTTAATAACATCCACCTAATACAGGACTTTGGGTCCTTAGGTTTTTCCTTGAGGGCGACTGGTTTAAATGACTGAGAATAATAGTAGCTTGATTTATGAAGAATTTTTTTTAAATCTACACTCCATTTTACATCAGTTTTGCCAAGAGCCACCACCTCGTTGCCCTACCTTTCAATAACATAGCCCAGCCAAGGGGTAGAGAATGAAGTTTCATTTATTTCACAATTGCATTATCGGTTGAGAAAGATGCGTGGGTAATTTGGGAATCTTCTTGGGTTTGCTAACCACCTTCGAAGTCAAGTGGGACAGCATAACTCAGAGCAAAAGTGGGGAGTAGTGAATAAAGATCAGGTTCTGTTTCTTGGACTGGAGAACTTTACCTAAAAACCCAAGCCAAGCCAACTAAACCAAAAACTTATGGCAAAGCCATCAGAGTCTCATTATGCATCAGAAACCTCAGTGCAAGGGCTGCAAAGTGCCTGCTGAGAAGGTTATACAAACAAAGCCAGGCCCACTCAGAGCCTCACTCAGCTCCAATCATCGGACCTCCTCCCCTTTGCATTTCTTTTCTCCCTCTTTCACTGCCGCTGAAACCTGTCCTATAAATCAGATTTAATTATCTATAAAATTTGGTGGAGAAAAGGATTTACTCATTAAAAATGTTCATCAACTTGCTACCCACGTTCCAGACTAATAGAAGCGGAAAAAGAACACCATGGAAACACCAGACGGGCTGGGGAGATAAGCAAGCTTTGAAATACCTGAACCTCAATTAAATAGCAAGTTCCAGTTTCAGTATTTGCCTTTTCAAATATCATGTCGGGAATAAGTAAATGTCACCAAATAATCAGTCTGTTTTCCCCTCTCTTCTTTTTAGCTTATTTGCTTCAACAGGTTTATAAAAATGGGTTTTCTTAGATAACCTCCTTTGCCTGTGTGTTACCCAAGATAGTCCCTCTGGTTGTGTGCACAGGCGCGTGCACGTGTGTGTGTGTGTGTGTGTGTGTGTGTGTGTGTGTCAGTGTGCCCTGTGAGTGTGTGTGAGCCTGCAAAATGTCATAATCCTCTCTACAGCCAAACTCAGGGCTCACATTTAGTCACAGAGTGAGGAGCAGTTAATTAATGAGAGCCGAGGGAGGCAGTGAGAAAACACTGGAGAAAAACGTTGCCAGTGGAAGATCAGAGGGGAAATGTCTGAAGTCAATCCAAGATAAATTGACAGTCCTTAGAGGTAGCCCTGGGATAGATGATGCTGGCTGCCAAGTTAGACTGTGTGTGTGTGTGTGTGTGTGTGGTGGGGGAGGGGGTGGTTTTGTTGGTGGAGGGTGGTCCAAGCAGGGAATGTGGGAACTCGGAGACAATGAACATTCCAGCAACTTTAAGGAGGCAAATCTCCTATCTAAAAGGGAGCCTCGGTTTGCAAGAAACTCTCCTTTTGCGAAAAGGCAGAGATCTAAAACTTTTTTCTCTCCTTTTCCAGCACATGACAGGATTTTTGTCGTGACTTTCTTAAGTTCTCACTGAGCCAAGACAGAAAGTGCCCATAGGAGTGGGAGGGAACAGACACATGGGGAGGCGACAAGGAAGCCTGCCTGCCGAAGCCAGCCCTCCCTTCTGGCCCCTCGCTTCCTTGCAGAGAGAACGGCTTTCCTTGACAGGGCCTGCCTCCTGTCATTTCTTCCCAGGGCTCTGCCCAACCCTGGAAATCTGGATTTTCTTTTTAAAGAAAGATGTCTAGAGAGAAAAATAGACCAGGAACAGCCAAGAGAAAATACAGCACAGCTTGTTGAGATGGTCCTGTCAGATATGTCAGGTGTCAGTGTGAGTCTCACTGTTTCTTTCTAGGGATTTGTTTCCTTTCCTCTCACTTTATGTATCCTTTGTATTGGTCCCTAGCAGATACCTTCTTTTGTTATTTGTCCCTACGCTCTCTTGCTGAGTCTTCCATTCTGTGATTTCTCTAACTTCATGAACTCACCCACACTGACTCAAATTAAATTTGAGGACGTTTTCACCCAGTTTTGGAAAAGTAGGTTTTCTCTAATTGCTATTTCTTCACTCACAGGATGGGTCCATGTTCTCAACTCATATATAGTCTTTGAAGACCTGTGTTCTTGACCATACAACCAGAGGAAAATTCCACGGCCACACCACCCAAATGGCTGGTCTGACTGAGTAAGAAGGCTTGGTCTTGGCTCAGTGTTTGCCCCATGAGACTGTGAAGTCAAAAAAACAAATATTTTAGCAATGCCCTTCCGCTCAGGGCCCTTGATTTATTAACACACTGCCTAAATGGTTCCCCTAGAGGATGACCAACATACTTAGGAATCTTGTTTTGTGCATTACACGTCTAATGTCTAAAGACGGTGCCAAGTATTTAGGAAGATTTTAATCCTTTGAAATAAATGAGTGAATGAACAAATCACCCTTTTTGATGTTAGAGTTGTGGAACCATCTTATTCCGCTACAGAAACTACGACTTTAAAACCCATAGCGTTTTGATCTTCTGGGTGCACCCCGTTACTCAAAGTGCAGGACACTATAAATGACAGTGCCGGTATTTTCCATGAGCACTCTGTTCTCTACTCATTGCTGTTCCTCTTTTGCCATTATCCTATTCCTATCCCAGTAGCCCTAAGAAGGCACCTACTTGCTTCACAGTTGGATTTCATTCATTCGTGAATATCTGCCAAGACTGAAACTCTGTGCCTCTCAAGTTTTGCTGGCACTTAATGTGAGTGTATGCACTGGGAGTAGCGGTCAAGCAAAAGCTGCACATGAAAGAAAGGAGGAAAGTGGGATGAGGAGAATCAAAGTGAGTGATTATTGTTCATTCAGCCACTGTTCATCCTTTACTTGCTTTAGAGCCAATCTTGTGCTGTTCTCTTGCAAGGCAGTGATAAACAGAACATGGTTCCAGTACTCAGAGCATTAAAAATCAAGGGGGACCAGTTGTATGTGAACCTGGTAGCCTTACTGACTTCACTGTCCTGAAAGTCATACCATGCCAGTGGTTATTAGGCCCCACGCTGTTCTCCTCGGGTCAAGGGTAACTGATAGTGGATGGAATCTACCAGAACTTGAGCCACGAGCCTGGCCCTTAGTTATGCACTGTTGGGCTTAGGGTCATTCTTCCACGTCAGTAAGCTTGCTGCCAGTGTCCGAGTGAATCCTGAATGCACTCCTTAGGCAGTGGTGGCAGACTCTGATGAAATCCAACACAGAACCAGTTAAAAGCAGGTGGCCAGCCATCATTGTCTCTCTAAGTTATTGCAAACATGACGGTTGGCCTTTATAAAGAAGACTGACACCTCCATCCGATGACTGAAGGGACCTCAAAGCCCCTCCTGTCCTCAAAATATCCCCGTCTTACAGTTAAGTATAAAATAAGCTGCAGGAATATAATGTACAACACGGGGACTATCATCGATATTTTATAATAGCTATAAATGGAGTATAACCCTTAAAAATTGTGAATTACTATATTGCACATCTGTAACTTAAATTGTACAGCAACTGTACTTCAATTTTTTTTTAAATTAAATATCCCCTTCAGGTCAGGCACAAAATTCTTAATTCCCCTCCAGGAAAAGCACTTTCACCATGTTCGTCGTCAGATGCCTGGAAAGAAAACTCATGATCAGATCCTACCCATTATTAGGAATTAACTTACTTAATTAGTACATGACCTTTCCTCCTCCTAACTTCCTCCTTTCATTCCCACCCATTCCCACCTCCATTTCTGCTCAAGTAGCTCTAAGTCCCAAACCGGTGGCAGTGACTAATCCTTGATGGGGGAAGGACGTGGGTTTTTTTCAGTGCCTGTGCGCATCTCAGTAGGGAGTCTTGCTTTGCTTGTGGGGATCTGGGAAGAAAATGCGAAGAAAGAGAAAGAATTGCTGGAAACAAATTTTCCCCACCTTATGATTTTGTGAGCTCCCTGATCTGCAAGTGATAGCTCTTCTCCTACTCAAATCTCAAGGCTGGTTCAGAGCGCTCCACAACGTCTGCTACAGGCACAAAAGCCCCATTAAGACGCTTGACAATCTAACCCGTGCAGTTCCTCTCTCAGCAGCAGCGACACTAAGTGACATCCAAACGCTGGTAATGAAGAGACATCTGCATACACACTGGTTTCCAAACATAAAGCACTGGAGGAGTTATGAGCTGTCAATCATTTCAGCTGTTCTCGGCCCTGTGTTTATTCAGAAATAATTTTCAAGGCTGCAGGAAGTGTTGTTACTAACTGATGAGCAAGTTTGAACACTAAGAATGAAGAATGATTGATGTTCCTGGAGGTAAGCTGGGAAACGCTTCATCCACTAGAGGCAGCCCCAGCTCAGGATGCTGATAAGGTTCTGACATGGAGAGTGAGTGATGAGTGGTGTGTAACGTCTGCTGAAAATGAGAAGTCATGACAACGACGTGAAGAGGAATTCTCTAAACCCAACCGAGGGCTCCACACAGGCGAGTTAACAGCTCTGATATCATGACTTGATCTATGGCAGAAACCCCTGTCAGGATCACTCTTCTGTTGGAAGAGACTCTAAAAGCAAAGACTTGGAGTTCCCGTTGTGGCGCAGTGGTTAACGAATCCGACTAGGAACCATGAGGTTGCGGGTTCGATCCCTGCCCTTGCTCAGTGGGTTAACGATCCGGCGTTGCCCTGAGCTGTGGTGTAGGTTGCAGACGCGGCTCGGATCCTGCGTTGCTGTGGCTGCGGTGCAGGCCAGTGGCCACAGCTCCGATTAGACCCCTAGCCTGGGAACCTCC
>PVHT020004944.1:2112733-2149891 GCA_004024745.2 Catagonus wagneri | reverse complement strand
GTGGCGCAGTGGTTAACGAATCCGACTAGGAACCATGAGGTTGCGGGTTCGATCCCTGCCCTTGCTCAGTGGGTTAACGATCCGGCGTTGCCCTGAGCTGTGGTGTAGGTTGCAGACGCGGCTCGGATCCTGCGTTGCTGTGGCTGCGGTGCAGGCCAGTGGCCACAGCTCCGATTAGACCCCTAGCCTGGGAACCTCCACATGCCGCAGGTGCGGCCATAAAAAGGCAAAAAAAATAAAAATAAAAAAAATAAAAGCAAAGACTCGTTAATTGGTAATAAACATCCTCCCTGATTTATGGGCTGGTTGGAAATTCAGAATTTTCCAGATCTGGAATGCTTACTTCAGAGTATTTTCCAACTTGTCTTACACCAAAGTATTACTAGAGAAAAGAACAAGAACTTTTAGGAACGTTGAAACTACTAGAATCTAGGAAAGGTGAGTCCTCTCTTAGGATTCATGCTGGGAGGCAAACAGCCCTGAAATATGGTCCAACCAGCTCTCCTGAGCCCTGCTATCATGATTCAGAATACAGGCTCAATACAAACCCATGCTTTCTGACAACTGCAGAAAATACTTTTAATCCTTGTCCACCGACTGTCTGGCTCGCTCGCTATGGCAATGCCCTGACGTTTCTCTCCCTAGACTCCCCATCCTCACGTGGAGCACCTGCTTGGATGTACACATCCAGGAACACTGAGCTGGAGGAGCATCTACTGTGCCAGCATGGTGCTGGTCTAAAGATACCGTGGTGGGCAAGGCAAAAATGCTCCCCGTCTCCATGGAGTTTGCGGTCCAGCAGAAATCAGAGACATTGAACGCAAAGTACACATTTCGATAAGTGCTCTGAAAGATAAGCTGCACAAAAGATAATAATGAAAGGACACCAGAGGAGTCATGGAAAGCCTCTCTGTACTGAAGTTAAAAGGTGAAGCTTGAGTAGGAGAAGGCCAGGCAAAAGACAGGGCTGGCTGAGAGTTCGGGAATCCTTCTAGGCCAAGGGAATAGCATGCTGATGTGACTTGTTTTTCTTTGACAATTGAGATCATGCAGATTCAGTGAATACCGTCTTTATCTTAACCTTGAATTCACCTAATTTATTATAAATAGGAGTTTTTGATAAATCCTATCCCCTGTCACTTACTTAAAATTCTCAATACTCATTAACCAGCATCTTGGGCTCCGGACTTGGCCTCATCCTCATTCCTTCAAAAATGTATATATCTTTTTGAGTAATGGTGATAATGAGACAGGAGAGTCTGTTGGGGGATTGATCTTGGACTCACTGATATAGAAGAATAGAAGGATTAAAAAGCTGGTGGAGGCAGGGCGTGTGGGGATTTGGAGGGAAAGCTAGAGAAACTTCAGCAAGGCAAAGTTTTAGCTCCCTCTCTCCCCTTCATGGACAGGTTGGCCAGCCTTTGTCTTCTACGGGCTTTTTTCCTCCCCCTCTTTCAATTAGCAAGTAATTAACGGCTTCCTTTTGTATCAGAGACCCCCCTGAAAGTCCACTGTTGTGCAAAATATCCACCAGTCAAGATGCCCACAGAGAGGAAAAAGGTATTGGGATCGGGCTGGGGGCTAAGAAAGGACAATCTGCCTTTCTGGAAACTTATCAAGACGTCTTTGCCATGCTCTTACTTGGGAACCTATAACCTGACAACAGGGTCTATAAATTTCAGTCCAAATTGCCGCTCCACACATACCTTCTGCTAAACCGAACCTTTGCTCTCGTCCCTGGCCATACCGCTCCACGGCCAGTTCATTCCCAACACCAAGATGCCTTTCCCCCATTCTCTCCCATCTTTTCACTTCACCCTTCTTTCAAGTTCTCATCGTCCTGAGGCGGCAGAGTACTCACTACCTCTTCTAGGTGTGCAGCTATTAATTACATCCTCTTGTGTATAAAACAATTAGAAAACAATATATGTACTTTTTTTCTCCTCAACTAATCTGTAGAATTCTTGATTACAGAGAGGAAGTCTTAACACTCCCTCGAATCTCTTCCAATGCCTAGTGCAAAGCCAGATATATGGCAAGCTCTCAAAAATTAAAAAAAAAAAAACTTAAATAAAATAAAATCACTTGGCATCCAGTCCATGTATAACGCCGTGTTGGTGCTATAAGAACTGGTGAAGGATGTTTCAGCCTGGCCAACTCCTTCTCATCTTTCCAGCCTCTGTTTACACACACACTGCTCTTCTCTTGGTAGCTTCCCCAGTCCTAAGTACAGATTAGATGCTCCTTCAGTGTGTCGCTCAAGTAATCCTACTCCCCGTAGTACAGCACTTAACACACTGAGCCACTTTATGCACGACTTCATTTGCTGGACTCTCCTCTGGGCTGAAAGCGCCATGAGGATGGGGCCACATTTGACTCAAGCATCATTTAGCCCCAGTGCTGAGTAGTCCCATGGTAGACACTCAGTAAATATTTGTAAATAGATGCAACATTTACTGACTTCCAGGCACCGATGATCTAGTTATGGAAACAGGAGAAATACTTAAATACATATCGTATGAGCTGTATGCTAATTGTAGGTATTCACCTAAAATCAGACATCCGTTCACTCACTTGCCTCTGAGGCTGCTCCTGTGGTTTGAATATGCTTTTGCAGTGCTAAGAGCTCCTCATAATGACATTTGATGAACTGTAAACCTAAAAGTAGTAATTCTTAACAGAATATACAGATTTGTCGATTTGCCACATATAGTGGCCGATCAGAAAACTGGCCCCCTCGGTCTCCGCTGCAGACACTTACCCTTCGGTCTTCTTTGTATTCCTGACTCTTTATTCCCCATTAAGGCCCCCTCCTAATGAAATGTAGTTACTCTTGAGTTAAGTAAAAACACACGCGAGAATAATTTTCCGTCTATGTTTCTGCAAGTCCAAGAGTTTTTGGAGGAGGCTTTTATGAGTTGCCATAACCTTTCCTCTACTTTGAAACCAGATTGCATCCAAATCTGCACTCCAAAAGCACAAATACTGAATGTAGTTTATAATTTTTGTAGTAACTTATATTCCAGAATAAACTCTTCCCGCTGTTTAAGATACTTCCTTCTCTATACTTGGATTATAATTGCTAATCATTATTTTTTAATGCTTTTTTAATTTAAATTTTATTTATTTATTTATGTTTGGCCATGCCTACAGCTTGTGAAAGTTCCCAGGCCAGAGATCAAACCTGGGCTACCAGTGACCAAAGCCATTGCAGTGACAGTTCTACTTGAGAAGCTCCATTTCTTATCTTTTTTTTTTTTTTTGCTTCTTTTGCTTTTTAGGGCCTCATTTGAGGCATATGGAAGTTCCCAGGCTAGGGGCTGAATTGGAGCTGTAGCTTCCAGCCTACACCACAGCCACAGCCACTCCAGATCTGAGCCATGTCTTCAGTCCGAAGGTCACCGCTTAACCCACTGAGCAAGGCCAGGGATCAAACCCGCGTCCTCATGCGTACTAGTCCGGTTCATTACCACTGAACCATGACTGGAACCGAGAAGCTCCATTTCTTTTTTTAAATTAATCTTAGAGTTTAGTAGGAAGTGGTTTCCTGAGAGAAAGAGGGACAGAAGATCCCGCGGCTCTGCACCGTGTATAAACCAATGGCTTCAAAACAAAAAACTGCAATCTGTACATACACTTTTTGTTGGAGAAGCATATTGAAGTCCAATGAGTTACAGCGCACAATTCGAGGGAAAATTCCTTTTGGGCTTTTGGCCTTTATTTATCCAAGTTCACGTCATGAAGATTACTCCTCTGGAAGGTCAGAGTGCTAAGTAAGCCTGTGGAATAAACATTTAGGAAATGCAAAGCCGTTTGTCAAAACAACTTAATGTCGTTACTTAGTTTTCTCCAGGAAGATCCAAGGGAACAGAGCCTCACTGTCAAATACTGTTTCCTTGTACTGGAAGCCAAGCCCACAATGAAGTAAAATATATAAACCGATTTTGACAGGAAGCCTAAACATATAGAGTGTTTATGTAAGATAAAGATGTGTTCATTGCCAAAGGCAGTTTAAAATTTGACCGAACTAAAATACCACACTATCCTTTATTTAAATTCTCTCATGCATTTGTACATCCTCCTAGTGCCTGCGGTGACCACTGCTACAGGGAAATTGAGACGAGTAATTCCTCTTAACAGTAGGAGAGAAAGAGCCACTGTGTAACTAATCCCCCACATTGGGTGTGTCTTCTTTTCACACTGCATTGAACACACTCCCTCATGAGTCTGAAAGGAAGCACACAGCACACCACCCCTTTGAAAAACAGAACGGATTCAGAAATTCCTGGAATTTTTTGGGCACAGGAAGCAGAGTCAAGTCTCAGACGTGGCGTGTGCAGTGTGCTAGAGCCATTATCTCCATGTGCGCACAGGATACCGGTGCTGACAGCTAATTAGCATTACGGAACTGATTAACTCTCAGTAAGGTCAACACAAGCAGAGAAATGCGTCTTGATGCCATCTACTAGGTCATTTATATAATAAAATTCTTAAGGAAGAAAAGTCAGTCTGGCATTTTCTCCAGTCTTTTTCTCTTTGGTAGAGGACTGAATTGCAGAGAAAATTCAAAGAGAGGAGGCAACACTACATTAAAAGCTCCGTAATCAAAACAGAGAGCATAAACCCACTTGAGCATTGTCTAATGGACAATTTATCATCCAAACAGATGCATTCATTAAGGGAAAAATTACCTTCAAATATCAGTAAAATAAATTGGGTCTATTCTGACTTCTTATTTCTGCAGCAAGAATGTTCCAAGCTATGGAAACAAGTATATAAAAGATGCTTCAGTGCATGAGCAAAACATTTTAGGCATTTAAGTTTATTGGGCAAAGCTGTTTGAACTGCTTGAAGATGGTAAATCAAGCAAATATGGAACGTTCCAGCTGATGATGTCTTTCTGGGGCAGTTATTTCTCTCCTATATTTCAAAGACAGGGACTGTTTTGTTACTTCACGGCCACTGTTATTATTAATACGACAACTACTAATAAGAAATCATCTTCTGCTTTGCCTTAGCCGTGTGGATTCGGATCACTCACAAGTTTCCCCTTCGGTGGCAGAGAAAACACAGAGCAGGGGATCCACCCCTTCACTCTCTCTCTCCTTGTGTGAATTCCGGGTGCCGAGCTCACAGTCAGATGGCAGGGGGATCACTCTGTACTGCTGGGGGTCTGAGCTGCCTGTTCCACCGGTTTGCTGAGTTGCTCTGAAATTGACATGGAAATGCAGCACTGTAGTTGCCCTAAGACCACAATTCTGCCACTAAATGGGATAAAGAACTTTCGTAAATAAACAGGCTAAGCGGTAGCTGACTGAGCTGTGGCCTCAGGCACATGGAAAGCTCCTCTTTTCTCTCTCTCCCCCTTTTTTTTTTCTTTTTGCTTCTTAGGGCTGCACCTGCATCATATGGAAGTTCCCAGGCTAGGGGTGGAATCAGAGCTACAGCTTCCAGCCTACGCCATGGCCACAGCCACGCCAGATCCGACCTACATCACGGGTCCCAGCAGTGCCGATACTTAACCCAGTGAGCGAGGCCAAGGGACTGAACCCACATCCTCATAGATACTAGTTGAGTTCATTACTACTGAGTCACAAGGGAAACTCCTCCTCTTTTCCCTGTGAGTAAATTTAAACCTGCTCTAAACTAACCGGGGTTGATGAGAGCAATGATGATGATCGCTGTTGCTTCTGTGCGCCTACTGTGTGCAAGCGCTGTGCTAGTGCATTCCCTGCGTTATGCCGCATCCTGCCTGGGGTATTGCTGCCATCTCACAGAGGAGCAAACTGAGGTTCACATCAGATACGAAAGTTTTCTACTGTACATCCTGCCTCTGTGCTTACTGATCCTGGACTACAGAAAGTTTTTAAATGCTGATAATAGTCTAATGAACATTTGGGTCATTTTATTTTCGTGTATGAGAAAAATAGAGGCAGCAAAAGAGAACAGTGCCCACCATCAGTTTATATCACACTGGCTGCAGTTGGAATTCACCACCTGCTTGGAGCCAGTCTGTCTCTGCAGGGCGAACAAGGCATTGTAGTGACAAGGACAAGGACTTTGCTATCATTCCGACCTAAGGTTGTCTCTGGCTGTGTGATCTTTGGGAAGATAGCTGACTTTTCTGATCTTCATTTCTTCATTTGTGAAGTAGCAGTAATAGCCAAAATCGACTACGTACTTGCTATGAATAAAACACCATTCTAAGCCTTTTGTAATATATAAATTCATTTAATTCTCAGAACAATTGTATTATTAATGCCAAAGGATAAACCTGAATTTCAGAAAGATGAAGTGATCTGTCCAGGGTGATGCAGCTAAGAAGTGCCACAACAGGTGTTCTAACTCATGTATTCTGACTCTTAAATCTTCGGGTTGTAGCTAAATTATGCTTCCCTACTCCCCGTGGCTATGTTAAGGATCAGGGATTATAAACAGTGTATGGACTATGTGGTCATATGTATTATGGTTTATTGAGACTGTGGCCGTATTTTAAAGAGTAATGAATGTTAATATACCACATGTAATAATAACTACATTATTATAATTATTTGGGGCAAACTTCATAAATGAGGCCAGGTATACGCAACAGAAATTTGCTATGTTATTGCAGAAACAAGTCCCCTTGAAGAACTTTATTTCAAATGTGTAAAATGGTAAGTTTGGGGAGAAGAGACCGAATCCTAGACATCTTGTTAGCCTAGAAAGTAGTACTTTGCATTTGGAACAGACTCTCAGCAAATGACTCAAATTGTATTACTGAAGGAGAAACGTAAATATAACTACTGTGTTTATATTTCTGTCATTCTTCATTCAACTACGCACCAAGACCCTGGGGCTCGGAAGATACAGTGGACATGACTCTGGTTCCTGGGAATCACAATCCAGTTTCTCTGAAATATGTCACAACTCAAACCTTCTCTAAGTTACGCTATAGTAATGAACACTTCCAAACTATCAGTCCCTTAACAGAAGCAAAATTCCTTTCTCACACTCAGCTACACCGCGCTCCTGGGGGGGGTCTTTGCAGACTCTGGGCAACATAGCATCTAGGACCTAGGCTAACGAGGCTCCGTGGTTTGTAGCCACACCATGTAGAGAGAGCACGTGACTTCTCGTGGCCAGAATGGAGAGAGGGGGCGCAAAAGGGTTTGACACAGACAGTTAATCTGAACCTGGAAGTGGCATCCATCACTTCCTCCCTCAGCCCCTGGCCCAAACCAGTCACACAGCCCACTTTCCTGCAAGGGGGTTGAAAAAGTGCAGTCCTGCCCTGAGCTCCGAAGGAGAGAAGAACAGGAAATGGACAAACCGTCTCCAGTGTGTGGGCCAAGCAGAAGACTCCATCGGGGTATCTGGAAGAACATCCTGGGCTCCCAGCCCTTCTGGTGGAGGGATTGCGGAGGGGGTGAACCGTGCTAGCCAGCAAGGCAACGTGAAGAGGATCTCTTTATTTTCCTCCATCTCTCCACAATCCTCTTAAGGGAAGAAATCCAAACCATCTGAAATAATCGCAGCACTGGTTTCTTGGTACGGACGAGCAGACTCCCAGCCCCGTGTTCGGTTTGTTTTAGAGGGTTCATTTTTGCAAACGAATAGGTAATTTCCAGCTACCAAGTTTTTTTTTTTTTTTTTGTTTAGGTGCCTTACACCTAGGCTTACATCTCTAGACTTGACGCTTTTATTCAATGAGAGAGCCAAATCACATTTTAGCAATAGCTGCGTTGCATAACACGGAAAGCTTTGATTTCTCCCATCTTCGTTGAAAAAGTTGTCACCAAACACCAACAAATTCAAAACAGCTCTCAAAATGACTTTTGTTAAAGGCAGATTCCTGAACTATTCATCTGTGTTAAAATGCATTTTGCCTTGAAACGTATGTCATGTTGCCAGCAAAGAGTTGTTTCCATGCCAACTCGTTTGCAACATGGGGGGAAAAAAATCAAAGCTACTAACATCTGGAAAATGTCAGTGCCGATGTAAGCCGCTTGCAATGAAAAATACGGGACCGCAAGTGTCTGCCAAAGAGACCCTATATATGATGTAACGATTTATGATATAATTACCTAACAGAGAATTGCCATTCCTTTTTTGGCTATTTTCATGATCTAAATTCTATTCTAGAAGAGGTTTGCAGAAAAAAATTAGTATGATTTGTAGGCAACATTGTAGTTTTTTTTTTTTTTTTTAATAAAGCCAGCACGTTTTTTCTGACATGAGCCTTTTAACAAGCCACTTAATTTTAGGCCTAGTCTGAAGAGTGGGACGAGAAACAGTTTTTTCACTTTCTATACCTTTTCCTTTGCATCTGTGGTCTTGCAGAGTCCCTTTTTGTTTCCTGTTATGACTTATCACAGGATATTGAATCTAGTTCCCTGTGCTCTGGAGTAGGGCCTTAGTGTTTGTGCATTCTGTGTGTAATAATTCGGATCTGCGCATCCATCCTCCCCCACTTCTCTCCTTGGCAACCATAACTTTTCTCTCTGTGTCTATGAGCCTGTTTCAGTTTCATAGGTAAGTTCATTTGTGCCATATTTTAGGTTCCTCATATAAATGATATCATAAGGTATTTGTCTTTCTCATTCTGACTTACATCACAGTATGAGGATCTCTAGGTCCATCCATTTTGCTGAAAATGGCAGTATCATTTTTCATAGCTGAGTAATATGCCATTATATACATACATAAAGTTTTGTGTGTGTATATCTATCTATCTATCTATCTGTCTATCTTTTTTATCCATTCATCTGTCGATGGACTTTTAAGTTGTTTCCATGCCTTGGCTGTTGAAATAGTGCTGCTGTGAACATTGGAGTGTATTATCTTTTTGAATTATATGGTAGTTCTATGTTGAGTTTTTTGAGGAACCTCCACACTGTTTTCCACAGTGGCCACGCCAATTTACATTCCCACCAGCAGTGTAGGAGAACTCCTCTTTCTTCACACCCCTGCAGACTGCCTCTTTAAATCAAGACTGTCAATGAGATAAATGTGAACTAGTGTCTTAAGCTATGAATTTCATGACCAACAGTTCTACAGATTTCTCTTTGTACGTATTTCTCTGTTTTTCTGTTTATGTGTGTTCACCCATGTGAATCTATCTGTCCATGTCTAAATAGAACAGAGTAGTTTGTTTATTTCCCAGGTACTAAAGATAGCTACCATCCAGAGTGGCTTCTTGGAAATAGTATTCTATGGCCAAAGAACCTCAAGACACTACATTTTGAGGTGATACCTAGTGTCCGTACAGCTCTGGTCTTTTCACAGGTAGCGAGCTTCTACTGACTACACTTAACTGGTAATGGAAAAGCACATGTATTTCATGCTCTGACTTAAAAATGGAACATGAATTTTGTACTAAACCTCAGGGAATTATAAGCACCCAGTGAGGGGGTCGTGTTCATAGGAATAGTATGTGTTCCTTACTCAAACGGGACCTCAGATTCTCCTCCAAGAACTTTTTGTCTCCTGATTATTTCTTGGTGTCTGCAGAGATGCCTCATTGACGCGCTCAGGAAAAATCTACTCAGCTGTACTGTCAGCAGTGTCTTCTAATGCTCCGTTTGTCTTCACCCCAAGACACCGGGTCTGCCTCAAGGCACTGCTGCCCACAGGTTCGGGCTTCATGTGGGAGAGCTTCATCAGTACCCATCACAAGACGGGAACCAATCTCATTGTTAGCATCTCCTCCACTGGGACATACTCAACAGTGCTTTCTGTGGCCAGAATATTTGGTGAAACCATTGTTAAGGGTTAAAAAAAAAACCCTCTGCTTTCCACGGGACTCCTGCATGATTCCAGTGAGACCTGGGCCAGCACTAGTCCGTGAGATAAATCCCCAGCCGTAGTCACTATATTGCATCTTCCCTTTCCTGCTAACATTCAGATTCTCTTACTGCGTCGGCCTAGTCTTGGCAGGCTCCTTTCCATGTGGACTGAGTGCTTTCTCCAGCTGACTGGTCCCTCTTATAAAAAGACACCTTTCAGGTCTGTGCCATCAGCGCCCAGACACACCCAGATAGGTCTAAATGCCAGTGCAATGCTAGGTGGGAATCGCCTACGAAGTGATCAGAACTTCTATAGCTTGTCTTTTGAGTCATTGTCAGAGAGGAGACTCTTCCTCAGGGAAAGCCCTGCGATGCTTCCTTCAGGCCCTTCCCCCTGGGCTCTCACTCTCACCAAAGTGGATTGTGGACACGGTTCCAGATCGTCTCAATGTGAATATGCTCTCTGGCTAAAAAGACACATCAGTGGCCTCTCGAGTCATCCTGCATGCTTGCCTTGTGCGCCTTCCTGACCCCTTGCTCACAGATGAATTCTGGACCGAGTTCTAGCTAGTTCTAGGGCCTTTCTGAACTTGCAGGCTCATCCCTGTTTTAAGCTTTGGGGCCCAGCCTGCTTATTGTTGAGTGAGAAGAGAGCCCTCATTCAAAGACCCAAGTGGCTCTGCATCCTGCCCTCCATCCTAATAGATGCACCTATTCTGCGTCTGTAACAGGTTCCCACCTGGTGGTCCTAGTCCACATTGTCTCGCTCCTCTCCATCCCCGTTTCCTGTCCTAAATCCTGCTGTTAAGCCAGCGTGAACAGGCCTTAAAGACAGACTCTCCTCTCGTCTCCCACAGAGAGCCAGGCTCCTGCCCACTGCCTGCCCCCACCCTCGCCCTCTCTAATCTGTTATAAACTCCTGACATGCCCTGAATGACTCTCTCTCTGGAACAACCCCCACCCCCAACCCCGCTCAGTTTGCACTGACCACCGCCTGGCCCTTGGGACAGTGCCCTGTTTCTAGTTCTCAGCCCCGTATCTAGTCTGTCCCACTCCCCCCTGAGCTCAGAGTACAGGTTCCAACGACAGAGTCCCTCCGATTCCAGCCGGGTCCTGGAGACTCAGTCTCAGCCGATGGAGGTGAGGGAGTCCCTCAGAGAAGGCAGACCTGGAGGAGAGAGCAACGCAGACCGCCGGCCTCGCTCCGCTGGCAGACAGGCTTGACTTCGTCCCTGTAGGATCTTAGTTATCTTGGTGTCAATCTTGAAATGGGATAAATCTCACACAAAACCACAGATTTCGTTTTTTTTCTGAGAAATCAGCAGCTCTCATGGTATTGGCTCAAATTTCTGCATGGAAACAATCAACGGGAGCTGTGCAGCGGCTGTCCCCGGGGACACACGTCCCCCAGTGCCCGACAGAACTCAGTGTCCCTGTGACACAGCGGTGATTTACTAGTACCCTGGCGCCGACGTTTTCTGGTGGTTGAGAACCCTTTCTCTGTATCCCTGTCACTATCAAAAGCAGGGAGACGAACAAAAGGAAAGAAGAGAAGTCTGTATATTTGATGAAATATGCAAGGGAGTCTACTGCAGCCGTATGCATATAGAGATGCATGTGCAGGGAGGAAGAGTCTTACGTGTTTACTAAGTCTCATGTATAATTGCCCGTCTTTCTTATACACTGCCTGTGTTCCCCGCTTGCAGCCTCCTTGATTCAGCCCTTTGCCTGAAAGATTGATAGGTCACTCACCACCAAGTCTGGCTCTAGAAATCCTTCAAATAAAAAGCTACATATACATTACGATGTAAGAACCAAGGCAAGCTGGCCTTATTCATCAAGAATCTCCTGAACAGCTGGGTTATACTTCGCCCCCACTCCCTCCGCACCAATGGCGCAGACACAGTTGCCACGATTAGCCCCATTAAACTTAATCAACCAATGCATACGAAGTTCCTCTGTTTGCCTGGCACAGAACCGTGCAGTTTACGTAATTATATTCACTACCGTTCATGGAGGGCCTACAGGGCGCAGTGGCCATCCATTTCCAGATACCGTATTATTTACAGTCCCCCAAGGCAGGGAAGCTCCCCACCTTAGGTATAGTAAGGAAGCTTGTAGTTTAGGAAATTACACAACTGGCCTACAGACCCGCCTGGAAAAGAAGGTACCGAGGCTCAAACCCGGGCCTCTCTAAGTTTCAAGGTTGTTATCTTTCAGGAGAATGGTGTATCATTTGCTTAGATTGCTAAGTCTCTCTACCTGGCTCAAAGATGAATATTTTACACCTTGTGCAGGAGAGAGGGCCTGGCGTGAATCTGAGCCACATCTCCCCTTGCATAACCCGGAAGGGCTTCCCCTGCAAACAGAAGCAGTGGAGTCACCCGACGGGACCTACCCGTTGTTAGAAAGGCTTTATTCTCAGTTTCTAAACTAACCCCAGTATGCCGCAATACTGGAAAGAAGCTGAGATTTTTTTTATATTCTGACTTCGAACGGCTTTCTCCACAGCAGGGTGGCACTTAGCCTTTCCGTGATGTTAGGATTTCGGCATTTTATGCAAACTTTGACCTCTGTGTGTTAATAAATAGCAGTGGAAACCCATACGTGGTAGCACAACGAACAAAAGTAATAAAGCTGTTCGTTACCCTTGACTCTTCTGCCCCCTTGCCCTTGTTTTCCCTCTGCACGTGGTCAGAAATTGAACTGATATTGAATTTGCTTCACTTGTGTCATACTATTCATACATGCTTTTGTAATTCATTCACTTCGTTCACATTTCACCTTTTGTCATTTCAATCACTTTAAATCTGCGTTGGCCCTTTTCGTATCCCATCTAGTAAGTTTCTGGGCATGAGTAGAAAATGTATTAACTTTATTTTCTGGGCTTCTGGATCCGGTGGGAATGATCTCACCAGGGGACAAGTTTAGATGTTGACAATGCCGCTAAGCCTGAATGAAGCAAGGCCTGGAGAATAGACGGACAGTGGCCTCCAGGGCCACACGCAGTCAGGAAGGGGGGCCCTGCAGGCCGTGGCAACTGTGTCACTAAGTGGCAACGTTCAGGCTCTGCCATCAGACGGACTTCACACCCCACAGTGCCACTTTCTGCCCTGGTAACTTCTGCAAGTTACTAAGCCTCTGTATGCCTCAGCTTCTGCATCTGCATAATGCATATAGTAATAGCATCTCCCACATTAGGGTTGTTAGGGTTAAATAAAAAACTCTCCATTAAGGACTTAGCTCATAACAGACATTCAGTAAATGTGAATTATTGCTATTATTATTATTATAAAAGCCATGAAGATGTAGAGGTAATTGCTTTTCTTTAGCGATGGGCTGGTGAAAACATTAAAAAAAACTAAAAAAACACACTACTTCAACAATGTAATGAACACAAAAAAACAACGAAAATGTCTTCTCTAAAGCTATTGTTCATGTCAACAGTTAAATTTAATGAATGTGCCTGATTGTCCCTCAGTATCATCTTCTGATGGTATAAACACAAAGTGTTGTTAAATTTCCTTTTAGTGAAATAACGGATCAGTTCTTCCTTAATGGATTCAAGCTCTTTGGGGGCTCTCCCAATTTCTGCTCTGAAAACTCCGGGATAAAAATATTCCTTGGGTCTGCTACCAGCTATGAAAGGGGCATAATCTTTACTACCCTGATTTTTAAACTTTAGAAACTCGATGAATGAATCACAATTTTATAGACTCATCCGTAACCAACTTTCCCTTTGCAGAGAAAAGAGTGCAAATTTCTCTGTCTGGAATGTAAAGACAACACTGAGTGACCAAAGCAGATCAAGGCCAAGGCAATGTTATAGGAAAGACCTGGATGACTTCCTGGGGTAAAAAATGACAGCAACATTTACATGGGAAAGGCTTACAGTAGGAATAACAGATGAGGAGACACTGAATCTAGCTGCAAGTGCATTTCAGAATTAAGCCTCGTTTAGCAATCTGGGTAGGTTAGAAGATAGAATCTGGATGGAAAACTCTCAAGTCATCTGGTAGCTTTAACAAACAAAGGAAGCAAAATAGACTCCATTATTTGGAGGCAAGCTAAGTCTTTTCCATCTTAGGAAACCAGAGACTGTTACTGCAAGCCTGAGTCTTCAAAGGCAGAAGTGATGTCCCCATTCATTCAGAATCAGTGGTGGCTCTATCTGTGGATAAAGCTACGTGAGCCAACCAGACCCAGGAATCCTTTGCCAGCCAGACCCAAGGATCTCTCAGGAATCCAGTTTAATAACGGTCACCCCCTTGGAGTCATGTTCCATTTAACAGAATCTTCTTTCTTTGGACACTATTATCGATGTTTCTCTGGTAGCAAAGTCTTCTAATGAATCATGACACTGATCATTTTGGTTTGTTCTCATTGGAGCTATTGCAGCATCTTTGTCAACCCCAAACAGCCCATTTTTGGCCCCTTTCCCGGTGAGTTACAGCTTTCCGGAAGTGTAGTGACCAGAATACATTCTTCCTCAAGGGTAACATCATACTTTCTGTTTTCATTCTAATACGCCTCTTGATGATGCCAAGAACACCGTGGCCTTTTTTTTCCTGCAGCGATGTACGGAGTCTTTAAGGCCTGAGACTCCATGGTCCCTTAGAAGCAGTTCAATCTAGCCACTATGTATTCAACTCTTATAGGGAACACAAAAGAAGCAAAAGGCCCCATAAAAGTAGCTACAATCTTCCTGAAGATATAAATTCACGCATACCCTAAATAATGAACAATACTAAGCATCATAGATCAGATTGCAAATATACAAATTCGCAAGAATCCCAGTACTTTTATTTTAAAGCAAATATATTGCTGAGTTATAGCAATGGTGATGTGATTATTCAATAATGAGACATAACAAAACAAATAAGGTGTTTATTTCTTCTAATAGTTGTGGTTCAATGGTAAAATATTTCACTAGGATCTTACTCTTATTATACATTCTCGACGGACATTCAGACAAAGATAGACTGATTGATATTAAGTAGAGACTTTGCACTCCTGGTTCTGGAGAGGTAAGGCTATTTCACAGATGAGCCAGAAGAGTTTCCTTTACATCGCTAGTCTAAGACCCAAGCCAGAGATGACAAATACATAGCATGTGTATTCCTCTGCCTTGTAAAATAAACATCACTATTAGATCACAGATTTTCCTCACTGAGTTTCTTTTTTTTTTTTTTGCCTTTTGCCTTTTGTCATTTTAGGGCCGCACTCGCGGCATGTGGAGGTTCCCAGGCTAGGGGTCTAATCGGAGCTGTAGCCACTGGCCTACGCCGCAGCCACAGCAACGCAGGATCCAAGCCGCGTCTGCAACCTACACCGCAGCTCATGGCAACGCCGGATCATTAACCCACTGAGCAAGGCCAGGGATCGAACCCACAACCAGTGGATTCGTTAACCACTGCGCCACGACGGGAACTCCGCCTCACTGAATTTCTTCTCTCCATTCAGCCCTCCTGGCGGCCCTCACCACCAATGATAAGTTAGCATTGAAAATTGATACCTGTTTGTCAACTTGACCTTAGGTCCCAGCATACGTTAACTCACATGGAAGCCTGGATACAGGGTAAAGCCTTCATCATGTCCTAATAAATTCTTGGGTTGCCTTCCATCTTTACGATTCTAACGAGCTCAAATCAGTAGTAATTACAGACACTTACTTATGGAAAATCTGCCTTTCCAAATAGAAGTGGAGGCATGAGTACAGTTTCAGCCCAACGTGCCAGCTGTGACAAGAAATGCATCATGTACTCTGATAATGGGAAAGGTGTTTACCTAAGTAACTATGTATGAATATGACATATGGAAGTTCCCAGGCAGGGGTCGAATCAGAGCTGCAGCTGCCAGCTTACGCCACAGCCATGGCAATGCAGGATCCTAGCTTCATCCTGAGAACTAAGCTGCATCAACACCTGATCCTTAATCCCCTGAACGAGGCCAGGGATTAAAACCGCGTCCTTGTGGTTGCTGGTTGGGTTCTTAGAGACACATGGGAACTCTGTAAGTTACCATATATTAAAGGGCATTGTATTGGGTTCTCCAGAGATATGGAAAAAATAGGATGTGTATACCTAGAGAGAGCTTTATGTTACAGAATTGGCCCCTGTGATTATGGAAGCTGGCAACTGCAATATCTGCAGCACAAGGGGAAATCCAGTGCTGCAGTTCAAGTCCTAAGGTCATCTGCTGGCAGAGTTCCTTCTTAACTGGGGAGGTCAGTCTTTGTTGCATTAAGGTTTTCAACTGACTGGTTAAGCACCATCCACATTATGGAGGGGAATCTGCTTTACTCCCAATCCACCGATTTAACTGTTAATCTTGTCCAAACTAACCCTCACAGACCATACCTAGAACATTTGACCAAATATCTGGGCACCATGGCCCAGTCCGTTTGACACAGAGAATTAACTGTTACAGGACCTTAAGCTTATTTTCGATTCATATTCTGCAAAATCTGAACTTGATAGTAAAGCACCTGCACAGTCACAGTGGCTGAGTTGGTGATGTGTTCTCTTCTCTGGCATTTTTATTTACCTAAGCTTTTCTTTCTGTTAGATGAGAGTGATACCATAGCAAAGCCTGTACAAAAGGTAAACATAAAATTATAACAAATTAATACTATCTGAAATTTTATACAGTCTACTCTCTAGCCAAAGCCATCTTTTAGTAAATGCCATTTTAGAAATCTCATTATCAAAGTGGTGGTCTCATGTGGTCTTACCATCAAATAAGGCTAAAAAGAAAAAAAAAATAAACCCAAAACCCAAACAATGTGAATGTCAATTTTTTGGCATACTGACTTTTTTGTAAATTTTATCTTTCAAGAATAAGCATGTAAAAATATTTTTAGAATAGGATCCAGATTATAAAAAGGACTCCTCCAACTTAATAAGAAAAAGAAAACAACCTAATAGGAAAAAAATGGGTAAAAAACATAAAAAAGCGGAGTTCCTGTTGTGGCTCAGCAGAAACAAATTTGACTAGCACCCACGAGGACGCAGGTTCAATCCCTGGCCTTGTTCAGTGGGTTAAGGATCCAGCATTGCCATGAGCTGTGGTATAGGTCACAGACGTGACTTGGATCTGACTTGTTGCTGTGACTTGTTGCTGTGGCTGTGGCGTACGTAGGCTGGTGGCTACAGCTCCGATTAGACCCTAGCCTGGGAACCTCCCTATGCCGTGGGTGCAGCCCTAAAAAAAATTTAAAAAGATAATAAAAAGGTGAATTTACATAAAATGGCCAATAAACTTACAATCTTTCAGTGGTTCAGAGAATGCAAATTAAAACCACGAGTTACCATTTCACATTGGAAGTATTGTCAGAATTACAAACTTCTGGTAGTATAGGACGTTGGAAAGAATATGGAATAGCAGGAATCCCTTTTGTTGAGTAAAACCACATTGGAGAACAATTTAGTTATACTGACCAAGGTTGAAGCTGCACTTACCTTCTGGTCAAACAGTTCTATTTCTAAAAAGTTCTTACAGATATGCACAAAAAGATAGGCTAAACTATTTGTAGCAGCGTTCTTTTTATTTTTATTTTTTTAAATAATAGCCTTGGAGTAGGAGAATGGTAACTAAAGTTTGGCATATCCATACAATAGAATACTACACAACAACTCATTAAATGAACTAGATCCATATGTCAATACTCTTTAACTTCAAAAATGTTAAATTAAACAGGCATTTGCAGAAGAAATATTTTTAACACACACAACTCTGTGCATTGTAGGCAGGGAAAGAATAAACATTTAATTTACTGGAGAGAGAAGGAAAAGTGAGATTAGGATTCAAAGAGGCTTCGACTAAAACTGGGATTTTTTTTTTTTTCTTAAAAAGAAGTGACGCGAATGTGGTAGAATGTTAACATATGCCGAGTCTGGGTAGTGGGTACATGTGATTATTCAAATATTCTCTGTATTTTTCTAATATGTGAAATATTTTATAATGATTTCCAAATAATTTCTTAAGGTGTCATGAGATTTTTTTCCTCAGAGTTCAGGTACTGGTCTGTTTTAACTTGCCAAGGTCATGTTCAGCAAATAGAGGTAAATACAGAAAATGTACTTTCTTTGAGAATTTTGCAAATCAAGCCTAGGTCCAGAGACATGAAGTCATTTCTGTCCTTCTCAGAGCTGGACAACAATCATTTTCTCCTCTTAGAGCTCCCCTTCCCTCCAAAATCAAGGACCTCTTTTTGTATTTGTTTGTTTTTTCAAATTTCTGCCTCTGAATTCGCTTGGGGTTTTTTGTTTGTTTTTCAACGAAAATAACCATGGTAGTATTTTCCTTACATCCCTGCCACGGCTTCCGGAGGCTGTCTGCATTACTTCAAGTCCATCAGTGTTGGGCTATACCAAGGCCATGGTTTGACTAGACAGGTAATAAGAAAACTTGGATTCCTGCTTTATATTTTACCATTTTGCAGATTAATTACTTCGCTATTCATATTCTTGGGTTACATTTGGGTGCCTCAGTTTTGACAAGCATAGTATGGAAATAATGTACCTATGTACACATTTCTAACTGTATAGTGTTGCTGGGGGCACTAAATTCAAAAAAAAAACAAAAAACGAATTTGTTGTAAAAGCGCCAAAGACAACACTCTCCATCTTCCCGGTATCCCGACTTTGTTCAGTCCTTCCCATTGATTCATTCAACAAACAAGTTTTCTTTCTGCCCCTACAACATATAAAAAGCTATTAAGAGCCCAGGAACTCTCAAATATGCTGCGTCATCCTTTTTCCACCATATATAAAGTAAGGGGGAAGACAGAAATTCTTCAGTAGGAATGAAAGATGTTTTATCCAAGAGGACATTTCAAACAGTAGAATAGACTCTAAAAATCACTTGGAGTTTTAGGTGGGTAAGAAATTTAAAATCTAGGAGTTCCCATTGTGGTGCAGTGGAAACGAATCTGACTAATATCCATGAGGATGTGGGCTCAGTCCCTGGCCTGGCTCAGTGGCCTGGTGATCTGGCACTGCCATGAGCTGTGGTGTAGGTAGCAGACACATCTCAGATCCCTCATTGCTGAGGCTGTGTATATAGGTTGGTAGCTGCAGTTCCAATTTGACGCCCAGCTTGGGAACCTCCGTATGCCATGGGTGTGGCTATAAAAAGAAAAAAAAAAAATTAAAAGCTAATAGCAAGTGTTGTCCAAAGAACTAAGAGGTCAAGAACAATGTTGTCAGTAACAGAGAACCTCACATTACATTCTTTGCGTGACAGCTATCACAGTCAAACCTTGGGATTTAATAAACCAGTGAAATTTCCCTCCCAAATTATACATGCTGGCCCAAATTGAGTTTCCAAATAAAATCATTAAACCAACAGACAAATAAATAAACAAATAAAAGACAAATAAACCACAGTCTATCACCGAATAGAATTAGAAGAAAGTACATAACTTACGTCTTAATCCATTCTGGCTGCTGTAACAAAATAGCATAGACTGGGTAGTTTATAGACAACAGAACTTTAGGTCTCATAATTGTGGAGGCTGGAAGTCTGACACCCGAGTGTTGACATGGTCAGCTGAGGACCCAACTCCAGGCTGCAGACTTCTCTTTGTATCCTTACGTGGTAGAAGGGGACTAGGGGGTTCCACAGGGCCTCTATTATAAGGGCGCTAACCCCAATCATGAGGCCCCACCCTCACGACCTAATCATCTCCCAAAGACCCCCACCTCCCAATACCATCACCTTGGGGGTTAGGATTTCAATATATGAATGGGGGGGGGGACAACACAAGCATTCAGAGAGTAGCAATTGCAATATTGGAACAATCCTTTGAATGGATGATCTATTTTCTCATTTTGCTCAGATTTGGGAAACCTTCCTCTCTTTTCTCATTTTGCCCAGATTTGGGAAACCTTACCTTACTCCATGACACTTACTCTAGTGTCATGGAGTGATGCAGTTTCACTTAGTAAATATGCCTAGCATGTTTCAAGAGCTATGCAATTGGAGTACAGCCCTGAACAAAATAAAGGTTATTGCTCTCATTCTAAATTATGAAAAATAAATTTTATGATGATTAATTTAGCCTAAAATACGAAATTAGTTTTTGCACTGAATCACAGAATTTTCTTCTAAAAATAAATACTGATCTTAAATGAGACAAACAAACCTGTTCCATATTTGTAAAAAGCAGAAGGTCTACTAAAATTAAAAATAAACTCTGATGATTTATTATGAGTTAAGGAATAAATTTAAAGCTGGAGACAGCAACTACATTCAATTGGTTAAATGTATAAATTGAAGTTTATATTTTGTAATTAAAATATGGATTATATCTGGATTATTTCCACTTCTTTCTTTCTCTTCTTTTCTATTTCTTTTTTTTTTTTTTTTGTGGTCATGCCCACGACATGTGGAAATTCCTGGGTCAGGGGCTGAACCCATGCCACAGCAGTGACCTGAGTCATTGCTGTGACAACACCAGATCTTTAACGTGCTGCACTACAATGGAACTCCCTCCATCTCCTTTAATAGTTAACATGAATATACTTCTGGATGAGCAGTTTTAAAGACTCAATTTTTATTAGTATTAGCATTCATATCAAACACAGGATGGGCCACTACCTGATGTATTTCCACGATCAAAATATTTTTTCATAATTATTATTATTTCATCTTTTGGTCAAATTGGAAAACCTTTTTTTTTTTCTTTTTGGCTGCCCATAGCTTATGGAGTTCCCAGGCCAAGGATTAGATCTGAGGCTTAGTTACAACCTATGCCACAGCTGTAGCAGCAATGCCAGATCCTTAACCCTCTGTGCTGGGCCAGGGATTGACCCTGCATTCCAGTGCTCCCAAGACACCACTGCTAATCCCATTGCACCACAGCAGGAACTCTGGAACCTTATTTATTTTTTTTTCAGTCATGTCAGTTTTCTGAGGTTAATTTTATCTTCATATAGATTTCATTTTTTACTGGTAATCTTGAGTCAACTTATAACTTGTCCAAAAATTATTGGATCAGACATTATGTATTCTGCTAAAGTATTTGGTGCCTATGTGCAAAGCATTATGCAAATACAAATAGTATTTCTTTTAACTGTCACAACTTCATAATTACCTATTATTCATTTTATTCATTCATTCAACAAACATTTAATTAGGACAACTACATACTTAGGACTTTGCTAAAGAGTAAAAACTTTAAAATGAAAGACATGGAAGGCACAAAATTAGGAAATTTATTCAAGGCCCAGGATTCAACCTCATATCTTTTCTGAGCCCATGATGTTTTCCCCAAAAGAAAACACAGAGGAAGAGTGTGAGCTTGGAGTGAATCTCATATGATTTTGAAATCTACCCTAGCACTTTACAGCTACATCTCTTTCTGTGTTGCACTTCTTACTGTCTCTCTTTGAGAACTGTGGCAATAGAAAGGGCTTTATAACCATCCTGGCTTTTTGATGGATAGAGAAAACCTTCCAAGCTGAATTCTAACTGAAATTGTTTTCCCAGTGTGCAAAAGTCATTGATTCGGTGATACTTCCTGTGTAACCGTATCAAAGAACTCCCCGTCTTCAGAGACTAAGGTTTTGCTCTTTACAGGGATTAAGCTGATAAATCGGTAACCTCGCCATTCCTCTCATAGTTGCACATATATATCTAAACATATATATTATACACATATATGTTATACGTGATTCTCATCAATGGGCTGGCCATTGTTCAGCATGAATAAATAGTGTTGGCTTTGAGGTTATTATTTCATGACTAACATAATAGATTCAGCTGTTCTTATCTGAGCTGTTGGTATTTTTGGTAGTACACTAACTATTAACCATCAATCACATTGTTCATTTCTACCTTATGCTGGTAGGATGTTAACTAAAGACCAAAAGTTCTTTAAGGACAGAGGCTAGGCATCCTCTCATTTATTTACTTATTTTTAATCCCTCACAGCGCAGGGAGAGGAGTTGATGAATGAGCGAGTGGGGGCGTAGATAAAGAGGCTGGTCCTTCTCCAGATGGTCTCTAAATTTGAACAAGCCATTTTTTAAGAGAAGCCCATATCTCAGGGATTCATTTTCTCTCCTGTTTGACAAATTTCAAATGTTTCAGGACATGATGCAGTGACCTGGCATTCAATCAAGGTCTGATGGATGGGGAGAGGTGAGCGTATGCTTGCAATAGGAACACTTGTAATTGAATGTCGTGCCACTGTTAGTAAAGTTCTGTGGCTTAGGCATTAAAGAAACTAAATAAAAATAAAAATCCCAACACCCAAGTGTCACTTTAGGAAATTATCTCAAAACTTTCTGGGAGAAAAAAGGATACATTGCCATAACGCTTGCACTTCAATTTTTATCAGTCATTACTTTCTTGATCATACTTATATTTCTTAATGTAGCATCCAGTTTACCTCCTCAAGGGTACATTTCATCTGGTTTATATTGAGCTAATTGGCAATTTTACTCTGTGTTGACCTTATTTCTCATCTGCAGCTACTATTTGCGACTGCTTCTCTGTGAACACTCGGCTGTTTGGATAGTGACCCTATTTTGTCTATTAGCCTTTCACATAGAGAAGAATTGACATTATTGCACTGGGGAAAGTGTAACTGCCCTCTGCCTGTTGTCATTCCTGTGGGCCTCATACAATGCACTTGATTCATTTTTGTTCTCACTTTGCCTCTCCGGAGTGAGCCCATAAAAGCTGATTTGCCCTGAGCTAATTGAGCACTAACACTGCTGGAACTTTCACATCTTGTATTTCATTTAGCCTGGGCCCCATACGAGGCTTTAAGTCTTTTCTTCCTGTATGTATACTGCAGCTGTGCTGATGTTCATAGCTTCTTCCAGAACTCACCAAGCAATCTCCAAAGATAGTAACTAACATTATTGAGAGCGTATCATGAG
The DNA here is from genome assembly GCA_004024745.2 of Catagonus wagneri. NCBI lineage: Eukaryota > Metazoa > Chordata > Mammalia > Artiodactyla > Tayassuidae > Catagonus > Catagonus wagneri. The sequence continues at coordinate 2,127,231 of PVHT020004944.1, read as the reverse complement.
TCAAGCACCATTCCTGGATGATTTAACCCTTACAACAACCCACAGAGGTAGTTATTATTGTTATTCCTGTTTTACAAATGAAAAACCATGTTCTTAACCACTGCTATGCTTGCAAGGCCACTGTTTCAAGTCATTGTGCCCTCACGTATTTTTCCTCTGTTTTTCAGTCGCTACTGCCCTTCTCCCCCCTCCACGGCCTTGCAATCTTCTACTTAAACTTTAAGACCCATTTCAGATGCTTTGCAAACTCTTTTTGAATCCGCCTCAAAGATTTGATCATTACCTTTTTTGTGCTGAAACTATGCTAGCAACATAAAACTTTAGTGTTGTTATCTCTCACTTCGCCTTTTTTGAATATTTGCTTCACTTACCAAATTACAATGACTTTGAGAGCAGGAACTTGAATTGTTTACCTTTAAATCCTTGCCTTGTATGCCCAATAACTAGCTCATCTCAGGGTTACTTTTTAGTCACTGCATGGCGTCTTGAATATAAATGATAATTTCCTATTTCTTTGTATATCTAGTGATTTTTTTATTGAATACTGGACATTGTTGCTAATACATTGCAGAGACTCTTCTGTCACCTTCTTCTGAAGAGTATTGATTCTTATGTCAACAGACGGTCCAATTGCTAGCTGCTCACTGTGTATTGGAGTGACTTAGCTTTATGTTTTGTTACCAAGTTCCATGCAAAGTGAATCCACGTATAAGTGGAACTATACGGTTCAAATCCATGTTGATCAAGGGTCAACTGTATCTAGCAAATAGTCTCCTACAACCAATAATCTTTATTTAACAAAGATTGACCAAATGACACCTTTCAATGTGTTACACTAATCTAGTTAAGTAATGTTGTTATTACCCTATGAGATCACAAAATAAATTTTGTTCTGACATAAGATTCATTTACTAAAATTAATAGGAGTGAGGAGAGAATTTTCTTTGCGAGTTTTCAGTTGTTTCCCTTTATTTATAACTAACACAATTTTCTAGTCCTTTGATGATATGCAGATAAATGCTTAGGCAAATTAAAGTGAAAATCTAGGTTAACTAACAGGAATGCCTCAGAGAATGGAATTTTCTGTTAGTGTAATTTTTCAACCCAATGAGGGTAAACAAAAAAAATTCTTCTGTTTTGTTACTTATTATTGAAAATGTCTATAAAATAAAGCAATTCGCTTTCCTTTATATGATTCAGCCTTTTAGCATCCAGCCAGTTTGAAGTAGATCTTCCTTCAGCGTCTCTGAATACCAGCCCACACAGTCCAGTCCAGACCTGGAACATGTTCACAGGAGGAAGAAAATACACAGGCAACTCCCCTGAATTATGACGTCAAATTCTGATCATACACAACCTAAGAGCTTTAGGGAAATGGCTATGACTCTACTGCCAAGTTCAAGTGTGAGATCAGAGACAATGAATAAATAAGCTCTCACAATACCTTTTATAAAAAGGACAGACTCTCCAACCCCAGATTTTGTCAAACAAATTGAAGGAACGCATAGTCCTTTCCCTATGTCTGGCCCAAATCAGAGGAAAACAATACCCCTGCTCTCGGAGATGACTGAATTCTCTCATGATGCAAAGCTGCCGCTGAAGGACCAACAAAGGACCCCACAGTGCTGCACTTTGTCTCATCTCAGTTACAGCCCTCAAAAACAAGCGAACCAGCCAGTCACTTTGCTGGTGGAGGGGTGAAGCTCACTCCCTTTCCTTTATTTATTTAATTTTAGGTTTAATCTTATGTGAGATTTATTTGAATCCTTGAATTTGTGAATTGTATTTTTCATCACTTCGGAAAAATCATTCTCTTCGAATACGAGCTTTGCTACATTTTATTTTCTCTTCTCATATTCTATTTCCCATGATTCTTTATCTGTCTTTTATATAGTTCTTCTATCTCTATTTCCTGGATGCAGCCTGGATATTCTTTCTGATCTACCGTCCAACTTATTAGTGCTCTCTTTAGCTTATTTAAACTGCTGTCAAAAGCATCCACTGAGTATTTGTATTCATGGTAGTGTTATTCAAAGTATGCTTTTCAGAGAAACAGCACTGATATCACCAGGGAGCTTATCGGAAATGACAATTCTTGGGCCTGACCTCAGACTGACTAAGTCACAATCTATGAGAGTAAGGTCCAGCAACCTTTCTGACAAGCTATCTAGTGAACTTTTATGCATGTTAAACCATAAGAAGCAGTCTTTTACAGTATTATATTTTATATTTTTCAATTTTATAAATTCTATTTGATTGCTTTTAAAATATGGTTGGTAATTCCTTTCTGTTTCCTGGAATATTTTTGTTTGTCTTTTTACTTCTATAGACATAATAACCTTACTAGTTTTCTGTCCTAACACTTGAAGTCTTTGGGATCTGTTTTTGCTTTATGTTGTTTCTGCTGGTCTCATGCACAGTGTCATGTTTGCTTCTGAACTTAATGTTTTTATTTTAAATTGTAAAATGCTAATTTTCCTTTCAAAGTTGCTTCTGGATGTACTTTGAGGCCTGGGTTGAAGGTGCACTGTCTTAGAGATAATTTGCATTTCTTGTTCCATGTTTTTAAGGGTACTGTAGAGCTCCAGAATTTTTAGATTTATAGAACCATTTGTGGGGGCTACCAACACATTTGAGACCTAGCTAGTGGTTAAAACTCCTTAGAAGAAATTTTTTTTTTCCTCTGGATCTGATTAATTGGGTGACAAATTTCCATTCAGTCCCCAGAGGCTAGAAAAGAAGGTAGAATTACTTCTGATTACACTGAACATCTTGCTCTTAGAGTCCCTTTATGGGGATATGCTCTTTAATTAGACTCCCCACCTTATATGAGCCTGAGGCATATTCTGCTATTGCCCAAGCTCAGGAGACCACATAATTCAAAGCTAAAGGTCACCACCTTCAGCAAATGATCTGAAAGCAACATCAATGCTTAACTTTATTTAGCTTTTAGTCTAATAATTTATACCATTTTATTAGTATTTCCATGTATTTAGGATCACATATGTATGGTACACACACACACACACACACACACACACACACACAAAAACACTCGGCTGGATCTGGCTTATACTGGCTCTCAAGATTGAATTCTTTTTTTTTTTCTCTCTCTCTTTTAGGGCCGCACCCACAGCATATGGAGGTTCCCAGGCCACTCCCAGGCCAGGGGATGAACCGGAGCTGTAGCTGCCAGCCTACGCCACAGCCACAGCAACACCAGATCCGAGCCGCATCTGCAAACTACACCACAGCTCATGGCAACGCTGGATCCTTAGCCCACTGAGCAAGGCCATGAATCGAACCCGCAACCTCATGGTTCCTAGTTGGATTCGTTAACCGCTGCGCCGCGATGGGAACTCCCTCAAGACTGAAGTCTTAACATCTCTTACTATCTCTTCCCAAGTATGCATTCAGTGACATGCATGGTCATGAAATACCAACCATGAAATACCATGAAATTTGAGAAATACGACAAATTAGGGTGATGTGTTCCTAGAAAGCCAATTATTAGGTATTTAACAGTACACAGCAATAGCCATATACAATCCAGTATTTTTCTTCTGTTTTACAGGAGGATCAGTCTATCTGACAAGTGAAGCAGTCTTTGCTCCCTTGTCCCCACTATTGCAGACCTTGCTTTCGCTAGAAACCCAGGGCATATATCCCAAATAACAGGCTGGTTTTCTTGTGCTTCTCCTAGTTCCTCATTAATAAGCATTCCAAATAATTCAACTCCAGATCAAGACTCTCTGTTTTCTTTTTTTTTTTCCAGTCATTTAATTTTGGTCTTTAAAAATAACCTGTAAAATTATTATTATTGTTATTTCTCTATTTTGTAAATGAAGAAACTGAGGGCCAGAAAGATTATGTACTTTGATAAAGTTTACACACCTAGAAAGGGCTACAGGTGCGTTTAAAACTCATGTCTGTCTCACTCTAAAGCCATCTTGCCTCAACTGACTGTGTCTCTTCTATTCCCTAAAACTGACCAGTCTTTCATGACTAATTCCTTCCTCCCTACTAATCTTTTCCTCCTCTATAGTCTTTTAAAACATCTACATTTTTTCCTTCTGCTTCAAAATGGTAATTTCCCAAAATGTTTTCATGAAAAAGAAGTGAGGGGATGTTCTGGTGTTGAGTCAATTTAGTTTTGAAAATGATGACTATTATAGCTTCCTTTTGTAGATCCATATGTACAATAACAAGTCAAGAACTCTAAAGAGTACTTCATTTAAAAAAAAATCTTTTTAACTATATTGACAGCTTCCTGACCAACTCTCTTTAAACTTCAAATTAACTACATGGAAATTCCTTTTTATTTTATTTTCTTTGTGACAATACGTTTCTGGAAACTGAGTTATATAGAAGCTTGGGAATAATGTTATGTGTATGTCATATTCTTAATGAAGAATGTACCATCAGATAAATTACAAATATGAACAATAATCTTTCTATAAAGTAAATGTACCAAAATAAGATTTCATAGAATTTTAAAATACTAAAATGGTACAAATAGACTGCATATTTGATTATTAAATAGACATGATTGTACTATAGGAAGAATTCACATCTCATGAAATATGCAGTCCTGTTCTCATAAATTTGATCAGAAACTAATATTCTGCCATAATAAACATGATTAAGCATTCAGACATATTGACTTCTATGATGTTAGAAGAACTTTGGACATTGATGGAAACCCCCAAAGGGGATAAGTATGTTAAGATGGCAACTCATAGATGATGAATATCGCCTTTACCTGATTTAAATTTTAACTATTAGTATCACAACTATATAATATTCTTTTTACTACAAAGGTATAGCATATCAAATGTGTCCTGATCTTTTATGAACTTAATATGCAAACTATTATTTATTATACTGATGCTATTGAAAAATATGCTTTTGAATTTCAAGCAATCAATCGAGAAATGAACATTGGAATTTGACATTCTGGGGCTGCCTACCCCAAGATGAAGCAGAAAAAGCTGATTGGTTCAAATGCATACTGAAATCAGGGTCTACATATAATTATGTATATATTCCTTTGGGAGCTTATTTGCTTGAAAGTTATTTCTTTCTATTAAAATTTGGTAGGTGACTCATTAACCAAAATTATTGCTCAATTAAGATTTTTACTCTAGTTTGAGATGTTGCAAATGCATCTAACATTTTGAGAAGCTGGGTTAAGATGATCCACCTTTCACCTCCCCAGACTCTTAAGACATTTCCCTACTCATCAAGTTTTAATTATTGAACTTTTTCTATGTGATAAATTAACCTAAGCATCTGAGGATTGTTTGTCTGAGAATGGCTTTATTGCATCTTCATTTTTGTAGGATAATGTTGCAGGGTACAGAATCCCGGCTTGGTGATTTCATTTCTCAACATTTTAAAAATATTTCACTCCACTCTCTGCCTGCATGGTTTCTAAAGAGAACTTAGATGTGATTTTTATACTTCTTCCTCTACAAGTAAGGTGTTTTCGGCTGCTCTGTCTTTTTCAGGACTTTTTCTTTACCTTTGACTTTCTGTCGTTTGTAAATGGTATGCCTAGGTGTAGTATTCCTGGTAATTTTCCTGCTTGGTGTTCTCTGAGCTTCCTGGATCTGTGGTTTGGTGTCTGACGTTAACTGGAGACATTCTCAGTTATTATTGTTTCAAATATTTTTTCGTTTTTTTTTCTCTTTATTCTCCTTTTGGAATTTCCATTTTGCCTATGTTGCACCTTTTGTGGTTGTCCCAGAATTCTTGGATATTCTGTTCTATTTTTTTTCAGTCTTTTTATTTTCTTAGCTTTTTGGTTTAAGAAGTTTCTACTGAGATAGCCTCATGCTCAAAGATTCTTTCCTCAGCCATGTCCACCAAACTAAAAAACCTATCAGAAACATTCTTCACTTCTGTTATGCTATTTTTTGTCTTTAACATTTGTTTCTGTTTTTTTGTTGTTGTTGTTGTTCTTCTTAGCCTTTCTATCTTTCTGCTTGTGTGTTTTTCAGTTCTCTTCCTCCCTCTACTTCTTAATGGGGACAGGATGGCTAAAATAGGCTAGAGTTGGGTATTTTCCTTCTCCCATGTAAGCTAGGCACTAATAAAACTACCTAGTTAGGCTCTGGCTAAATAAGTTTTCTTAAGGACAGTTCTTTTTGAGAAGAAGAGAATGCTCTGACATATCTCAAGATGGTTCCTTTTCCCCTCTCCCTGCCAGAAGCACAAGGAGATTTTTCTCTAATATTCACTGTGAGAACAAAGTCAAGCACCTAAAGGTAAAACTCACAAAAGCACAGGGGTCCCTTTATGACTAGATCCTCCCAGAGTTTTTAACTCTCAGTAGTCGTTTACACTGAGCATTCAGCAATTCATCAGTTACATTTTAGGTTTCCCTACTCATTGGTACCAGTTTCCATGAGGATGCTGCTTGTAAATTTCAATATTGGTAAGTCATGATTCTCAGTGCTTGCCAGTCAGCCCCTCCAATTTGGGGGGGGAGGGGGCAGCAGTTTGCCCTGTGACTTAACTTCCCTTATAGATCTACAAATAGTTTATTTTTTTTTAGTATGTTCAGCTTTTACTTGCCTTTAGGATAAAATGGCAGCTTTCAGGCTTCTTACATGCCAGACTGGAAATCATCTTTTGGGATCTGGGGATTATTGACAGTCTAGACTTGTGTTGACTTGAATGCTCTTCAAATCTGTTTTTAGTTTATAAGCATCTTTGTATAGGAGAAACATTCTGTTGGATCTTTTATTGAAACTTTTAGCTCTACTCACAGCCCTTTTTACGAAATTTTGTTAAACTTAAATTGTCTTTGGAATTTGAAGTATTTCTTTTATCTCTACCAGTCTACTTGCATGGTGACTCTTCTGCATTGGAAAAGATAAGCTGATGAAACTCAAGACAATTTCTCCTGTTATGACTCCAAAATTAGATTTCTGTTTCCTTGTCTTTTTCATCTTTTTCATTTGTTTTCTTCTTACAATCTCTGAATATACTGTTTGGCTTTTACCATTGCTCTTATCTTCTCCATTTGGGTTTTCTTCATAGACTTCTTTCTCTTTACTTTCTTATTTAACAGCAAATAATATTTCATATCCCCTGATACCTTGAATTTTTCCATGTAATTTAAATTATTCACTGGTTGTCTCTACCCTATGAAAGGAAAAAGGTAATGAAGACTCAAGCTAGAGAATCTCACCTATTGGCCCACTCAGACTTCCTATTAGATTCAAACTCTAGAGCCCCATGCCCCTCTGCTTAAAGATTCACAACTTGGTGAACTCGATTCAACCCATATATAGTGTAACTTTTTCAGAAGTTACACCATGAAAAACATCTGGTGAAAATATAGTCACGAAATCAAATAATTTATCATTAGTTGCCATCTGCAGTCTTCTGATGAGGAAACTGAAACATTCATCACAGGAGGATGTGCTGCTATCAACTGGCCATCCTTAAATTTCAAAATTAAGTATATACAAATAAGGATTCTCCTATGGTTCTAATAGCTATTTTTTCTGTTCTTTGCTTATTTTAGTTCTCCTATTCTATGATTTTGTGTTAGGGTTTTTCAATATTATGCTTGTCAACTTTTAGCTATTTGGATACTTACTGTTGTTTGTGAATTTCTTAATTTTTATTTTTCATGGATATACTGATAATGTCAAATATAAGTTGATCACCAACCTTTTCCAGAGACAAAAGCCATCACATCTTTTTGTACTCAATGTTATGAAATGTTATAATTCTCTGGCACTGACCATATTTTATACCTAACCTTTAAGTTTTTAATAATTTTCCTCCTCTTTTAAGTATAATTTTAAATATGAATAATAATGTCTATCTATCTATAGAAAAAAATGTGATTAATATCCAAGTCTTCAAGTACTTTAAGCATTTAGCAAATTGAAACCAGTGGCTTTATTCTTTATTTAATTTTTAAAAGTATGTCCCCTGGAAATTCCTAGTTGAAGTAAATGTGATGTTTGATACACTGTGTAAATTATATTCTTAGAAATAATAACTCTTATTGAGTGCCCACCATGTGTCAGTAACCCTACATATTTTTAATTCTTTAAGAAAATTGTTTTACAAATAAGGAGGCTAAAGCCTGTAGAAATTAACATGTTCAAATTGTGTTTGTACATGGAAAATTCATGATCTGCCCTAGATTTTTGCAACTCTAAAGCCTGTATCTTTTTCTCATTACAACAATACCTCTCCATTATACAGGTAAGCCATCTCTTCAGTGATTATGATGTCTGATTAATATCTCAACTCCCTGCCTCATTTTTCCTGTATGGATTATTAATATGGGGCAGAACTAATGAGCTTGGCACAGTAAATCCATTTTTTTGCTCTCGAAGTGACTGCTGTAGGTTAGCGGATGGTCGTCAGTACCATGGCCGTTAACATACATTGTAAAGATGGCTGAAGTGAATGAATCAGCTGTGGGACACGGACACAGAACACGGTGTTTTCCAGACTTCCACGGTGGTAAAATTTAAGGCACTGGCTTCGGGGTCACAATCTCCCCTACTTAGCAGATGTGTAATATTGCCCAGTCCACTTAGCCTCTCTGAGCTTCTTTTTTTCTCATCTGTTAAACGGAAGTATAGGGATACTGATCTCACAGTGTTGTCAAGAAGTTTAAATGAGATGTAATGAGTGTGAAAGGGTATTGCCTTCTGAAGAGCGCTCTGTGCATGTGAGCTGTGATCACTATTTTACTTGAGCAGCAGTCGCTGATAAATTCTGATGATACTGAGATTACTTGGAAGAGAGAAAATGTGTTGCGTGTTACTGTTCTATTATTTAAATCTTTTCACACTTGGACTCCTACATTGCTTTACAGTCTGGATCATGCTTAACTTTCTGTTTGCAACTTAACATCCTGCAAATGATTTATCACTTGCTTTACCATCTGTCCCTTCTACAAAATCTAGGTTACATTACAGGATTTTTGTGTATCTAGTGTCCTGTGAAGATTTGAGTAAATATTTTGGAGATCTAATGCGCGTTTAAGTCTTCTTTCTTCCTTCTATAATATTCGTCACTATTTTGGTCTGAGTGAAAGGGAGGACATGAATTAATCAATAATAATTAATAAGCTTTTGGCTGTGACATATGCTGAATACAATCAAGTCCCAGAGGGCAATATATACAGTATGTTACAAGTCTGTCACAATATGTATGATTTATGTATGTAAATACTAGGTCATAATCAATCTTCATTTGAAGAAATCACGTATTTATAAAACAAAATAAGTCAGCATTTCACATTACTTCTGTCATCAGCAATGTTGTCTGAAGCTGTCCTACTCTACTGTATCTTTAGAGTAATCTACAATGGTATTTATAGAGAAAAACACTTCCTTCAGTAATTTCAGTGTAAGATGGAAACAAAATAGGATATTGCTTTTTATAATGATATATCTTTCCTTATCCCAAGTAAAATACACAATGAACAATAATTAAGAGGGCAATTTGATGGTCCATTGACAAATTTTAGTGGGTACATTTCCTATGGAAAGTATACATAGTAGAAATACAAAAACAAAACAAAAAACAAAAACCTCTCTGTTGGTTTTAATGAGGAAGATTTGGTAGTGTTCATTATAGTAAATTATTTCAGATATAATGTTAAATCAAAGATGTAGCACACAAAACAAAATTGAACAAAGGTCCAAATGGGATATTATTAAAATGTCAAAGTGAGTAAGCAGATGGGGTTTGTATGGCTCAGTGGATTAGTCACCAGGCCCCATTACCTTGGGGACTCCAGTGAAATCCAGTCTCAGTAGAATGATCAGAAAGTAAAAATAAAGGGTATATGCAAAAGCAAATAAATCATTTCATTTGTGCTCCCAACTAAAACCAGAAGTCCTTCTTTCTTTCTCTTCCTTCCTTCCTTCCTTCCTTCTTTCCTTCCTTCCTTTCTTCCTTCCTTCCTTCCTTCATCTTAAGACTGCATGAAGGTTACAACACAGCCACATTTGTTTTTATCAGAGATTTTTTTTTTCTCTAAGGTGGAAATGAAAACAGAAAGAGAGACCGGAATCTAGGCAGACTTGTCATGCTCTTACATAACAGAACATGGGCCCTGCAGAGGCTGGATGAAAGCATGCATGCTCTCTAATGGAGCTTCCGCACAATACACAGGCGCACGTATGGGGAGGTGCCACTCAAAGTAGTGATTCTGTATCAGTCCCTAAAGAAGAAATTAAGATTTTGTTGTTGTTGTTGCTGTCTTTTATCCCAGTCACCTCGCTATAGCAGTTACTGCGACCTACTCCTTTCAGACACAAACGGAAATGTAGCCGTTCACGTTTCCTCTGAATTTTGACAAACCGCTTTGACTTTTATTATGGCTCTACGGTTTAACACACATCACACCGCACAATCTGTACTAGTAAGTTAGGATTTAGAACACAAACCTGCATCCTGCAGGAAAAATTAGAATGGGTAGAAAGTCCTTGCCCTTTCAAATAAAAGCATGGCTCAGATATTTCATGATAAAAAAGAATGTAATTGCATGTTACACACTAGAGTTTGTGAAGTGCGCTTTCTGGATGACTTTCTGGTAAGAGCTCCAAACCGTTTGGGTGGCACTCCACTGCATAAAATAAACACTTGCTGAATGCAGATTCCCCCCAATGAGTAGCTCTTGAGACAGCAGCTGCAGTGTAATCGTGAACCCATTATTACTCTCGGGATGGAAGTCAAAACAAGCTAAAAAAGTGAGATAACATAACCCAATATACTACCAACCCAGATGACATAACCCGGAATGATTTTTTTGGTGCGGGAGACAATACAGATAAGCACAGGCTTTCTTGAAATGTTAGTCTGCTCTTTGAGAACTCAGTGAGCCCATGGGCACTAACTATGTGTGTGTGTGTATACAGGGTTTTCCACAGATTCAGAAGCAATAGAAATTTATATACATATGTAATTCTAAATGTATATGACAATGTATACAAGCAAGAGACTGCACTAAAGGGCTAAATTGAAAGTCGAATAGGAGTCTCATACTGCTACACAGCGCCAGTTACCTTACCACACTGTTTCCTCACCGCAAGACTGATAAGAATCTACACGCGCCCAGAGCCCAGGGGACTTGAACATGCCTGGTGAAAACTGGAAATCAATAGGAGTCTATAATCGCAAGCAAACTGCATCGTTTCCATTGGAGTGAAAGAAGACAGGCACCGCAGAGCTTGTACAGAGCTGTTGCCCACCGGGCCAGATGAGGCTCTTACTCCTCGGCCTGCCTTGGTGTTTCCAGTTGGCCACACCTGATTGTTTAACGTTGTTTTTGCTTATTTAAAAAAAAGGAAATTATTCTTTAATTTCAGGCAACAAATTCAGGCAACAAAAGTTCACTTTGCATTGAACTCAGGCTAATGAAATAATGAATATTTTTCTGAATTTACTACATTGGGAGATAATTCACCTGAATTTGACTCCTCTGTTTATCTGTCTTCCTGGTACCAAGTGGGTAAATTTCCAGGCTTTCTGTCAACTCACCACAAATTCATCTCAATTCTGACTTGAGGTAAACTCCGTTTCCAAAGCTAAGACGTAATTTAGTCTCCAGGGTCATTTGGTTCTGCTCCTCATTTAAGCGAAGTCTACCAATTCGACATGAAAATGAACATTACCATCCACTAGGGGCCAAGCTAAACCAAACATTCAATTTCGTTGCAAGTGCCAATTTTTTTTTTTTAGTTGAAATTACAAAAGTCTTTTTGCTCTTGATTTTTAGTCTATTACATGATGCATCCAGTTCAGAGCTGTCCTTGGGCTCCCTGGCTGCGACAGAAACACAGTTGAATGATACGCATGCGCAGGCCTGATAAAACACACAAATGCGTCTACTCACGGAAGGGCAGGTAGCACCCTCAGTGACAGCTTCCCTGAGACAAACACAGAAAGAGATGTCACCCTTCAGACAGCGACGCCTTCAAGAGACTTGCAAAATGTAAACCAAAGTGAGCTTTGAATATCCGTGGCTATCCTGTGCACTTTTTGAGCCAAGGAGGATGTGCTGAATTTGATGGGTGCCAAGGTCGGTTCTCAAAAAACAATGCCTACTCAAATGTCTATTCCTAACAGTTTTGAAAATATAAAATGTTTGCTATGATGCTACCTCGTTAGTGGAAAATGAGTAAAAGCTCTAAGGCTGCCAGTGTGGGATGACAACCATGTCTGGATTTAAGGGCATTTTTGAGGATGGGGTGGTTCTATCTTAAAGGTTCTATAAATGAGCATTAATAGTTTACAGAGAAATCGGGACTTAACTTGTTGAGTCAGATATAGCCTACTAGTTACTAGGGTTCTGCAGTACACAAAATTCAGATTTCATAGCAGATGCAAACTGTTACATTTAGAGGTCCTATCCTATAGCACCGAGAGCTATAGCCAGTCTCTTGGGACAGACCATGATGGAAGATAATTTAAGACAGGGTCACTTTACTATGCAGCAGAAATTGGCACAACATTGTGAATCAACTATACTGTAATTTTTAAAAATTCTGGATTAAAAAAAACCAGCTTTTCCTGCAAATTGACTTCGTCTACGCCACCTCACACTGTTTAATGTTCAAGCAGTTTAGTTTGTTAAAAGGAAAACACTGACTCCAAATAGAAATAAGCAACAAAGAAAAATACCCAATAAACGTTTTACACGGATAACACAACAAATAAATATTTTCGAAAGGCATATAGGATTTTCCATAGAGTTTAATATATGCCCTGTCTGTCAGCATCTTGGGCTCCATGCAATGTGATTTTTCCTTTAGAGGAAGCTGCCCCTTCCTGCCATGAATTCAGTTATGTTCTCTCGAGTATACAAATTCCACAAGCAGAGTCTCATTTGGGGCAGAAGCAGAATGGACATCGACTCATGGACTCTGATTTGGGAAAAACCCAAGAACTTCTCTCTTGAAGCTTTTGGAACTGACTTGAGTTTTCCTCTGGGCTTCTTGTTTTCTCTCACAGGAGTGCCTGTCTCAGTTCATTCCAATAGAGCTGCCTTCAAACAGTTCTGATCCTGTTTGTCTTTTACGCACACTTGCTAGTGGTTCTTCCATTGCCAGGATCAGGGCGGGGAGGAGTCTGAACGTTTTAGGCATTTTATTTATTTATTTTTTCTTTGTCCTTATACCCAAACCTGTTTTTTTTTTTTCCATTATAGTTGGTTTACAGATTTCTGTCAGATTTTCCAACTGCACCGCGTGGTGACCCGGTTACATGTACATATATGGATTTGTCACATGTGATTAGACATAGTTCCCCGTGCTATACAGTTGGATCTCCTTGCTATTCCATCATTAAAGCACTAGTTGTCCCCATTCCCTCCCACCCCTTCCCCACCCCTCCCCCACCCCCTTGGCAACCTCAAGTCTGTTCCCCAAGTTCGTGATTTTCTTTTCTGTTGAGATGTTCATTTGTGCAGTGTTTTAGACTCCAGTTATAAGAGATTTCATATGACATCTGTCTTTCTCCTTCTGACTTGCTTCACTCAGTATGAGGGTTTCTAATTCCATCCATGTTGCTGCTTTCTAATTCCATCCATGTTGCTGCGAATGACATTATTTTATCCTTTTTTATGGCTGAAGAGTATTCCATTGTGTATATATACCACATCTTCCTAATCCAGTCATCTGTCGATGGACATTTGGGTTGTTTCCATGTCTTGGCTCTTGTGAATAGTGCTGCAGTGAACATGCGTGTGCAAGTGTCTTTCTCCAGGTAATTTTTGTCTGGATATATGCCCAAGAGTGGGATTGCTGGGTCACATGGTAATTCTAAGTAGAGTTTTCTAAGGTACCTCCACACTGTCTTCCATAGTGGCTGCACCAGCTTACATTCCCACCAACAGTGCAGGAGGGTTCCCTTTTCTCCACACCCCCTCCAGCATTTGTTGTTTGTGGACTTGTTAATGACGGCCATTCTGACTGGTGTGAGGTGGTATCTCATGGTAGTTTTGATTTGCATTTCTCTAATCGTCAGTGATGTTGAGCATTTTTTCATGTGCTTGTTGGCCATCTGTATATCTTCTTTGGAGAAATGTCTATTCAGGTCCATTGCCCATTTTTCAATGGGGTTGTTGGCCTTTTTGCGGTTGAGCTGCATCAGTTGTTTATATATTTTAGAGATTAAGCCCTTGTCAGTTGTGTCATTTGAAAAAATTTTCTCCCATTCTGTAAGTTGTCTTTTAGTTTTCTTTTTGGTTTCCCTTGCTGTACAAAAGCTTGTCAGCTTGATTAGGTCCCATTGGTTTATCTTTCCTCTAATTTCTGTTGCTTTGGGAGACTGACCTGAGAAAACATTAGTAAGGTTGATGTCCGAGAGTGTCTTGCCAATGTTTTCCTCCAGGAGTTTAATAGTGTCTTGTCTTATATTTAAGTCTTTAAACCATTTAGAGTTTATTTTTGTGCATGGTGTGAGAGTGTGCTCTAGTTTCATTGATTTACATGCAGCTGTCCAAGTTT
>PVHT020004944.1:2067621-2111733 GCA_004024745.2 Catagonus wagneri | reverse complement strand
TAATCATGTGGTTTTTAACTTTTCTTTTGTTTATGTGGTTTATGACATTGATTGATTTGCGTACATTGAACCATCCTTGTGCACCTGGGATGAATCCCACCTGATCATGGTGTATGATTTTTTTGATATGCTGTTGGATTCGGTTGGCTAAAATTTTGTTGAGAATTTTTGCATCTATATTCATCAAAGATATTGGCCTGTTTTAGGCATTTTAGAAAGTCCCTGATAGGCTCTCCCATATCTTCCTAATATTATTTCTTCTACATTTCAGCAGCATCTTAGTTAAGAGTTATCCTTCACTGGTATCAATCTGAGTTATTCATTTCTCTCTATCACTTATCTCGGCAAATCACTACCCTATAAATCAGGCACCTCACAGGGCTGGCATATAGTAGATGCACAATAGACTATGTGATTGATGAAGCAGAGGAGATGAGAGCTGTCTTCACGGGGCCACTACCAACTCTTTCCCAGAGGGCATCTCCCTGGAACAGGGAATCATGTAAGATCACTTTCCCTCTGGCTTTTGAGAACACTTCCTGAGAAAGCTGACAAAGTATATCCACTGTACACCTATGAAATTTATAATTAAAAAAAAGTTTGGGATTTCCCACTGTGGCTCACCTGGTTAAGAATCTGACATAGTGTCCCTGAGGATCAGATCCCTGGCCTCGGTCAGTGGGTCAGTGGATCCAGCATGGCATCGAGCTGCAGCATAGGTCAGAGATCTGGCTCAGATCTGGCGTTGCTGAAGCTGTGGTGTAGGCCACCAGCTGAAGCTCTGATTTGACTCCTAGCCTGGGAACTTCTGCATGCTACAGGTGGGCCATAAAAAATTTAAACATTTTTAAAGTTTAGATTGCTGCTTTTCAGGAGGAAAGGGGTGCATTTTATTATATGAAGCAACATCTAGTGTATTTTGATATACCATTGTTTAAACTTCCATTTTTATCAGACAGATTCTCAAACATCCTTGATTTGGGATGTTCGGTGTGTTTGTGAAAGTGGTTTCTGGGTAGAATCTGGTTTTGCCCTAGGGAAAAGGAAAACTATCAATTATTGATTGATTGTATAAAATTCAATAGAGAAGAACATACTTTTTGGTCTAGTTCTAATTCTGCTCTTTGTTGAAAACAAACGTTTACACACACACACACACACACACACTAAAATTTTTTTTTTGAGAGAAACAATTTTTCTTTGACAGGGTATTAGTTAATATTTGAGCCTTTTAAATTTTCCTTAGTACCAGCATTCCATGTGCTAATCATTCACCATTCACTTTACATGTTGTTATACACGTGTATTATTTATTTAGTACAAAACTATTCCAAAAGTACTGCCTTAAAATAAAACTGTTATTTGGTGACTAGTTTTCTTCATAAAGTTCTGTGTTTGGCATCTTCACTTTTCTTTTCCTTTTTTTTTTTTTTTTTACTTTTTAGGGCCACACCCGTAGCATATGCAATTCCCAGGCTAGGGATTGAATAAGACCTGCAGCTGCCAGCCTACACCACAGCCACAGCAACGCAGAAGCTGAGCCACATCTGCGACCTATACCATAGCTTATGGCAATGCTGGATACTTAATCCACTGAGTGAGGTCAGGGATCGAACCCGCATCCTCATGGCTACTAGTTGGGCTCATTACCGCTGGGCCACAACGGGAACTTCACTTTGCATCTCCATATTTTCCAAAACATATGCGTATATCAGAAAAGTCAATATCCAGAAGAGTAGACATTCTAAGTGTCTTCTTAGTGTGGGCTTCCTTTTAATGTCACGCATACATTGCACCTTTGTTTTAAGGTAATAATTATTTTTAAATAGACTTGAAAAAAATTGTAATAATAATATAGGAGGTCCTCGTGGAAATACAAAAGCATAGGGTAAGAGGCTGTCTTAGCTTTCAGTTTGTTGGTCTTTTGCAGATACCACCAAAAGCCAAATTCAGAAAGGATGCCCAACAGGTGTGAGCATCTCCACAGAATCAGGTAATCAAACCCAAGTGAACACTGTGGATTAAATTTTTAAATGCTCATATCGTAAGTGATGTCCACTTTATAGACACTGCTACAAAATGAGGAATCACCTTAAAACCTATCAAAGGCAAAGTAATTTACTTTCACTTCGTTTTACTTGATGCTTTATAACAAATCATAATTTCAAACAAATCATAATTTCACGAACTTGCTAGAAAAGTCTGTCCCTTCAAATCTGTAGAGCAAAGGTTTATTACAGTGAGATACAAATTGTCTGTAGCCACAAGTTTCCCATACATACCAATTCTTCCAACAGGTAACAATGCTTGCAAATATGCTTTAAACTTCCATAAATCTGCGTAATATTTTGCTTTCTGTTAAAACTTTTACACTGGCTTAGGAAGCTTAACTATAAAAATGTTTATGTGCATAGCCCAACTCTGAACACTGCTGGTTTGGTTATGAGTATTAAATTTTTGACCAAAGAGTTTGGTGGTTTTGAGTCAAAATCTTTACATAAGATTAAAGATTAAACATACATAATGGTATGCTAATGATCATTCATATAAGACACATTCAGCATGCTAACATTATAAAAAATAGGGTTCCAGTAAAAATATATATTGGCAGTTGTATTTGTATTTTAGGCAAAAAAAAAAAACTTTTTCATATGTATATAGTTCAAGCCAATTATTCTGTGAAGGTATGCTTAATACAAATTTTTAAATTTAAACATTTTGTAAAACGCAACCAAGAAGAGGTAACTAAATTTTGCTATTGGAAAAATGTTGCTTGTTAACACTGCCTTCCAGGATATACGGGTAGTTTTCTTCACATGAAACAGAGCTATGACACCAGAGTTGTGGAGCTCACAGCTTGTGACCATAAACGTGATGGCTACGTTTATCTTATGTACAAAGCCTGGCTGCAGTGAACAATACAAGAATTTCTACTTAAGTGGTAGCGCTCTTTTATCTGTTCATCATGCGGACATGAAAATGCCTTAATAGTCACCGATAAGAGAGAAATGGACCCTCAGAGCTGTTTGGCAACTTGTGCCTTGGGTTAAGAGTTCTTGGGTGGTCATTCAATTAACTCTCCGTCTGTGGCTCAGTTCAGTGATAGTCGGCTCCTTTTCATGCCCCCTGCTGTTCTTTCAGGCACCCCGGCCTTCTTGGAGTCATGAACTTATGCCTCTGCCTCTGCTCCCCGGCTTTCACCAGCCCACACCCATCCACTGCTGGACCACCATGTGGTCATTTCCCTGATGACGTGAAAAGGAAGGGGAGGCCCTGCTGGGGCTTGAGGGGAGAGGCTGGACCAGGGGCTGAGGATTGAGTTGCCCAAGGAGGTGGGGGCGCCCCCGAGGCTGCACGGCTCTTTCCTCCCTCCAGCCCTGCCTCCCCCACCGCCACCCAGGTGCCTTGCTGGAGACCATGGCCCTCCCCTTCTCTGCGGTTGTACCTTCCCCCCAGTTCCTGCTTGGATGGGGGCGGGCAGCCCAAATGGAGCAAGAATTGGCCTCAAGGCACCTGGGAGAAAAAGAGCGAGCAGGACAGGTGTTGAACAGCCTGGACGGTGGCCTCAGGCTCTGCCTGAAGAGAGGACAGGGCACTCGGTATGTGTTGAATGACATGGAGGATAAGGCCAGAGCTGCCGCTGAGGCTCTTTTCCTGGGAATTGGGTAAGGCCGTTTGCTACATGTCCCCATTGAGAAAAAAGATGGAGTATGGGGTTCCGATACGCCGTGTGTGTGTGTGTGTGTGTGTGTGTAAGTGCACGTGCGTGTTCGATGGGTTTGTGCCTTTGGAGCGCTGGGATAAAGTTCTGTTCCAACAGCAGTCAGCTCCCCCACCCTCTGCCCCACAGCCAGCTGGCTGTACAGCAGGTCTCGTTGCTTATCCATCCTAAATGTAATAGTTTGCCTCTCCTATAATAATATAAATGGAGTATAAACCTTAAAAATTGTGCATCACTCTAAGGCACCACTGTTATTTATCTAATATTACACATCAAATGAACTTCAATATAAAAGAGAGAAAAGGGCATTAAAATGTGAAAAAATATATATAAAATTTCTTGCCCACAAGAATTTTAGAATGGAGATTAAGGTTCACTACATATTGGAATTCCCATCATGGCTCAGCGGTAACAAACCCAACTAATATCCATGAGGATGCGAATTCGATCCCTGGCTTTGCACCTTGGGTTAAGGATCTGGCGTTGGCGTGAGCTGTGGTGTAGGTCGCAGATGTGGCTCAGATCCCACGTTGCTGTGGCTGTGGTGTAGGCCGGCAGCTGCAGCTCTGATTTGACCTCTAGCCTGGGAACTTCCATATGCCTCAGGTGCAGCCCTTGTTTAGCAAAAAGAAACAAGTTCACTGCATGTAGAAGCCAGCCAGGAGGATTTGTTTCACATGAGTAGGTAAGTTCCAGGCAGGAAGGACCATGTTTGTATCCACAGTGGTATAAAGTAGGCAGTCAGTTGATGGAGGTTAAAATAATGTGACTGGATCAACACTTTAGCACAAATGTCATCATTAAATTAGCCAGTTATCCAGCAGAACGTGCAGAGTAAGAACAAATAAGTTTTGAGGCCAGAAAAAAACACTTCCAGAACCTTCAATATAAGAGAGGAGAGAAACGGGCGATGTATTGCAACCCCAGGCTGCAGACGTGCTCTGTCATACAGAGAGCCGATGCAAGACGGGCAGGCCCTGGTTTGAACTTGGCCTTGGATGCAGAGGTGGCAGGGAAGGAGGCAGTGCGTAGGACTGCCAAACACAAACTTGCTCTGACTCTGATGCAAGGAAGGTTGGAAACATACTGCTACCAGAGGAGACCTTTGAATTTGAGCCTTAAAAAAAAAAAAAAAAAACTTGGAAAACTTGCAGGCATGCAACATTCTATCTCTACAGCTGCCAACGTGTCCTTCTCAGCCCCTTCTTTCCATCTTTCATTTCCCTATTCTTCTTGGAAGCAAAAGTGAGCTCCAAAGCGCTCCATCATACACCCAGAATCCAGCTGGGCAGCTGGCAGCCAATCAAGCTTCTAGGAAAAGCCCAGAAAGAAGGTGAAAGGAAAAGTCCTTTCGGTCTTTCCTGTCACCAGGCCTGGCTGGGTCTTCTGCCAAACCTGATGAGCCGGCACCATCAGCGTTGGTGCAACTACTTGGCCAGATGAGACAGTGACCTTTTCAGAACTTAGTTTAGCAGGAAAGGGCCTCCGCAGGCCCTGTTCAATCTCTTAAAGCCTCTCTCATGGTGTTGCTTTTCCTCCTCTTTTCCATGCAGCAGACACTCCTCCATTCTTACCTCCACCCCTTCCTGGGAGACTCACCAGTAGCTTCCCTTTCATGAGAGCAACGAATGATCAAATAATTCACAAGACAAGCTACAGCTTGTGAGGACGTGTAATTAAAAGGTGTCACGTATTTACCAACGGGCTCACCTGTGGCTCAGCATATGGGACTAGAAAAATCCTTCACTCTGCTAGAAGAATCCAGCCGCCTGCTGAGAAAACCGTGTCAGCCTGACAGCGCCTGGCTTAATTACTTCAAACTTAAAATAATTAATAAGTTCCTCATTTTCCAACAGGAAAGCACTTAACGCTGTTCAATAAAATAATTCATAGCCTACATAGCTTGCTGCTGTGAAAGAGGGGGTTGGGTTTTTGGTTGTGTTTTGTTTGTTTGTTTTTTCCCTGTAACTTTGGATAAATTATCCTGAGGATATTTATATTTGGAATATTTTCTGGTCGAGCCTCTCACAGGAATGTGAGTTCTGATCCTTGCATTTCTTCCAGCAAAGCCAGTCTTCCTCAAATTCCTCGAGAAGAGCCTTGCCCCCCACACCCCACCCCTGCCTTTACTAAAACTTCTGGGCCACAGGCTTCGCAGTGAAGAGTCTGAGAGACTTTCAGCCCCCAAACCTAAATATTTGCTTAAAATAAATGGAGGAAGAGAGTGTGGGAAGGTTACTGAAAGAAAGGCAAAAATTATACCGGGAAAGGAAATCCCCCCAAAAAAGGAGCCAAAAGAATGAAGGAGTAATGAAGAATGGGTGCAATGGGCCCCAATTTCAGTTTTACCTGGCGGGCTTTCTAGGTATCTGCTCAGGTGCCTGCAAGAGGTAACGTGGAGGCACAAAAGGCAGCATATTGCTATTTTTTAAATTGTTTAAAGAGAGCTTGTTTAGGGTAAAAGGGAAAGTTCTTTCAAGGAGAGAAATTTTATTTTAAATGCACAATGCAGAACGAGAGAGGAAGCTGTAGTTTTTCAAAGGTTGTATTTTTGTAAATCTGCCCTAAATGGAAAGGCTTTATTTCATCTGAGTGGGTCATTTTTCATAGAGAGGTTAGTGTTGGGAGTTCCTTAAAGCTATGGAAATTGTGGGGGTGGGTGGCGGGGGAGACAGAACTAAAAGGTTAAAAGTCAGCAAGACATCCACCCAGGAGCAGCCGAGAGGAAGCCCTGGGCCCCAGCCCACTGCTGTCCAGCCTTGGTGTGTGTGTGAGACAACCCCTGGGCGCCTGTTGAAGTGCTCAGAGCTCCATCCCACCTCCCGGACTTCAGATCCAGTGGGCCTGAAGGGGGATTTGGAAACCCCGGGTGTCTCTTACATGCGTGATCAACAGCCTGCACTTGAGAAACTGCAGGTAGCAGTGACTCGGGCATTGCAGGTACCAGAAAGATACTGACCATCTCAGATGCTGCCGGTCAGGGGAAGCAAATGAGATTGACAGTTCTTAGTATTGGGTGTTCTGTAGCAGGAAGCCAAGGTTTTCTGTGCCTCTTCCAACAAGATAAGCTATCTGTCAGCAGCGAGGCAGAGGCAGTGACCTCGAAAATCCGTATTTAAACTTGATTTGTTTCAAAATCCTGCTAGCTCCGTTGGGAAAAGGCAAAACAATAAATAAATTGGAGGAAAGCTCTCCATTTCCTTCCAAATAATGTTTTTATAGTTGTGATTAGAGGTTGTCAAGAGTCGCCCGATCTTTTCCAGGCAAAGGGATTTTTTCCTGCCCCTTCCTTTCTTGGAAGAATTGCCCAGAGGTCCTCAGAGGGGCCTGGCTAGACTCTGAGGGACCCCCTTTGCATCCGCGCGGGTCACCACGCAAGCGCACCAGCGGCGGGTCCTGAGGTCATGCACTGAGCGGATGGATGAAAGCACTGGGGGCAACGTGGGAATCTGGCTGGGAGCTGTCTCGGACAGCCAGTGGGGGGTGGGCGGAGCGAGAACTCTGACTGGTCTCAGTCTCCTGACACCCTTTTCATTATGATCAACACGTCCAAGTACATACGCCTGCCCAAAGAGGGCAGAAGTCTCTACTCTGACCAATCTCTGTATGAATAATAATAATGAGTGCACACGAAACCCTCTAGAGAAGCAAAAGTTCTCCCTTGTGATGGCCAAGGGTTTTATCACCAAGGCTTTGGCAACAAGCAGCTCCGGGTTAAAACCCAAGTCAGTCCTTTACTGTCCATATGATTTGGAGCCTGTCACTGACCTCTCTGAAGGTCAGCGTGTCAATCAATTAGGAGTAGAACTAGGACCCAGCTTGTAGTGTGGTTATGAGGATTCAATGAGATAGTTTGCTAGAGTACAGGTAAAGGGATTTAAAAAATGCTAGTTATGGTGTTACCCTTGTGACTCAGTAGGTTAAGAACCTGACTTGTATCTATGAGGATGAGGGTTTGATCCCTGGCCTCGCTCAGTGAGTTAAAGATCTGGCATTGCAGTGAGCTATGATGTAGGTCCCAGACGTGGCTCATATCCCCCGTTGCTGTGGCTGTGGTGTAGACCAGCAGCTGTAGCTGTGGTTCGACCCCTAACCTGGGAACTTCTATATGCCATGAGTGTGACCCCCCCAAAAAAAAAGCTAGTTATTCTCAGTCCCCTCCCACAAGACAGGGTCTATGCTTCATCTGTTTATCATCGTGAGTCCAGTACAGATCCTGGCCTGTGGTTCATGTTCCATAAATAGTTTGGAAATGAAGGAAAGAAGGAAGAAGGAAGGGAGGAAGATCAGACCTTGGAAGATAAAGAAAAAATCCAGTTCCAAGGCAAAGAATGAGAAGTGTTCAGAAACCCTATGTTGGCCCTGAGTATGCTAGAATAACAAATACAGTATGTAACCTCATTTCTTGCTCCCGAAAATTCCCTTGCAGGTCCAAGCCGTGAGTCAAGGATCTGCTCAGATGCCATCTGGCCTCCCACCGTATGTCTCCCAGGATCACTATGGCAGAGAAGAGAGAGCCAGGGAGCCAAGCCTCAGCCTGTGAGTGACAAGCACCCCTTCTGCTCAGGTCCAGGGGCGGGAAGCAATCCCATGAGCCACCCAGCTGCAAGGGGGTGGGAGTGGAATGTGCACGAACCACGGGACGGGGGACGACAGCTCACGGGCCAACACTGCGACGGCCCCCACATCCGTCACATGTCCTGGCACCAGAGTTGAAGGAGAGACACCTGGCAAAGGGTGTGTGGGAAATACATCCTGAAGAGAATCAACAAAAACAAATATGGTAAGTGATCTTGTTTTTTAGTGTTTTCTTCTTATTATCACGGGATTTTCGTTTGGTAGCTGGTATGAGCAGGCACATAGGCGAGATCTCAAAAAGTACAAACAGTTCCGACTGCGTTCCTTCTCTGCACTGCCCCCCGCCGCGCCCCCCTCCCCACTCTGTCTTTCTCGTATAAACACACACCTTCTCTTAATCTAGGTTAGATAAGAACTCTCTCTGCCCATGTTAACCTTGACCCGGGAGAAGAGTTACAAATGTTGGTTGATCTCTAACATAGCCTGAGAGGCAACAGAATATCAGGGATGGATAACCTTGACATGCTAACTGCCCTGAAAAGAGCTTTCATTCTCGTGCCACTGGATAAACGAAGCATGGAAGCTTTGACCTTGAACTATCAATTCATTTGGACCAGGTCAGTACATCTAGAAAAATATGACAGTTATTTCTTTTGGTGACCTACGCTCAATGAAGAAAGCTACACAATTAATATACTAAAATGTATCAGTGTCCAAACTGGGCCAGAATAACCCAGATATAGTCTGCTCACAGTCCATCTTAAGACTATTATATAACCCTTGTTTGCAAGATCCTTGGACTAGAATCCAAGCCTCTTTTCAGGGTCCTAGTTTGCAAAGCAGCCTTTAAGAATTTTAATGTCTTAGAATCAACGTTCTACAGTTTGACCCCATGCAAAATATTTTTGCTAGCTTCCCTGTGCTGAATAAACAACTTGCAAAGTCCCGGTGACTTACAACGAGAAGCATGTTATATGGTGGCAGCCCCAGATCCGCTGCTGTGGCTTTGTTCAGTCTTCTCATTTCAGCACAGTGCCTAGGGTTAGAGGTGTGTTCCAAACCGGGAGCAGGTCTCTGGTGAGTCATGCCATTGTCACAGCAAAGAGAAAAGAGTTCGGGTGTTGATGGAAATGTACAATGCCTCTTATATCTTCCTCTCCAGGGTAGCATGCATGGTGTCCCCTCAGATGCCACTGGCTAAAGTCAGTGGCACAACCAAGGGGTAGAGAAGTATATTGCACTGGACACGCTGCAAGCTACATACTCCCCCACCTGGGGAGGTATAATCCTCTCACAGGAAGGGCAGTGAATATTTGAGAACAACAATGCAATCTACCACGGTAAGAAACCAATCCTGAATCTTTCTCATCTTAATCTCTCTAGGGCCCAGCACAGGTGTCCAATGAATATTTATTAAATCACATTGAATATTCATTGTATTGGATGAATATATCATTTCCGTGTAAGTCAGTCATCTGAAAGGAAGAGTATTTTATCATTATATCTATCGCCTCTATTATCGTTAACTGATATTTTTTTAATTAGCATGTATACCCAGTATTTATCCGAGCATTCTACAGGTACGAAACAGCAGATTCTATCGATTACCTTTAGCAGCTTAACAATCCAAAGGAGAAAAATGATAAAAATAAAATAGACACTAACAGACATACTCATTTGATACCATGCGAACTCACGATTTCATTTTTGGAAATACTATTGATCATGCCAATCAAACCCTGCAAAAAAGAAGAACTTGTTTTTCTGAGAATTGTCTCTGAGGCTTAAAATTGTATTTTTTCTACTGGAAACATTTTGCGGAGAAAACACCAGAAATAGCAAGGAAAATATAAATGATTCCCTTTTCTTAAGGAACTCAGGAATTAGAAGCTGTCTCTCGAATCTGTCAGTTTTGAAGGGAGTCACTGAAATAGTTACAAAGTTGAAGTACAAAATAAAGATTGTGTGTTCAGCCTGAACTAACACAAAATATAATAAAAGTTTGGGATACATTTTGGAGAAGGATGGGTTATGCAGCTTTTGTATGAAAGTTCAGGCAAAATGAAATTCTGACTCTGCCAGCCCCCTCTTAGGAATCTGGGTACAGAAGCTACGCTACAGCACACTTTGGTATCACAGAAATCACTCATTTTAATTTGCATCCATTTCAGGAGTTGGTCACGGGCAAATTCACACATCCAGAACCTGGCTTTTCCTCAAAGATACCAGTATGCTACACATTATATTACAAGAATCAAGACTAATACCCTTTATCCCGTAAAACAATGCAATCCCCTCCTAATTGTAACAAGAAATTGTACCGAAGTTATCATTTGTGCTCAGTGAGTTTGTGAATTAATTCATTACGCTGTTAAAATCCCAGCGCCTCTTATCACCTGCCGCTTTGAAGACTCGGGGTTGCATTAGTAGCGCCGTCCTGTCAGCTGCCAACTGCAGGAGCTGGAGGCAGCTAAGAAGTGAATCCTTGAGCTGAGAAATTCCACCTAGGGGAGGAGACGCAGCTTTGACTTGCAAACATGGCCCAGGAACCCAGCAGAGCTATCTGGAGAACCACCTGAATCATCAATCCATAAAACCATCATGAAAGTCAATGTCTCCTCCAGCACAGATCAGAGTCGGGCTTAGAGAAAATACTGTCAGTAACGATAACCCTGCTCCCTGAGTGTGAACAGAACTCGGGGATCAGCTGCACCTTACTTGGAGGAAACGTAGTGCAAACAGTAACCAGAAATACAGTATTCAGAAAAGCCAAGCGAGCCCTTTGTTTTGAAATCCTTTCTTAAAAACCTGCGACTTCATGCATTTAAAGTTTGATGTTACCTTCGAGGAAATAAGCCAGCATCGCTGATTTAAAAAAATAGTTATTTTCTGCAGTGCCACCACAAGCTGCATACATTTGCCTGGCTGCCAAGCAATAATTAATTTCCTAGTGTGCACTGCCTGTCTCGAGACTTCCATGGAGCCACCTAGTTTTTCTCATTAAAATGAATCCTGAAGGCACTTTGTTATTGTTTAGTCTCGGAAAAATATTGACAGGGCTTTTCCTTTCTCCTCCATCAACATCATTGTTTTATAAATGCTAAGTGTGAAAGAATTTCTTGCACACCTTTGAAGTATTCCTTATCAATAATTCATTCAAAATCACAAAGGAGCAAAATAGCTGGGTGGTCAAAACCATAGCAATGTTAGGGAAATCACATCTGCTTTTAAATCATTGTGTTAACAGAGATAAAGCTTCACGGAAGGCACAGTTACATCCACAAGTCCACGGGCTTCTCTTTGTGTTGAATTCAGCTGTGCTTTTACATGAAGCTTTTGGGGGAGGGAGGCTTTACTAGCATGCTAGACCACAGCATCTGGCATGGCCCTCTCCTACCCATTTTTGCTTAGTAATATGCCTTCTGAAAGAGCAGAATACTTGTGTAGTATTCTACCGTTGCCTCTTGTCGTAGATAATTATCTCTTAATATTGGGGGTTTGTTTACCTTGTTTTTATGCCATGCCTACCCGGAAGGGGTGGTTCCTGCTCTGTGATATTCAATGCAGAGCCCAGGCTATTGCCAGTGCTAAATAAACATTAAATATTAAGTCATATCATTCCTACCACGAAGAACGACTATTTGAGAAAAGAAGAGTAAAACTGAAGTCTATTACCCACTTGCCAAAAAGATATCCTGCAGAACTCAAATATAAAAAGTCATAAGTTCCCGTCATGGCTCAGTGGTAATGAACCCGACTAGTATTCATGAGGACACTGGTTCAATCCCTGGCCTTGCTAAGTGGGTTAAGGATCCGGCATTGCCGTGAGCTGTGGTGTAGGTCACAGATGAGGCTTGGCTCCTGCATTGTTGTGGCTGTGGTGTAGGCCAGCGGCTGTAGCTTCGATTTGACCCCTAGCCTGGGAACTTCCTTTTGCTACAGGTGCGGCCCTAAAAAGACAAAAAGTAAAAATAAAAAGTCAGACTCTCCATTTTACTTTTAGCATCACATGAAAAGGCTCTGCTATTTAAGTATTCCAACCTTAGGCTAAAGAAAACAGCCATTAGCTCTTTTGTTAAAACATTCTTCTACTCTTCACTGATTTGAAAGTTAATAATGCCAGTGGTTTTCTATGTCATGGCATTGAGTTTTAAAATTATTGAACCTTCCTCCTGAAGTCTGAGTGTCTAAAATGTTACCTAGAGTGCACAGAGCACACTAGAGTATATTCGCTTCAGGTTATTAGATATCTTAGAGCTAAGCTTCTAGAAACTACAAAAAGAGAAATAGAAGTGCTGGTCGAGGATTCCTGCTTACAAAATGACATCTGAAATGTTCTCTCCTTGGCAAACTCAGACCCGTTCACACTGCCTCTGGGGAATCTCATGAACACCTTTCACTACATCTATTTTTTAGTCAAAAGCAAGAAAAACTTATTTAAGTTGAAATAAAACTTCAGTATCACTCTAACCTGTCATCTACAAAACATAACTTTGGGCTTTCAATAACTGAGTTATTGAATAAAAAATACCAATCACAAGAGTTCCTGTTGTGGCTCAGCAGTTAGCAAACCCGACTAGTATCCATGAGAACATGGTTCGATCCCTGGTATCCCTCAGTGGGTTAAGTATCTGGCATTGCCGTGAGCTGTGGTGTAGGTCGCAGATGCGGCTCGGATCTGGCGTTGCTATGGATGTAGTGTAGGCTGGGAGCTATAGCTCTGATTTGACCCCTAGCCGGGGAACTCCCATATGCTGCAAATGCGGCCCTAAAAACAATAATGATAATACAGCTTTATTAAGATGTACTTTTCAAATTTACATATGACACAAATGGGGGAACTGTTAATATACTGATTACCAATCCGTATCGAATAAAAGCGCAAAACACACAAATACTGAACCTAAAGTAGATATACTTAATAGAGAAAAGTGTAAAGGAGAAGATACATCTTAATCTTGGTCACAGTAAGAAAAAAATCGTATAGGTTTTAAATGACCACAGATAACAGGACAGTGCTGCCCAAAAATTAAAATGCATTATCCTGATAGAGGAAACAGTGCCTGAACTGTCTTTCGGAACTGTCAGGTAATATCTACAATATGAAAAATTCTCCAGGAAAGACACGAGACAGCTTGTGAAAGTGTGGAGAGGGGACCTCTTTCAGTTTTCAACCAGAATTGCGACAATATAATGTTCGGTCATGGAACTTTTCTGTAACTACCGAGACTAGGCTTCTTGCTCCAGTGAGCCCCCACGCTGTCCAACTCTGACATGGTAGATTTGTTCAGAGGCTTCAACATTTTGAAAATGCTTCCCCAGAGATTCTTGTACATTTCTATACACCTTGCATCTTACACTCCTCCAACCATGCCTATAGCATCCTCAGTCTCTTCAAAATATCCCAAGGAGAAGCCATTAATCTACATATATTAAGGCTGAAAAATAGAAAAGGACTTTAAAATCATGTAGTAGGAGAAAGAAGCCAATACATCATTTGTGTAGAGTGCACAGGATTAAGGGTTAAGGAATAGCTTCAATATTCTGGCATCACATGAAAAATTGAGAAACCACAGGGTTTAAAGTAAACAGTGTAATAAAGTGGTTTGAAGTTAAGATTTTAGAGTCAAGCAGACCTGGTTTGCATTTCTGCACTGTCACTTACCAAGTTTTTGACTTTGGGGAAATTTTTTAGCTTTTCTGAACCTCAAGCTTCTCATCTGCAAAATGGGGTAGGAATTGTTCCTCAGCTTAAATCCCAGCTCCACCACTACTGGCTCTACAGTCTTGTAAAAGATGCTCAAGCTCTTTGTGTATTAATTTCTTCATCTGCAGTATGGCACAGTAGTATCTATTTAATTGGACAGATCAATTGGAAAGCAATGAAAGAATTAATAAGTGCAAAATATTTAAACAATATGTGGCTTATAGTTGATTTTCAATAACTCTCAGTTATTTTTACCCTCTCTTCACAATGGAGATTATATCTATAACCTGCCCTATCTGTTTCACAGGACTCTTCTAGGAAGCATATCATGCAACGAATGAAACCCTTCTACAAATTGAAACGCCAATAGTTGCTGGTGTTTTTATTTTTATCAGCCAGGAGTCCACAAAGCATTTGCATAAATTTTCATTTTAATTATGTTTCTAGTGGTTCGTAGTTAGATCTTGTATCAGGCATGTTTGGGGACTTGCAATGAATCTCAAAAGACGTTTCCCAGAACTTTGCATACACATTACAAATACATACTTAGAAATTCACATTTTCGGGAGACTTTAGGAAGAATCCCAAAGTAGTGACTCTCCTAACAACTTTTTTAATGAACTTCATTTTCAAGCTTCCAATGGATAAAGCAAAAAGTTGGTTTGGGTTCTGATTTTTTTCTCAATCAGACCTAGGATTGTCTTCAACTGACTTTATTTGCTAACCTGAGAAGAAAGAAATCGTGGATTCACAGCCAGACACAGTCTGCATGAGATCCCCAACCATCAATAACAGAGACCATGTGTGAGCTGAGTCATCTTCTAAATCATGGCTTTGAGTTGCACTTTTAAAGTCAATTTCACTATTTTTTAGACTTCTGAGACACATTTCTGTCTCTGCTCTGTATTAAAAAACAATTTGAATTCATGTTGAAATTCGCTTTAACCTTTCAATAACAAATCCACTGCATTCGTTTGCTCTTGGTGTGCTTTCTCTTACGCTGTTCCATATACAAAGCTCAAAAGCTGAAGTTAGGCTGGTACAACTACACATAATACTTGGTGGCTAATGTCATTAAATTATCGTATGCATAGAAAAGGCTTTCCAAACTTAGCAAAAGAAAGTCTTGTGCCAAAACACCTTAAAAAGACTTTTGTCTTTCATACTTTATTGTAGGACCCAGCCAATGAAAAGTCATGCTGCCTCTAAATTTATTGGATTTACTGAACTGTGTCTTCAAAGGAAAGGTTTTTTATGAAGGAAGAGAACTAACTTGCTTCTTTTTTTTTTGGTCAGAATATTATCTAGTTTGAAGTGAACTGTTATCTCAGAATAAATGAGAAGCAGCAACAGAAGCTAAGTGAAAACCCAGGAGACGATGCTTGCTTTGAACTGGGGGTGGAGGCAGCGTTCTACCACCTGTAAGTGTTTAGAAAGACCATCAAACACAGGAAGCCTTCGACCCCGTGAAGCATGGTAAATCCGCAGCCAATCTGATGGCCATCAAAGCCTCCAAAAAAGAAATTTGTTTTCAAATGCCCTAGGGTGTTGATGATGTCCTTAATTTCACAGTGACAAAAAAAGGGATAAAATAAAATTTCTTTTTAGTTTTTCAGCTGTACAAACACACTTATTGTTCTCAATATCTCCCCCTAAGAGATTTTTTTATTGTCAACTGCTTATGGGGAAAGGAACTAAGTAAAGAAAGACTTTTCTTCCCCACAAAAAAAATCTCTCAAGCGGACATTTTTAAACCAACAGCAATAGTGAACCAAAGGCTCATAAAGACTGTTTTCAACCACAAGAAGACAAATATTTGGGATGTCGAGTCTACTTTTTAAACAGCATTCACATAAGCACTCTGGGATAATGGATCTGTAAGAAAATGAAGGTTTAGACTTCTGGATTGGAGAGAGATTGCAGTATTTAGGTTTGCCAGCTCTCTGCTACCACAGGAGCAAGACCAGTTAATCCTGAAAAGGGTGGAAAAAAGAGACATCACAGCTACTCCAAACGGGTGTATCCTACTTCTAACAGCCAGCCTAAGAGCCTACCTTCTACACTTCCGACGTTATTAGTGGAAGTTAGACCATAAGCAAAACAAAAAAGTCTTTAAATTGCCTTTTTCTTCCATAAAGGCAAAAATGCGTATTAAAAAAAAAAGAAGAATCCTGGAGTTCCGTGGTGGCAAGCAGGCTGAGGATCCAGCATTGTTACTGCTGTGACTCAGGCCACTGCTGTGGCCTGGGTTCAGTCCCTGGCCCTGGGAACTTCTGCGTGCTGTGGGTGTGGCCAAAAAAAAAAAAAAATCCTGTGACACCATCCTCCCCTGAATAGGAGATAGTATCCCGAATGCAGGAAATACCCACTCCAAAACTTAAAAGAGAATAGCTTTCAAGTTTTCCCCAAATAATTTAGAAGAAAGAAGGAATACTAGGATTGTCATATATACCTCCTAGTAAACAACAACACACATATCTTTCCACTCAAGGTAAAAATACTCTGTGACTGGGCCCAATTTAAACTTGAACTTCCAACATTTTTGTACCAGGAAATAACGTTAAAGAACGGAAAAGATGCCAATTTAAGACATCCACTCTTAGTTCTCATTACCAAAAATATAATCATAGGAGGGCTTCTCAAACTAGAACCCCAAATAACTATTGAGTTGACCTCATCTTCAACAGCTGTACTAAGCATTTAATTAGGCCACTTCTGCAAGGAAAGAGCTGGTAATCAATATAATCTAATAAGCTTTTGGCCAGGGCGAGGAAGAGTGATCACGGTTGCCTGCCATGTGTTTACTCTTCAGGCCTTTTGCTGGATAACTTTCACTGAAGAACAATATAATCAAAGGGGAGGGAATTGAGAGAATTTTTTTTTAATGGAAAACTTCTGGCTTCAGGAGACTATTTTATATTTTAAAAGTATATAAATCTCCTTTGGAAATTCTCCCCGACTATATAGTTTGATCTTCATAAGTCTGATAAACGGCTGTTTTTTTTTTTTTCCTCCAGTCTAGTAAATAGAAAGAACAAGATGACCAGAATATTTATGGGCTTAAAGTACAGGACGTGAGGCGTTCACCTGTGGCACCGTGAGATGAGGATCTGGCATTGTCACTGCAGTAGCTTGGGCACAGGTTTGATCCCTGGCCCAGGGGACTTCTGCGTGACCCAGGCACAGCCAAAAAACAAAGTAAGTACATAAAGTACAGGGCATGGATCTGTGAAAGTTAGCAGCTTTTCTGTTTTGATTCACTGTAGTACAAAGGGAATTGGTTTACATTGCCAGAAGAGGACTTTAGACAATTCACTTAGCTTTGGGGGGGGGTCTCATTTTTAGTGTTTATAAAACAAAAGGGTTAGAGTAACTATTTCCTAACCTTCTTAATAGGAATTTGGTTCCTATATGTATATACTGTTAAATAAAAAATGATTCTGATACTTGTAATAATGGTAAGGAAAAAGGTAACTAGACCTAGCATGGCGATCATTTTGAAATATATGAAAATATTAATCCCTATGCTGTGTAACAGGAACAGACATAGTGTTATAAGTCAATTATACTTCACATGCAAACAACCTCATAGAAAAAGAGATCAGATTTGTAGTAACCAGAGAGAGCGGCAAGGCAGAACTGGATGAAGTCAATCCTAAGATACAAATTTCCAGATACAAGACAAAGAAGTTCTAGGGATGTAATGCACATGTTAAATATAATTAGCACAATTTATGTTATATATAGAGCTTGTTGAGAGTAAATCTTAAGAGTTCTCATCACGGGGAAAACCTTTTTTTCTGTTTCTTTAATGTGGTACTTATATGAGATGATGGGTGTTGACGAAGCATTGTGACAATCATTTCACGATGCAAGTGAATCCAGTCATCACACTGTACACCTTGAACTTACACGGTGCTGCATGCCAATCATATCTCAATGAAACTGGTAGAAAAAAAACAGTCAGGAAGACTTTCCTCAGTCAGGGCTGTGACAAGAGGTGTCAAGGCTACCATGACACGAGAGAGCTAGGGGGCTCAATTCCACTCCAAACACACAAAGGCAGCAGGGGGCTTACAGCCTACAAAGACAACAAGGGGGTCAGGAGACAGAAAATAACTAGGAGGAGACATGTAAGGTGGAGGAGATTCTTGCCAGACTTACCAGGACTCTTGCTAAAGGCAGATCAGGGTGATCCGATCCTAGGGGCGAGAAACTTGATCAGGTATGGAGCATGGCGGATTCTGCCTCGAGTGACTCAGCCAAGACCAGCAGCAGACAAAATATTGGAACTGGGAGAAGCAATAAGTGCACTTCAGAGTTACAAATAGATTAGGATGGCACCACAAGAGATACATACTGTCTGCAAACGGAGCATTTTTCCAGGTACCTGAACAGGGGACAAAAATGCGGGCTAATTCAAGAGTTCAAAGGATGCAGAAGTGAATCCATCCAAGTCTTACCTCACAGCTCAAATAGCCAACAGCACAGCAGAGCTAGGGAACAGAAAAGTGTTCCTGGTTCTGGTTTATAGGCTCAAGAAGAGGTCCGACGGGGAACTGAGGAAACCTTTTCTATCTTTTCTGTGTTCTGTGAAAACAACCCCCCAAAAGCCCTCAAGACTATCTCTGGGCAGAGGCTCCTGATGGAAGAGGGAGATTAAATTACTTCACATCTGCGCTCTGTGTCAGACCTCCCCTTTTGCCCAGTCTAATGCCCCTAGGGGCCACTGTCACTGGCAAAATCGTATTTCCTCTATTACTTCATTGGAGTTACTATTACCTGAGGACAAAAAGAGAACAAAGCTTCATTGAGTTACAAATGCTGCAAGTTATCTTGAGCCAGACTCATGCCGAATGACTCAATCCCCAACTTCAGGACATGCTTGCTTTGAAATATAAATTCCAACCTTAGCGATCTTGAAATTGTACTTGTCAGGGACCTTCAGGGACTGTCTGGTTCAGAGATTCTCAGGCTCTGTTGACCATAAGAATGACTGTGCTATTCTTAAATGCAAATTCATAAGCCCCACTCTCAAAAATTCTGATTTGGTCTTGGTTGGACCCGGGACTAGGCAAAATTTTTCATTAGAGTATAGTTGATTTATAGTCTTGTGTCAGCTTCTGCTGTACAACATAGTGACCCAGTTATACATATACATACATTCTTTTTTTCATACCATCTTCCATTTGGAATAGGCGTTTTTAATAAGGCTTCCAGGAATAACCATTTAAAAAAAAAAAAGCAATGTATTTAAACTAAAACAAAAATAAAAACAATTCACTCATTTCTCTCACCCCTGCAATCCCCACCTTTGGCAGCCACCACTCGGTTCTCTGTACCTATGAGCTTGGTTTTATATATTATATTTATACGTATATATATTACATTCTACATATTAGTGAGAACATTCAGTATTTGTCTTTCTCTATATGACTTACTTCACTTAAACAAATTTTTATGTAATGTGTAAGACAGTGGTTCAGTTTCATTCTTTTGCATTCGATTGTCCAATTTTCCCGGCACCATTTAATTGAAGAGACTTTCCTTTCCACATTGTAGATTATTGGTTCCTTTGTTGTAAAATAATTGATTTGTATATTTGTGCATGGATTTATTTCTGGTCTCTCTATTTTGTTTCACTGATTGGTGTGTCTGTTTCATGCCAATACCACATTGTTTTAAGTATTATAGTTTTGTAATATTTGAAATTGGAGAGTACAATGCCTCCAGCTTTGCTATTCTTTCTCGAGATTGCTGTGGCTAGTCCAGGTATTTTATGGCTTCATACAAATTTTACAACTGTTTGTTCTATTCCTGTGAAATATGCCTTTGGAATTTTTGGTCGCAATTGCATTGATTCTGTATAAGCCTCTATGACCATGAATATCTTTCCATTCATTTGTGTCATCTTCAGTTTTTTTCACTATGTTTTGTAGTTTTCAATATACATGTCTTTCACCTCCTTGGATAAATTTATTCCTAGGTCATTTACCAAGAATATGTATTTTTAAAATGGCTTCTGGGAGATTTTTGATACATTTTTTGGAGAAACCCTTATCTAGTCAAAATCGCAAGTGTCAAAACCCCTCCGAATTCTAATAACCTGTTATCTAGGTCAAATTGAAATCATTAGATCTATTATAGACAGCACAAAATTGAAGAGTAATCACATGAGAGTAAATCAAGCTCAGATATCCCTATATCATGAAAATGTGGAAATGCACTTATAAATCTCCTTTTATAAAATTTAAGTTTTGAGAGTTTTTCTTAAACTAAAACCTCTCATCATAATTGGAGGGAAGGGATGTTGTTGTAAAGTCAAAAGCTGCCTCCGCTGCTGAGTACCACTATAGTAAGGGCCCTGATTCACCACAGACAAATGTATTTTTCAACTCCCCAAATTAAGACAATCTATAAAGAAATGTTCATTTATTAGCAACTTGTGTTTGACAGTTTATTTCATGTCAGCCTCCAGCTTTCCTCTGCAAGCTTATTTGCATAATGTGTTATTATGTCTAAATGGAAAACTAAATGCCTCCATGTGGTCTTTAAATGACAAGTGCTTGTCAGCTTCATGCAATATTCAGAAGTAATAGATCCAAATCACAACAGCACTCACTGAGATGTTAAAAAAAACTTGTTGTGTATCCTTCCTTGACAAATTTACACTTTGGTACAGAATTGTCAATTAGACATTCCATGTGTTAAACAGTTTAGTTCAACTGTGAAGGAATTTACTGTAGTTTTATTCTACAGTGTTCTAAGTAATTACAATTCACATTACTTTTTTTTTTTTAACTTCAAACAAAGTGGCTCAGGGAATAATCTCCAAATGACCTTGGCAAGATATCTCCAAGAATTTCTGTCTTAATTCTTAATTATCTTAAAAGTTTGATGATAATGTTTTTAAGAACTCTGAAAAAAATCCATTGTGGGACTCTCATATTTGGGGCATTTGAGCCTTGATATTTAGTACTAGCACCATGTTGGTAATTTTTTGTTATTTTAACAAGAAACACATTATTTCAAGGGAGGTTTTTTTTTTTTTTTTTTGCATCACGGTTTTCCTCCTCATAGATTTAGAAATGTCCTCTTCAATAAATTGATTCCACATCAGCATCTGGCTTAACAACATTAACTAGCATTTATTAGTATCAGCAACTGAATTCGCCGAACTTCCTCCACGCCGCCACTGAAAAGGGTGTTTCAAGGGTGTTTTCAACTGAGAGACCACAGAGAGGATGCAGCTACGAAATTTCCATCCACGCAGCTTCTCCCACTCCACGCTGTCCTCCTCCCCTGCCCCTGGGACGCCGTTCCGAACAAAGCTCAGGTCAGAATCGTGGATGACCCTCTGTGGACCCGGCCCAGAAAAATCCCCCTGAGAAAGAAATGTTAAAAAGATAACAGCAGCTTGAGACCCTTGGTTCGGGGATCCTGGTGGGCTTGAAGCAACCGAGCTTCCCGTGAGGAGAGAAGATTGACAAGGGCTCTAAGGAAAGGTAAGAGCGGGAGGCCTGGTTTAATCCACGTGCGTCACAGAGACCCGCCCGCAGACCAAATGGGCAGGAATGGAACCAGACAAGCGACAATGTGACTGATTTCCTGAGCGGATCCCCCAGGACCTCGCTGCTTTGAGCGATGAGAGTCTGCACACCAAGTTCTAGTTGGTGGTAAATGTGCTTTTACGGATGTTTGACCCTCATCCTGACCCTCGAAAGCAACGATGGGGTCACTAGGTTTTGCGCGGGAGGGCTGGAGACGGGTGATGGATGGGAGCTGACCTCAGAATCACAGCAAGGACCCAGCGAACCCAGATAATGGCTTACTGAAGTCAGTTCTTAAGAAGAGAGCTCAAAACGTAGCCACGGAGAAAGAATTCAAAACAGTGTGGCGAACAGTAAGCAGTTAGGATGATTTATAAAGGAGAAACATAATTGAGCCAGAAGTGTGGGAATCGTGGAACGTGGAATCTAGCAGATACCTGAAAGATAACAAAAGAGAAACCCAGCAAAGTGTTACACACCCATTTACTCGGCTGCTTCATGTCACAATTGGACCTAGATTTGGATCATCCAGCTCTTAGCCATGGTTGCTAAGAGATTCCTCCCGGTTCACATTTTTCTGTTATTTTTACAAATACTAATAATATTATATATTATAATTAGAGTGTCAAGACGAAAAAGAAATACAGACCAAACAGTGAGTGAAATTACTCTTTCTGGAATCCTATTAAACCATTCTGACTACTGTAGAGATCTGCTCCCAAATCTCTTAGCAGAAGAACGTACCATCCACATAATAACAAATCCAGCCAATAAACCAGCATGTGTTTTTAGGACATACTCTATTCATTAATCCAACAAAAATACATGAATCACCAGTGGGGTCCCAGGTATTATTTTACAAACCTGAGATAGAGCAAAAAACAAAAGTAAGTGTCTGCCTTTGGAGTGCTTTTCTCTAGAGGAAGGGACAGCGTTACATAAAATAACTTATAATATCAGAAAGTAAATATTGTGCAGGAAAATAAAGCCAATTCAGTGTATGAGAGCACTAGTCTACGCCATGATCCCTGCTCAGTAAATTGTTTGCCCATAACGGTAGGGCTCTCTCCTTGAAGAGCTTTAGGGGACTGAAATTGCACCTCAAAGGAGTTCCTGTTGTGCTTCAGTGGAAATGAACCCCACTAATATCCATGAAGATTCAGGTTCTGTCCCTGGCCCCGCTCAGTGGGTTAAGGATCTGGCATGGCTGTGGCTGTGCTGCAGGCTGGCAGCAGCTCCAATTCCACCCCTAGCCTGGGAACTTCCATATGCCACGGGTACAGCTCTAAAATGCAAAAATAAATAAATAAATAAATAAAAATAAAAAAAGTAAGAAAGTAAAAAGAATTTGCATCGTACAATAGTGACCCATGTAATACTGGTTCTGTGAGATAATAAGAAGTGTTTTGTGCAAAAACAAAAAGGAAATCCTGTGGTTAAATAACTTCAAACAATCTTGAATTAAATAGAGTAGACATAGTTTTGTATAGCTCTTCAGAGGGAATGGAATGCTAATATGCACGGGGTACCGCATTAGACTCTCACGTGGAGTATGTCCCTCCTTTGACTATAGAACCTTCTG
This sequence comes from Catagonus wagneri, assembly GCA_004024745.2. Classification (NCBI taxonomy): domain Eukaryota; kingdom Metazoa; phylum Chordata; class Mammalia; order Artiodactyla; family Tayassuidae; genus Catagonus; species Catagonus wagneri. The sequence continues at coordinate 2,088,595 of PVHT020004944.1, read as the reverse complement.
AACAAGTTCTCTGTGGAAAGGATTTAGAAAAAATGCAGTGCTGTAGATTTTGATAGAATGGGGGTTCGAATTTATATCCGCAAATATTTGTGCTATGTAGACACACCCTTAGAGACCCAAGTAGCCACTTTGTTTACCGTAATGGTGGGTACGGTGCTGAATTTTAAGAAGTGATTGAGACATTCGACTTTGAAAACTGGTGCCTGAGGAAACATCTGTTGCACATTTCTGCTAAAGAGAAAAAAATATTATTTTTAAATGCAAAATGTAGCATTAACTAGTAAAATATCAGATGGGCATCCCGAGAGGAAAGTGTCTATGGCGCATATAAAATAATTGAATTTGTCCATATCCCTCCCATCTAGATGGTGTGCTAAAAAGAGACCAGCTACGTCTATCCCAATGACACATAGTACTATGCTTGGTACACAAGGAATATGTATTAAATGAGTAAATGGAAGTTTCTGTCATGGCGCGGCAGAAAAGAATGCAACTAGTATCCATGAGAATGTGGGATGGATACCTGGCCTAGCTCATGGGTCTGGGATCCGGTGTTGCTGTGAGCTGTGGTGTAGGTCAGAGAATGGCTTGGATCTGGCGTTGCTGTGGCCGTGTTGTAGGCCAGCAGCTACAGCTCCAATTTAACCCCTAGCCTGGGAACTTCCATATGCCACAGGTGCAGACCTAAAAAGCAAAATAATAATAATAATAATAATAAATAAATGAATCAAAAAATGAATGAGGGTACTGCATAGCATTCCATGTTATCATACTTCATTCTGTGGTCAGCATATTGCAGTATTCTTCTTTATTATTGAGGCAAAATTCATATGACATGAAATTAATCATTAACTTTCAAAATGTGAAAAATTCAGTGGTATGTAATACATTCACAGTGTTGATCTCTATCTACTTCCAAAATAATTTTATACCCCAAAAGGAAGCCCACCCATTAAGCAGTTATTCCTCATTGTTCCATCCTGCTCAACTTCTGACAGTGCCCTGATAGATAAATCTCCATAGATTTATCTATTACGGATATTTCATAAGTGGAAACGTATAATATATGACCTTTTGTGTCTGTCCTCTTTTAATAGCATATTTTCTAAAGTTTGCTCACATCGTAGCATGTTGTCAGTCTTCATTCCTTTTCATAGATAAATAAATATTCCATTATGTGCACATACTAGAATTTATTTATCCATTCATCCACTGACAAACATTTGGGCTCTTCCTTCTTTTGACTATTGTGAACAAAGCTGCTATGAACATACATGGAAGTATATTTGAGGATGTATATTGTTTTCAGTTATTGAGGGTATATACTTAGTTGTGGATTTGCTGGGTCCTATGATAATTTTCTATTTAACTTTTTGAGGAACTGTCAGCAATACTCTTGAGAATTAAAAAACTTTTTTTAATTAAAAGAAGTCAGAATCCTGAAGCCTAGCTAAAATTCTGCTATTGCCCAATTATAAAGAAGAAAAAGTAGAGTGAGTCTGAGGTAAAAATTTTAAGTAGGAGATTTTTCTTTGAACTCACCTTGTCATGGACCTATATTTTTTCTATTTTCCCATAACTCGCTCAATCCAAATTTAGTGTCTGTCCTGTGTGCTCCCTCCCCCCACTTCCCCTAATCCAATTTTGCTCTCATTTATACATTAATGTGAATTTAAGCTACTGCGTTACTTCTTTGTGCTCTATCCACCCTTATTAGCTTAAAAGGTCCTTTCATGTTCTTTGCTATTTTCCCAGCACATTAGCCAGTGACTGGCAGATAGTAGGTGCTCAATAAATATTTATGGCCTGATTTCCCTGATTCTGAAACACAAATAGCTTGTGTTTGTTAAAAGAACTTTAAGCGTCAACAAACTGTCGTGTGTGTGTGTGTGTGTGTGTGTGTGTGTCTGTGCGCGCGCGCGTGCGCGTGCGCGTGCAGGCGCACGCATGCAGATAGGAGCTAATTACAGGGGAAGAAAACACTGAAATACTGCTACCCAGACAGCTTCTTACTCTAACTATGCACAAAACAGTATGCCAAGTCGAACCAGTCCACCTTGGCTGCACAAGTAGTCAGTTCATTCTAACAATCTACAACAGTAAGTTACAAAATTTGGAATCTTCCAGGTTTAGTTTAGAAAAGGAAATGGGTGCCATCTAAAATGACAGTGATTTGTATGAGTAGCTTCCCAGGTATTAAAGAGAAAATAAGTTACCATGTCTGAAGCTAACAGAAATAAACAGCTTTCTAATGCATCTCTAGGTAAGCTACCAACTTCATTTAATTTAATTCCCTGGATGGCAATCAGATTGTTTCTCCAGGTAAGAAAAATTAAAGGAGATAGAAAATTGTATAAATACTGGCTATTTACTGTTCAATCTATTGTTAGACCATGGAGAGACCAAATACAATCCTTCACTCTACTTGGGTATTCTTGTTTGGGTATAATTATGTGTGTAGAGATTGGTTGCAACCTTCAAGGCAACAGTAGTGGATTTCAGTCATTGATAAGGTCCAGTGGTACTAAAATGAAGCAGGACCCTTAAGACAACTTGGTGGGGGGCAATTATGACCCATTACTGTGTGAATCACATGCTGTGATTAAACTCGTAGGAGGCACTCAGCATCCTCACTTGTTGTGAAAAGGGTCCTGATTAGCATTTGTACTATGCATTTTGGTAATCAGAAATCATTATAGAGAATGTAACATTAGATGAAGGAATATGGCAATCTCCCATGCATTAAATAGGCTAATTTTTTTTTAAGAAATGACTTTATATCGAAAGCAAATAACATCATTTATTTTCCTGGAAGTATTAACACTCGGATGCTTTCCACTATAGTTCTTTAAGTAGTGCCACAGTGAACGTCTGATTAGCAGATATCCACACCGCATGATGTAGAAGCTGTTTTCATTTTAATGTTGAGATGTAGGAGCTATTTTTGCTTTCTCTCTTTTTAGTCTTGGAGAGAGTTAAATGATGAATTCAACTAGCCAGGTAGACCAGCAAGTTTTAAATTCTTAAATCGTTCTGACAAATTAGGTCAAGATTCAGGAAGGCGTCTGACAGAAGCATCAGAAATATTTTTTTTTTGTTCTGTAAAATATTAACAGGGATGAAAACTGCTAATAGAATGTTTTCAGCATATTTTGACACTTGATCTATTGTTACTTCAAGAGACTTGCATCTACCCATTGTATTAAAGTCTGTGACAATTGTAACAGACCATTCTGCATAGGAATTTCAAAGGCTTTTTCACAGCTTTATCTCTGTAAGTAAACACACTCTTGAGGACTCCTTTCTGCATCAGATCTTCCCAAGATCATACTATCCACACCCACTCCTGAGTATTCAATTCCATTTGTTTTAATTACATAGATTCCTTTGTAAATGTTCAGGGAAAGAGACATTGTCAAGAATTGAATGGGATGGTCAAAGTCTGCCTTTACTCAAAAGAAATTTTGAACGCTTTACTGTTAGTAGGTAAAATTCAAACTAATTGTTAAATGACCATATACTCATTATTTTATGCCATATGTTTAAAAGCACTTTTAACTTTCACACTAATGTTAGCAAATTCACTTCCCTAAACCTTCACTACTGTATATTTAACTACCTCTTCTCTGGCAAACGATTTGCACTGATTAACAAAGACCCAAAGCTGGCAAATAGTACAGTGATCACCATTTATAGCAAAGTGCATTAGACAATAGGTAAACAAAGAAATGTATTGACATTTATTATAAAAAGATAGAAACATGATAATTATCCAACGTCTTCCTTTGCTTTCTATTAGCTGATTAATTACTCTACAATTATTCTGTGGGTGATGCAGTGTTCGTGAAAATGAACTTAGCATACCCCAAATTGTGATAATTTGTAATTTTTTACAGAGGTGTTTACACTGACCCTTAACCATAAGAGTACTCCAATTAGTTTCCCCACGTTCTGGGCATACCCTATATTTCCATCCCACTTTGTGGCCAGAAGCTAATTTTGCAAAGCTGTCTAGTATCAAGAACTATGGTCATTCATGTAAAACAGAAAGCTCATGCCTTAGTCCTGCACTGAGATGTGACAATTTGGGAAAAGAATAGAGGAAGAGGAAAGGGGCACTAACAATCAGTGAGTCCCACTATGCACCAGGCATACCTTTTTGTACATTTTTAAAATAACTTGAGCTGCACACACCTTTTTAAAGCTAATATGAGCCCATGTAAAAAAGTGCAGCTTAGCATGGGAAAGCATGGGAAACCAAGTACAGTGGAAGCCACCCCCTTGAGTCTCATATTCACCTCGTTTAAAAGTCCCATTGATCTCATAATCAATGTGAATCCAACGAGGAACATCATTTGGGTTCTAGAATGACAATGCTTAAGTTGAAAAGTATATTGTGAGACAAAAGACTTAACATGTTTACTCAGCAGAAAAAAACACGAACCTGGAGCTTACTCCAAGCTTACCTGCTCAGCCACCTCCCATTAATGCTAATACATCATTGCCCTGACCCCTGCTGGAAGAGGGTGGGCAGTGAGGTGAGGGAAGAAAGTGTGTGTGTGTGTGTGTGTGTGTGTGTGTGTGTGTGTGTGTGTGTGTGTGTGTGTGTCCTCATTCTCTAACCTGGATGCTTGTAGTCTGGGGAACAGACCATGTTTCATCCTCCCCTGGGCAAACACACTGCATTCTGAGACAGACTGCTCTGGTGCCCAGGTTCCAATCTGTCTCTGCCATTTATCAGCTGTACCCCCTTGGACAAGTCACTTCGCATCAGAGTGCTCCAATTCCTTCACCTGTAAAATGGGTTCAGTAATAGTCCTGCCCCCCTCATAGTTACTATAAGGATTAAAGAAGTTAAAAAATGGCATGGTAATCCCACTCCTGGGCATCTATCCAGAGAAAACCACAACTCGACAAGATACATGTACTCCAATGTTCACTGCAGCACTATATACAATAGCCAAGACATGGAAACAACCTAAATGCCCACCAACAGAGGAATGGATAAAGAAGATGTGGTACATATACACAACAGAATATTACTCGACCATTAAAAGGAAAGAAATAACAGCATTTGCAGTAACATGGATGGATCCAGAAATTATCATGCTAAGTGAAGTCAGTCAGACAGACACCAACATCATATGCTATCACTTACATGTGGAATTTAAAAAAATGAGGCAATGAACTTCTTTGCAGAACAGATACTGACTCACAGACTTTGAAAAACTTACGGTTTCCAAATGAATCAGGTTGGTGGGTAGGGGGATGTGCTGCGGGGTTTGGATTAGAAATGCTACAAAATTTGGTTATAATGATCGTTGTACAACTATAAATGTAATTAAGTAATAATAAAAATGCTATAATTCAAAAAAATGGCATGGTGCTCAAAGCAGTGCCCAACACACAGTAAGCAATGTAAAAGCTCATTGTTGTTAATTTTCTTTTTCACCTCCTCTATCTTCTTCTATCCGTTTCCCACCAGGACTAGAAACAGCAGGCTCTGTACTTCCTCCACGTCATACCTTTCTTCTCCATAAGAAACCTTTACACCTCTCTCACGTGAAACAGGATTTATCTCTTGCACGAAGAATGATTCTCCAACATTTGAGAGCTATATGCTTTATCCTTTGATGCCTCTGATGATCTAACCTTGACTCTTAGAATCATGGCTCCTGACAAAGTTCAATTTGGGTATTACAACTGCACACCATTTCTGTTTGCATTCCTGTTTTGACACAACCACGTCCAGAGCAGGTAGGTACCTTGGGCTAACTAAACTAGTCAACAAAAATGTTGCCAAAGTGTAAATATCATTACTGTAGTTCAAGTTATCATTCCATTACACACATATTATACTTAAGATCCTTGAAAGTAATGTGTTTCTCAGTCTTAAATGCACATCAGAATCATCAGTGAAACTTCTTAAAAAATAATTTCTCATACTTATCTAATTCTGCTAAATTAGAATCCCCAAAGACCATCTGTAACTTAAAAATAAAATTCTGATCTGCACTGAAGGTTAAAGCCACTGCTGTTGAATAACAGAAGAATGCCTAAAAATATGTGATTTGGGAAAAGTTGGACCTGAATTCTAATTCTCTTCTCACTCATTAGCTGAGTGACCTTGGTGAAGCTTCCATAAACTAACCTTTCCTTTTTTATCTGCAAAGTGGAGATAAAAATAGTAGCTACTTTACAAGGTTGCTGTGAGTATAGAGTGAGACAATACAAATACAATGTCTGGCACTTGGCAAACACTCAATAAATGTTAACTATCTTTAACTAGTATCCCCAGGTTGTGGATGAAAAAAATAAATTCTGGGGGAAGTTAATGAAACTTTCCCATAATCGACCCACTAATATGTAACAGAATCAGTACATGGGTCCCTGTACATCTGACTATAAAATCTTGAGTTAATAAATGAATGACTATAGCATAGGATTCAGACTCAAATTTTGAAACTCATATGCTTTTAAGTTCCTCACACTGCTTAGCAATTGGAAAAAAAGTCAAGAAGCAGAATGAATGGAGACGCAATCAGCTCCAAGGGAAGCTGCGGTACTGGCAGAAGTGTGATGGAACATGGCAGGCATTTCACTGGGGTACGTACATTCGAAACGTTTCGCTATGTGCACCGTTTCTGAGTAGAACTGGGCAAAGAGTAAGGGGGAACCCAAGGGCTCAAACAATGTCCCTTGACATCTGTTGACATCAAGTCACTTAATTTACTCTTCATTAGAAAATATTGCTTCAACCTCAAATAGCAACAGCCGACTATTTTTTTCAAAAGAGTTAACTTAAAAAACCATCACAACAGTTTGTATTTTACAAAAATTTCATATTTCACACCTTCCTACTTGTCAGGTGTTTGGTATTCTATGATCAGATGGCAAGTCAGGTGCGGTGACAGAGGTGCGGCTCAGGTAGCTGGTTTGTCGTCCTCACTGGTCTAGAGACAGGAGGCAGGGCAGGCCACACGCGGCCACACGGAGACACCCAGACTGGTCAGGAGGCAGAAGACAGAGGTGAGGGCAAAGCTTAGACCAGAGCCCTGACTGGTTTTCTGTGGGAAAGGCAAGACTGAGCGGAGTAAGCGGTCTAAGATTAGCTAGTCTGAATCATTTCTGTGGGCTCTAAACTAAAGAAATAACCCCTCGTTGTCTGGAACCTGGCTCTGGGATGCTTAAGGCAGAGGAATATTGCCTCCTGGGGTGCACAGACCAGACAGAGGAGGTAAAGCTCTGGACAGGTTAGTTTGTATACCAAAGGCGCACACTGAGCACTTTGCATCTCTGAGACGGGGCTCGCCCTGGGAAAGGCAATCTCTCCCCAGCCAGAAAGATTTGTTTTTTCATGCCAAAACATCATAAGATGCAGAAATTACAGACATTTAATAATTATGTATACATACAATACAATAGGGATCTTTTTAGTGACGTATTCAGACATCAATATTTTCATATGTAATCTGAAAAAGATATCTTTTTTTTTTCTTTTTAAGCCCCCCCCCCGCCGCAGCATATGGAAGTTCCCAGGCTAGGGGTCATTGAATTGGAGCTGCAGCCACCCGGCTACGCCACAGCCACAGCAACACACCAGATCCAAGCTGCCTCTGCAGCCTACACCACAGCAACGCCAGATCCTTAACCCATTGAGCGAGGCCAGGGATCTAACTCGCATTTTCATGGATACTTCTCAGGTTCATAACCACTGAGCCACAATGGGAACTCCCCTGAAAAAGATATCTTGAAACATAGTTATCTATTAGTGAGATTGATTTAACTACACATACAATAGTCTGAAATTTGTACTAAATCACCTAATTTTCGATTTCCAAAGGTAAAAAAAAAAAAACAAAACAACTGGATGATTTGTAGGGGAGGGTGGTTTGACAAAAAGCTATGAAAACATTTCTCATATTAGGAGTCCTTTTACATTTGTCTGCTTCTATAAATATCCATCTTTCTCTTATTCTTGGCATTGCTACCGTATGAGTATTGCAGTGAAGTGGACGGGACTTGCCTTGTAAGTGTTCAAGGAAATGAGAGCTTCATTTCTTTGTGTGGAATGGGGGTGATCGTACCCCAAACCCCTCCATCACATCTGGCCTCACTGCTTCCCATTTTCCTTATTGAGACAGGTTCCGTCAAAGCCGCCACCATTCCAGGGTGACTGAACATGACCTCCACAGAATGCAAGAGAATTCAAGACAAATTGAAATTTCAGGTAATTTCCTTCAAGTGAGAAATGTAACAAAAAGCCTTGTGCTGATAAAGAGGCTCTCACTCAGGATCAGAACCATTGATCTCTAAGACTCAACTGAACAAAAAGTATTAGTAGTAGTAGTATTAGTATTATCGAAAATGCACTATCCCATTAGCGATGGATAAAATATTCACATTTGTGACAATGGTAGATACGAATATCACCTGAGCCTCAATTATTAAAAACATATCCGTTTATTGAGTATCGACTGGATCTAATGCTCTGGATCAGATACGATAAGGGATAGGGAGTTCCCGCTGTGGCACAGTGGGTTAATGATCAGGCTTGTCTCTGCGTAGGTGCCAGTTTGATCCCCAGCTGCGGCATAAGTTATCTCTCAATGGCAATTTTTTTCCTTAACCTTTTTTTAAATTTTTTATTAAAGTATGGTTGATTTACAATGGTCTGTCAGTCTCTGCTGACAGCAAAGTGACCCAGTCATGTGCGTGCGTGTGTGTGTGTGTGTGTGTATTCTTTTTCTCATATTATCTTCCCTGGTGTTCTATCGCAAGTGACTGAATATAGTTTCCTTTGCTGTACAGCAGAACCTCATTGCTTGTCTATTCTAAATGTAGTAGCTTGCCTCTTTTCCTTGGGCCTCAGTTTTCCCAATTTCCAAACACTACAAATTGTCCCGGGCTGGATGTCCTTGGCTGGCCAAGTAAAGGAAGCCATGCCAGCTGCCCTCCAAAATTGTATTCAGAAATGGAATTGAAGCAATACCAGCTTTCCAGCACTAGAAGGGGTTTGTACTAATGGGACAATTTTTTGATACTTCAGTTTTTAAATGATATGCATTGGCTAGAATACCCCCCCCCCAACTGGAGGACTCTGCCAAGGTACTTGTGCTGAACACTGAGACTTCAAGCTAAGAGAATTAAAGTGTTCACATTTCAACCTGGGTTGACTTGACATCCTGTCTACCTAAATGTTTTGGCTATTCATTGAACAGCTTGCACAGCCCGTATGGTTACCATGGAGCCCCTGTTAGACTGAATGCCATTTAAATCTTCTAAATCCCTCTGTTAAAGGATCTCATCTCTCTCTCTCCTTCCCCCAACAAAATAAAATTTGAATGGTGGCAGTCAGCAGGTAACTCAGAACAAGCTATTGATTTTTCAATTTCTCAATTTGTAAAACAGAAATGTGATTTCTGTTTACATAACATTTTTCCAAGATCTTGCCAGTAATTAGGTTTTGATGTCTATAAAACACGCTGAATCCCTCAGAATTAGAGCTATCTGGCATTTCTCTCTAATTTGGGGGGGGGTGGTTCAATTAATTTAAAATTTCTGTAATGAAACATGCCAATAATTCCTACCAATTCTGCTAAATGTGTATTTTTTTAAAAAAACCCTTTCAATTTACAAAGAAAAGAATTTAGAAGACGAAACCTTGTTTTTTTTTCCCTCTGTGGATTAGAAAGGACAGTTTTCTGTTGTTATTGCAGTTCTTTCTCTTGCCTTAATCATTGATTCATCTTTAATTTACCAGGTGGCATTTTCCCCAAGGGATCTAAGCAACTGCTATTTTGGGGGTGAGAGATTTGTAATTTTTTCCCCCTCTATTTTTAAAACTATGCAATTATTCACACATAAACTAATAAGAAATGTTGTATTGGTACGCATCTCAGCTTTGCTGGTGGCAGAAGTCTGTCCCTAAAAACAGTATAAACAAATGGTTTGTGGGAGGGCGTGTGGCCTCCATTATGTTAACAGCAGAATGCCAAGGCATTTTCCTCGAGATCTCTTCAGAAATCCATCATCCTTGCATGGATCTGAACCTTTTTAAGCATGTTCTTATTTCAACCTATACTGAATCTTCAAGTACTGCATTTCCATAATTTCAATCTCCATTATGTAAAGTTCTAGTACTGTTTCCTTGTTTTACATTTTCCTTCTTTTAAATCCCGAAGGAAGCCCCTGTCCTAGTTATACAGGAGTCAGTAAATCCATGTGAGTTACCCTTTTCAGATCTTTCATCATATGTATTTGATTAAAGCCCCTCTTACCTTTGAACCAAAATGCTCCATGTGTTTAATATATTTCGTAGCCACTCTCATGATGGACGACCTGAAAAATACCAACACATTAGCCCTTTTAGTAATCATTCCTTTTGCTTCTCTGCTGCATATGACATTGTTGATCATATTCTGTTTCCTTACATTCTTTCCTACCTTGGCTCCTCTGACACACTACATTTCCCAAGTATTTGCACTGCTATTCATTCTTCCTTCTGTAAATACTCTCTTTTTCTCTTTTTGGCTCTAGCTCTTCCTCTGTGTGATCTAAATTTAGAACTTGACAGCCATTCTTCTCAGCCACCCTTATCCCCTCTAATATGGTTATTTTTTTCCTTTTTTAATTGACTTCTGGAGTCAATCTAGAATGGCTTTTTCCTAGAATTAAAAAAAAATCCTAAATCGAAAATGAGAGGTTTCAGATTTAAAATAATGTAGGTAAGTCATTTTATAATATCCCCCCTCTGTCTTTACTGAAAAAATGAAACACTTTACAGCCCAAACGGTTTCAGTAATTCTTTCCAAAGTATACAGGCAAATTTATCTTACCATATTTGGTTAAGCTGAGTGCTCACTGCAGAATATTACCTTCTTTTTCTGGGTCACTTACAAATGTGTTAAAATAAATTTCAACCCCACTTTGGGAAGCTTTACAGCTTGTGTGTCTCCAAGTTAACTTTCTAAAAAGTAGAGATGCAAAGCTCAGCGAGCTTCATTTATTATTTAACTGATTCCTTTGATCATGGGAACACTCAAACGCAGACCTCTCCTAAAATGGTCCATTCTCTCTCTACAGATGCCCATTTTCCTGCAGTGTTCCAATTCTACTTTGTCATACACTGTAGATACTTTACACGGAAGATTTTTTTTTTAACATACCCTCTTGTTTATTTCTGGTATGTATACTAAAGCCTATTGTAGAAGAACATAGAAGGGCAACATGCATAGAAATACAAAAATTCCAAAGGATTTTAGTGGTTACTACAATATCATTATGCATAACAATGAATAAAATTTCATTTATTTATATTCAATTTTAATTACACTAAAACGGAAGTAATACATGAAGATTGCTGCATTAACTGATCAAGCCAGCCATACGGAGGTAGAATGAGAGGACATACAAAGCATGGGGTTTGGGGAGAGGTTTGAACAATCATGAATTTCAAAGGCTATCAAATGTTTCTCCACAACCACTTAAACAATTGTGTATCCTTCTAGAAAGGGAAGACTTTCACACTGCATTTGATGGAAAACTAGTTTTGTATTTGTGCCTTCTTTCTCCTCTATTCCAAATCCTAATTGCAACTTAAATTGCTTGGGATTATACCAAGAAAAACATATTTTAATTTAGCCTTCTTATTGTGACTATTAAGACACAATTTTGCATTCCCAGGAAAAGCTCTAGTAGTTGTGTGTGCCTATGTGTGTGTATCGACAAAATAATTCTAAAATTTAGCTTGAAATGCCAACAGTCAATGGCAATAATAATTATGAAAAAGAACAAAGTTAATTGACCTGCACTATGAGATGTGAAGATTTATTATAAGGTTATATATTTGCCATTTTATCTATTGCAAAGTTTCTGCTACAATGCACTGAGGAAAGGGTAATCATATCAATAAATGATGCTGGCTTAATTTATATTCATATGAGTAAAAATGAGCCTTGACCCCACACGTCTGAACAGGCATTTTATTGAATAGTATATACAAATGGCCAATAAGTATATGAGTATGTCATTAGTCATCAGGGAAATGCAAGTTGGAACCACAATAGATACCATTTCACATGCCCAAATAAGTAAAACTAAAACAGACAAATAGGAGTTCCCATCATGGCACAGTGGAAACAAATCTGACTAGGAACCATGAGGTTGCAGGTTCGATCCCTGGCCTCACTCAGTGGGTTAAGGCTCTGGGGTTGGCGTGAGCTGTGGTGTAGTTTGCAGATGTGACTCGGATCCTGCACTGCTGTGGCTGTGGTATAGGCCAGCAGCTGTAGCTCTGATTCGACCCCTAGCTTGGGAATCTCCATATGCCGCACGTGCGGCCCTAAAAAAAGCAATCAATCAATCAATAAATATTTGCACTTGGATACTTGAAATAAATAGTAAAGATTTCTTCATAAGGAGTGAATATCATATACTAGTTTTTGTATAAGTAGAATGTACCTGAAATTGTGCAAGTAATCAATTAAATATAGTCCCTGCCTTAGTAAAAAAAAATTATTTTCAATTTCTTAGGAAGACCAGCATGGCCATTGAGTGTAATAGTATGTATTACGTAATATTGACTGCCATTGTTCTAGACTCTTTTGAGCATGTTTGTATGGCAAACAGGCTTAAAAGAGATAGAGTCTCCCCACCAGGTCAGAAGGCAGGATTAGTTTACTATCTAGTATAATGAAGATAAGTTCTCCCTCCACGGTGAAGTTCTATCAGGTTTGCTTTCATTTTATTATAAAATGTCTACGTCCCCTGAACTCAGGTTCTTCATCTGTGACACAAGTCCACTGTATGCACAGTGTCTACATGGGCCTTTCACATCACAAGGTAAACCAAGGTGAACAGAAGTCTTGTGTTAATTTCCATTCTGTGACTAAAGCAGTCCTCTCTGACTCAGGAGTCTTGGGTCTCTGTTTGGTTTCTCTAGCTGTGAAACTGTAGCAAACTAACTTGCAAGTAGGGTTCTCAACAATCTGGAGATTGTTTAAATAGGCATACACAGTCAGGGGTAAGCTTCTGCCTCCTTAAGCTCATCACTATTCCATGGATGGCACCAATCATTCTAGGTCCTAGAAGCTTCTGCACATGCATTTCTCTCCCCTAGGAATACCCTGCTTCAAGCAGTTGGTCAGAAATAAATATCGAGAGATTATCAGCAGCCAGTTGGGCACTAAATTGTTGACCAGTTTCAACCCTCATGGAGAACAGAACCTGGAGGTTCTTCTGGTTTTGTAAACTTTGTTTTGCCCGTGGAGACTGAGCTCAAACCTTAAATCTCCAGAGAAACCTTTTCTGGTGCCATTTCTCACAATTACACAATATAGTGCTGGAATTAGAATAAAGATCTTCTCTTAGTTCAGTTCATTATACATTAGGGCACTCTGCTTTAATTGTTTTTGAAATCATTGCACATTTACAAAAGAGTGGTATTTCTTATGGGTGTATTTTTAACGAAGTATAAATCAAAAAAATGGTTTTATTGTGTTTATTTTTGTATAGTCCGTCTGAACAGTAGCAAAATCGCCCTGCATACCAAGTGTCCTGAATATGAAATTAAGTACTCTATATGAAATTCCCTCCTGAAAATATTGAGAAAATGCCAAAGTATCTGTTATGAAAATTAAATATCAGCCTTGGGCAGCTATGAGTTACGGGTCATTCGCATTATACAGTAAAATGTTTTACTTTCTCTTAACTAGCACAAATTCCCTCTAGACTGAAAGTTGAGTCACTCACGATCACATATTTAAGTACAGAAAATGCAAATGACAATGCTTCTGAAGCCCAGTCATAATACCAAAGAATACATATTTTACAATCATTGAAAATTGCATTTTCAAGTAAATTTTCTTCTCTTTTTGTTTTAATTGTCCAAGAGAATATGCTTTCTTTTAAAATTCTATGCCTAAAAAGGATGTGATATAAAACTGAATTACATTTTAACAGAATGAGAAAATATCCACTGTGTCTTATAAATAAGAACATTATTTCAGTTTATAAAATGGTTCATGTACTAAAAGATTCATTCTGTCTTCATAAAATAATAAAAATATTGTATAGATGTTATATAGAGATATCTACATATCCCTATAATTTTTTAAATAATGTGTATGTATCCAAGAAGAAGAAATGATCTTTTTCTATCTATGGTTTATTGGAATTTAAATAGCCCCCAAAGACGGATAATCTCTGTTTCTCCTCTCATTATTATGTAATGAAGCCTCCTTTGCTATCGTCAACAGGAGCAATAATTGAGTGGTATAAGAGCTTCCCAAGACCCTATAAATATAAATGCAATCATGTAAATCTGTATAATTTATAATGAGGATAGTTATTCCTATTCTGCCTATCTCTGAGGGTTGTGATGAGGATCAGTGGAGATAAAATGTAAGAAAATTTTCTTGACGCTCTAAAGCTTTTTATAAATGTGTGGGAATAAAGTAAAAGGCTGACATTGTCATTTCTAAGCATTGTCAAACACCGCGTATTAGATGCATGATTTCTTGTAACACTGTGTTAGGTGTAAAGTGCTAAAACTAAAACTGTAAAACCAACACTGTGTTATCAAGTTATGATGATATAGTTTATTTCAGAAACAGGGAACTCTCTGTGGAATATAATGATCCTTTTCCCAAATACACAAAAGAATATTTGTTACTCATATCAATGTCTGGAAAATTTTTTATTTTGTTTTACTGGTAATATGGAGCTAGTACTGTAGTTTTCACCCTGGACATGTTAATTTAATAATTTTTATTCAGAAAAAAATAAAATACTCAATATACTCCTGGGCATATATCTGGACAAAACTATAATTCACAAAGATATATGTACCCGCATGCTCATAGCCGCACTATTCACAATAGCCAACACATGGAAGCAACCTAAATGTCCATCAATAGATGAACGGATTAAGAAGATATAGTACATATACACAGTAAAATACTACTCACCCATTAAAAAGAACAAAATAATGGCATTTGCAGCAATAAGGATGCACCTAGAGGTTATCATATTAAGTGATGTAACTCAGGAAGAGAAAGACAAATACCATATGATATCACATGTGGAATCTAAAATATGACACAAATGAGGTTATTTACAAAACAGAAATAGGCTCACAGACATAGAAAACAGATTCATGGTTGCGCGGAGGGGGTGGGCGCGGTGGGATGGACTGGGAATTTGGGATTAGTAGATGCAAACTATTACATTTAGAATGGATAAGCAGTGAGGTCCTACTGTACAGCACAGGGAACTATATCTAGTCTCCTGGGATAGAACGTGATGGAAGGTAATATAAGAAAGAGAAATTGGAGTTCCCGTCGTGGCTCAGTGGTTAACGAATCCGACTAGGAACCATGAGGATGCGGGTTCGATCCCTGGCCTTGCTCGGTGGGTTAAGGATCCGGCGTTGCCGTGAGCTGTGGTGTAGGTTGCAGACGCGGCTCGGATCCCGCGTTGCTGTGGCTGTGGCGAAGACCGGCGGCTATAGCTCCTGTTAGACCCCTAGCCTGGGAACCTCCATAAGCCACGGGTGCGGCCCTAGATAAGGCAAAAAGACAAAAAAGGGGGGGGGATGTATATATCATTTGCCGTATAGCAAAATTGGCACAACGTTGTAAATCATACTCCAATAAAAATTTTTTTAAAAAAGTACTAACAGTATCAAGTGCTAACAAGGGTGTGGAGCTATTGGATCTCTTACACACCACTGGAGGAAATGCAAAATGGTACAACTACTCAGGAAAACAACAGCAGTTTCTTATAAATTCAACATTCACTTACCATACAGTACAATAATTGCTCTTTTGGATAAGCATCACAGAGAAATGAAAACTTAGATCCACAAAAGAAACTGCGTATAAATATTCATAGCAGCTTTATTTATAAAAGCTCCAAACTGGAAAACATCCAAATGTCCTTTTAGGAATAGATAAAGAAACTGTCCATACTATGGATTAAAATGTAGCAAATTATTGACAGATTCAACAACACAGATGGAATTCAAAGGCATTATGCTAAGTGAAAAAAGCCAGATGCAAAAGGTTACATACTGTAGGATTCTATTTACATAATGCTCATTGACAAAATGAGAGTGATGAAGGGCAAATGAACGTTGGCCACATTTTAGGATTGGGAAGAGGGTGTGATAATAAAATGTTAGTGAAAGGGAGTTCCTTTGTTGCAACATAACAGTATCCTTTCTGTGGAGGTTATATATGACTATCACATGATAGAATTTCACACACACAAATGTAAAGAAAAGAGTATGTAAAAAGCTAGTAAAATCCGAACAAGTCCTGTAATTTATTTAATGGTGTTATACCAATGACAATTTCCTGGTTTGATGATTTAGTATGGTTACTGGAGAGGTTATTAGAGAAAATCCTGGCAAAGGATGTCCAGGAAATTTTCATACTATTTTATTTGGAACTACTATTTTCTTTCAAAATATTAAACTTTTTAAAAGCAATGTATAACTTGATCACAATGTAAATTTACTTCCACCTGCAACTTCAAGTCTATATGGGCATCTATATTGGCTTAAAAAATAACTCTTCAGATCTCAAAAATTTTCAAATCCATACTACAAAAGATATTAAAAAACCAAGATTTCAGAGTGATTTCTCTAGTAATCAAGTCTTTTAAAAACGTAATTCGCCATACACCTTAAACTAACACAACATTGTAAATCAACAATACTCTAATAAAATTTGATTTAAAAATAGGAAAAAATAATAAATTATTGACCTCGTCAGAGCTTTGGAAGTGAAGGAAGGAGTGAGGAGATCTGAAGATAGTACCAAAGGTAACCATTGGAAATAAACTCAGGGCAAATAGATTCAAGATAATTAGAGTTAGGAGAAAGTCGGTGATGAGTTAGATTAAGCAGTGAGTTTCATTTAGTGAGATTAAAGCCAAAGATTACAATTTTGATATCAAATTGCCGTCTCTGTTATGTGCTGTCTTTTTAAGTTAATGGTTGAACTACTTTGGAATTTAAGTTCTGATCTTTTTTTCTTCTTCTTTTATTTAAAGCATGGAAAGTCTTATTCCATTGGGTAACAAGTTTTATGTTATACCATCATTCTTTAAAAATTTCTCTCAAAATTCAAGGAAACCCTTTTGCAATTGAAAGTATTCTGTGATCATGATAGTGTTGATTCATGTGAAGTTGTTTATAAATTTTCTCAACATCTTGGAAATATATTGGCCTTGGTCATAATTTCAAAAGCTTCTCCTATAGATGTAGGGAGGGGACTTCTCCAAAGTCATAATAGGGAAGAAGCTTACAATCTCCCTAGATAACTTTTTTTTCTGAAGAAGATTTGTTAATCTTTGACATCTAAATGAAAGTTTTTAAGGTACTGACATCAGAAAATGGAGTGCTTGCAATATGGAAGACAAGGATCTATTCTTGGATGGATATTCTATGCACAGATTATAGACACTGATGCAGCCACCATTGCAGCAAATGGACTGCAACTGTATATTTTGAATTATTGAAGCAGTGACTTGAAACTATTCAGTAGATCAGATGCATTGGGTTCCTTCATGAGACTGATGAGAATTCAGCTCTGCTTGCCACACTTCAGCGATGAGGACTGGAGGGCATTTAGCATGCTGAGAAAGGTCAGAGTAAGAAAGTAGCAGTGTCTGAGCCTAAAAATTCCAAACTCCTTGCTACCCTTTAAAATGAATGAAGAAAAGCTAGGTTTTGATGTGCAGCATCCCAAAGACTTGCTTGAGGCACAAAAAGAAAGAAACTTCTAAGGCTCAGACCAGGAAATGCTCATTTGCCACCTTCCAGTGCATGTAAAGGAACACACAGCTGTGCCCTGTCTCACTCCCAAAACATTATTGTATCAAAAGTTATATGCAGCTTAAATAATGGAAATTCCAACATAGAAAATCCATTACTATATGTGGCCCTTCTTTTTGGCAGATAGTCCTGAAACAAAACAGCAAAGTAATTTTGCTATTCAGATTGATTGTGAAATAGATTTTACCTTCAAAAGACTGGAGTCAGATTTCACTGTAGGCAAATGTCTAAAACTTGAAGAAAAGCACTAATTCTGCAGAATATTAGGTTTCTGAGAAAACCTTTGCCACTTGTAACAAAATATACTTAACTCTTAAGTTGAGCTGAACTCTGGTCAAACCACCGCAGCTCCAAATTGTATGACATGGCTTAGTAGGTGAGGATGACCGCTGCTCAAATATGTTAAATGATGATTCTTCAAGCTGAAATGGTGGGAATTTGATAAGATGGAGAATTTTTTCCTTTGCGTATGTGCTTCTATATTAGCATGCCATATTGATCCAGACTAGAATTCTACCATGCTCCTTCCTACATTTTTCTTTCTCCTTACCCTGACTTCCTCTAGCACTAGAGATCCCAAAGCACTTGGCATAATTATTAAATAATTTGGCTTCTGGAAGAAGGAATTGTGACAAGTAATGTGCTTATACACACACAATTTCTTTTTTTTTTCAATCTCTTTTCTTTGAGTTTATATCTGAAATTCTCTTTATTATCCTCAGCCAAATTGGATAATAAAGATCAAAATAAACTCTTCCTTTGAGATCCCGTAATTGGCAATCTCTTGGAGAAAGAAAGAGCAGTATTTATTATCAGTAATTTAGAATGCTCTTGGTAACAAAAAGGGCTAAATTAGTCAATGAGGTTTCTGCTACATCCTTTTTTTATTGATTAATACTTGATACATATGTAAGAATATGTGTAACAAATTATCTATGAGACGTAATGAATTGAACAGTTGCAAACCTATTCCCCACTTGAGAACACTGCCAATCATGTTATGTCTACCTGTGTCTCCCTTCCTTGTCCCACTTCTTTGCGTCCCTATACCCCAAAGTCACCACTCTTCTGAAACTTGTGTTTATCTTCCCTTTGCCTCCCCCCCCATAGTTTTATCACAAATGTACTTAGGTGTAAACAATACACTGTTTGATTTCTTGGTTTGGCGATTAGAAAAATAGTAACCTAATGTACATGTTCTACTCTGATTTCCTTTATTTAAGTAACATTGTGTTTCAAGGATTCATTGACGTTGCTGCACAAAACTATAGATCATTCACTTTCACTGCTGCATGAAATCACATCGTATGAATTTACAATTTAAAAATCCTTGATCCTAGAGTTCCTGGCGTGGCTCAGCGGTTAACGGACCCGACTAGAATCCATGAGGACTCAGGTTCCATCCCTGGCCTCGCCCAGTGAGTTTAGGATCCCACATTGCTGTGAGCTGTGGTGAAGGTCACAGACGCGGCTCGGATCCTGCGTTGCTGTGACTGTGGCGTAGGTTGGTGGCTACAACTCCGATTGGACCCCTAGCCTGGGAACCTCCATTTGCCTCAGGTGCAGCCCTAAAAAGACAAAAAAGTAAAAATAAAAAAATAATTGAAAAAATAAAGATCAGTGATCCTGTCGACAGACATCTGGGACATTCTAACTGCCACCCAGGTAACCAAACCCTTATCATCACCAGTTTAAGGTTGGGTAATTCTGACCACCAAGAGGCCAAAAAAAATGACAGATGACAGTTGTCCATGGCTTCCTTTGCTGTGCAAAACCTATTAAGTTTAATTAGGTTCCATGTGTTTACTTTTGCTCTTTTTCCTTTAAGAGACAGATCCAAGAAAAAATATCTCTGCAATTTATGTAGAAAAATGTTCTGCCTGTGTTTCCCTTTAGGGGTGTTTTGTTTTTTGTTTTTCGTTTTTGGCTGCTCCTGTGGCATGTGGAATTTCTCTGGCCAGGGATCAGAGAATCTGAGCTGCAGCTGCAACCTATACCATAGCTGTGGCAATACGCTAACTCACTGCAGCCCATTGTTCCCTGCAGCATTATTTACAATTGTTCAGATATGGAAACAATGAAAGTGTCCATTAACAAATGAATGGATAAAGAAGATGTGGTAAATAAATACAATGGAATACTACTCAACCATGAAAAAGAATGAAATATTGCCATTTGTAACAATGGCAATGGACTTGGAGGGCATTATGCTAAGTGAAATAAGTCAGAGAAAGACAAATATTGGACAGGTATCATTTATATGTGAATATTCAAAAAATACAAAAAAACTAGTAAATATAGCAAAAAAAACAGATATAGAGAACAAACTAGTGATTATCAGTGGAAAGGGTAGGAAGGGTGATAGAGGAGTAAAGCAGTGGGAAGTACAAATTATTGGTTGTACTCTAGGCTCAAGTATGTGTTGTACATCATGGGGGATAAAACCAATATTGTATAATAATTATAAATGGAAAGTAACCATTAAAATTGTATAAAAAATAAAAATTAACAAACAAATGCAAACGATTAAAAAGAGGACTAACCAAAAATAAATAATTTTTTTTAAAAAAAGGAATGGAAGATAGAAAAAAAGCAATGAATATGATGACAGTAGTTAGCAACCATCCTAAGTGCTTGTTTCTCAAAATCAAAGTCAACTTGCACTCAATCTCATCTTCCCAGGGTGTTGATGAGGGTGCTGCAGGAGAGGAAAAATCCAGATGCTTCAGCCTCCACAAAAACATACATAGTAATTTTCAATATGAAAAAAAATTATTGATTTTATTATGCTATTTAAGATTATCAGACCACAGGCTAAAAATAAGCAATGTTTTCTCTATCAGAGGAATTCAAAACAATTAACAGACTTTAAAATGTACTCAGAAAAAATATGCTAAGCACTATACTATATATCGAAATGAGTGAAACAAGGATTGTTTGCTCATTCTCTTTTTTTATCTTTGTCCCTTCTTTTTTATTCTCTCTCTTGCAGTACTTTTCCTTAAAAATGCATATGTAAATTAATCCAAATACTACTATATTTCTCTATAGTGTTTTAAGAAATATGCGCACATTTTGAGTTTAGTTTTGTGCATGGTGTTAGGAAGTGTTCTAGTTTCATTGTTTTACATG
>PVHT020004944.1:2030513-2064563 GCA_004024745.2 Catagonus wagneri | reverse complement strand
AAACTAAAAGACACAATGAACCTTCTTACAGAACAGACAATGACTCACAGACTTTGGAAAACCTTGGTTTTTCAAATAAGACAATCTGGGGGGGTGGGGGGATGCACTGGGGGTTTGGGATACAAAATCTGTAAAACTGACTTGTGATGATTTATGCACACCTATAATTGAAATAAAATCCATTAAGAGAAAAAAAAAAGAAATATGCGCACATTTTAGTAACTAATATGTATTTGTAAATAAAATAAGATATTAGAATATTAGGGTATATGGTTTAATCTGTAAGGGAACAAATATTTTCAAATTATTCCCTTTTTTTCTAACTTTTTTTAATGTGACAAGACAGGATGGCAATAACATGTTTTATTGTCTAGTCTCCCCCTTTATCTTAACTTATGCCATTATACATAAAGAAGAATGCAAATACAATTTGCCACACTCTTATAATGCAGCCTTAAGACAGTCACAAAAAAATGTTATTTCCATCTAAGGGTCATGTCTCCAACATCTTAGTACTGTAGTGATAATTTTCATTTTCAATATGACGTCAAAATCCACCTTTAATATTGTGCATATACTATGATTCTACAATTGTGAATGTTTGTAACCATATTTTAGTTAATACTTTTTAATTAAACTCTCAGGATTACCATCTACTGTTTTATCACAGTAGTATACTCACTTGTAAAATTCATTAATTCATTTGACTTAATTTTTTGAGCATTTGCTCTGTGCCAAGTGTTATGATTGCCCCTTTTCTTCTCATAGTGTAAAGCCCATGGCATTAAAGTCTAAGCATGGGGTCCCTTTTAACCTCTACTCAATCGCTAACATCTAACTAGGAAGTACTGAATGAATATTTGTCAAATGCGTGGATTAAGATTCATCTTAAAATCTATTTCTTTTTTCTGGTCCACTTCTTAGTCATGTGATTCTTTCCAGAAGTGTAATTCTTTTCCTTATAGCAGAATTTCAGGGTCAAATGATGGTTGTATTTGTTTCCCAGCCATCTACACATGTGCCAAGTTGCCTACGGTAGTACTTGAGTGAATTCTTAAGGCATCTCTCTTGCTCTGCATTCATCATTACCTGAATTCAGCTCACTAGTCAGAAACTTCCCGGGTATCTTTCAGAGGCATCCTGTTGTGAAAATCAAGCACTTTGAAAAACAAGCATCATTGAATCACCCCAAAGACTGTTCAACCAAAATTATCCTTCCCACAGAGGGCAAAACTTACATGAACATCCTTTTTAGGCTCATTTTCTTGTTTAAAATTTTATTTTATTAAAGTATAGTTGATTTATAATGTTCCTTCGGTTTCTGCTGTACAGCGAAGCAACCCATAGGCTCATTTTCTTAAAAAGTATAAATACCACTGTCAGTATAACATTAAATTTCAATAATTTTAAAATAAATAGGTTTATCCAATTGCCTCTGTCTCTGAGAGAAAGTATGCAGGGGGCATCTTGTGACTCCTGAGAGTTTCTACATGTTTCTCCGGGATTCTGGATCCACCTTGTAGGTACATTGAGCAGTAAACTAATATTTTATGTAAACGGTTTTGTAAGGTTAACGGTTTTATAAAATGAGGTTAGTGAATGTTTTTTAAGAAAATAAATTTGGTATGTGGAAACACATTTTCTGGATTACCGTTGTGACATATCAAGACCGTGTGAGTGCCTGCTACATATTATACGTACTTTTATTAATGTCTTTGTGAATCCTTTCAGAGAATTATTATAAAGTAAAACATTCAAAATATATTAGAAATGTCTAACTCTATATTTAGAACCAACTGCCAGCCCACCACAACCTAGGGCCTAATTTTATGCCTAATTATGAAACAACTACAGTATAAATTATCTCTCATCAAAAACCATTCCAGGTCAATGAACTCCTAAATACTTCTCGAAGCTATCTGCTCTCTCATGCAGTTCATGGGAACCCATATTTTTAAATACCTATAAATGTTCTCAGAAGCTGTGAATTCTAATCTGGTTCTATCACTAAATAGCTTTGGAATTTTAGGTTGTTTTCCTCCTCCAATGTTTTCTTCCTACCATGAAAATGAACTGTAACATGACACGTCTTATGAGGACACTGTGAGATTTAATTAATTAATGTATATAGAAAATTCCAGGAAAATCAGAGGCAAGATATTGTATAAGTACAGAGTATTATACTGAAGTTTTGCAACTGGCTTAACGACACAACAATGTACATTTTCACTATGAATATTTTGGCACTATATTCTCTGTGCCAATGTTATAAGCTAAAATAATTATAGTAGCTTTACTATTCAAAAAAAGACATATTTTTCTTAGAATACCAAACGCCACTAGTCTTTTAGCTGTGGTTAAAATGATAGCCTTTGTAATTTTCTATTAGGAACAAAAAGTCATATATAACAAATTCAAAGGGAATGAAAAAAATGACCGCCACAGTTGCCCTGGGCTGTGGGTGTTTATAATGGCAGGCTACACCATTAGCGATACATTTAGTGGGCTTTAACCTGGGTTCTACACAGAGAACCAAACTCGAATGTGAAGCAAAGCTTGATGCAATAGTGTCTATGTGGCAAAAGGCAACAATTTTAAGGGGTGGGAAAACTCTGAATGGCACAATGACAGCCCTAAATTTCCTTTTGTTTGTTCCACTGAATTAAAAGCAGTAACAACCCATCATCCACCTATTATGCATTAAGTGGCATAACTTGTCAGCTGCTAAAATAATTGTCCAACCACTAAAATATTTTCAATATATGCCAGCAATATATGTCATCAGTGTCAAGTTCCCTCGAAGTATGGGATTTATGATCTTAGAATTCACTCCTTTTCCTCCTGAATCCCTCATGCATATATATTTAACACCCTGCTTCTAATAACAGAATTTTTTGAACGCAGAGTGCCTGTCATCTGTTATTCTCAAAGTACTTTACTAATAATACATAATCTGTGAAATTCGTCTCTGCTCAGGGTATTACTACTTCTGTTTCCACAGCATGTCCCTGATGTTGGTCCCATCTATTACTGCCAAGATGTCTGATTAGATGAATTAGAAGTGGAACTGGAGACCAGGACCAAATTGCAAGGTGGGTGGCTAGTGCTTCTGCTGCTTTTTGTGATGTAAAAACAAAACAAAACAAAGCAAAAACCTTTCAGCTATGGTTCCACACAGGGATCAATTTCAAAGTCTGAAAAACAGCAAGTGCAAAACAACAGTGCAGTGACACTCAGCACAACAGTGGCAGGTCAAGAACAAAAACACTGCCCTGCCCTCATCCACACCTGCTCACAGCTCCTTTAAACTGCACTTGATTCACTGCACCAAGCTTCAATATTTCAGTTCCTCTCACCTAAGCAGCCATCACAGGACCAGAATGGTGACTCATTCTTTCGGAAATGGACAAATGGAAATCACAATAATCCTAAAGCATTGGCCATAGGAGTAGTATGTCTTGTTTATTTATGGTTTTACTTTTTTGGGGTGGATTGTAACAGAATAAGTTTAATTGATAATAAATATACCAGAGAAAGCATAAGATGGTAAGGTGATCTCCATAAAACAACTTAAAGATTTGTCATTTCAATAGTATGTGATACATGGCCCCTTGAGTTTTTTTCATTGATCCTGAGTACCCCCAAATTATGAGTTCATTGCCACTATCTAGTCATTAGTATTTGTGGATAATGCCTGAGTAACACCATCGGCATCAAATTTGTTTCAATTAATTTCTGAGCTAACTGGCTATTTCTTGCAAACTTTCATTAGCCATTTATGCAGATAAGGAAATATGATTCTGCTACGAAGATGGAAATTCTTTAGATTTGTGAAGATAGGAAGAGTCATAAGGATATTCAGGAATATGATTAGTCCTAGAGTGCAGTCTTTCTTTTTTTAATCAAAATGTATAAGGTCTTAGAGTAATTGATAATATTCAGTTAGCAAAAAAAACTTCTGAGCTCACATTTTTATATCCTTTCCTAAATTCCACATAGTAAATGGTGAAAGTAAAAAGGTCCATAGCGGGGAGTTCCCACTGTGGTGCAGTGGGGTAAGAATCCAACTGCAGCAGCTTGGGTCACTGTGGAGGCATGGGTTCAATTGCCAGCCTGGCAAGTGGGTTAAAGGATCCAGCATTGCCACAACTGTGGCATAGGTAGCAGCTGGGGCTCAGATTCAATCCCTGACCCAGGAAATTCCATATGCGATGGGTGTGACCATTAAAAAAAAAAAAATGCAGATCACAACTGAAAGAGGTTAAGAATGCTCTTTGCCAACTGGACATTTTGTTAAATTTCAGGACAAAACATGGCAGAGGTTATATTCAAGGTACTGACATAGCACCTTTGTGAAAATTCAGACAGGACACGTTTTGAGGAAACAGAGCTGTGAAAGCACATTCATGTCTCTATATGTGGAAGACCTTTAAGACTCCCTTCGTAATCTCCCCTCTGCCTACCCATTCTCGTTAGGAAGTTCTCATGTCCTTAATATCATCTTAACACTGAGAGCCGAATTTGTATTTTCCGCCCCATCTGCCTTTGCGCTTCACTCATTGTCTCCTGTCTGCTCCTCATCTGCACCTCAATATGTTACTGGCCCATCAAAGTTAACAGGGCCGAAAAAAAACAACGCTCGATTGCCTTCACTCACCCAAACTCCGTCTTTCCCTTTTCAGTTAATAGCACCACACTTCACAGGTATTTTTAACCTCGAATTCTAGAAGTCATCTTTAACTCTTTTCCCAGCTCCTACTGCAATCTTGAAGCGTGTTCTGTGGACTCTATATCACAAAGATTTGTGGCCAGGAATTCTATAATATATCTCTCTCTCCTTTTTTTTTTTTTGACTTTTTAGGGCCTTAATTGGAGCTGCAGCGGCTGGCCTATGCCGTAGCAACTTGGAGCCGAGCTGTGTCTGCGACCTACACCACAGCTCACAGCAACGCCATATCCTTAACCCACTGAGCAAGGCCAGGGATCCAACCCACATCCTCAGGGACCCTAATCAGATTCATTTCTGCAGTGCCCCAAAGGGAACTCCCCAGAATATCTCTTAATTTGAGTATGTCCACTGTGTCATGATTGGTGAAGGTCAAAGATTTGGGGGAGGAACATCACAGAGGTGAATATACTTGTCCATTCATGTATATATTCCAGAAGATGTTGGTAATTTACAAAGCAGAGTGAGTATTTCGTATCAAATGCAAAAAAAAAAAAATGTCAAAACTGATGCCAGTATGGGGTTGTGCTAAACCTAGAAATCCTGGTAGATAGCTCTTTTGTTTATCAGAACAATTTAATGCATACTCTAGATATGCAAAGATAGACTGGCCTATTCTGGAGTGGGGGGCGGGTCAAGGTCCAAATTAAATGCTTGGGTGAAAACACCTCCTCCTGTTTTGGTCCTTCTCGTGACTAATTCCAGGAGCTTCTGGAGAAAAGAAAGTGAGAAAGAAACTTTTTGGTGGGCAAATGCCCAGGTTTCTTATATTTAGGTCATGAATGATGACACACAGTATCATACATGGCACATTGTAAATGTAATAAATATTTGTTGAATGAATAAATAAATAATGGTCAGGCCACAAAAGCACATATTCTGGTACAAATGACAGAATACTGGGCTCTGGGGACAATGGATCTGACCCATTATTTCTGGCAATTTTTCTCTTCAGATGTCATAGTAACCTGCAAAATTAGTTTTATAACAGACAGTTGAAAAGAAACTGCCAGTAAGACATCTCATCGAAGGTTACATTAGGTATAAAAGTGAGAAATTAAGTCAAATCACACATAATAAATTTATTTTTGCTTTCTCTTTGAAGCAAAAGGAAGATCCTAGAAAAATATATTTTTCTTTATTTTAATTAGATCAATATATGTAACAACTTTAAGTCAAGGCATTTACCTTTTTTACAACATTAAAATGAAGTATATTGTAGACAATGCTGATAAGAACTCTCTTGCCAAACTTAACATAGCATATGTTATTGGTGGTA
This sequence comes from Catagonus wagneri, assembly GCA_004024745.2. Lineage (NCBI taxonomy): Eukaryota > Metazoa > Chordata > Mammalia > Artiodactyla > Tayassuidae > Catagonus > Catagonus wagneri. Next base: position 2,058,558 of record PVHT020004944.1, on the reverse strand, counting down.
TTTCATTTTCATTGTTTTTAAGGGTTTCACCTGGAGGAATCAAAAAATGCACATATCACTGAAAAGGCAGTTTTTCTGTTTCTGAAATAATTCCTCCTTAAAGAATGTCCCTGGCTTAAAGAAAATTTGGAAAAGGTTTTCTCTTTGAAAAAACTCATATAATTGAAGAGATTTCACCTTCAAAGAGTTTTACTCCAGAGGGAGCCCCCTTTGAGAATTTTAAGCATTGCATGGGAAATGTATTCTTTGAAGATTTTCATGTTAAAAAACAGTTGCATGACTTGGGTATCCTCTTTGAAGGTTTTTTAAAACAATATTTAAAGGATTTCCCCCTTTGAATGTTTTCATGTTCCTGAGTACTGCTTTTCTGAAAAATGCTACTGTCTATTCAAGTGGTTTTGCTATACTTTCCATTTTTCCCCGTTATTACTACTATTCCTTTAATGACTGTTCTAATAAGAGGGATTGAAGATTTGACTATACCAGGGCTCCTTCTAAACACTATAAAGCCTGGATTGGATTTCTCAGCCTCACCTTGCCTCAGATCAGATTCAGAAGTACTATAAAAATTACTACCCCTTATAAGGAACCAACATGGAAATGTGACCTAACAAAGGCAGTTTTATAAGCATTGGTAGTGTCTGGATAAATTACTCGAGAGCATTATAAATTGGTTACAGGAGTTCCTGTAGTGGTGCAGTGGTTAATGAATCCGACTAGGAACCATGAGGTTGCGGGTTTGATCCCTGGCCTTGCTCAGTAGGTTAAGGTTCTGGCATTGCCGTGAGCTGTGGTGTAGGTCACAGACGCGGCTCGGATCCTGCGTTGCTGTGGCTGTGGCATAGGCCAGTGGCTACAGCTCTGATTAGACTCCTAGCCTGGGAACCTCCACATGCCGCGGGTGCAGCCCTAAAATGACAAAAGGCAAAAAAATAAATACATAAATAAATAAATAAAATAAATTGGTTACAGATAACAGAGAACACCTCAATGAATAACTTTATCATCATATCCCTAAATTGGATCCAGCTAAAGAAGAGACAAAGAAATTTGGTGGGAGTGGAGGGGGTAGATTAGATAAAGCATATCAAGACTAATATCAGGTCTCTTTCATTTGACTGACTTCCAGTGAGATCCGCTGGTCCAAGATGCCAGATACGGTGTTACTGTGGCTGTGGTGTAGGCTGCAGCTGCTGCTTCGATTCATCCCGTAGCCTGCGAACTTCCATATGTTGCCTGTGTGCCCCCCCAAAAAAAACTTTACCTTTAATTGTGTTCTTTTAAGTAAGAAGAATAAAAAATTACACTACAGAGCATAACAATGCTACACGCAAACACTGTAAAAACTGGGTCTTTTCCTTTTTTAAAAATTATTATTAGCATTAGACTTCCTTTTTCCTAGTTATTTAAAAATTAAAACTCTAAGACTTCTGAAGATATGTCATTATGCTTAGTAACTTGTATATAAAGATAGAATTCATACTGTTAATATGGCTAAAGATGACAACCTAAGAAAACTACTCAAAGGCCAGAATCATATATTATGCCTCAAATATTTCAGTCCCTAGCACAATGATGAATAGTAGGTAATTTTTCTATATTTGGCATATAAAACTATAGGATTCCCAGTGAAATTTGAATTTCATATACACAATGAAAAAATACTTTGGTATAAATATGTCCCATTTCAGGAAAAAAAATATTTTTAATATAAATAGGTCCAAATAGTCCATGATAAGTACTTACACACAAAAAAATTATTCATTTTTTTAAAATCGAATTTCACTATCTTATATTTATCTGGCAGCCTTAACAGTGGGTGTTCACTAATGTTAAATGAATAAATGAATGCTTATATATGGGCTTATTTTGACTGGGGTAAAATATACATAACATAAAATTTATAATTTTAACCACTTTAAATATACAATTCAGTGGCATTTATTTCATTCACATTGTTGCACAACCATCACCACGATCCACCTCCAGACTTTTCTGCCATCCCAAACTGATGAACACATTTCATTGGTTTTGTACCCATTAAACAATAACTCTCCATTCCCTCCTTCCTTTGGGCCCGGGAATCACTATTCTATTTTCTGTCTCTATGAATTTGTCTATTTACAGTCCTTCATATAAGTGGAATCATACAATATTTATCCTTTTGTGCCTGGCTTACTTCATTTGGCATAATGTTTCCAATGTTTCTATGGTGTATCACACATTAGAATTTCCTTCTTTTTTAAGGCTCAATACCTGTGTTTTTGTTAGAGCATCTTGTAAGAGTGGTGACATAAAGACCACCCTCACAGAGCCTTTCAAACTTCGTCCCAGTGTCAGCACTTTGCGGGCTAGAGCTGTGATCCTTGCTAGTGCCTATCTACAGTTCAACGGCTTTCCAGTCCTTGCAAGAAGCCCAAGGTCAGTTGGGGGTGGTCAGAGGACAACACAACCTCCAGTCTATTTTGTTGATGGTTGTTCAGCAGTTAGTTGTAATTCTGGTGGTTTCATGGGAGAAGATGAGCTTAAGGCCTTCTATTTCGCCACCTTGTGTACCCCACCTCGGACAACACTACCTTCAAAAGAAGATATCAACAAACTGAATTCCTTTCTCTGTCCCTGAACGCTGCTGCTCCCAGCAATCATACCTTCCCACATTTCTGGACTCTGAAGCTCATCAACCCATTTTTTCCAGAGCCTGCCACCTGTGAATTCTAGCTTGCGTGAATTTCCCAAACTCTTGACACGCTAGCTGACCATAGCACAATACGCAGAGCCCTCTTCCCAACTGCTACTCTTACTCTGTACTGGGGCCATAACCTCTTACAGTATGTTCAGTAAACAATTACAGTAAATGTATGCTAGCGTAAGTTGAATTTTTTTTCTATTATTTTGAAAAATTTACCATCACTGACACCTCATTGGCCATTTTGACATGATATGTGGTGACTATAAATTTAACTCCGTGGTAAAACTAAAAAAAAAATCTTTGAAACATGTTTATATAATAATATTTTGATATGGCTGAGATGTGTTTAATTTTCAGCTCTATTAAAGCAATTTTGTACTATTCTCCATACATATGAGATGGTTGCTAAGGAACTATTCAATGTAAATATCAAGTAATTCCGGTTTGGGCTTCAAAGGGCAAAGAGCTAAATTTGAGAGATCGGGGAAGATAATAGTGATTTTCTTTTTTTTCTCCGTTTGAACATGCAGAGAGATATTCTCAAGTCTCCTGTTGTTTCTGTGCAAGAGGAGTCAACTGCGGCACCTGTGCCTAGTCTATCATGATACTCGCCCCATCTTATGGTGACTGTTTTATAGCTCTCCTCTGAGCTAAGCCTTGTGCTGTGTGAAGCCAGCACTGTGCACGCTCCTCAATTCCCTGGGCCTAATAAACTCATTCATTTTTGCTTTAGGTCAGTTTTATTTTGAAGAAATTTTTTAAATTAAAACAAACATTAAATATACCACATATTTACCTTTCCCAGCACTTTTCATTCCTCTGTTAAGCTTCAGTTTTCTATCTAGTATCATTTTCCTTTTATCTGAAGAACACTTTTCTTATAGGATATATATGCTGATTATTTGCTTAGCTTTGTTTGTCTGAAAAGAATTTCATTTCCCTTAACTTTTAAAAGATATTTTCTACAGACATAAAGTTCTAGTTTAAAAGGAACATATTTCAACACTTTAAAGAGGTCATTGTACATTTTCTGGAATGCTATTTTTCTGGTAAGAAACCTATAGTCATTCTTTATTTCCACTGGCTGTTTTTAAGGTTTTCTGTTTATCACTGATTTTTCAACAACTTGATAATGATGTGGTTTCACGTGGGATTTTTTTGTGTGTTTACTGTGCTTGGTGTTTGTTGAGTTCTTGAATCTGTGGCCTACTCCCTTTCTTTTTTTACATTTGGAATTTTTTTCAGTCATTAATTTTTCAAATATTTCTAGCGTTTCCCTCCACATCCGAACTTCAGTTACACATTTTAGACTATTTGCTATTGAACCATGGGCCACTGAAGCTCTGTTCATGTTTTTTCTGTCTTTTCTTCCTTTTTATATATCAGTTTGAATAGTTTCTATTGATTTTTATGTCTTCAAGTTCATTGATCTTTTCTTCTGCAGTGTCTAAAAACTCCTTTAAGCCCATCCACCAAATATTTTATTTCAAATATTTTTTCAGCTCTAGAAGTTCCATGTGATTTTTTAATTTCTTAGTTATATATGTTATATAAAATTATCTTTTTATACCTTTTATTTTTGTCATTACATTTATGTGTTTTTAAAAATGCTTGAACATATTTAGAATTGCTGTTTAAAGTATCTACTAAAACCCACCATTTCTATAATTTCAAGGTATATTCCCATTGATTGACATTTCTCAGATGAGTCTCATTTTCCTGCTTCCTTACATATTTTACACTTTTGAGTTCTGAACTCAATATTTTATGTCTTGCATGTCTGCGTTTTCTCGTCTTTTAAAGAGAGTTGAATTCTGTTTGGTAGACGTTTGTTACTTTTGGATCAGTTTGACTCTAGCATGAATTTTTTGGCGGTTTGATTGGGATGACCAAGAGCGATCGTAACACTGAGGCTTGCTTAGCCCTACCATTGAAGTATAACATTTCTGGGGTCCCTATCGAATGATTAGGAAATTCAGTGAGGACTCTGTACTATGACTTATTGACACTCAAGTGTCTCCCAGCCCTATGAGAGCGATGAACTTTACTCAGCTTACAGCTCCTCAATCATTCTTTGACCAGCCTTATGGCATTTTATTCTACATATAGGCTGCTCAGTATTCACCTGCTGACTCTGTGGTAACTCTTGCAGTTTCCTGGAGCTCTTTCTCTGCTCCCTTCCTTGCCAGTTTCTCATCAGTTCAAATTTCAAGTGGTTTAGCCTCTCCTAAATCTGATATCTGTCACCTCAACTTAGTGAGACTGTCATTGCTCTTTGCTTAACTCTTTCGTCACCAGACTTCAGACAGTACCTTCAGGCACAAAGATGGAGAGATCATAGAGCTCACCTCATTTTTTCCCTTTTCTCAAACTGGAGGCAGAGTCAATCATGAGAATCTCAGCTCCCAGGAGGAGACATGGGTGATTCACACCAACTTTACCATCAGTGGCAGGAAATCCCCCACCACAGCTTCTCAAGAACAGAATTCAAACTGATGCCTCTGTATCTCCTGACTGCCTAGCAGATGCCTTATGCATAGAAAGCATTCAATAGATAAATTCTCTTCTGAGTCATCAGTCTCAAGGATGCATGCTACCTTTTATAACAGGAACAGGAAAGAAAAGACTGACTGATCTCTGACCTTTCACTGCCTTCAAATAAACAACTCAAAGCACAGCTCGGCACTGTCATTTTCATATAACAAGGACACGACATTTTCAAACATAAGAGTGCTATGATAGCAGGTGTAAATATCTTAAGAGAGACTAGATAACCAGAAACATATGTGCATTCAGTATCTATTGTGAATTTGTGTGGCTGGGCTGCAAGTAACAACCGTTCACCAAAAGCCATAGGCATCAATCCCAGAGCTCTCAGTCCTCCTCTGGGTGGTCCAGGACATTATCTGGAAACACTTGTCAGCGTGGTCCCTACACTGGGTAACACTGGATTAAACCAATAATCAGGCTGTATTCATGCTTAGGATGTGAACAAGGCAGAAGCACCAGATTTTTTTTTCTTTCCTTTTTTTTGATCTTTTTAGGGCCACACCTGTGGCATATGGAAGTTCCCAGGCTAGGGTTTTAATCCGGGATCCTTAACCCACTGCACGAGGCCAGGGTTCGAACCCGAGTCCTCGTGGATACTAGCTGGGTTCCTTACCACTGAGCCACGACGGGAACTCCCCATTTTTTTTCTTTCTTTCTTTTTTTTTTCCAATGAAAGACTTCCAAATAGTAGCTAGAGGGAAGTGTTTTGGGCAAGTGTAATTGGTGGGTTTTGGTTTGGGTTTTTTTTTTTTTTTTCCTCAGATTTTTGGATTAAATTGGGAGCTGTAGAGATACGGGTAGAGGAAAAGTTTTCCTTGACTTCTCAGGGTTCCTGGGTGGGTCTGAAAATCAAACTAACAAAGAGAGATTAACAGAAGAAAAGCATACAAATTTTATAGAATTTTTACATGTATGAGGGAGCCTTCACAAGAGAACCGAGACCTAAAGAAGTGACTGGAGCAGGAAGCTGTTACTCCGTTTATATAAAGAAACAGTTAAGTTTGTGAAGAATTGACCAAAGGGGTTTGGACTAGGGGTAATAAGTGGTGAAGAAATAACTAGGAAGGTAAAGGTGAGTTTAACAGGGTTTGTTTATACAGGTTTCTTTTTTCATTTGTTTTTACGGATTGCTTGACCACAAATCCCCCATTTCTGGTGATAAGAATATTGTCCTTGCTCCTGATACAGGGACAGTAGCTTTCACATGGGCGTTTCAGAGAAGAAGAGTGATGGGGTGATGGGTAGTCAGAGTGACCTTCCTGCTTCTGCCTTTTTCTTTTTTATTTAATTTTTTTTTATATTTTTTGTTGTTGTTGCTGTTCTTTTCAGAGCCGCACCCACAGCATATGGAGGTTCCCAGGCTAGGGGTCTAATCAGAGCTGTAGCACAGCAACACCAGATTTGGAGCGACATCTGCTACCTATACCAGAGCTCACGGCAACGCCAGATCCTCGACCCGCTGAGCAAGGGCAGGAATCGAACCCACAACCTGATGGCTCCTAGTCGGGTTCGTTTCTGCCGCACCATGATGGGAACTCCTGCCCTTTTCTCAAAATTCTTTAGCTTAAGATATTTGATATGCCAAGGTTATTTTGGGTTGGTGTGTCCTGAGCCCCATAAAATGGAAACCATACTTTTGCAAGTAATTATGTCTTCAAAAATCACTCTGTGGCCTATTTGGTGGATATATATTTGGTTTTCAGCCAACATAACGGTGTTGAGTCCTACGCAAAAAGGTACCAAGGTGGGATAGTCCTGAAGAAAGGGGACACATCCAGGTTCATTTGACAAATAGGAAAGGCAGAAAATATTTCACCTTTTGCCTTATTCAGCTGTCAAGTCTTAAGCAATTCAAACTCTTCTAGTTAACAATATGTTGACTAATAAAAAATCCTTAGGGGACTGATTGAATGAATAGATAAAAATTATTCATAAATTAACCATAATTAGCATATCAATTGTATGTAAATTAACTCCTTCTGAAATACTGGAGGATGTTGAAGGTGCTTAGAAATAGTTTACAGTCAATGTTATTTTTAACAATCTGCTTATACTTAGTTAAGTTATACTGCTTGTAAGTAAGGAATCTTTTGGGAAAGATGAACTTTATTCAAGTCTGGCTCAACCTCAGAAGTTCTAAAATCCACAAAATCTGAATACCGTGGAGTTTGTTAAAAAATGTTTTATTGTAGCTTTTAATTTCTCTCTTTTTTCTTTTTTTAGTGATATTGAGGAGATCCAGAAGATATGCCTACACTTGACGAGTATAAAAAAAAGGTCCAAATATATATTTCATAAATTATTAAAAGCTTAGCTTAAAATATACCCTAATTGGTCACTTTGCATTCCAAAGCACATACAACATCAGGGTGGCCAGGCTGGCATCTTCTATTTAACTATATCCATGTGTCCAATGGAATGTAGGAAAAGGAACAGTCTCTTCCTCTGCCTATTTTAGGTTCTCCAACTTGGGCTTGTAAATTAGACTGACAAGAGACAGATTCACAGGAGAAAAACAAACAGAAGTTTATTAACATGTAGATCCCATACATGCATGAAGAAACTCAAGGATTGGTAACTCAAAGGAGTGGCCAGACCCTGGGCTTATACAGAATTTTAACAAAGGAATAATACATTTTAGGGAAGTAACAAGACAAAAGAGAAGAGCCCTCAAGTCTCTAGGTCTTGTTGCTGAACTTGGCCTCTGATCACTGGTGCCAAAAAGAAACATGGAGACAGAGTTTGGGGTGAAGGAGAAAAAGCAGCTTTTATGCTTTGCCAGGTGAAGGAGGCCACAGCCGGCTAATGCCTTAAAGATGGTGCCCTCCTTTGGGGAAGAACTGCAGGGAGTTTTACAGTCCAAAAGGAGAAAAACAGGGTTTCAGATAGGATTCAGGATTGGGACAGACATGTGTTCTTTCTTTGCGGGGATCTTAGTCGTCAAGCTGCCGTCAGGAGATTTCAGCATGATCCTGAGGGTGGCCTTCTGGGTTATTGCCTAGAATAACTATACTTATGACAAGGGCTTATTGATCAGAGACTGGAACAAGCTAGGGAAGTTCCTGAAAAATATCATGTGCTACTAATCTTTAACCCGTGGGTACTTGTGCTCAGAGTGCCTAATCTTTAGTTTACAGGTGATTGTGTATAGGCTGTAATCCAATGAGGAGGAAGCACAAGGAAGGGTTCCAAGTGCTCAATTTTAAGGCATTCATTTATTTTTTTTCTTTTGCCATTTTGTCATTTTAGGGCCGCACCTGCGGCATGTGGAGGTTCCCAGGCTAGGGGTCTAATCGGAGCTGTTAGCCGCCGGCCTACACCGCAGCCACAGCAACGCAAGATCCGCGCCACGTCTCCAGCCTATACCACAGCTCACGGTGACACCGGATCATTAACCAACTGAGCAAGGCTAGGGATCGAACCCGCAACCTCATGATTCTTAGTCGGATTCGTTAACCACTGCGCCACGACGGGAACTCCTTAAGGCATTCATTTCTGAAAGAAGCATAGGAATATAATTTTTCTCCTAGATGTATAAGATGCCTATATTACTGTGTGTATCCCTTGACAGAGAACCAGGACCCTGCTCTAAGGCTGCACTGTTGTTTCTTGACTATTCCTCCTTGTCTCTACATCCTCTTCCATCCCTGATCAGCAACTGTCTGTGCCTGCCCCTTGGAACTCAGAGAAGACCATGGAGGTAGGTGGCCCGTTTCCTAAAAACAAGAAGTGGGGGCATGGAAAGGCTTTTATGCCCAGGAGCCCCACAGGGCCCTGGCCAGTTACTGTCTCAAATTATGGGAAGTTAAATACCTAGGAAACTAATGGTAAATAAAAGCTAGTTAGTAAGGTTTGCTCTGCTGATTCCTCTGGTTCTGCCTCCAGGCTGATAAGGGTCTAAATTTGTCTCCAATGGGTACATCTTTGTACATTTCTGTCCTACTTTTAGGCAAAAAGGGGAAGAGCAGAGAACTTTTCTTGTGTCTGCTTCTCAATTGCTTTCAGCTCAAAATCATTCTTAATGCCAAAGTGGCATATTTTGGGTGACAAATTCTTCTACCCTTCAGGGACAAGATTTTGTCCCCTGCTGTTGAGACCCAACAAACATGAAAAAAGGATAGCCTTTGATGAGATATAAAAAAGCTATGCTTCTTGTTAATATATATAAAGAAAAAAAATCAGTCCATTGCATTAACCAAGGTAAAATCAAAGTAATATATTATTAGCATTAATGTCAGTGGGAAAATATCCAATTGGCCTATAGAAACTTCAAGTCAAAGATATTTCCCAGGCTATACCAGCATCATGAAAGAGCAACTAACATACATATCTTGGAGCTTAAATAGCCTTTCTCAATTTCAGTATTAAAGAGAAACTGTGAATTCATCATATTAGCTCCCCCCCCCCTTCTGAGATACGAAGAGTCTCAAGTGGGCAAAAGTTTTATGAAATAGTCTTGTGATTTTCAAAAAATTAAAATTATAAATGTCTACCTTCCATCTCTACCCAATAATCTTATAGGATTGTCAATCTGAAAGTTGAGAGTGAAGTTTTATTTGGGGCAAAATCAGGACTTAAGCTTGGGAGCCAGCATCTCAGGTACCCGTGAGAAGCCATCTCCGCTCCAGAGGAGGAGGCAAGGGAGGAGCTAAGGTACACAGGACTTTTGGCAAAAGGGGGGCAGGTAGCAGGAACAAAAGAGGTCTGGGCTCCCTGAAATTATTCCTTTTATATGCACCTCAGCTATAGGGGCCAGTATCCTGAGTTTTCACAGCTCTCAGGGCTAAATGGTTAATGACCCTGGGAGGTGACTGTATTCACAGATGACTGTGACATCCTTTGTTTTGTTGACTTAACTACAGTCCCAGGTATTTCAGATAGCTCTAAAATACTGCCCCAAACAGGCAAGGGGAAATAATATCAGCATATACGATAAAGGTGAGGGGGAGGTGCATGCAGCCATGCACACATGTTATAAAATTTGTCGCTGGTCTCCTGTAGGTTACTGCTAGTCACGATGAGCAGACATCACCATGAAGGATTTTAGTGTTTTTCTAGATATGAGGAGATGCAAGAATTGGGCACATAAAATCTTCGGTACTTCACACAGTGATTGAGACATGGTACATTTTCAATAAGTTTTCTGTTAAATAACTTAATATTCAAAAATTTTAAACACCACAGTCAAAATATTTTCATATCTTTACATAGGGATTATTGCATCCGCAAATTCATTCTGTTTTACCTTCTATTAAGTCTCCGCTTAAAGGTCACCTTATCAGAATGGCCTTCCCTAATCTCCCCATCGGAACATATCACTCAATTTTCATTTCCTACCCTCTTTCTATCCTGCCTTGCTATTTTTCTATGTAGCAGTTATCATCTCCTGACATATATACATACACACACACATATATATGTCTAAATATATATGTATATGTATATATACACATTTACTATCCCTTCTTCTGAAATGTAAGTTTCTTGAACATAGTCTTTGTTTTTTGTTCTCTACCACACTCCTAGTCCCTAAAATAGTGTCTGAAATATAGAGTGTAAATTCATTCCTTTAACAAATATTTATTGTTAATCAGAGTAATATTTTATAGTACCAAGTACTGTTCTAAGTGCCTGGGATACATGGCAAACAAAATAAAAGCTTTCCCTTTTGAGGGTCCGGGGTGAGAGAAAGTTGAGGGAGGAAGAAAGGCAATAAAAAAATAAACATAACACATAACGAAATTGCTTACTCTATTGGAAGATGTTATGAAAAAATGACAGCAGAGTGAAAAGGATCAGGTGTGCTAAGAGGGCAGTTTATACTATTAAAAAGGATGGTCAAATAAATATTTATGAATAAATAAATATTTATTGAATAAATATATATTGCATGAATACATACTTGTTATGTGAATGAATATCTCTTATTCCATATGGTCAGCTATTTTATATATATTTAAACTTGGATTAGTCAAATAAATTTGGCTCACCAGCAGCAGCATGAATGATAACTTTTAGAATGGAAACTTACTTTGGTTTGAACTGGATATTTCACCACCTGTAAAACTGCATTGAAAAAAATCTATATTCTTAAATAAGATAACCTGATCATAGAATCTTCCACTTGGAAGTAAATCTGTACACCTCTAGTTGTGTCATTTCACAACTTTTTATTTAGTGACAAGAACTCAAGCCATATGTCTCACCCAGTTTAGGCAACTGGACCAAGAGCCAACTCTCTTGAACGGCTAGTCCAGTGCTCTTCCCATTTAATCAGCCTGGCTCAAATCCGAATGGAGCTACCAGCCTTGTATAAATGCCACTCATTTTATATCTGTAGGTAAAGTCAATGCGGTTTTTTTTTGTGTGTTTCAGTCCTCCAAACTAGGATAAGGAAGAAAAGATTTGCCATCTGCCGTGCAGCCACATCACTATAAATAATAATGTTTCTAAGTAAACTTTCTTCTAACTTCCGATTTCAGCTCATTTGTCTTATATATCTAATCACTTATTCATATATTCAAACATTTTTATTGAGTGTCAATTCTGGTCCAGGCACTGTGCTAAGCACGTACAATAGAGAGATGATTACCACTTGATTTAACAAAGTCTATTCATTAATTCATTCCATAATGATTTATTGACTATTTGCTTTGTGTGCCAGGCATCGTTCTGCGTGTTGGAAGAGCAGCAAAGGACAAAAAATGCAAATTTACTATTCTCTGTAGTTTGCACTTGGGGAGGTGAGGCAAATAGTAATCAATTAAACATTTAGATATACAATATAGTGTTAGGCTGTTAATTCCTAAGCAGAAGAAAAAGAAGTAAGGAAGGGAATGGAGTGACAGGAGAGAGTTGCAATTTTAAATGAAACTGTCCAGGAAAGCTCTCTGGGGCTGGGGAGGGAGGGGTCACTTCTGAGCAAGACTTGAATGGAGGAAGGGAGAAAACCATGCAAAGGTGTGGGAGAAGGGCATTCAAGGCAGAGACCCAGCCCGAGGCTGACGTCCTTGCAAAAGATTCTAGGTACAGCAAGGTGGTCTGTATCAGTGGTGTGACTGAGCCAGTTTGCACACACCCTCAAGAGCCAATCATGCTCATCTCTTGCCAAACCCATGTTCTACCACGTTTGCAGCTTGAAATCAGCCATGGTAGGTAATTTACGTCATGCAAATCAGCAGACATAACCAATCAGATCTGTTCTCCCGGTTGTTAAACATTTGCCAGTATTTGCCTCTGTTCCCAGGCACTGAGGGACAGGAGAGTGACTGCGGTGAAATCATCTCAGGAGGAAGATCTGACTTCTAGCGATGGGTTCCCATGGTGGAGACCTGACCAAAAGGTTATGCTGGTTTCTTTAGGTATCTTTACAATCTCCCCTCACCCCAGCACTTGATGTGAAGGGAGTAACCACAGGAGTTACTGCTTCTTCTGCCAATGAAAAATCCCTCCATCCCACCCTTGCACTTATGTGTCACTCCTGCTTATTAAAAAATGCTTAATCTATAACACCTCTTTCATCATGTTCAAGTACCACCAACAACTAAACTTGACAGAATAAAAAAGTGAAGTAGAGGACGGGAAGAGAAAATACCAATACCTCCCAAAGTAAGTAAGATGTAATAATGGCTTTAAAGTTCCCAAACAGAAATAAATGGTACATTTGTGAAGTTGCAAAATAATTCACCTTGTAGATGTTATTGCTTTTTTAAAGAACATTATGTCAAGCATCAATATGATGGTGATGATGGTAAAGCAACTAATATATTGCAGAAAGTGTCATACACCTTATTTTTTCTTCAAATAACTGACAGCATATGCAGTTCCAACTAACACAGAGAACCTTATCTCTACTCTTTGTATATAAATGATAGATTTTATTTATTAAGCCAGAGCCTATAAATACAGATAAACAGTAGTTAAAAGCAAAATAGTTTATTCAGTGCAAGAAGCAGAAAGAACTTGACTAGCTTAAAAAGAAAGAAAGAGTAAAAGATTCAAGGGTAAGAAAAGCATTGGGCCTTAGATAAGACTGGAACAAGAACTGGAAAGCCTGATAACCAGCCGCTATAGACTCTCATTTAGTTTTGCTCTCTCTTTGTAACAGCTTCATTCTTTTATTCCTTCTATAGACCGGTTATCTCCACTCGTTAGCTCATATGCTAGAATATGGTTGTCCGTTACTTATGGGTCCAGATGCTACCTTTCTAATCATATAAGAAGACCAAAGAAGAATGGCTGAGGGGTCTTTTCTCTTATCTCTGAATTTCTAGGTAGAAAAAATCTGTTTGGTAGAGTTTGCTAAACTGCCCATTTCTGCCCTAATCATCTGTGGACAAAGGGCTGTGGCTCTCACAGTATAAATACGGCTGCTGAAGGGCCATCCTCATGAAGAGAGTCAAGGAATGAGGTAAGAGAGGTTTTTAATCTGTTAAGCAAATGTCCTATAAGTACCCACATCAAAATACTTCAAACCTGATTCCAGAGTAGAAAAGGACTCAAAAAAAAAAAAAAAAATCACCGAGTTCAATTCATTGCCAAATGCAGTGATATCTTCTGTCTTCTCTCTGACCCATGTATTCAGCCTCTGCTTGAACACTCATAATAACAGAGAGCTGACTAAGGTATCAGGCAGCTCATTCCAGGGTGAGGCAGTTTTATTGTTAGAAGGTCCATTCTTACACTGAGCTGAAATTTGCCTCTCTATAACTTCAATCTATTCTACTTTGGGGAATAAAATAAAAAACACGCCTAATTCCTCCTTTTACATGATAACCCTTCAGGTGTTAGAAGACGACTAACATGTGCTTCACTGGTTTCCCCCAGGCTAAACCTCTCCAACTCCTTCAGACAACCCTTCTCTGGTATTAATTCCTCATCCTTCACTCTTTTAAGAATTAGTTTGCTTTCAGTTGTCTAAAAAGATATTTTTTATCTCCAAATGTATAATGCAGTAAAGGAACCACCTTGGCTAACATCATTGGCAAGTCCAGAGTCAATCTTCAGCAAGCACGAAATCCAGCTCAGTTATTCATCCTTCAACAAATGCTGGGGGAGCACCTACTACATGCCAGGTATGTGTACTAGGCACTCGAGATAGGTCAGGTTCTAGGGTGTATATTCCACTGGAGAGAGAGATGGTAAACAATGAATGTAAAAAAAAAAAAATTACATAGTGTGTTAGGATGTGCTAAGTGCTTTTAATAAAAAGAGTAGAGGAAGGAAAGGGAGTTGAGACTGTTGGGATGTGGTGGCAGGTAGCTGTTTCAGGGAAACTTTCATTGAGATTTGAATAAATACTTAAAGATGACTTAATTGGGGGCTACATGGGAGGTAAGAGATATTTCAGGGAAGAGCAGAGAAACAGCTTAAGAGAAGACCCCAAGTGAAACAGTGCCTAAAATATTTTCAGAACAGCAAAGAAGGCCAGTACGTTGGCAAGACATGAGTGCAAAAGAGGAGAGTCATCAGAGATGAGGACAGAAAGAGACAGGGGCCAGGTCATGTAGGATTTAGAAGCTTTTGTAAGGACCTTCGCTTTTACTTAGAATGAAATCAGGCTCCATTTCAGGCTTTCGAGCAGAGGAGTGACATGCTTTTACTTACAATTTGGAAGAATCTCCTCGGCTTCTATTAAAACAAATTGTTGGGAGGCAAGAGTTTCTTTCTGTCTCTCTATAGACTTTGTGCTTAGGAAGGCTCCTGTTGTGATTTAACGTGGCTGCCAGTCATGGCTACATGCTCCCAGGAGTTCCTGCTGTGGCACAGCAGGTTAAGGATACAGTGCTGTCTCTGCAGTGACTCGGGTTGCCGCTGAGACAGGGGGTTCAATCCCTGGCCCTGCTTGGTTGTTAAGGATCTGGTGTTGCCGCCGCTGTGGCATAGGTCACAGCTGTAGCTTAGATTCCATCTCTGGCCCGGGAACTTCCATATGCTGCGGGGGCATGCTTCCACAACTGTGTCCGTCAAGAGATGATTTTTACCATCATCAAAGGATGGTAAATTTCATGCTAAATGACCCTTGAACCAACCCCTGGGTTCAAGGGAATGCCATGCTCTGGTTGGCCTTGGGTCTGGATTACTGAAATATCGCTACAGAAGAGAGGGTGTTTCCTTTGATTGGCTTAGTCCTGAACAGGGGAATGAAGGCTAAACTCACCCAAATTGCATGGTTCCTCCACAAGAGAACAGAATGAACATTGAACTGTCAACAATATTGCTCTCCACAATTCTCCTGGTATAACTATCCTTTTTTTTTATTTTAAACACATACTCACTGAACATAGTCTGTGGGGGAGTTCCTGTTGTGGCTCAGCAGTAATGAACCTGACCAGTATCCTTGAGGACGTGTAGGTTCAATCCCTGGCCTTGCTCAGTGGGTTAAGGATCTGGCGTTGCCTCCAGTTGTGGTGTAGGTGGCAGACACGGCTCAGATCCACATTCTTATGGCTGTGTTGTAAGCCAGCAGCTGCAGCTCTGATTTGACCCCTAGCCTGGGAACTCCCATATGACATGGGTGCAGGCCTAAAAAGACAAACGAACAAACAAAAATCTGTGGTCAAAATATGAGTAGAACACAATGGGACTATTATAGGCTTAACTGAATACTTTTACTTCTCTAACAAATCCTAATGTTGTAATTGCTTTGGGGCAATGCTTCGTGATTTCTTTATAGGGTCTGTCATCAAACCATGTATCCCTTAATGTTTAGGATTTTGCAACGATTTTTTAAAACCTAAATAGGAGACTTTACATTAATATTCTTGTTGCCTCCTTTTCAATATCATTTTGAATGCTGATTCTATCTTCCTAATATAAATTACCTGTAATTTGCAAAGTTGGTAAACATACTTCATGTTAATATTAAAATTCTAATATTAATATTAAATGCGAACAAAATCATATTCATTTCTCTTTTTTAATAAAGATATTTTATTTCTCTGATAGAAAATGGGTGTAGAGGGTGAGGGAATCACAGACTGAAGTGACAATGCTTCAACAGAAATACCTATTACAAAATAATTGAGATTTACCAAATTTGACTATTTTCAGCTCTTATTTCTCAGTTTTTCATTGCTGGTGTTAAGGAGAAAATGTATTCAAACTACTTTGAACACTTTAGAAATAGTAAAGTATATTTAGAAAAAACTGATGTTTTCCATTTGTTATTTACGTCCTTTCTGTGTCAAGTCATCAAAGAAGAGTTTAGTTTGGTAGAGTTACTCATTCCAGGAATGAGCTAAAGAGCTGTGTTTTTATTTACAGACCACTTTTCAGTTATCATTCATGTGGTTATTTCCATAAAGCTAAATAAATTATAATGTGAATTTTATAATATAATTTTTCATGGTTTATAATATTCTAAAGCAAAATGACATTTCTTTTGTATTGAACATTTTTTTTTTTTGGAGTTCCTATTGTGGCTCACTGGTAATGAACCCTAGGACACAATATCCATGAGGATGCAGGTTCGATCCCTGTCCTTGCTCAGTGGGTTAAGGATCCAATGTTGCCGTGAGCTGTCGTGCAGCTCACAGGTGTGGCTCAGATCTTGTGTTGCTGTGGCTGTGGTATAGGCCAGCAGCGGCAGTTCTGATTCTATCCCTAGCCTGGGAACCTCCGTATGCTGTGGGCGCGGCCCCAAAAAGAAAAAAAAACAAAACAAACAAACAAACGAAAAGCATTTTGTCATTTTTTACTTATCTGTGTATTTTTCTTTACTTTTCTCATTCTCTCCCCTAGTTTAGTACTTGATGCATGATCATTCTAAAAACTGCTGATCCACTCAAACTATTGTGTTCTCTTCCAAGAATAATCTTCATTATATGCACAGTATAGGAAGGACAGCCAGCTATGCTGAGCTTTTTTCAGTGAACATGTAGATAAGCAGTCACTATTGCAGAATACAAAAGAGGCAGTGTTTGTGCTCAGACAGTCCTTTGCTCGCTGCTGTCTAATCCTTTCTCTTTTTTTAATGTAAAATTTATTTTTACCAAAGTAACACATGCACAAAACTCAAAAAGTAAATAGTTCTGGAAGATTCATCATGAAATAAACAAAACCCAAACTATACTCTTCTATCTCACCTTTTTCTTATCCCCAAGTATTAGGCCCCAGAAACAACCACTTTCAAATTTTCTTCCTGATTTTCCTGGTATTTACCTCCATGCTTCTGAATAATATGCTTATCTGCTATTTTCTCATCAATCAATTTTAGACTTAATCTACTGGTTTCCTACTTTGCAATATGAGAATTTATATTCTCATCACACACACACACATGCACACATCCATGCTTCTCTTTCATCTTCCCATGAAATTGTTTCATACGCTTAATTTTATTAATATTCAGTGCTCACAGTTTTATGAAGATGACTATTTTTACGACTGATCCAGGGTGTCTGTGATTATATCTCCTTACATTTTTTATTTATATTGAAGCTAAATTAAAAAAAAAATTTCCATGAATCTTTTATTCTTTTTTTTTTCCCTTAAGCTTGCCAACAGTACTATGAAACTGCTCAATATATGCAAACATTTTGGTCTATAAGTTCCATTTTTTCTTTCGAGACATCTTTCCTGGAGCCCTCTGGTCTCACCTTGCATCAAAACCCAAGGATTGCTGTGTAACTGTGTAGCTGTATAGTTATTGGCCTATGCCTTCTTTCATTAAGATCTAATTTATTTCTCCTATGCCTTGGATCTCTGGTTTCCTGGGTACCATATCCTCTTTATTCATGCTTTCCTTCATTGGGAAATACATCTTCCAGGAGATTCCAAAGAAAAAAATGCATAGGAAAAACACGTGACATTTAGCATAACTAGAAGTATTATTATTCTGTTTTTACACACTGCTAATTTAGGAGGGAATCCTTTTTTTTTCAGTACTCAGAAAGTTTGTGCGATGTTTGCCAGAGTTGGAGGAGGGAGGGAAGTACTGACCGGTGAAAAAGAGTATCTTAGTACAGTTTTACTTTGTCTCTTATTATAGGTGAGGTTGAACATTTTTTTTCCCTTTTCTATAATGTTCATATTCCATTCATATGCTTTACCCATTTTTTTTTTTTTAATTTGGTTGCTGACCTTTGACTTGTTTATTTTCAGGGACTCTTTATACATTAAAGAAATCAGCTCTTTTTATGCTGATAATTGGTAAAATTTTACGCAAGGACTCGAGGACCTGGAAGGCAATTTGATAGCCTCTTTTAAAACTAAAAAATGCATTCTAAAAATTTAATTTATAGTATCTATCCAGCAATAGATATATTCACACACTTGGGAAATGACCTAAAAAACAGGCATAATCATTGCAGACTTGTCTGTAAATAGCAAGACTGGAGGCAACCTAAATGATCATCAAAAAATCTAGTTAAGTAAATCATGACTCATATTTGGTGGAATATAATATAGCCATATATAAGGAATGAGATAGTTCTAAATGTACTTACTGACAGATCTCTAAGTGTATTTTTAAATTAAAAAATAAGTTGCAGAACAGTGTGTACTGTGGTTACTACTTTGGAATAAAAAGAAAGCTATGTGTGTATGTAATCAATTTATACATTAGAATATATGTAAAGAATGTGCCTAAAACTAGTAGGCTTCTGGAACATGGGACACGGTAGCTATTGAGCAAGAGTTAAAGATATGTGCGTTTTCTTTTTGTAACAGCTTTATTTATAATTTACATACTATGAAATTCACCAGTATTAAGTATATAATACAATGAGTTTTAGTACATTCAGTATATTGTACGACAATCACAATTTAGTTTTAGAAAATTTCCGTTAGTCTAAAATGAAAACCAGAGTCCATTTAGTAATTCCCCATTTTTACTCTCAGCTCTAGGTAACCACTAATCTGCTTTCTGTCTACTTTCCAGGCATATTCTATATGCTTTTTATCTTTTGAATTTATATTTCTATTTTTAGTTTATCCCTGCTACTCAAAAATATACACCCCCAGAACTATCTAATTGACTCTATCATTATTGTGTCTTCCCATAAGAAGAAAATACAGCATCAAAAAGGTTAAAGGAAATCTTTAGTATATAAGCAGATGAGAAGCGAGGCTAGGAAGAAAATCAGAACATTATGAACAAGATCCTCTCTCCTGTTTTTATTG
Organism: Catagonus wagneri; assembly: GCA_004024745.2. Classification (NCBI taxonomy): domain Eukaryota; kingdom Metazoa; phylum Chordata; class Mammalia; order Artiodactyla; family Tayassuidae; genus Catagonus; species Catagonus wagneri. Next base: position 2,039,195 of record PVHT020004944.1, on the reverse strand, counting down.
CATCAATATTAGACCTCATTTTGGCTTAGCATACACTGAAATTTAGATTTAATCATTGTTCACTTAAGTGTAAATCTCTGTAAAAGGTCAAAACATTTACCACTCAAAAGGGAAAGAACAAATCATTATACTGAAAAAAGATATGGGTATGAAAATAATACTGTACAGGCACTTCACTTTTTTATTGCCTTATTTTGTTAGGAAGCCATAAACACTAATATAATCTTGTCATATATTATAAAGGTTGACCATCTGCTAATGTTGAGATTAATAATCTACCCCTTGGTTAACTCATAAAATCCTACAAATTTACATTTGGATGAGATTTTAGAAATTTATCTGTGACATTTTCGCTGATTTATTCCACTAGATACCAGTCAATCTAATTATGTTAGTGACATGTTTAACCTTTGTGAAAATCTCTATATAGATTTATTTATATGAATATTGTTGCTGCTAATAAAAAAAAATCCAAGAGCCAAATTTGTGACCCGTTCTTTCTCAAATGAATAATAATACTTAATAACACAAATAATATGTGATGATAGCACCCTTTATTTGATATTTACTGTAGCCCATCACTGAACTGGAGAGGTGCTCTGCATTTAGTAAGGCTTTTAGGTCTCACACCATGTAGAATGCAGGCCCTACTTTTAATCCCATTTTCATTTTCAGTTAAAAAAAAAATCCCTGGAGTTTCTGTAGTGGCTCAGTGGTTAACAAATCCAACCAGTATACATGAGGATGCGGGTTCAATCCCTGGCCTCACTCAGTGGCTTGAGGATCCAGCATGGCTGTGAGCTATAGGGTAGGTCGCAGATGCAGCTCAGATACCGCATTGCTGTTACTGTGCTGTAAGCCAGCAGCTGCAGCTCTTATTGGACCCCTAGCCTGGGAACCTCCATACGCCACGATGCGGCCTTAGAAAAAGCCAAAGACAAAAAAAAAAAAAAAAACAAAAAACACAAAAAACCCTTATTTTCAGTAAATGAACTTTTTTTCCTGGAGCGGTTAATGAACGTGAGTAGTGTCACACAGCTACTAAATGGTAAGAGCTCAGATTTAACCCTCTTTGATCACCATGCTTTTGTGGTGTATGTTGTTGCATCAGTCCTGACTCCATGTTGTATATTTTGTCCTTTTATTTCCCTTTATTTCATCTAGTACTCTCTGTAAAGAACCCTAGCTTTTTTCTAGAAAGTGATGAGGTTTAAATAAGTAGGCACATTGACTATTGTTTGTAGTCTTGTACTTTATTAGGAGAATAAGAAAGAAAAACATGTTTTTGTGACTACTCTAATTTCTTTTGCTACCTAAGGACAGGCTTCTTTCCCTTCATGGAACAGTTTGTCTTTGCCAAAATAAAGCAAGAGCTAATCAATCAAAATTGATTCAATATGGGGAATACAGAGAAGTATGCTAGAATTCCTGCCCTTTGGGAGCTTACATATTTAATTCTCGAGTGAAAATACATGGACAAAACCACAAATATGTGAAAAGTGATTATGAATGGCATTGATAATGGGTCCTTTACATATCATTAATCAACTGTCAATCCCTCAAGCAAATCAAGAATTTTTAACATTTGAGGGCTTTGAAGAGTTCCGTTTGGACAAGATGCTCTACAACTGAAAAATAACAATTTTATGAGTCATACAGAACATACCATTTAGTACAGTGAAATTCCAAAGAGTAAAATGATAAGAGGGAGATACAGGAAAACTCAGAGAAGCCATTGAGAGTAACTGGATGGACAAAGGGAATACTTTTCATTTCCCAAGATTACGGGGCTGTACGTGTTATGGTTGGGAGCGAAGGGTGGAGAGAGAAAATTGCTGTTAAAGCAGTCATCTACTGAGCAAATTTTCCAAAAACGGATGCCTTTTCAGACTTTTTTAGGACTCTAAAAATATGTTAAAGAAAATATCCAATATGCTATTAAAACGGAGACTGTGGGAGATACAGAAAAGGCGATCAATTTGAGTAGCTCACTTTCACGTTTCTTCCATCCCTGCCCAATGGTGAAGGTGGAGCCACCACTCCCATCCCCACCTACTCTTTCAAGCCCCCAAATGGTAACTCCTAGGTAGCACTTTTTGTACCAACTCCTTAATAAATCACTCAACCTCTGCTCCTTTCCAGCCAAGTACTGTGACCATCTCCTACAGGGACAGTGAGAGCCACATCTTCCTCCACTTGGAAGCTCAAGTATCTGGAAGCAAAAGCCTAGGTTTCGGTCTGATGATGCCCTACCTGCTTTGGAAATATTTTTTATTAAGCAGCGTTCTTGGTTAATGGGGTGAAGATTTTTTGTTTGCTTATTTAGAGGATGGAGACGTCTGTAACTAAAAGACGGCACTGAAAAAAAGCCATAAAACCGTTTTTCCTTGGCCCGACCTGATTTGGAGGCTGCCTGGGGGCATGCCTACGGTCCGGAGAACAGCCTCCCGACGTCCTGCGCGGGGGGTCGGGAGGTATCCCACCCACAGCGCGGGAGGAGGGCCACGGGGACTTCGGAGAGGAACGTACTAGAAAATCCGAGGACACCGCGCTCCCCAGCCGCAGGCCCCTGCGCAGAGCGCGGAGGGCGGGGAGACCCCAGGCGCGCGGCGGCGCGTAGGCGGCGACGGCGGCGGCGCCCACTCCCCCTCGTCCCCGCGCCCAGCCGCTCGCCGCCCGCAGCCGGGCGCCGGCGCGCTCGGCTCTTTCCGCCGCCGCCGCCGCCGCGCGCTGCCCAGTGCGCTCCGGCACCTTCGGCAATTTCCGTCGGGCCCTGGCCGCCATTTTCTCTCCGCTTGTGTGTCTCGCCGGCTGCGTGGCTCGGTTCTTGTGAGCGAAGCTTTGTCCGGTTCGGCAATGGACGGGTAGGTAACGGGGCCGGAGAGGAGGCGTGTGAGAGGGGAGCGGGGCCCGCCCTCGGTCCGGCCCGGGGTCCGACCGAAACCCTCCGGGGGCTCCTCCCGGGGCTGGGCTGCCGTTACCCAACCCCCGCCCCGGCGCACACACCCCTCCCCGGGCTTCCCCCCGCGGCCCTGGTCGGGAGAACGGGCCGAAAGCGGGCTCATGGGCCCCGGAGGCGTGGGGGCGACGGCGGGGGCGGAGGCCCGGGGGAGGGAGCGGGCCCCGGCCGGGCGGCGGGGGCTGGGGTGGGGCCCCGGGACGCCCGGCCCGGCCCTGCCCCCTCACGGAGCCATTTCGGTCCGTAACCCGGGACGCGAACCCCGGGCGAGCGGCGCCAGCGGGAGCGCGAGTAGCGGCCCCGGGGGGCAGGCCTGGGGGAGGGTCCCGGGAGAGGAGAGAGGGCCCCCGGGTCCCCCCGGCCGCCCCGCGCCTCCTTGCCCTCGCCCTGGCGGCGGGAGATGCGGGTGGCGGGAGCTCCGGCCACGCTAAGCGGGAGGCGCGGGGGAAGGGGGGCGGGGAGGCGCGCGGCGGCGGGAGGAAGGGGGAGGGCAGATGTCACCCTCCTTTGTTTTCACTGGCGTCGGCTAGTGGGGGCGGGAGGCTGAAAAAAGGCCTTCTTGTGGGGCCTCCGAGCGTTCAGGGTTTGGCACAGGAGCCCCGAAATTCAGTCATCTGCACAAAACGAAGCGTTTGTGGTCGACATCAGTCACATGGGCCAAGGCCAAGAGCCATGGCAGAAACGAGAGCAGATAGGCAACACAAGGGCCCTCTTCTCGGTTACTTCGACCAGTTTGTGGACACACAAAAAACAACTCCACCAAGCCCGAGCCGCGCTACATCTCTGACAGCTGCGGTAGTGCCGGGAGAGGGGAGGCCAGGGCTTTGGGAAATGATGCGGACCAGGCTCTCCCTGGTCCTTAACGCCTCACACCTGAAAAGTCTCAATAATTTACCTCGTTAGAAAGGAGGCACCCTGTAGGGCGAAAATACAGCAGTAGTCAATCCGTTGGGGGCGTAGGAAAACAGTATCATTGCAACAAGTCCTTTTATTGGACTCCTTAACAGTATTTGAAGTGTCAGAAGTAAAATACGAGTTTATTTTAAGCGTCTGGGGTTGGGTATTTTTTAAAGACTAAGTGGAGATCATGTAAAAGTTAACAGACCAACAAAATTTAAGTCATCCTTGAGGTTCTCTAGAGAACATTTTCTAGAGGAAACCTAAGGCCAGAGAAATTCACTGTTGCCCCAGCTCAGCATGGAAATTGATGGCAAAACTTGCTCTGGAATTATGTTTCCTGATTCTATTACTAAATTACTAAAGAGTTGAATTAAGTTTTATATTACTAATCTAGGTGTAACAAGCTTTGTAAAAAGGGCGTTATAGCCTTTGGAGTTTTGTTCTTTTTGCTCTTTAAAGTGTTTGCAAATACCAAAAGTGTGGTGAGTTTCCTCTCATTTCTGGAAAGCCAGGTTGATAACATGTCACTGACCATCTTTTTGTTGTTTTCCATCTGTGTTGAGTGGAAGCTTTATGAATGATGAACCACCCTAAAAAGTTTCTTAACAAGAGGTTGAAACTTTTTTTTTTTCATTGCAGAATTGTCACTGAGGTTGCAGTTGGCGTGAAGGTAGGAAAAGATTGCTTAAAACTAATGAAAACTGAATTCCTTAGTCTGCTGAATGTGTTATTGATAGAAACTTTCTGTTGACTTTTGAAAATAGATTTCAAAATTCAATATTTTTCTAGTTTTTAAAGTTGGCTTGTGTAAATAGTTTTAACCTAAACAGACGACAACCATACTTTTTCTAGAAACGCAGTCGTTGAGAGTAACATTCTAAAGCAGGTATGAATGGTGGTCAAGGAATTAAAAAAATACTTTGACATGGTTTCTTGTGAATGTAAATGATAACAGTTTTTTGAAGGGAAATTATGGTTTTAAGTAGATCGATAAATGATTTGAGCTAAATCAGAATATTTTTTCACTCTTTCATCTTAGAATGACTGAGGAATTTTTACCAATAATAAGCCTCATTAGAGTTGTTACCCTGATCTTTAAAAAGAAAGGGAACTTGTTTAGGCAGTTGGCTACAGATTTGAGTCAGAAATTAAAGAGCTGGTTTGTGTGTCTATTAAGGGAAGATAGGCTTTCTGTTAGAGATGGTTTGGAATCTTTCCTTACTCACTGTGGCAGGGAAGACTGTTCATTCTTTAAACCTCAGTTCTAATGCATAGGCCTTTCATTTCCTTGAATGCTTGCATGTTTTGACATTGTGGTGTATTTTAATTTTTGTTTGTAAGCCTTTCTGCCCTTTGAGGGCATGATCCTTGTCTTAAATCTTTTAAATTTTCTAAGCCTGGCCTGGCACATCTTCCAAGACTAGTATTCAGATACTTGTTAGATGCAATGACAGTCCCCCCCCCCCCCCAGTATGAGTAGTCTTGAGAGGCTATGTGCTTAATCCAGTGATGCTATTTGGAATTCCTAAAATTTCATCCATAACAGTGTGATATTTATTAGAAAATTTGGGTTATTTTGTATTTTCTCGCTTGTTTTCCATTCTCTGTATCTGGTAAACTAGATACTTGTCCATGCTTTAATATTTAGGCTTATTGCCAAGTTCATGTTACATAGATTGGGGGAGAAATAATGAGTTTTGTGGGAAAGTATTTTTATTTGGCAATGATTTTCTAAATTGAGAGTGCAAAATGTAGATGTAGTTATCATCCAAACAGATGTACTTTGGAATTGGTTTTTATTTTTTAAAGTTTATTTTGTTATAGTTGATTTCAGTGTTCTGCCAGTTTCCACTGTATAGCAAAGTGACCCAGTTATACATACATATACATCTTTTTCTCATATTATCTTCTGTCATGTTCCATCAAAAGAGATTGGATATAGTTCCCTGTGCTATACAGCTTATCCTGGATGTGAAGTTTTTAAAAGAATACATAATACAAGTCTGAGTTGTCAACTATTGTTGGATGAGGAGAGAAGGAACTCTCAAGACCCAGAACCAACAGAGAGAAATGAGACTCAGAAGATGATGTTCAGATTGGTTTATTGGCTGTGCCGGTTTTCTATATTAGTAGTATTAAAAGAAAACACTAGGAAATGATATAAAAGTAATTTCTAACCTTTATTTTGTCCATTGTTTAAAGGTTTCAATAACTAAAATTATGTTTTATCTAATTTTCTAAGATACTGGCTAAGAATTTTTGCTTTGGCATCAGACCTATGTACAAGTAATTAAGCTTTCATGAAATCTTTGTAAAAGGTAAAAATAATACATGTGCATGGTTAAAAAAAAAATTCAAAGTGAAAAGTATTTCTCCCTGATTTCCAGTTCTATATCTTAGGTATAGGTAGTTATGTTAAAAAATATTTAGTGCATTATTCCTGAAATTAATAGTTTATTGGAGTTCCCGTCGTGGTGCAGTGGTTAACGAATCCGACTAGGAACCATGAGGTTGCGGGTTCGGTCCCTGGCCTTGCTCAGTGGGTTAACGATCCGGCGTTGCCGTGAGCTGTGGTGTACGTCGCAGACGCGGCTCGGATCCTGCGTTGCTGTGGCTGTGGTGTAGGCCAGTGGCTACAGCTCCGATAAGACCCCTAGCCTGGGAATCTCCACATGCCGCAGGTGCGGCCCTAAAATGACGAAAAAAAAAAAAAATTAATAGTTTATTAATTACCACACACATAAATATTCTTGTTTACTTACACAAATGCATTCATGCCATGTGTACTGACTCATATTTTGCCTTAGAAAGAAACGCTTTATTGAGATATAATTTGACATAAAGTAAACCGCAAATATTCAAAGTATACAGTGTTTTGACACGTGTACAACTGTGAAACCATCAGTAAAATCAAGATAATGAATATCCATTGCCCACAAAGTATCATTTTGCCCTTTTGTAATCCCTTCCATGTTCCTTTCCCCAAGTAACCACTGATGTGCCTTCTGTCACTATAGTTTTTTTTTTTTTTTTTTTGTCTTTTGTCATCTTAGGGCCGCACCCAAGGCATGTGGAGGTTCCCAGGCTAGGGGTCTAATCGGAGCTGTGGCTGCCAGCCTACACCACAGCAACATGGGATCCAAGCTGCGATTGGAACCTACACCACAGCTCACAGCAACGCCTGATCGTTAACCCACTGAGCAAAGCCAGGGATCGAACCCGCAACCTCGTGGTTCCTAGTCAGATTTGTTAACTGCTGTGCCACCACGGGAACTCCCTCTGTCACTATAGATTAATTCGCAGTTTTTAGAATTTTAAACTTAGTCGTACAACATGTACCCTCTTGTCTGGATAATTCCACTCATCATAATTATTTTGGGATTTCACTCATGTTGTGCATCAATAGTTCATTCCTTTTTGTTCCTTAATAATATTGTATGTTTATACAGCATTTTCTTTGCTACTCAACTCTTTTTTTTTTTTTTTTTTTTGTCTTTTTGCTTTTTATCTAGAGCCGCTCCCCCGGCATATGGAGGTTCCCAGGCTAGGGGTCTAACAGGAGCTGTAACTGCCAGCCTACACCACAGCTCATGGCAACGCCGGATCGTTAACCCACTGAGCAAGGGCAGGGATCGAACCCGCAACCTCATCGTTCTTCGTCAGATTTATTAACCACTGAGCCATGAAGGGAACTCCTGGTACTCAACTCTAGATACACATTTGGCTTGTTTCCAATTTTGGGCTATTATAAATAAAGCTTCTATGAACATTTCTGTGCAAGTCATTTTGTAAACATATGCGTTCATTTCTCTTGGGGAAATACCTTTGATTGGAGTGGCTGGATCATATGGTTTGGCATATGTTTAACTTTTTAAGAAACTGCAAACTATTTTCCAAACTGGTTATACTATTTTAACATTCCCACCAGCAGGGTATGAGATTTCCAGTTCATCTGTATCTTCTCCAGTGCCCGTTCTTTATTACAGACATTAAAGTGGATGTGAAATAGTGATCTTTGTAGTTTTAATTTACATTTTTGTAACGTCTGTGATGTTGAACATCTTTTCATGGGCTTTTTGTAAATTCTGTGTCATCTTTGGTGCAGTGCCTGTTTAAATCTCTTGCCCACATTTTATTTTTATTTTTTTATTATTTTTCTTAATGGATTTTATTTCAATTATAGGTGTACATAAATCATCACAAGTCAATTTTATAGGTTTTGTATCCCAAACCCCCAGTGCATCCCCCCACCCCCCAGATTGTCTTATTTGAAAAACCAAGGTTTTCCAAAGTCTGTGAATCATTGTCTGTTCTGTAAAAAGGTTCATTGTGTCTTTTTAGTTTCCACATGTAAGGGGTAGCATTGGGTGTTGCTGTCTAATTGTCTGACTGGTTTCACTTCGCATGATAATTTCTAAGTCCATCCGTGTTGCTATAAATGTTGGTAATTCGTTCCTTTTAATGGCTGAGTAACATTCCATTGTGTGTATGTACCATATCTTCCCTATCCACTCCTCTGTTGATGGGCATTTCGGTTGTTTCCATGACCTGGCTATTGCATAGAGTGCTGCAGTGAACACTGGAGTACATGTGTCTTTTCGAGTCGTGGTTTCCGCTGGATAGGTGCCCAGGAGTGGGATTGCTGGATCAAATGGTAATTCTATTTTGAGTTTTCTGAGGAATCTCCATACTGTTTTCCACAGTGGTTGCACCAGTTTGCATTCCCACCAACCAGTGTAATAGGGATCCTTTTTCTCCACACCCTCTCCAGCACTTATTGTTTGTAGACTTTTTGATGATGGCCATTCTGGCCAGTGAAAGGT
>PVHT020004944.1:2012476-2029513 GCA_004024745.2 Catagonus wagneri | reverse complement strand
CTTTGTGCCAGTACCATAGGGTTTTGATGACTGTAGCTTTGTAGTAGAGTCTGGAGTCAGGGAGCCTGATTCCTCCAGCTCCATTTTTCTTTTTCAGGATGTCTTTGGCTATTCTGGGTCTTTTGTGCTTCCAGACAAACTTTACAATATTTTGTTCTAGTTCTGTGAGAAATGTCCTTGGTCATTTGATAGGGATTGCATTGAATGTGTAGATTGCCTTGGGCGGTAGAGTCATTTTGATAATATTGACTCTTCCAATCCAAGAGCATGGTATGTCTTTCCACCTGTTCATGTCGTCCTTGATTTCTTTCATCAGCGTCTTAGAGTTTTCAGAGTACAGGTCTTTTGTGTCTTTAGGCAGGTTTATTCCTAAGTACTTGATTCTTTTTGATGTGATGGTAAATGGGATTGCTTCTCTGATTTCTCTTTCGGATCTTTCATTGTTAGTATATAGAAATGCAGTTGATTTCTGTGTATTAATTTTGTATCCTGCGACTTTGCCAAATTCATTGATGAGCTCTAAGAGTTTTCTGGTAGAGTAGTCAGGATTCTGTAGGTATAGTATCATGTCATCTGCAAAAAGTGATAGTTTTACTTCTTCTTTCCCAATTTGGATTCCTTTTATTTCTTTTTCTTCTCTGATTGCTGTGGCTAGGACTTCCAGAACTATGTTGAGTAGTAGTGGCGAGAGTGGACATCCCTGTCTTGTTCCTGATCTCAGTGGGAATTCTTTCAGCTTTTCACCATTGAGAATGATGTGAGCTCTGGGTTTGTCATAGATGGCCTTGATTATGTTGAGGTAGGTTCCCCCTATGCCCACATTCTGAAGGGTTTTTATCAGAAACAGGTGTTGGATTTTGTCAAAGGCATCTATGGAGAGGATCATATGGTGTTTATTCTTCACAGTTTGTTGACGTGGTGTATCACACTGATCGATTTGTGGATATTGAAGAATCCTTGCATCCCTGGGAAAAATCCTACTTGATCGTGATGTACAATCCTTTTAATGTATTGTTGGATTCCGTTGGCTAGTATTTTGTTGAGAATTTTTGCATCTGTGTTCATCAGTGAGATTGGCCTGTAATTTTCCTTTTTTGTGGTATCTTTGTCTGGTTTTGGTATCAGGGTGATGGTTGCCTCAGAATGAGTTTGGGAGTGTCCCCTCTTCTGCAGTTTTTTGGAAGTGTTTCAGAAGGTTAGGTGTTAGCTCTTCTCTAAATGTTTGATAGAATTCACCTGTGAAACCATCTGGTCCTGGACTTTTGTTTGTTGGAAGTTTTTTAATCACAGTTTCAATTTCAGAACTTGTGATTGGTCTATTCATCTTTTCTATTTCATCTTGGTTTAGTCTTGGGAGATTGTCCTTTTCTAAGAATTTGTCCATTTCTTCTAGGTTTTCCATTTTATTGCCATATAGTTGCATATAGTAGTCTCTTATGATCCTTTGTATTTCCGTGATGTCTGTTGTGACTTCTCCTTTTTCATTTCTAATGTTATTGATTTGTGTCCTCTCTCTTTTTTTCTTGATAAGTCTGGCTAAGGGTTTGTCAATTTTGTTGATCTTTTCAAAGAACCAGCTTTTAGTTTCATTGATCTTTTCTATGGTTTTCTTTGTTTCTATTTCATTGATTTCTGCTCTGATCTTTATGATTTTTCTTCTACTAACTTTAGGTCTTGTCAGTTCTTCCCTCTCTAGCTGCTGTAGATGTAAAGTTATGTTGTTTATTTGAGCTTTGTTTTGTTTCCTGAGGTAGGCTTGCATTGCTATAAACTTTCCTCTTAGAACTGCTTTTGCTGCATCCCAGAGGTTTTGGGGTGTCGTGTCTTTGTTGTCATTTGCTTCTATGTATTTTTTAATTTCCTCTTTGATTTTTTCAGTGGTCCACTGGTTGTTTAGTAGCATGTTGTTTAGTCTCCACGTATTTGTATTTTTGGCCATTTTTTGCTTGTTGTTGATTTCCAGTCGTATAGTATTGTGGTCAGAGAAGATGCTTGAAATGATTTCAATTTTCTTAAAGTTACTGAGGCTTGATTTGTAACCCAGGATGTGATCAATCTTGAGAAGAATGTGTATTCTGTTGCTTTTGGGTGGAATGTCCTATAGATATCTATTAAGTCCATCTGCTCTAATGCTTCATTCAGGGCCTGTGTTTCCTTATTGATTTTCTGCCTGGATGACCTGTCCATTGCTGTAAGTGGGGTGTTAAAGTCCCCCACTATGATGGTGTTCTTGTTGATTTCTCCTTTTCAGGTTGTTAGCAGTTGCCTTATATATTGTGGTGATCCTATGTTGGGTGCATAAATATTTAAAATTGTTATATCTTTTTCTTGGATTGATCCTTTGATCATTATGTAGTGCCCTTCCTTGTCTCTTAAAATGTTCTTCATCTTAAAGTTTATTTTGTCTGATAGGAGTATTGCTACTCTGGCTTTCTTTTGCTTCCCGTTTGCATGGAATGTTTTCATTCATCCTCTCACTTTCAATTTGTATGTGTCTCTAGAAGTGAAGTGGGTTTCTTGAAGACAGCATATATATGGGTCTTGTTTTTGTATCCATTTGGCTAGTCTATGTCTTTTGGCTGGGGCATTCAGTCCATTAACATTTAAGGTAATTATTGATAGATATGTCCCTATTGCCATTGTATTAACTGTTTGGGGTTTTTGTTGCTCTTTTTTTCTTCCCTTATTCTGTTGTTGTCTCCTCTCACAAGATGGCTATCTTTAATGTTGTATTTGAGTTGATTTTTCTTATTTGCTTGTGTATCTATCAATTGTAGATTTTTGGTTTGCTGTTACCCTGAAGTTTTGATATAGGAGTCTATATATAACTGAGATTGTATTAAGTTGTTGGTTGCTTAATTGCACGTGCTTCTCCAGTGACCTGCATTTGTGGTCTCTTCTCATGATTACTGTTTTTGGTAGCATAATTGTGCATGTATGATTTAGTGTGTTACTGTATATATGCCTTTACTGGTGAGCCTTGTCATTTGTGGTGTTTTTGATTCTGGTTGTGGCCTTTTCTTTTCTGCCTAGAGAAGTTCCTTTAGGATTTGTTGTAAAGCTGGTTTAGTGTTGCAGAAATCTCTTAGCTTTTGCTTATCGGTAAAGGTTTTGATTTCTCCTTCAAATCTGAATGAGAGCCTTGCTGGGTAAAGTAATCTTGGTTGGAAGTTTTTCCCTTTCATCACATCACGTATATCATGCCCCTCCCTTCTGGCCTGTAGGGTTTCAGATGAAAAATCTGCTGATAACCTTATTGGGGTTCCCTTGTATGTCATTTGTTTCTTTTCCCTAGCTGCTTTCAATATTTTCTCTTTGTCTTTAATTTCAGTCATTTTGATTAATATGTGTGTCGGGGTGTTCGTCCTTGGGTTTGTTTTATATGGTACTCGTTGCACTTCCTGGATTTGAGTGAGTGGTTCCTTTCCCATATTAGGAAAGTTTTCGGCTATAATCTCTTTGAATATTTTTTCTCTCCCCTTCTCTCTCTCTTCTCCCTCTGGCACCCCTATAATCCAGATGTTGGTGTGTTTAACATTATCCCAGAGTTCTCTGAGACTCAGCTCATTTCCTTTCAATTTTTTATCTCTTTTCTCTTCTGCATTAGTGATTTCCACTAATCTGGCCTCCACCTCACTGATTCGTTCTTCTGCCTCCTGCATTCTACTGTTGGCTGCTTCTAATGATTTTTTTATTTCAGTTATTGTATTTTGCATCTGTTCTTATTTAACTTTTACAGCTTTTATTTCTTTGCTCAGTGTTTCCTGTAAATGATGAATCTTTGCCTCCAGTCTATTTCCAATGCCTTGCATCATCTTCAGCATCAGCAGTCTAAAGTCCCTTTCTGGGAGGCTGATAATCTCCTCATCACTGAGCTGTTTTTCTGGGCTTTTCTCTTCTCCCTTATCTGTGTTAGAGTTTTCTGTCTTTTCATTTTTGTAGGTTTTTGGTGTGGTGACCTTTGTGTCCACAATAGAGTTGTAGCCCCTCTTAGTTCAGGTGTTTGCCTCCCCTGTGGCTAAAGTTGGTATGGAGGGGGCTTGCTGTAGGCTTCCTGCTGGGAGGGAGTGATACCTGCTCACTGGTAGGTGGGGTTGATTCCTCTCCCTCTGATGGGTGGGGCTTTGTCTCTGGGCCAGATTAGAGGCTGGCTGTTTGCCTGAGGGGTCTTTAGGCAGCCTGTTTACTGATGGGTGGGGCTGTGATCCCAGCTGAATTGTTGTTTGGCCTGGGGCTTCTCAGTGCTCATGGGAGGGACCAGATTTTCCCAAAAATGGCCACATCCGGAGAAATGCAGGCTGCTGAATGTTCACTTCCAATGCCCTTCCCCCACAACAAGGCACAGTCACCCCTGTTTTCCCAGGAGCTCCTCCTGGAATTGCAGTCAGGTTCCACCCAGATTCCTCTGGAGACTGCTTTGCCCTGGGACCCAGTGCACGTGAAAGTCTGCGTGTGCCTTTCAAGAATGGGGTCTCTGTTTCCCCCTGTCCTGTGGAGCTCCTGCACACAAGCCCCGCTGGCCTTCAATGCCAGATGTTCCAGGGGCTCTTTCTCCCTGTGCCCGATCCCCAGGCGTGGGGATTTGATGTGAGGCTCAGAACTCTCAGTCCTGTATCTGAGTCTCTGTGAAGCAGTTACTTTCCAGTCTGTGGGGCTTCCCACCTGGGAGGTATGGGGTTGCTTCTATCGCGTAATCGCCCCTCCTACCTCTTGATGTGGTCTCCTCTTTGTCTTCTGGAGCCAGAGTATCTTTTTTGGAAGTTTACAGTCCATTTGGTTGAAGGTTGCTCAGCATTTTGTTGTATTTTTGCTCTTATTTGGGAGAGAAGTTGAGCTCCAGTCCTTCTATTCCGTCATCTTAATCCAGTCCTCCTCTTGCCCACATTTTAAATTGATTTATTGAGTTTTGAGAAGTCTGCATTCTGGTTACACGTTCTTTATCAGTTATGTGGTTTAAAATGTGTTCTGCCACTTATGTTTTCACTCTCTCATTAGTATCTTGAAGAGTAGTAGTTTTTAATTTTGATGAACCTCAGTTTACCAGGGTGTTTTTTTTGGGGGGGTGTTGGATTACACTTTTGGTGTCATAAACCATTTTTGTGTAACCCAAAGTCACAAAGATTTTTCCTTTTGTTTTCTTTTTTAAAATTAATTTTTTTTTTTCTTTTTGGCAGCTCCCTTGTCACGTAGAAGTTCACAGGCCAGGTATTGAACCCGTGCCACAGCAGTGGCCCTGAGCCACTGAAGTGACAGTGCTGGGTCTTTAACCCAGTGCACCACCAGGGAACTCCTCACCTTTGTTTTCTGTTAGAAGTTTTATAGTTTTTAGTTTTGCATTTAAGTCTTTCTGAGGTAATTTTTTTTAATATGGTGCAGTGTATGAATCAACTTTTTTGGGAGTTGGATATGGACATCCACTTTTTCAAGCACTGTTTGTTGAAAAGACTATCCTTTCTCCATTGAATTGGGTTTGTACCTTTGTCAAAAATCAGTTGTAGTGTGTACCTATGGTACTGTATTCTTTTCCATTGACCCCTTTTTTTGTCTATTTAGTTGCCAAAACATACCGTCTTACTGTAGTTTCATGTTGTCTTGAAATCAAGTAGAACTTTGTTGTTTTTCAAATCTGTTTTGACTTTTCGGGTTCTTTACATTTTCTTGAGTCAATTTCTAGAAAAAGGTCTGGGATTTAATTGAAACTAACTTGAATCTGTAGAGCAGTTTAAATGATGAGAGCAGGCCGTTCTTACTTCGTTCAGTACTAGGGTAAATATCCTAAATGATGTTTTTTCTTAAATGTTTGCTACAGTTCACCAGTGAAGTTGTGTGGACCTGGTGTTTCTTTTCTTTGTGGGAAGGTTTTAAACTACATGTTAAATTTACTGCATAGATACAGGATTGTTAGGATAGATTATCTGTTTCTTCTTGAGTGAGCTTTGGTAATTTTGTCTTTCATAGGATTAGTCCATTTCATCAAAGTTGCTGGAGCTTATTTGCATAAGGTTCATGATATTGTTTTATTTTTAACATCTGTGTAGTCTGTAGTGATGTCGCCTTTCTTGTTCCAGATATTGATAGTTAATGTCTTTTCTCGGTTTTTCCTTGTCAGTCTGGCTAGAGTTTTATTGATTTTATTAATAAAAATATAAAAGTCAGTCTTTGCTTTCATTGAGTTTTCTCTGTTTCCTGTTTCCCATTTTATTGATTTCTGCTGTTTTAATTTTCTTCTGCTTTGTATTTAGTTTGCTCTCTTCCTGCTTAGGTAACATTGAAGTTGATGTCATTGATGTGATACCTTTTCTAATTCAGAGGTTTAATGCTATGTGTTTTCATAAGTGTTGCTTTCATGGCATCTCTCAAATTTTGACTTGTATACTTTTCATTCAGCTCAGAATACATCTTGATATTTTTATTATTTATTAATATAATTTATTCTTATATTTTTAAATTTCTTTGACCTGTGGGTTATTGAGAAGTATGTTAATTTCCAGCTATTCGGAATTTTCCATATATTTTTTTATTATTTATTACAGATTTAATTCCATTGTTCTTAGAGGACATATTTTGGAACACTTGAGTCTTTGTAGTTTTGTTTTATCGTTTTATGGTTCAGATATCATATATCCTGTTAGTTTTATGTGCTTTTGATAGCGATGTGTATTCTGTTATTGGGCGATGCACTCTATACATTTCAGTTATGTTTATTGATATTGTTGCTCAGGAGATTTGTCTTTGCTGATTTTTTGTCTATGGTGGTTCTGTCACTTGTTGAGAAAACTATTGAAATCTATATTTTGTGCATTTGTCTGGTTTTCCTTGTGGATCTACCAGTTTTTGTTTTTATGTTTTTTGTAATTATCCCATTAAATGTTTAGGATTACTGTGTCCTCTTGATTTATTGATCCCTTATTATGCAATAACCATTTTTAGCTTTTTCAGTTATTTTATATCTATTTGTATCCTTAAATTTAAAGTGTATTTCTTGGAGTTTCCGTCCGTGGCTCAGTGGAAACGAATCTGACTAGTATCCATGAGGATGCAGGTTCAATCCCTGGCCTCGCTCAGTGGGTTAAGGATCTAGCGTTGCTGTGAGCTGTGGTGTAGGTCACAGGCACGGCTCAAATCTGGTGGATATGGCGTTCCTGTGGCTATGGCGTAGGCCAGCATCTGCAGCTGTGATTCGACCCCCAGACTGGGAATCTCCCTCCATATGCTGCGGCTGAGGCCCTAAAAAAAAAAAAGAGGTGAGACTTGATTTTTAAATCCTGTTTTACACTCTCTTTTCGTAAAGACCCTGCAGATTTCACTGTTACTACGTTAACATGGTTAGTTTTAAAAATACTGCTTTGTTGTTTTCTGTTTGTCCCTTATTTTCTTTGTTCCTTTTTTTTCCTGCTTTCTTTTGGATTGAGTATGTTTTAAGAATGCATTTTATCTCGTTAGCTGATGGGCTCATACGTATCTGTTTTCTTATCTTGGTAGCTGTTATAAGCCTACATCTCTGACTTTTACCGCAGTCTTCCCTCAAGTAGTGTTTATGCCACTTTACATACACTTTGTGAATATTAGAGTACCTCTCTTCTCTTGGCCCAAGTACTGTTGTTACAACATTTTACTCCCACGTTATAAATTCTGCACTGCATTCTTTGTCTTTAAACAGCCAGTTATCTTTTCAAAAGATTTAAACAACTAGAAAAATACCTTCTATGTTAGCTTTAACATAGTTGTGCACATGCATTGAGTACTCAGGGAAAATTTTCTGCAGATTCCCAGAGTTTTCTCTGTGCAGCTCTCTGGAACTCTGCCATACAAAGTCTAGTTGCTTTGGTCTCCTTGGATTTTTTTGGCTCTTTTTTAATTTTCAGGGAGTTTTCAAAAGTTAACCCGTTTTCCCTATCTGAGCTGTCCCATGACCTGGACTTTTTCTCAAGTGAGTAAACTGGGACCATCATCGGCTCACCTCACTTGTTGACTCTCAGAGATCATTGTCCACTATTGTCTGATGTCCAGTGGTCTTGAAAATCATTGTTCACTGTGTTTTCTTTTCTTCCTCCCTTCCTCTTCACCTCCCGCCCGCTTCTTGCCCCGAAGTAGAAGTTCATTTTTTTTTTTTTTTAATTACATACTCTGGTCTCTGCAGTTATAGGTGGACCTTATTCTTTGTTATATGGATGTATCACAGTGTATTTGCTTGACACACAACATTTAGTTCCACATTGATGAACATTTTGGTGTAATTCCCTTTGCAGTTAAAAAGTGGATGTATTAAAAATAGAAGTAAAAATGCTGTACCAAATGAAATTTACAGTTAAAAAGTTGTGAAACCCACAATGCCAAGAGGATTCTTAATAATTTGTTTTCTACAACTGTGTATGACAGTGCCTATTTTTCCTTACCCTTACCAATTACGGGTTTTATAAATATTTAGAATATTTGCTAATTTTAAGGTAAAAAAGTTTTGTAATTCATGTTTTGAAATGAGTGAGAATTTAAAAATTTTGACTATATTTCTGCTTCTGTGAACTGCCTCCATATGAGGTCTTAATGATTTCTTTATCTTGTTACAACTGTATAAAAAGAAAATTGATTTATATGCATCATAGGTACTTTTCTTATATTTTATTACTTTTTACTTCGTATAGTTTTGGGCATTAGATGTATTTGAACTACTAAGTAGTATAATTTCATTTTTTTGGTCTATTTGATACTTGAATGCTTAACTTTAGTTTAATTGAGATTATAATAATTTTGAAGATTAAATGTGACTGCATAAAATATTTCCCATGAACCAGGTTTTCAATTGGTATTAACTTATTTATATACTGTATATAAAATTTCAATTTTTATAGCCTTGGGGTAATTGAAATTTCATTTTTCATTAGCCTCAGAAAGGTGCTGTAGTTACTCAGTTCTCACTGGTTTTAGAGTCCTTTCTATCTGGTTAGGTCACTAAGACTATCAAACAAGAAAGGACATTTGAGAATTTTTAGTATGAAGTTTGTTAAATTTCTTTAAAATGTTTTTTTATACTCTGTAATTCGTTACTAAGTTCAGAGGTTTCATGTATATGCTCTTAACATTGCCGTAATTTTGCCATTGTGAACTTCTTGCAAAATAATGGGCCCAAGTAGTTAGCTTTTTTTTTTAAGTTAAATTTCACTAGTGTTTTGAAAGTACTGGTTAATTACAGAATACACAGTTTAAGTTGTGATATGGCTATTTATTTATTCATTATCACTGGCTTTCTTGGATAATTGCAGTGAAATAATGCTAAAGATAATTTTTTTTAATAATTGAACATAACTGATTCATAACAGGTATGTTACCAAAAACTGTTGTTTGGATTTTTAGATTTTGAGCTTTCTTTAAATGTTACATAACACTTGTTAGGTATTTATATTAAGATTTTAAATTAGAGGCATGCATAATGTGTCTACTAAATGACAGCACTCTGTTAAAAACTGGTGATTCAGGGACACTAAGAATAGAATATATGCTTCTTGAGGGCAGAGACCTTATTAGTTTTATCGTTCCTCTGTTATCAGTAGTGCGTGTTAAATAGCACATACTCAGGAAGTATTTAATGACTCCGGAAGGGTGGGTGTCTGACTGATAATCTCATGGGTCACTTATCAGTAAAGAAGAGATAGTACCACTTTTATTGCAGTCATTCTTTTTGGTAGAGATCCAGAAAAGCAGTATATTCTATGACTTTATCTAGTTATAAGAAGTAAATGCAAGGTTTAATTAAGCAAATACCCTGTGATTACAGTGGGGGAGATTAGTTTTGGTTGGTAAGATCAGAGAGTAGATTTCATGAGATTAGTGCATTGTGACCTGTGCATTGTAATTGTTTGGGAGTGGAACTGAGCAGTATATGTTGAGGGGATGACATGGCCAAAGTTAAAAGTTATATCAATAAGTTGCACAAATTCATAGCCATTGAACAGCTAGCAGAATAATTTGGATTTATGTATGGCAAAGGGTTTGGGAGTGAGAGAAAAGATAGAATGGCAGATGGGGAGAAAGCCTCAGGTACAGGTTATCAATTTGATAGATTGTTATGCCTTTTAAATTTCTTTCAATCTACAGATTCTCCTTTTATTACTGTAGGGTTTTTGATAACTACCTTTTATTTTTGAAGAAAACTGGTTATTCTTACAGAGTTGCCCACAGAAAGTTTGCATCTACTGATGTATTCTGATGTCATAATTAATGTTTTTCATATATGTCAGTTGATGGTTGGATCTAGAGAACAGATTCTTTGTTTTTAGAAATAAAAGTGGTGATATGGGAGACACATGATATCTGCTTTTTTGCATATATCTGTGTTGTATTTTTGTCAAGAACATTACTTGTAATAACTTTTTCTTCACCTTGTTTGAGTTGAATATCGTTTGCTCAATAAACATGTTTATCAGTATTCTTAAAAGATATTTACAAAGAAGTATATTGTTAAAGTTCAATTAAGGGAGTTCCTGTTGTGGCCCAGAGGGTTAAGAATCCAGCTAGTATCCATGAGGATGCAGGTTCGATCCCTGGCCTTGCTTAGTGGGTTAAGGTCCTGGTATTACCATGAGCTGTGGTGTATAGATAGCAGATGCGGCACAGCTTGATTCTGGTGTGCCTGTGCTTAGGCCGGCAGCTGCAGCTCCAATTCAACCCCTGGCCTGGGAACCTCCATATGCCGCAGGTGTGGGCATAAAAAGCAAAAAAAAAAAAGTCTTACTAAGATTTATATAATAGAAATACAGTATTAAGATTTAACATAAATTGGAATTATTGATGGTGGACAGAAATGTTCTTTTCCGTGGAGGTCTTGTCAATTTAAAAGAACATGATTTATAATTAACAGATTAGGGTTGACCTCTAATGTTGGACAAGGTAACCTCTGTTTCAGTTTTACAGTTTCAAGTGGTTTTAACAGGATCTACCTTAAAATTATCTTGAAGGTTAGATTATGTGTAAAAGATTTAGCACAGAAATGGTACAGAAGTGCTCAGATGATGATGCATGTTGTAGTTCTTTAATCTGTAAATCTTATTTAGAAGGAACACTGTAATAAAAGTCAACTTTATAGTTTTATTTCTTAATGATTTCTACAAGTTTTTATATATTGTGGATTCTAAAGTTTTGTTCACTATGCGTGCTACAGACAACTCCTTGTTTGTGGCATTTTTTTTTTTACACTGATAAATAGAATTTGGACATTTTAACATCACATTTATATTTTAGTTTTTTTCCTCTTCTCGCAACCGTGACTGTGGCATATGGAAGTTCCTGGGCCAGGAGTCAAATTGGAGCTGCAGCTGTGGCCTTTGCCACAGCCGTGGCAACACTAGATCCAAGCTGCATCTGCAACCTATACTGCAGCTGCAGCTGCAGGAATGCTGAATCCTTAACCCACTGAGTGAGGACAGGTATCTAACCTACATCCTACAGAGACACTGGGTCCTTAACCTTCTGAGCCACAATGGGAACTCTTAGGTTTTAGTTTTTAGAACTTACTCCCTTTTTTTTTTGTCTTTTTGCCTTTTCTAGGGCGCACTTGCAGCATATGGAGAGTCCCAGGCTAGAGGTCTAATTGGAGCTGTAGCCGCCTGCCTACGCCAGAGCCACAGTAGCCAGATCTGAGCTGCATCTGCGACCTACACCACAGCTCATGGCAACGCCTGCTCGTTAACCCACTGAGCAAGGCCAGGGATCAAACCCGCAACCTCATGGTTCCTAGTCGGATTTGTTAACCACTGAGCCATGACGGGAACTCCAAGAACTTATTTTTAAACTTGAGATATTACATATAGCCCTTTGGACTTTATTCTGAAATTTTTATTTTCATCTTTAGGCCTCAGTCTACCTGGAATTTAATTTTTGTGTAGTGTGTTATTAAGGCTTAATGATTTTTCCTTTATGGTTAACAAATTTGATACAAACTTATTTGAATAGTTCAGTAGTTCATGTTTTTCCCACTGATCTGCAGTGTTTGCTGTTAGGTTACTATTTTATGTGTGAAACTTTGGACTATCTGATGTGTTTCATTGTCTTTTCCTGTCCCACTGCCACAATATCTCCTTAATGCAACATCATAGTAAGTCTTGGAATATTGGAGTGTGAGTTTTCCAACTTTTCTTTAAAATTGGGCGTTTTCTTCACTATGTGTATATTTTAAGATCAATTGAATAAGTTCTGAAGACTTTTCAGGTTTTGGTTGTAATTGTATTAAATTAATAAGTTAATTGGGGAGTACGTATTTGCATTATCAAAAAATAAGATGGTAGTGCTTAAGGGACCAATGATATATTTCTTTGAAGAATTTTCCTCTTATTTCCCTGTGTTATTTTCTTTGGTTATATAAAAGACATGCTTGATGAAGAAATAGTGCTTTAGGCAAAAAGGAAAGTAAATATCTGGTAATTTTCCAAAGCTAATCAGCATTGTATGTACTGCCCAACCTATCATTTTCCTTACATTTTACAAGGATTTTAAAACAGCTTAGGTGTAAGGCATGAGGAACAAGAGATATTTTTTTGACAAATAGTTAAGTTTCTTCCAAAGTCATTGATTTATTCACTTATTCAGTACACTCCTACACCATTACCTGTTTTACTGAGTTCCAGATTTCTGAGAATTTTATAGCATTTTTGAATTGCCCTTTTTAAAATTTTCATTAATATTTCGTATTTGTATTTTATCCATTTTCTTTCTTGTCAGTTTTACTAGTCTTTTCAAAGTACCAGCTTTTGTAATTTTTTTGTTTCAGATTTCACTAATTTCTGTTTATCTTCTGCTTAACACTAGATTGATTTTATTATATTTTTCTGTTGACTTTAAATTACATCCTGAACACATTTATTTTCTTGTTTAGAAATGTATTAAAGATTAAGAAAGATCAGTTGATACCTTTGGTAGTAAGCTTTGACTTTTAGACTTTTTAACTTTTTTTAAAGATTAAACTACAATTGACATAAAACATGTTATTATTTTAGGGGCAGAACGTGACTTGATACATGTATTATATTGTGAAATGATTGCCAGAATAAGTTTAGTTAACATCTCTCACCACATATACTTAATTTTTTTTTTTCCTTGTGATGAGAATTTTTTTTTACCATAACTGCCAGGAAGTAAACTTGCATCACAGGAGTGACCATGATGGATCCTTAATCTGCTGGGCCACCAGTGGACTGCCACTCTTTTGTTGTTCTTTCTCAATTGTTTTGGTTCTTAGGGGTCCTTGGCTGTTGTATATAAATTTTAGGATTGCTTTTTCTGTTTTGTGAAAAATGCCATTGGAATTTTGATAAGGATTACATTAAATCTGTAGATTGCTTTGGGTAGTATGGACAACATTCTTCCAGTCCAGGAGCATGCAGTATCTTTCCATGTATTTGTGCTTTCAGTCTCTTTATCAGTGTCTGTTATCTTTCTCACTTTTTTAATCTTGATGAAAGGTTTAAGATATAATAAAAGTAGGATAAATGGTGTGGTAATATACTTGTTTTGTTTTCCTTTTGGAGAATATTAAAGCAAATCTCATAGATTATTTTTATATCACTCCTGAATACTTCAGTGTTTATATCTAATAGATATATTCTGTAAAGATGATATTTATATCAATATGTAAATATTTAAAATAACTTTTTTTTAATTTATATAAACTTGACATAAAATATTATGTTCCAGGTGTACAAAATCATGAATCAACATTTACATACATTAGGAGTTCCCGTCGTGGCTCAGTGGTTAACGAATCCGACTAAGAACCATGAGGTTGCGGGTTCGATCCCTGGCCTTGCTCAGTGGGTTAAGGATCTGGTGTTGCCGTGAGCTGTGGTGTAGGTTGCAGACGCAGCTCGGATCCGGCGTTGCTGTGGCTGTGGTGAAGGCCAGCAGCTACAGCTCCTGTTAGACCCCTAGCCTGGGAACCTCCATATGCCGCGGGTGCGACTCTAGATAAAGACAAAAAAAAAAAAAGACAAAAAAACATTTACATACATTACAAATTGATAGTGGTAAGTCTAGTAAACCATCTGTCACCTACGGAATTATTACAATACAGTTGACTACATTCCCCGTGGTATACATTACATCGCAGTAACTTATTTTGTAACTGAAGTTTGTCAGTTAATCCCTTGCACTTATTTTGTCCAACTCCACCCCATCCCATTGCTAAAATAATTTCTTAATATCATCTAACTCCCACAGTAGTCAGAATTTCCCAGTAACTTCAAAAAAGTCTTTTATATTCTCTTTGAATCAGGAACAAAGTCAACATGTGGATATGATTAAGGTATAAGTCACTTTTCCGTCCCCCTACTCTTTTCTTAATTTTCTTTGTTGGAGAAACTGGGTTATCTGTTCTTTGCAGTTTTCAGAAAATTATACTTTTGCTGATTATATCTCCATGTTGTCATTTTGTGTGTTTTTTGTATCCTATATTTCCTGTGTACTTGTAGTTAGATGAGGCTTGATTAGATTCAGGTTTGATTTTTAGCAAGAATATTTCTTAAATGTACTCTGTAATTTCTAATGGATCACTCTGGGAGGAGTATGTCTAGTTACTTCTTTGTGATGTAGGTTAAGGTCTCCTTTGCTTGATGTATGCAGTATAAAGTGCTACATCATCCTTTCAGCTAGTGGGTTTTAGTAGTTTAGAGCTGCATAATCTCATTGAGTATTACAAAAACGGTAATACTCCTCCCCCGCATATATCATTAATATTCTTCTATTTAGCAGAACATTTTCCATCAAATATTTGCTCATACTGAAAGACCTTTGTTAGAAGAAAAGCAGGATAGATTTTCATTTCAAAAATTTTTACTTTAAAAAGCGGCTACAGTGTAACTAATGTGTGTTCTTTGTTGTTGTTCATGTCTTTGTCACCATGAAGGCAAGGATTTTTACATTCATTTTCCAGCCTTATTACAATATCATTCCTTTAAAAAATGTTTAACTTTGTCATCTTGGGTCCACAGCGGCACATAATAACAGCAGTTTTGATACCTAGTATCATTTCTTCCTCCAAAACTTTAGCCATTTCTTTAAAAAGTCACGGGGTCCTTTGGGTAGAACCTGGTCCTTGGAGACCAAAATGATGTAGGTGCACAGGTCCCAGTTTCTTTTAGGTTGTTACAGTTTCAGGCCTTTTCAGTTGACAAAACTAAACAGAATTTTTTCAGATAAGTGTATTTTGAACCCATTTCCAATTCATATTTAATTTTATGATTTTTCCTTTTCCAGCTTCTTGTTGATATCTTTTGTACACTGAAAACTCTTGCTTGCTAATGTTAAACTTGCTCACTAATGTTAACATTACTGCATGTATACTAGTTTTTTTTTTTTTAAAGCAACTTTAACATTGTAATACAGTTTTAGGATTTGTTCACAGTTATTTTTGTCCTTAAAATGCATTTCACAAGAATGTATAGTATAGTTAAAGAATTTTAAAGTTTATTGCCAGAATTCTTTGTATGGTTCTACCACCAAATTGGTAGTTGCGTTTTTTCTGTCTTTTCTTTTCTTTTCCTTTTTTTAGGTCTTTTCAGGGCCTCATCCGCGGCATATGAAGGTTCCCAGGCTAGGGGTTTAAACAGAGCTGTGGCCGCTGACTGTCGCCACAGCCATAGCCACAGCAACGCAGGATCTGAGCTGCGTCTGCAACCTACACCACAGCTCACGGCAACGCCAGATCCTTAACCCACTGAGCGAGGCCAGGGATCGAACTGACAAACCTCATGGTTCCTAGTCGGATTCGTTAACCACTGAGCCAAGACGGGAATTCCTAGGTTTGTTACATTTTGGTTTTAAGAGAGTTTATTTTTTTCACTTTGACTGAATTTTCCAAAGTCAAAACTGGAAAACAAGCTACATGCATAGAAATCTGATACTCTGTTCCTGTCTATTCCTTTGCTTTTTTTATCCTCTTACAGGAATCTGTTTTTTTACTTATGTTTGGTTTACTCATTTATTTAATAGATGCAATGTGAATTTCTTTCTGCATGCCGTCTCCAATCTATTTAGGGAAAAGGTAGCACAGAATACACAGGTTTTCATATCTTTCTTATTTAATGGTAAATACACATTGGAAATCATTCCATTACTGTGTATGGAAAATGTCATTTCTTTGTACTGTTGTATAGAAAGTATATAACTGCCTTAGTTCCCTGTATCCTGCCCAGTAGAGTATATTGTCAAGTGGTTGGGGTTTTGCTGGTATGATAGGTAAGATGGCATCTAAATCCTGTATTAATTTGAACTTCTTTTTACTGTGAGCAAGATTAAACAACTTTACAGTTTAAGATAATTTCTACTTGTACAGAGAACTGACCTTATCTTTTGCCTATTTTTTTGTTTTTTTTTTCTATTTTATTTTTTCCATTCCTTAATGATTTTTATTACAATTATAGGTGTATAAAAATCATCTCAACTCAATTTGATAGCATTTGCGTCCCAAACCCTCAGTGCACCCCCACCCCCCATTGTCTTATTTGGAAACGGAAGATTTTCCAAGATCTCAGTCTTTGTTCTGCAAAGAAGTTCATTGTGTCTTTTTAGTTTCCACATGTAAGTGGTAGCATTGGATGTTGCTAATTGTCTGACTGGTTTCACTTGGCATGATAATTTCTAGGTCCATCCATGTTGCTATAAATGTTGGTATCTCGTTCCTTTTAATGGCTGAGTAATATTCCATTGTGGCTGTGTACCACATCTTCCCTATCCACTCCTCTGTCAATGGGCATTTAGGTTGTTTCCATGACCTGGCTATTGCATAGAGTGCTGCAGTGAAATGAACACTGGAGTATATGTGTCTTTTCGAGTCATGGTTTCCTCTGGATAGATGCCCAGGAGTGGGATTGCTGGATCAAATGGTAATTCTATTTTGAGTTTTCTGAGGAATCTCCATACTGTTTTCCACAGTGGTTGCACCAGTTTGCATTCCCACCAACCAGTGTAATAGGGATCCTTTTTCTCCACACCCTCTCCAGCACTTATTGTTTGTAGACTTTTTGATGATGGCCATTCTGGCCAGTGAAAGGT
>PVHT020004944.1:1983327-2003719 GCA_004024745.2 Catagonus wagneri | reverse complement strand
TTAACGATCCGGCGTTGCCGTGAGCTGTGGTGTAGGTTGCAGACGCGGCTCGGATCCTGCGTTGCTGTGGCTGCGGCGCAGGCCAGTGGCCACAGCTCCGATTAGACCCCTAGCCTGGGAACCTCCACATGCCGCGGGTGCGGCCATAAACCCGCGGCCATAAAATGACAAAAGGCAAAAAAAAAAAAAAAAAAAAAGTAAACATACTCTTAAGGATGCAGCAGCTCCTTGGTATTTACCCAGAGGAGTTGAAAACTTAATGTATACACGGAAACCTGCACATGGATCTTACTTAATAGGCAGCTTTATTCATAGTTGCCAAAACATGGAAGAAATCAACATGTCCTTTGGTGGGTGAATGGATTGATAAAGTATGTACATCCAGATAGTGGGGTATTTATTAGCAACAAAACAAAATGAGTTTTCAAGTCATGAAGAGGCGTGGGAATACCTTAAATGCATATTACTAAATGAAAGAAGCCAATCTGAGACGGTTACATCCTATGTGATTCCAACCACATTCTTGAGAAGGCAAAATTATGGATACAACAAAAAGATCAGTGGTTGCCAGGGCCTGGGAGGGGGTTGGATGAGCAGGCAGAGCACAGAGAATTTTTAGGGTAGTGAAAATACTTCATATGATGTTACTGTCGTGATGGATATGTGTCATTACATGTTTGTCCAAACACATTGAGTGTACCAACACCATGAATGAACTCTTAGGTAAATTGGACTTGGGGTGATTATAATACTCATCCTTGGTAATAAATGTACCAGTCTGGCAGAAGATGTTGATGGGGAGGTTATGTATGTGTGGTGGCAGCGAGTATGTGGGAAATCTGTTTCCTTCTCAATTTTATTGTAAACCTAAAAGTGTGCTAAAGTTTTTTTAAAAATCCAAACTAGGAAACGTTTTTGTTGTTGTCAGTGAACCAGTAGTGTATATCAGCAGTTCCTAACCTTTAGCATGCATCGGAAACATCTGGAGAGCTTGTTAAACTTCAGACTGTTGGACCCTATCCTCCATTGTTTTATTTATTAGGTTTGGAATAGATGTGACATCATATGTTGCTAAGCAGGTGTCCCAGTCTAATGCTGCTCTAGAGACCACGCTTGAGGATCTCTAAAGCATCTAATTCTGAGTATTGTGTCCTTATAAAACAATGCCATGCTGAATCTTCCGTACCTTAATTAAAAAATTAAACATGATACAGATACAGTATTAATGTGGCTCATTTTTGTCATGCTTATATTTTTTTGAGCTTGATACTAATGAGTAAAAAGCTTTTAAAACAATTGGGGAGATGAAATATGAATATCATTTTGTTATTTTTTATAGCTTATTGTATGTGTTGAACACAAATTAGCATAAAGTTTATAGTTGATTTGGATTGTTTGGGACTTTCTGAAATGCTCTGGTAAATTATCTCCTTTGTACATTTTTTTTTTCTGTTTTGGTGGTTGCATTCAACTTTGTACTGATTGGTTGTCTAAATCAGCTAGTGTTGATGTATTTTAAACATTAACACCCATGTATGTAAGTATACACATAACGTGAAACAGTTGATTTAGCTATTTTAAATATTAGTTTGCTCACACATACTTGCAAGTATATACATTTAAAAATAGCTAAAACAGCGTTGGTTGGTTTGAACAACTGCAGTTCCAAAAACATGATTTATAATCTTTTCTCTAAAGGATTTAAAGACTCTTTTTATATTAGCAGGAGGAGATGTCCCATTCTATAGATTTTTGCCTTTGTTTACCGTGTTCTAGCCATTTAAATAAATGATGATGAAAATGAGTTATTCGGCTCAGCAGAGTGAAGTTCTCATTTTCTAAAGACCTGAGTTACCTGGATGAATAAAGGGCTTTGAGGTTGGAGGATTCACAGAATGTCTCATAAGTCCAGCTTCTGTGGCATTAGTTTGTTGATTAAAAAAAAATTGATGTAGTTTTCCAGAACTTTTGATTATGGAACCTTGTCATTTTTTCTGTTTATTGTCCTTGGAGTTATAAATTGTCTTTGGGTGGAAGGAAGGAAGGGAAACACTGTTGGCTTTGTGGAAAAGGAAGAGATCTGGATAGGAGAGTGGATAGGGATTAAAATGTTTGTTTTCAATGGTGTAACACCTGACATTTGTTTTCCAGTGACTATTTGAAAAGTTATGGATAAGTGATAGACTTTCACATCAATATTTTTAAATTTAAAGGGATTTACTCTGTTTTTGTTTTTCTAGAGAGGATCTGACGAACTACTCTCAGGCAGTGTTCTCAGTAGTCCAAACTCTAATATGAGCAGCATGGTGGTTACAGGTGAGTGTTACCTCTCTTTTAACAGTCTCAATTGCCATTTTATAGGGCAGGATGATGTTGTTGTTCTCTTTTTTTTTTTTTGTCTGTTGTTATTTTAGGGCCATACCCGCAGCATATAGAGGTTCCCAGGCTAAGGGTCTAATCGGAGCTGTAGCTGCCGGCCACAGCCACAGCCATGCCAGATCTGAGCCGTGTCTGCAATCTGTACCACAGCTCACGGCATTGCAGGGCGGAGTGTTAAACCTGCTGTTGAGTGTGTTTTACCAGAATAGCCTTTGTTATTTTTAAATAACTCTGTATTGAAACATTTTAGAAGAAATTTTACAAGAAATTTTACTATGGTATATATGTGTCTCATTGTGCTTCAGAAACTGAAATTGAGATTCAAAGCCAGTGAGATACTTGGAATTTATGGTGAAGAATTCTGAAAAAGGAACTTGTCCAGGGCTTTGGGCATAGGTCAGAGGGCGGGATTCAATGTGGGGACCCCGCTTCATTCAGAATTTGAAATAAGGACTGGCTGTAGATGTATAGAGTGAGACTATGATGGTTTATCAGAAATAACCTCCTCTGGGGTTGAGAGCTAGAATGGTGATTCCTAGGCTTTGCAGTGCTCTGAGATACTGGCGTTCTGGGAGGTCAGAATGCGCATGTCTTTGCAGTGTACCACAGACGTTCAGTTTAGACTATAGAAAACTCAAGTCTTAAGAGAAAGGATCATACACTATAGTGAGTGATAGCCGTAAGACTCAGTTAAGAAATTGTGATAGTCTAGCCTGACAAGACATGAAGGATTCACCTGGAATTTAATTGCCTGCGTAAATAAACCACACATTGTAAGGAAGACAGCATGATTCAGTCTTCTCACAATTGTCATCTACAGTATCATGCATACCATCAAATATAACAAATCTTGTGAAAAAACAATCAATAGGAATAGACCTCAATATGACCTAGGTATTGGAATTAGCAGATAAGGACTATAAATATGTTTAAAGCTACAAAAGGAAATATTGAAATAATGAACACGGAAGAATGTGTTAAAAGAACTGTAAAGAAAGCTGTAGAAATTCTCTAATTGGAAAACACAAAATTTGGAATGAAAAATTAACTCTTTTAGACTAACAGCAGTTTGGAGACAACTGAAGAAAGGTTAATGAACTTGAATACAGATTGATAGAAATTATTCAGTTAACCAGAAAGGATAAAAATATATCTTTGGGGCAGTCAAGCAGTCTAACATAACATGCAGTTGGAGTTTCAGAGAGAGAAAGAGAGAATAAAGAGAATGGGGCCAGATGTATACAGAATTGAAGGCAGTAATAGCTGAAAACTACTAAAATTTGAAGAAAAATATCAAGTAGGGTAAGTAAAAAGAAACATATCAAGGCACATAGCAGTCAAAATATTGAAAACTAATAAGCAGCTAGGAAAAAGATATCACAGGAGACTGACATTTTGCATTAAAGGAAAAAAAAAGCTCTTTAGGCAGAACGGAATGACATTAGACAGTAACTTGGATCTGTAGAAAGTAACAAGGAGTACCAGGAATGGCAGAGACATGCAGAAATTAAAAGACTATCTTTTAATCCTTTGTCTTTGAAAGACTTGATAAAAAAAAAAAACCTTTAAATGATGTGGTTTATTCTGTACATAGAGTTTTATGTGACCACAGTTAGCACAAAGCGGAGATAAATGGAATATTATAGATTAAGGTTCTTCAATTTTGCATGAGTGATAGAGTATTAACTCTTACATAAGAGTATCTTGGTAAATTAAGGTTGCATATTGAAACAATGTCTTAAAAAATACAAAGAGGTATAGTTTAAGGCTAATAGAAAGTTGGAGGGCTGACCATTTTCAAAGGTTATTGTAAAGCTAATAAAAGTATTCATATTGTAAAGTAATCAAAACAATGGCCTATTAGCATGAAGAAATAGAGTAAAATAGTTCAGAAATAAACCCACACAATTACGGACACCTGGTTTTCGTTTAAGGTACAAAGGCAATTCAGTGGAAGAAAAAATTAGATTTTTCAGTGAAGGGTTCTGTTACAGTAGAATATCCCTGTGCAGCCAAAAACAGCAGCAGCAAACTGCTTAGGCCTATATACTTCATACGGAAATGAGCTCCAGATGGACTTTTGATACAAAACTTGAAAATTATAAAACTTCTAAGAGAAATCATAGTAGATCTTTGTGACCTTGGATTATGCAGAAATTGGTTTGATGTGACGCTAAAAGCACTATCTAAAAGAACAAATAGGACCTTATCAGTTTTAAGAACTTAGGCTATTCGAAAGACACTGTTAAGAGTGAAATGATAAGCCATAGAGTGGCAGACACCTTTATAAAGCATATAGCTAATAAAGATCTTTATCCAGAATATATATAAATTCAAACTGCATATGTAATCTCAAACTCAACAGGCAACCAACAACCTAATTTAATAAATTGGCGAAAATAATTGAATTGGAAAGTAGAAAAGATATACAGATGGCAAATAAGCATGCGAAAAAGATGTCCAACTTAGCCACTGGAGAAATGCAAATTAAAACTAAAATGAGGTAACATTACACATCTATACAATAGCTAAAATTTAAAAAACCAACCATACTAAGTATTAACAAAGATATATAGGAGTTGTAAACAATTGATGGGAACATAAAATTGTAGAACTGCTTTGGAAAACAATTTGGCAGTTTCTTAAAAAAAATGCAGCTATTTGTCCCTAGGCATTTACCCAAGAAGAATGAAGGCATAGACTCATATATAAATGTTCATAGTAGCTTTATTTGTAATATCTAAAGGTCAGAACAACAGTAAGTGTTCATCAGTGAATGAATGGATAGACCGTTTTGGCATTGAATTCCATTGCATACAGTGAAGTACTGCTAGGCCATATGGAGTGAACTGTTTGTTACATGTAGCAGCAGGAATAAATCTCCAAATAATTATGTTATGTGAAAGATGGGGAAAAAAGAATACATCTGTATGATTCCGTTTACATAAAACTCTAGGATATGCATATTAAAGCAGATTGGTGGTTGCTTGGCATTTAGAGGTGGGAAGAACAAGGGAAGGAAGGGTCCTGAAGGCACAAGGAAATTTGGGAGTGATGGATATTTATGTTCTCTTATGGTGAAGGTTTAATAGATGTAAACATACGTTAAAACCTGTCAAATTGTACACTTTATATGCAGCTTTTTTATGTGAATTGTGCCTCATAAAGACTATTTAAAAAGAAAAGCCCATAGTGGAATACTATCAAACATAGCAAGAGAAGAATAACAAATCAGTGGACAGTTAGAAAATAAATTACTAGATGTTAAACTGAAACACAGCCATAAATCTATAAATGTAAATTGGCTAAACTCAACATAGTCTAATACAGTGATCACTAGTTTTATGAGGCCATTGAGCATGTGGAATGTAACTACTCCTAATTGCGAAGTGAATGGGTGAAAGACATAGTATCAAAGAAATAGGAATTTAAAATACCTCTTTTAAAAATATTGATTGTTGATATGGTAATATTTCAGATATATTGGATTAAAATATATTATTAATTTCACGCCTTTTTACTTTCTGATATGGGTACTGCAATATTTTAAAATAATATGACCTGCAGTACATTTTTTGTGAACATTCGTAGTCTGAGAAGTTTTATTAGAAGGCATAGAATGTCAGGCTGCATTAAAAAGCAATACCAAACTACACTGTCTACTGCTATAGTCTGACTGCTTGAAGTACCGAGACACAAATCGAAAGTAAAAAGGATAGAAAATAATATTCCATGCAAAGAGTAAATAAAGTTGGTATGATTGTATTAACATTAGGTAAGGTGAGAGTCAAGACAAGGAGTTATAACCAGGTAAAAAAAAAAAAAGGGCTTATTTCTCTTAGTGTTTGGAAGGATCGCTGTATCTGAAAACATACCATTCCTTAATTTGTATATTAGTAATAACAATTTCAAAGTACATTTAAAAAAGAGTGAAGCAGGGAAATCTACAATATTAAATCTAAAAATGGCTGTTTTAACATTTGTCATAGTAAGCAATAGGACAAATAGATCTTAAAAAAAGATACATTGAGGATTTGAAAAGTGCCCTCAGTTTGGCTTAACTCACATTTATAAAATAAATGACAGCAGAACAGCTTTTCAGGTGTGCATACAATATTCAGCATGACATTAAAATAATTCTAAATTTCAAATGATTAAAAGCGCATATAGTATCTGATTATAGTGAAATTTGACTTGAAATTAAAAAAAGTAAGAAATCTAGGAAATTACCAAATATTTTGAAATTTACACAATTCTGAACAAAGGTGTAAAGGGTATATTTCTGATTGAAAATGAAGATATATCAGAATTTGTTGGAATGTAGCCTAGGAAATGCATGAAAGGAATAGTTCTATTCATATATTAGATACCTACCTGTATTAGAAAACATCTATGTTAGGAAAAAAGGTTTAAAACTCTTAGCAAGAAAAAGAAAACATAAATTACCAGTATCAGGACTGAAAGTGGAGATGGCACTACAGATGCTACACAGTGTAATAGGACAGTGAGATAGTATATTACTAACATTGATAATGCTGATAAATTCAACAACTTAAGTAAAATAGATAAATGCCTTTATGAATCTAGTTTATCAAAACTGATATAGATTATCTTCACATCTATTATAAAAATTTACTTTTTAATAAAAAATCTTTGCATGAAGATTACTCCATATGTGACTTCACTCATAGATGGCTTTCACTCATAGGTGGTTTTACTCAGGCATGGGTAGTTTCACTACTGAATTTTATGAACATAGTAAGAAATGCTAGCCATCTTTTAACTTACTTTTTTTAGAAAATAGAGAAGGGAAGATAAGGGGGGGCGCTTGCTGATTCACTTTATGAGGCTACTGAAACCAAAATCTAACAAAGGTAATGTAAGAAATCAAAATTTCACAGTAATATCTTTCATTAACATAAGTACAGGTATTCGTAACAAGATATTAGCAAATCACATCCATCAGTACGTAAGTGATAATTCATGATGACTAATTGAGGCTTACCCCTTGACTGTGAGGTTTAACAATTGTGAATGAACCTGTGTAATTTATCACAATAGTAGAATAAAGGAGGAAGGAAAATCGTGTTAATAGAAGCAGAAAAAAGCATTTGACAAAAATACAGCATCCATTCATGAGAAAATGTTATCAGAAAACTAACAAGAAAGGCAACTTGTATAAGGTAGACAAGGGACATCTACTAGGAGAAATTTCATTCATAATGGTGAAATACTGAATTTTTTTCCTTTAAATCAGGAATGAAGGATATCTGTTTCACAGTTTTTCTACCTTTTGCTTACATTAAGGCAATTAAAATAAAAAGCATAAAGATCAGAAGGGAAGAAGTAAAAGTTGGTTCACAGTCAACATGATTTTTAAAACAGAAAACCCAAAGGAATCTACAGAATATTTGTTAGGACTGATAAGTGAATTTAGGATTGTTAAGGATGCATTTCAATATACAAAGATAAATTTTTTTTCTGATATTGTCAGTAAATTTTTGGGAAAATTTTAAAAACTCATTTATAGAAACATCAGACGAAATGTCAGAATAAATTTAACAAAAAATGTGCAGGCAACTATATCAATAACTACAAGATGTAACAAAGAGAAATTGAAGATCTGAATAAATGGATACACCATGTTTATGAATAGAAAACTCAGTATGTTAAAGATGTCTTTTCTCCCCAAATTGGGATGGTATTGAATCTGTAAATCAGTCAGATTCAACAGGCATTTACATTGAAAGTGATTAATTGATCTAAAATTTATGTGGAAATAAAAAAGAACCTAGGATAAGTAAAACCATTTTGAAAAAGGAAAAAACGTTGGGATACTATCTGATTTCAAGAATGATTGTAAACTTGAAGTAATCAAAACAAATTTAGCATTAGCACGATTAGTGTCACAGAATAGTATTCAGAAATAAACTGCTACATTTACAGTTATTTACAAAGGTGCTTTGGTCATTTAATGGGAAAAGGGAAGTCTTTTTAACAAATGGTGCTGGAACAATTGTATACACACGTGACAACTCCAAATTAGAAACCCGGTGTCTAATTTGGAGTTTTCAGAAAAGGAAGATGAATTACATACCTGAACCTCACAACTGTAAATAAGCAAAGCTTTTAAGAAAAAAATCCTAAAATATATCTTCAACCCTGTAAATAAGCAAAGCTTTTAAGAAAAAAATCCTAAAATATATCTTCAACCTTGGGGTAAATGAAAATTTCTTAGAGAGGTTACCAAAACAACCCAGTAACCATAAAGGACTGCTTTACCAACTAGAGCTCATCTCAGTGAAAAACTCCTCAGAAGACATTGTGAAGACAAGAGGCAAGGCACAGTCTGGAAGAAAGTATTAATGTCCACATATTAATACATGTCTGACAAAGGACTTATACCCAGAGTATGTAAAGAATTCTTCCACATCAAATACAAACAGCTTAATCTTTTTTAAATGGACAAAAGAAGGTGCAAGAAGGTGCATGAATGGCTAATAGGCACACGTAAAGATTTATTAGTCATAAGGAAATCACAGTTTATAACCACTACAAGATAATTACTGCAGACCAACTAGAATCTAGGCTAAAATTAAACAGACTGGTAATGCCAAATATTGATGAGGATGTGGCGCAAACTAAAACTATATGCTGCTGCAGATGAGAGTGTAAAATAGTGTGAAAAACAGTTTGGCATTTTCTTAGAAGGTTAAAAATAAACCTACCCTGTGACCTCGTACTTCCTAGGCTTTTTACGCACTGGAAACATGTTCAGTACAAGAGTTGTGCAAATGTGTGTATAAAAAACTATAATGGTCCAAAACCTGAAATAATCCAGGTGTATATCAGTAGGAAAATCAATAAATTGTGAATTATTAGTCATTAAGAACAAAATAATTACTGTTAATAATATATGTAGTAATGTGAGTGAATTATTAGTAAACAAGTGAAGCAAAAGAAGCCAGACACAAAAGATTGTATATTGTGTGATTCTGTTTCTCTGAAGAGTAGAAAATTAATTTTCAGTATAGAGACCAAAATATGGTTGCCTGTGGGTATTGTGTATTGACAGAAAGGACATGGTTGTATCAGTGAACAAGGTGGTAAGATTAAATCCAAAATTTGTTTGAAATAAAAGGTTACCTCTGGAAACCATCAACTGTTTGTAATTTTGTGTTTTTGGAATGTAAAATATAAGAAAGAGAATGACTATAAAAGTCCTGATGGACAGGTGTCTGGATATAGGATTTGATTTGTTTTATTACCAAGGGGTTTGAGCTTTACCAGATTTACATATTAGAAAGGATTTTTTTTCCATTTGTATTTTGTTGGGGGACCGGAGATTACTACTGTAAAATTGGAGGACAGTTTAAAACTACAGTAATCTGCTCCAGAGATACTGAGGTGTCCTGAATTTTAGAGTCTTACAAGTAAACTACAGAGACGTATATGTATCAAGAAATCAGAATTCTGAGTCATTTGGAAGTAGACTTTGGTAGAATAGAAGTATTATGGGTATGGCTTAGAATCACTGGGTTGATGGATAGTAGTCCCCACAAAGGGAACAAAGTGGAGAAAGAAATTTGTTTTTATTGAAAAGAAAGAACAGTCTTATTATCTTACTTTTTAAAAGTATGTTTAGGAATGATAATGTACTTTATAACTAAAGAATGAGTGTTTGCAGTGATGGAATGAAATGTCTTAAAGCTTGTTATAACGCATGAAACTTATTTTATCTTTTTGAACAGAGGAAACATTGAATTTTAAATTTATTCTGTTTTTCTTAACATAGAAAGATGTGAGTCTATGTTCAAACAGATTTGAATACTGTTGCTTATAAGAGCAAATAGCCTATAAGACCTTTGAAAACTAGTGATTTATACTTACTGGAAAAATCTATGATTGTCATGCAGATGTCAAAAACGGACCTTTATAGACTGTTACAAGGATGCTTTTGCGGTTATCAGATACAGAACAGAATTTCATTCTTATATATCAGCTTTTTCCACGGTGTTTCTTCTAATTGACTATATGGAATTCTAGTTTTGACAGTATCTATCTCAACAGCTTTTCCCTGTCCAGACTTCCTTTCTCTGCAACCTATTTTTGAGTCAAAGGAAAAAAAGAATTTTAGGAATAAGAAAAATTAATGTTATTAGAAACTTTGGGGAAATAATTCTATTCAAAACTATTTTGTTATAACCTAGTTTCTTCAGAAGTGAAATATTTGAAAAACACAGCTCTTAACTAGTATTAGAATTGGATTTTTGAAAGGAATTTGTAACTATTTGGCAGTGGAGAGCAGGCTTGACAATTTTAAGATATGGTCTCTCTTGGATTCGTTTTTTTATAGGTGTTGGAAATAGAATACCCCTTTAAGTTAGGTATACGTATTTCTGCCACTGCTGCTAATTGTTAATCTGTAATATTGGGATTTATTATTACTTAAAATATGACATTTTTCTTTGTGTAAAAGCACTGAAATCATTTATAGATTCTGTTACACATTACTCAGAACTCTTGAGATTTCCACTTTAAGTTTTTACATACATTTTTTGCTCTGATGTCATTTCATTTTTTAAATGATGCTTTGAGACTATTCCAACACATTGTTTCAGTTTCAGTGTTTATGAAGGTTCTAACAGCATGTCCTCTTGTATAGAGGTAACTAGAGCCTTTCTTTAATTTAGTTTAGCTTTCTCTAGACTGCTCATGCAGAAGTTACTTTTGGCATTAGGCTATGTGGCTACTCAGAAATGCGGAATTACAGGTAACTTTTATAGTAAACCTAGTAAGATTGTGTGTGTGTGTGTGTGTATGTAGCGGCTGTTGGAATTTTAACTAAACAGCTAGTAGAATAACAGAAGTATTTTCTATCTGTATACACCTAACTTTTCTGGCGAGTTCTTTGAAATTTTC
Source organism: Catagonus wagneri (assembly GCA_004024745.2). Taxonomy (NCBI): domain Eukaryota; kingdom Metazoa; phylum Chordata; class Mammalia; order Artiodactyla; family Tayassuidae; genus Catagonus; species Catagonus wagneri. The sequence goes on along the minus strand of PVHT020004944.1, from coordinate 1,992,418 downwards.
CCATGTAGGAATGCAAAGAGTATGAACATTTATTTTTCTTAGATTCTTTTTATTTTATTTGTTTTTTGTCTTTTAAAGCCAAGAGCTTCTGTAACACTGTGCTTTGCCTTGAAGTCTAACTCGCACTGCTTGGGATTAAAACTGCTTTGCCTCTCTGTTATTGTATTTGATTAAGTTACCGGTGCCTTTATAAATGCCTGGGTCTGGCAGACTTGGAGAATGAGAATGTGCTTAAGTTTTGTTTTCACTGGACAGATAATGTAAAAAGTTTTGAGACGTTGCACTTCAAGTTGGTACTTGGTTGAAAGTATAGAGTTAGAATATTGGTGAATGAGTGGGACTAAAATAATAGACTTACAAAATAGAAGGTGATTTTGAAACTCCTTAACTGTCTGTAGTGTTGATGTGAACAAATAAAGATGGGAAGGACCTCGGGGTAAAAACAGCTGGGGCACTCCAACCATTTTGAAAATGAGTTAGCTGAGGGTTCAAAACAGGTGTCAGAGTCGCGTACAGAAACTAGAAAGAAGTTATTAGGGATACAGTGAGAACAGAGAAATTTAATAAGGATGAGAGGGCTCACAGCTCTTCCACCAGGGATGGATTTAATAAATTACCCAGGATCGTGGTGAAACCCTTTTGTATGAAAACTACAGGTAAAAGCAGAAAACAAGGTCAGTAAAAGGGAAAAGAGATGAACTGGTACTGAACAAATGTGAGATGTTTATTACTTTAGGATTGAGGTAGAAGTTTTAAGTTTGGAAGAGGAATATTCAAATAGAAACAGTTTTTACATTTTGTTTTGAATTCATGAGTAGAAGAACATCCTCCTTAAGCAAAAAAGGCTTTTTTAAGAAGGCTGACTAGTATATGGAAATGGTGTAATTAAAGCTTTCTACAATTTATATGCATCCCATATGCATAAGTAAAAGCATTACTCCATTTGTTGTTGCGTAAATTCTTAAAATTATTTTAATCATTACTAGTTTTGCACACCCAAACCAAAAAATTCTGGATTTATCTGGGGAATGGAAGGGAAAGGATGGTGGAAAGAACTCCGAATTATTGTACTTGGTCTTCTGAAAAATCCTAGGTTTTTAACCCAGAGAACCCATCTTTCTTACTTCTCAAATAGGAAAATAAATGGTCTATATGTTCCATAAGCCGAGGGCCACATATTTTGTGCCCTTTTTAAAATTTTCCAGGGTTAGAGTGTTTTTATGAATGAACACTGGCTTAGTTATATTTAAAGAAATTAGCATTTCCCAATTTTACACTCACATAGTACCATTGTTTAAAATTAAGACTTTCATAATATTTAACAGTAAAATATGAATATTGGGTAGCTATCTTTTCTGAAGCTGTTAAACTACCAGAGAGGGGGGCATCGGGTGGTGTAAAGAGTAAATGTTGTTAGTTATATGGAGTTTGGGAGAAAAGGACGTATCTTCTCTAGGCCTTTATATATTACATAAAGTTTGTCTTTAGGATCCTCTAACAGTGTAGTGAATTGAGAGCATGGACTACGGAGTTTTAATCCTTTTTCTGCCACTTCCTGTCTTTACCACTTTAACTCACTTTTGGCATTTAAGTACCTCTCACCCATAAATGGAATTTTTGGGTCATAGTAGCAATCTTAGAGTTGTAAATTGCCTGGCATGTAGGTTACTTTGAGTGAATGTTAAATAACAATGCAAAAGGAAAAGTGTTTTCTTTTCCATAGATCTTAAAAAAAAAAAAAAAGGCTGTTCATCTTCTTTGTTAAAACTGTCCCACCTACCTTGTTATTCAGTTGTTTTACTTACTATCCATTGTCCAGAAATTATCTTACACAAATTCAAAACAGTAAACTCCTATATTCTCATAATAGGTTTTAGGCAGGCTTTAACCATTGGGGAATCATTTGAAAAGGGAAGTCTTTTTTTTCTCCCTATATGTATAGGGATAGGAAAAACTGAAATTTGCTGTTTTGAGTTTCCTAATACTATCACCTGTAACTCATGGGATTATAGGTTGGATTATGAAGTAATTGTTCTTGTTATTTAAGTAAATGAATGAACAAGAACACAAACTATCAGGATTTTATACTCAGATTACTTTGCCAAGAAAAGGCCTTAGAAAAATATGCCTTTGTATGTCAGTTATGTTTTAAGGTATATGTTTTATTTTTTGATTCCTTGCTTTAAATGTACTTTATCATTTAACAGACCCAGTGATAATTTTGTTAGGTAAGATGCCACAAAATAGGAAATACACAGCGTCTCTCTTCTTCCTGATAAACTCAAGTACCTGTGCACACACAAATCTTCTCCTTCCTTAAAGAGGAGGTGTGAAGAGCTTTTTGTTTTTTCTCTTATTTCTGGAGTGATAAAGAGCTAACCAGTAAGATTTTTCTGGTAATACGTTTAAAACGAGAACGTACTAATCTGTACAGTCAACCCAAGGGGATTTTTAGATGCATTAGCTATCCATTTCATGTGAATAAACTTGAGTGACACAAGTTATACTTATCAGGTAAGTTTATATATTATCTCTGATTATCCAGTAAAATCACTACCGCATCACCCTTTCTTTTTTTCTTTTTTACATTATACCCAGCTGTACAGCGTGGTGACAGGGTTACACATCTCAAGTGGTTAGACATAGTTCCCAGTGCTATACAGTAGGATCTCCCTGCTTTTCACCCTTTTCTAATCCTCTGCTAAGTCACTTTTAATCACATCACTCTTTTTTACTTTCTTCATGACATTTAATCACTGTAAGAAATTACCTGGTTCATGTCTCAGATATTCCACCTCTCCCACTAGATTACAGAAGTACATCAGGAATCTTACTGCTTACTGTTCACTGCTGTACTCCAGAACCTACAACAGTGCCACACTTGTTCTTGATACACAGTTTTTTGTTTTTTTGTTTTTTTTTTTTGACTTTTGTCATTTTATGGCCGCACCCGTGGCATATGGAGGTTCCCAGGCAAGGGGTCTAATCTGAGCTGTAGCCAATGGCCTACGCCACAGCCACAGCAATGCAGGAACCGCGCTGTGTCTGCGACCTACAGCTCACGGCAACGCCGGATCGGTAACCCACTGAGCAAGGTCAGGGATCGAACCCGCAACCTCATGGTTCCTAGTCGGATTCGTTAACCACTGCGCCACGACAGGAATTCCGATACTCACTAACTGTTCAAAGAATTAATGTTTGAGTAAATTTTGAAGCTGCCTTAGATCAAGATGGTCTTACAGTTTATATGCTGAATGTTTTGGGGAGTATATTGTAAAATACCAAAAATTTTATGCAAAATGGAGTATACATGTATATTTTCTCAGTGTGTAAGGATTCTTCATTTTAGTTAGGTTCTCAGAAATATTCTTGAATTTTTAGAAGATCTAGACCATCGAAACCACTTATTTTATTGCATCGTTAGTAAGTTTGAGTTTTGGGCTGTTTGTTTTTTGTTGAAGCTTTGGAATAAAGGCAGGCAACTAATTTGTTGTTTGAAAATATGTCACTTTAAAGTTCAGAGTAGGATAAGATAATCAGGTCCTTCGGTGATTTACAGTGGATACTTGTCGATAGTGACAAAACGTTCAAGTAGAGGAATGTAAGGCATAATTATTTTTACAGCATTGCCTCTTTGATTCCATTTTTTTTAGTGTGTTTTACAAATTGAACAATTTAGAATTTCTCAGGTAAAATTATAATCTCCCTAATTTTTGCTGAGTCAAATTTTTCACTTTTTAAAAAATTTTGTTTAGTCTCTGATAAATTGATTGAATCATAATTGTGTTCTGTAGCCAGTGGACCATCATTTCTTTATGAACTGCATTTTTGTTTTTTTATTATCGCTTGTTACTCTTTACATATACTGTGCAGAAATACATTTATCCAGTAGTAATCTTAATTGATGATTTCATTTAGTAATAATTGGTGGTTATGATTTTCTCCATTACTTTGAAAACCTAGTTTTTGAATTTTTGGGAATTATCCACTTTTGCTCAGCTACGCTTTCAAGTTACTTAAGTTTGTTTTGTGATTTTTATGCAAATAAGGGAAAATATATAATAAAGATTGTTTCTTTAATGTTTTTCAGCCAATGGTAATGACAGTAAAAAATTTAAAGGAGAAGATAAAATGGATGGTGCTCCTTCTCGTGTACTTCATATTCGAAAATTACCTGGTGAAGTGACAGAAACTGAAGTTATTGCTTTAGGTTTACCTTTTGGCAAGGTGACCAACATCCTTATGCTGAAAGGAAAAAATCAGGTATACTTCTTTCAGAACTTATAAAATATTAAGCCCCAGACTATCCAGTAGTATGAATTAGCTATTTCCTGATAAAAAGGTAGTATTCACTTGGTTACTTTTCTTGGAGAACACGACAGAAATCTTAACTCTGGTTTTTCCTGATAGCTATCTATGTTTGGGAAACTAAAGCTAGGGAGCTAAAAAGAAAAAGTCACTGTAGTTTTCAAATTTTGCCATTTGCATTCACTGTAGGACTCTTACCATTTTTCAGTAAGATTATGGGAACTACAGATGAAATGTTTGTGACTTTGCTTTTTGTAATTTCAGGAATCAGTAGGGACTTTAGTACCTACTGTCCTTTAAGCTTATCCCAGGGAAATATTTATATGATAGCTTTAGAAAAAAAATTGTCATTATCCCAGATATTTATGTAATGAATAGATGTACCTGTAGCGATAGGGCCTAGATGAATTAAAAGTCAAATTTGTTTTAATGTTTTCAGTGATACTGTTTAGAAGAACTTAGAGAAATTTAGCTTTCTCTTGAATATAGTTAATGTCACTTATAATAATATGACATTTAATTTTTTGTCTATTATACTGCTTTAAAATGATTTGGAGATCTCTTATATTCTCTAGGTTAGGAGTGGTAAAAAACTGGTGCTGGAAAATGTTTAGATTTTATTTTCGCGAAGCTTTGTTGGGGGAAGTACATTTGCAGTGTATGGAAAAATCATGTGGAAGGCAGAAGTACTGTGTACTCAGAGAGAGCTTTCTTTTGAAGTTATCTTTAATTGTATATCTAAACTTGAATAAGGGATTTCTAATTCTACCTTCTAGATAGTTTATATTCTAGATAGTGATTTTTCTTTTGAGCTGGATAGATTAACCAGACAATTGAAGTTTATTTGATTTTAATTCATGGCAGTAAAATTTTCTATTTAAATTTTCAGGCATTTTTGGAACTAGCAACAGAGGAAGCAGCTATTACTATGGTTAATTACTATTCTGCTGTGACACCTCATCTTCGTAACCAACCGATTTATATCCAGTACTCTAATCACAAAGAACTAAAAACAGATAATACATTAAACCAAGTGAGTATGTGTAGGTACATCAATAAAACGGCCTAGAACATATTAAGAATCTCATAAACATATTAACAGAAAATAAAAAATTGAACCATTAAGATTTTTCTTTGGGTATTTTCTTGTTTTTTGTTTTTGTTTTTTTTTTTTTTTTGTTTTGTTTTGTTTCTTTTTCTGCAGTATGTTCCTAAGTATTAAATATTATGTTAAGTTATAAGAAGTACATGCAGTCTCATATTTTCATTTTTTAAACTAGTACTGGGTAAATTAGTTAAATGGTATTTATTTTTCTGGTCAAAGTGTTCTTTTTGTTTGTGCAGATTAAAGTTTTTGTATAGAAGATATGAGGTAGGAACTTAAGCATAAACTTTTTTTTTTTCCCTTTTAGGGCTGCACCCGCGCAGCATATGGAAGTTCCTGGGCTAGGGGTCCAATCAGAGCTGTAGCTGCTGGCCTATGCCACAGCTACAGCAACATCAGATCCGAGCTGTGTCTGTGACCTACACCACAGCTCACGGCAATGTTAGATCTGTAACCCGCTGAGCGAGGCTAGGTTGAACCAGCATCCTCACAGACGCTAGTCAGGTTCATTAACTGCTGAGCCACGCTGGGAACTCCATAAACTGTTTACAACTCTGCTTCTTGGACTTTAGTGCATGAAATTCAGTTCCTTTGGTTATTTGACCTTTTCTGTTCTTTTTTCTTTTTTTCTTTTTTTTGGTCTTTTTAGGGCCATACCCAAGGCATATGGAGATTCCCAGGCTAGGGGTTGAGTCGGTGGGCTGTAGCTTTCAGCCCACACCACAGCCACAGCAACACCTGATCCTTAACCCACTGAGTGAGGCCAGGGATTGAACCTGTGTCCTCATGGATGCTAGTCAGATTCCTTTCTACTGAGCCATAGCAGGAACTCCTTGTTTGACTTTTTATTGGTCTTAATTTCTCGCAGAAAAATTCCTGTTGACACATCTTGATGGTGTTCCTTTGGGGTGTTGGGGGGTTTAAGAATTGAGAATATATGAATGTATTTATCTTTTAAAAATGTGATGTAGAAGATACTATTTAAAATTAATATTTTATAGAAAAAGTGTAAGAATGGTTTTTGATACAAATGCATAGGGTTATAGTAAAAACTGTTCTAAAAACTTAAGCTCTTTTAATGTAGTTTTTAGCTCAGTATACTTTCTGTTTTAGTAGCTATCTCTGGTTCGTTTCAAAAATTAAATGGAAAATTATTACTTATGGATTTTAACTTTTATAAAGAAAAAGATCATTTTGATAGTTTATGTAATATAAGCTTATAAAACTTTTTGCTTAACAGTTTAGAGTAAAATTTTAGGTTTTTTGTTTTTTTAGTTTGACAATCTTTATTTCTCTGGGAATCCCCTTATAGCGCATTGGGTTACAGGATCTGTTGTTGCCCAGCTGTGGCACAGGTTGCAACTGTGATGTGAATTCATTCAATCCCTGGCCCAGGAACTTCCACATGCTGCGAGTGTGGCCAGAAAATATATATATATATTTAAATTTCTTTTGAACTAGGTGTTGTACTCAGAATTTATCCCATGGGAATAATACCAAAAGAAAAATGTTATCTATTCTCTGTTCTTTTTACTTTAAGTTAAAAATGTCATGTGATATCCCAATTTTATTCTACATGTTAGTATTTTCAGTAATTAGTGAATGTTATTTTAAAAGATTCAAATGAAAATGATGTGTACAGGATAAAGACAAGGAATCTTTAGATAGATGTATATGGGGAGGATTAGTAATTGTAAATAGGCTACAAGTGAAAGTCACATTAAGAAGTGAAATTTAGGTAACAAATTTCAAAGTGGTTAGAGAATAACCACTTACTACAGTTTGGATTATTCCAGACGCAGGGAACAATCAATACGATACTCCTTCTGTTGAAAAAACTTTTTTTTTTGTTTTTTCAATTTTTTTATTGTAGTTGATTTATAATGTTCTGTCCATTTCTGCTGTACAGCAAAGTGACACAGTCATACATATATATACATTCTTTTTCTGACATTATCCTCCATCAAGTTCCATCACAAGCGACTAAAGTTCCCTGTGCTGTACACCGGGATCTCATTGCTTATCTACTCAATGCTATAGTTTGCCTCTAGTAACCCCAAACTCCCAGTCCATCCCACTCCCTCTCCCTCCCCTTAGCAACCACTAGTCTATTCTCCACGTCCATGAGTTTGTTTCTTTTTTGTGGAAAGTTTCATTTCTGCCCTATATTGGATTCCAGATATGTGATGTCATATGGTATTTATCTTTCTCTTTCCACCTTGCGTCACGTAGTATGAGAGTCTTTAGGAAAAATTTTTTTTAATGCATGAAAATAAATATAAGTACATTGTATTCATTCCCTTGCCTTACAAATTTATAGAATCCTAAGTTAAGGGCCTTCTAAAGTTTTATGAAACTGGTAGCATAACACTGTAAATCGGAGGAAAGTTTCCATCCATCCACATATATTTTAATGCTAAGGGATAGAAATGATCATACCCTGCTGAGTTGCTGTTCTCAAGTCTTCATAGGCAAAGGGTGTTTTTTCTTTATTTTTTTTGGCTTAAAGAATTTTATTTCAGTTATAGGTGTACAAAAATCATCACAAGTCATTTTGATAGCATTTGCATCCCAAACCCTCAGTGCATCCTCCCACCCCTCAAATTGTCTTGTTTGAAAAACCAAAGGTTTTCCAAAGTCTTTCAGTCATTCTCTGTTCTGCAAAGTTCATTGTGTCTTTTTAGTTTCCACGTGTAAGCGGTAGTATTGCGTGTTGCTGTCTAATTGTCTAACTGGTTTCACTTCGCATGATAATTTCTAGGTCCATCCATGTTGCTATAAATGTTGCTAATTCGTTCCTTTTAATGGCTGGGTAATACTCCATTGTGGCTATGTACCACATCTTCCTTATCCAGTCCTCTGTCGATGGACATTTAGGTTGTTTCCGTGACCTGGCTATTGCATAGAGTGCTGCAATGAACACTGGAGTACATGTGTCTTTTCAAGTCATGGTTTCCTCTGGATAGATGACCAGTAGTGGGATTGCTAGATCCAATGGTAATTCTATTTTGAGTTTTCTGAGGAATGTCCATACTGTTTTCCACAATGGTTGCACCAATTTGCATTCCCACCAGCAGTGTAATAGGGATCCTTTTTCTCCACACCCTCTCCAGCATTTATTGTTTGTAGATTTTTTGATGATGGCCATTCTGTCCAGTGTAAGGTGGTACCTCATAGTGGTTTTGATTTGCATTTCTCTAATGAGGAGCGATGTTGAACATCTTTTCATGGGTTTGTTTGCCATCTGCATGTCTTCTTTGGAGAATTGTCTGTTTAGATCCTCTGCCCATTTTTGATGGGGTTGTTTGTTTTTTTGGTATTGAGCTGTAGGAGGTGTTTGTAAATTTTGGAGATTAATCCCTTGTCAGTTGAATCTTTTGCAAATATTTTCTCCCATTCTGTGGGTTGTCTTTTCGTTTTGTTTAGGGTTTCCTTAGCTGTGCAGAAACTTTGAAGTTTAATGAAGTCCCATTTGTTTATTTCTCTTTTTATTTTCCTTACTCTGACACATGGATCTGAGAAGATGTTGCTATCATTTATGTCAGAGAGTGTTTGTCCTATGTTTTCCTCTAAGAGTTTTATAGTATCTGGTCTTATATCTAGATCTTTAATCCATTTTGAGTTTATTTTTGTGCATGGTGTTAGGAAGTGTTCTAGTTTCATTTTTTTACATGCGGC
>PVHT020004944.1:1925146-1976761 GCA_004024745.2 Catagonus wagneri | reverse complement strand
TTTTTTTTTTTTTTTTTTTTTTTTTTTTTTTTTTTTGTCTTTTTGCCTTTATATAGAGCCGCACCCGTGGCATATGGAGGTTCCCAGGCTAGGGGTCTAACAGGAGCTGTAGCCGCCAGCCTTCGCCACAGCCACAGCAACGCGGGATCCCAGCCGCATCTGTGACCTACACCACAGCTCACGGCAATGCCAGATCCTTAACCCACTGAGCAAGGCCAGGGATCGAACCCGCAACCTCATGGTTCTTAGTCGGATTTGTTAACCACTGAGCCACTAAGGGAACTCCCATGTAGCATTTTAAATGGCACAGATTGGTGTCATTAAGATGTTAGAAAACTTAGTGATAAAAATGTTTATTTAACAGTAGACATATTTGTAGGTATCTATAATATAAGCTTATATTTTGTGTTTTTGTTACATGCCTACCTGTATAAGATTTTAAGTTTTCCAGGAGAAGTTTCAAAGTGATTAATTTAGGTATAAGACAGTTTGGCTGAAATACATTAATACATATGTGGCTCAAATGCTTTGATAGGCTCTCAGTTTTTTTCCAGTATTCTTTTTAAATATTCTTCTTTAAGTGTAGGTTTTCTCAGTAAGTCCTTAGTCTGCTTTTTATTCACTTCATTTACCTTTTTGTTGCTATATTTGTGAAGAGTAAGAAAACTATTCAGAGTAGGAAAATCTACCCATGTCATGGCTGCCATTGAAAACTGCATACCACTTCTTTGCTTCTGAATGCTCTGTCTTCAGGTATCTTATTTAAATCTACCTTTGTCTGTCACTTTAGCTTCTTATGCCATATTATCTGGTTATTATTTCATTATTAAACATTTGTTACTATACCATTGTTATTAAACCATTAAATCAACTATCTCTTTAAATTGATCTAATCTCCTTTCTCCCTTTGAACTTTTACTTTCAGAGTAATTATTGCCTATTACTTCATTGCTTCCTCCAGATCAAAATAGCTTGTTTGGTACCAGACCACTTTTGATTATTGTTTCATTGCGTTCCACCCTTAGAATCTCATTTGGGGATCAAAAATAGCTTCAGGTAGCAGAAAGGCTATGCTGGTAATAATAGCATAATTGAAATGGCTTACCCAGTGCTGTTAGCTCCTTTTTTCTGATTATTTTGTAAATAGAACAGGATTTTTTTCTTATGTTACAAAGGTATGTTGAGATTTAAAGAGATAAATTACTCATAAATACACTATCTATAAGGTAGACGTTTTTCAGTCTACTTTTCTCAGTGTTGCTTCTTACTGGTTGCCAGTTTGCATGATCTTATTATGTTTCTCTTTTCAGGAATAGTTAACTAGAGTTTTTCTTTTCAAAATAATTATAAACATGCTCTAGCCCACCAGCTTTAGAGATACTTATATTTAAGGAGTTACCATAATCAGTGTGGTATGAGGTTTGATCAATAGCAGATAGTCTAAAAGCCATGTTCTCAAAGGCATTTTTCATAGCTTCAAAGAAATCTAAATATAGTGCATGTTTTTCTTTTTCTTTCTTCTTTTTTTCTTTTTTGTCTTTTGTCATTTTAGGGCCATGCCCATGGCATGTGGAGGTTCCCAGGCTAGGAGTCTAATCAGAGTTGTTGCCAGCCTACGTTAAAGTCGCAGCAACGCCAGATCCGAGTCGCATCTGTGACCGACGCCACAGCTCACGGCAGCGCTGGATCGTTAATCCACTGAGCAATGCCAGGGATCGAACCCACAACCTCATGGTTCTTAGTCGGATTCATTAACCACTGTGCCACGACAGGAACTCCAGTACATGTTTTTCTTAACATGGAATATACTTTTGCCATTCCTTCCTGATCTGGAAGAGTATTTGGTAAAGGACAAATGAAATGAAATTTGATTTGAAATTATACTACATTGGGGCTGTATAATTCAGTGGGGAAAGTAGTTTATATGTATCTTTCAGTATTTGAGGTTTTCATTTAACCAATCCTCTGTGCATAGATTGCAAGCATTAAACTATAGGTTTTGTGAATGTTTGTATGAACTCACTCGGGTCTTCTCTATACAAAGATCTACAATTGTAATTCTAAGAAATTAGGTGATTATAATTTACCAAGCTTTTATTCTGGTATCTGAACTCAACTATATTTCACATTTTGGAAAAGAAAAAAGTTTGTTTTCTAAACTTGCTTGCTCCATTGTAATCCAGAGCTGTATCTGTGGCATGTGAAGTTCCCAGGCTAGAGGTTAACCAGAGCTGCCGCTGCCAGCCACAGCCAGCCAGGCAGGAGCTGAGCCACATCTGCGACCTCCACCACAGCTTATGAAAACGCCAGATCTGTGACCCACTGAGCTAGGCCAGGGATCGAACCTGCATCCTCGTGGATACTAATTGGGTTTGTTACCACTGAGCCACAACGGGAACTCTTTCAAAGATACTTTTGATGACTAGTAATTTTTCTTCGTGCTTTTATCTGGATTGTTGAGTGTACCTAGAGAATAACTACATCATCTAACCAGTTGGTACCAGTTTAAATTCAGCAGCAGCAGCTGTAAATAGGCCCTCTACTCTGCTTGAAAAATCTCACCATATTTCTTCAGTCAGCATGTTCTCCCATTTTTCACAATGACCGTATCAGATAGAAATTTCTCTTTCCATCGAGTCTCTCTTCACTCTTTCTTATGACCTTGCCTACTGCTTCTGTGTAAAAATGGAAACTATCAGATGGAAAGTCCATCAGCTTTTCTCACAAAATCTACTTATACCCACACAGTCTCACAAAAATCTACCCATACATATCTTTTAAATAAAAGGGATAGCTATTTCTAAGACTAGTAGACACCAGATCCCATCCTCTCTGCCTGAGAGCCTTTGCACTATCTTTCTTTCTCTTTCTCTCTTACATTTTTCTCTACTTTGGCCACCTAGTATTTCAGGTGTACTTAAGTGTCTCTCATTTTTTAAATGAATTTATCCTTAATTCCACATACCTGTCCTTCTATCCCCTTGTCTCTTCTCCCTTTTCACTTATAACCGCACTTCTTAAGTAAGCTATCTTTGCTTGCTGATTACACTTATTATCCTCTCTTCTTTCTCTACTGATATTAATTTGGTTTTGGCATCCATTTACTCATGTCATTCTTCCCAGTGTCACCAGTGATCACTGGAGTAGCTAAATGTCAACGGAACTATTTGATCTTTATCTACCTGTCCTCTAGGTAGCACTTGGCACTGAACTGTTCCCTTTCTTAAAAATCCTCTTTTCTCCTGGTCTCTGACACTCCTCATCTAGATGTACCTCACCTCTCTGACTGCTCCATTCTGGTTTCATCCCTCCTCTGCCAGGGGGAGCTCACCTGTCCTCACAGCTCAGTTACCTTTGTGATTCTGACAGTACTCACATTACTTTTTTAGCTCAGACCTCTTCTTAGAGACTCAGGGTAGGAACCCAGTGGACCATGGGGCACTCGAACAGACTTAGCATGTTCAAGTAAACTCTCTTACCCCGCCACCCCTCCTCCCCAAAGATATATATATATAAATCCTTTGACCTCTGGTATTTTCCTATGTCAGAAGTCGAGGTACCAGTCAATCCAAGAAACAAGCCAGAATACATTAAATTTTTTTTCCTCTTCCTTTCAGCCTATCATCAAATCTTACTGAGTCTAGATCCTAAATTTCTTTTGAATCTATTCTTTTGTCTTCAACTCTCTTGCCATCACTGTAGTTTAAGCTAGTGTGAGTTAAATTTCTAGTGTCTGAGGCTACAAGGAGCTTGTGCCAAAATACAAATCAGCATACTTTTAGCTGTAGTACCGTATTTAGTGTCCATGGTTTTTTTTTTCTTTTTGTCTTTTTTAGTGCTGCACCCTGTAGCATGTCAAGGTTCCCAGTCTAGGGACGGAATTAGAGCCGCAGCTGCTGACCAACACCACATCTTACAGCAATGCCGGATTCTTAACTGGGACTGAACCTGCGTCCTCATGGATACTAGTCAGATTCATTTCTGCTGAGCCGTGATGGGAACTCCTGATGTTGATATAAATTCTGACACAAACTCCTTCTCTTCATGCCGAGTGACCAGACCTATGAACCACAGTAGTACTGTTTCAAGCCATCCTGTCTTAAATCTGTGCTTCATTGGCCTTCTGACTAAACTCACCACTTTGAGTATTAAGAATGATTTCAGAGTTGTATTTCTTCCTTTCTCAGTGCCTTTCAGTGACTGGTTTTTTTTTTTTTTTTTTTTTTTTTTTTTTTTTTTTTTTTTTTTTTTTTTTTTTTTTTTTTTTTTTTTTGGTCTTTTGTCTTTTGAGGGCCTGCAGCATATGAAAGTTCTCAGGTCAGGGGTCAAATCGGAGCTACAGCTGCTGGCCTATGCCACAGCCACAGCAACGCCAGATCTAAGCCATGTCTGCGACTGACACCACACCTCATGGCAATGCTGGATACTTAACCCACCGAGCAAGGCCAGGGATTGAACCTGTGTCCTCAGGGATACTAGTTGGGATCGGTAACCACTGAGCCACACTGGGAACTCCCTGAGTTTTGTCCTTAGTATAAAGTCCTCCTTCCTCAACATAACTTGCAAAACCCTTAAGTCTTGCCTCTCTGGTCTCATCTCCTACCTCTTAACTATATCGGACTTCTGTATACACTTGCATATGCTGTATTTTCTTTGATCTCATAAGGTCACAACCTGCTCTTCTACTTGCTAAAACTTTTTACTTACCTCTTTATGCCTATCAGTTTTGAAGTCTCTTCTCAGAGAGATCATCTGTAAGCTTTTAACTAGATTAGATCCCTTCCTTTTTTAGTTCTCACCGCCACACATAACATTTATGTATTTGTTAAGTGTCTGTATTTTTCCATTGAACTATAAGTTATATAAGAGTAGGTATCATGTCTGCTTTGTCTGTGCTACGTTCTTAGAATATAGCACTACATTCTTAGAATATAGCAATATGGTGTATTGTAAGTATTAGGACTTCAACCTTCTCAACCTGTGTCACAACTTTCCCAGCATCTATAGATTTCTTCACACCTTTCAGTCATCCACGTACATTATAAAATGAGTTGGTTCTCAACTTTGTGATTCAGTTGCTGTATTTTTATGCTTGTTAAAGCAGTTGAGGTCATATAAAATTTACAGGTAAGAAATAAGTTTGTGATGGGAATTTCAAGCCTGACCCTCTGCTTCTGCAACGATAGTTCAAATGAATGAGAGAGTGAAAAAATATCACTTATGCACTGGATATTTGTTTAGCAGGCAGAGTGTACCTTTAGGTTTTTGGGAAAGAGAATTTATAGTATTATTTAAAGTATAATCCAAAGCCTGTCTACATTCTTACCATATAGATTGTTTATAAAAAATGGGACTCATAGGCCATCCTGAACTAACAGTTACAGTCTTTGGGAGCCCACTGCTCTTTGTTTTGCTTTGTTTTGTTTTGAAAGCCCTGAGAATCTGCCATGTACAGGTAGCTTGAGTGACAGAGCCAACCATACTCTTTCCATATCCTAGGTTATGATCTTTGGCAATTACTTTCAGTTAATTGGAATTCTTTCCCTCTAGCATTTTACTTTATAAGAGAATAGCAACTCAGAAAAAAACATACTAACGGTAGAGTTTTATTAGTGAGGATAGGGGAAAAATGTAACCCATCTCCTGAATTTGTCCTGAGGTTGATGTCTGTTATAGTCTAGTCTCTTTAAAATCCTAAGTCGTAGTTCCCGTCATGGCTCAGCAGAAACAAATCTGACTAGCATCCATGAGGATTGCAGGTTCAATCCCTGGCCTTGCTCAGTGGGTTAAGGATTTGGTATTGCTGTGAGGTGTGGTGTCGGTCGCAGACCTGGCTCGGATCTGGTGTTGCTGTGATTGTGGTATAGGCCAGCAGCTACAGCTCTGATTCAACCCCTAGGTTGGAAACCTCCAGTTGCCTCAGGTACAGCCCTAAAAAAAAAAACCCCAAAAACAAAAAACTTGGTCAACATAAAGGGTAATGTGTATATTGAGGGTTGACATTTAGGATGGTGATCACAAGTCACAGTAACAATCGTAATTATCAAATAAAAAGTTGTTTTAAATGATCTTTACATTTATTAAAGAAAATACCCTTAATGCCTTTTTCAGAAATACTGTTTATTGGCAAGCATTGTATTGGGCAAACAAAGATACGACTTTCTATATCTTTCAGTTCTATATTTTCAAGAAATAGAAGTAATCTCCTTTTCCCCTGGATTTTTAAAAGTTGTTTTATACAGTTCTGAAATCATAACACATGGTAGAAAATACCTGTTTGTTTTTATTAGAGACAGCTTTTCAGTGGTATTGTTTACTTTTTTATTTTACTATAGTTACAGTGTTGTGTTAATTTCTGATGTACAGCAAAGTGACTCAGTTATACATGTATGTTTTTCATATTTTCCATTATGGTTTATCACAGGGTATTGAATATAGTTCCCCATGAATACAGTCTCCTGTCCCTTAAATGCAGTAGGACCTTGTAGGAGTATTATCTGTTTCTGTTATGTGCACAGTTGACCCTGGACATGACACTCTGTCTTTTGGAAGTTTTATAATGGTCACTCTGTTTTAGTAAGCAGTGGATTCATTAGTTACTAATAGTGAAAATATGTAAACATTAGGTAAAATATTTGCAGCAGTAAGGTCATGTTATTCATTTCTTCCTACTTGGTACTCATTGTTTTATGCAGATTCTTTGAGAAAACTACTGAAATTCCCTTTTCTGTTTTCTTGGGCACAGATTCTCTTCCCCATCTGCTTAATTCTACTTATCTTTTTAGTGCTTACAATCTGTATATTCCACATTCATGTCGTTGGCGGATTTATGATTAAATTAATGATTTGGGGATGTTTTAGGAAAATCCTGCATGATCTAGTCTGGGGTGGTTTTATGTTGGGAAGTAATTGGTCTAAAGTATTATTAGTATAATGAAACTTTTTTCTGGATTTTGAAATTTTTCATGACTAGCTAAAGTTATTCAAAAAATTTAAAGGATTTCCCTGAGCAAGTGCTAAACCTTTAATCCCCCCCAACAATCTCCAAAAAAATTAAGATATATAGGTAATAGTAAATATGGACATAGAATGGAAATAATTTCATTGTGGCTTTTCCTATTTTCAGTTTATATACAATGTTTCACTACGTTGTTAACTGCATCCTATGTCTTTACTGTGTTTATCACGTTACTGCCATATTTTTCCTGATTTGGTGTACTCTTCAAACTTTCCCTTTGCATAGACACTTTTGAGAAGTCCTCTCTGAAAATTAACTTGAGCTTTAACTGGGAAATCTTGCTTATATAGTTTAATTTTTTTTCTTTAGCTCACTTGTAGTCCTCTCACCTCAGCCAGCTATTAACAATACCTAAATTTCTTTTCTTATACATCTTCAGCTCTTGTTCCACTCTTCTGTTGCTAATAGACAAATTTAGTTTACGTATTCTTTGCTGATTTCTCTAACTCTTGTGTCTTTGGTATACTTGTATCTTCTGTTTACATAATGTTTTTTTTTTTTTAATTAAAAGAAGAATGTCAAAGGTTTCTAGAAGGCTTTCTAACATTTAGCATGTTCATTGTGGATATTTGGCACTCAGCCTCTTTGAGAGAATTCAGCTCCAAGGAAGCTCCTTGTTGTGAAGTTAGTAATTTTGTATCAGTACTTGACTTTTTGCATTAATATAGGTACTGTGACCCCAAAGCAGGTCTTTTCTTATATCAGATTTTTTTGTATGATATTATTGAAATAGTTACTCAAGAGTGAATTTTTCTGCTTATCTTTCAATATTCATTTATTGGGTCGAGACATTGATTCTGTTAGGTGCCTCAGTGTTTTCCCTGTAGGAATGAGTAAAGGAAGACCTATTTTCAATGCTTTGTTTGCCTTTACAGCAGAGAACTGAATTAGTACTTACATTACTCTGGTTGAGAGAGTTGGTCCTTAGCTTTCATTCTCATGTGATAGGTGCCTTCCCTAATTCAAATATAATTCAAATCCTGATGTGTATGTAATCCTTTTAAATGAGTTTTCACCAGTACTGTATTGAAATAGGTGAACTTGTGTTTCTACATTAGTTTTTAGCTTGGTAAATATATTCACATAAAACTCAGTTTTGTATATTAAAGATTTCTCTTTCAGAGAGTGGGAATATTTTAATTATAAACTCTATATACTTAAGCAGTTATAGAGGCTTTTTCCATAACAGGACATTCTTGACTACTTTTTAGTTTGTTTTAGTTACTTTATTTGGTCAACAATATGGCAATTAAAATAGTCATACAGGGGAGTTCCCATCCTGGCTCAGCAGAAACAAATCCCACTAGCATCCATGAGGATGCAGGTTTGATCCCTGGCCTTGCTCAGTGGATTAAGGATCTGCGTTGTGGTGAGCTGTGGTGAAGGTTGTAGACGCAGCTGGGATCTGGCCTGGCTGTGGCTGTGGTGTAGGCCAGTGGTTACAGCTCCGATTGGGAACCTCCATACGCCACAGGTGTGGCCCTAAAAAGATTTAAAAAAAAAAAAAAAAAAGAGTTCCCATTGTGGTGCAGTGAAAATGCATCCAACTAGGAACCATGAGTTGCAGGTTCAATCCCTGGCTTCGCTCAGTGGGTTAAGGATCCGGCATTGCTGTCAACTGGGGTGTAGGTCGCAGACACAGCTCAGATCCCTTGTTGCTATGGCTGTAGCATAGGATGGCAGCTGTAGCTCCGATTGGACCCCTAGCCTGGAAATCTCCATATGCTGCGGGTGTGGTCCTATAAAGCAAAAAAAAAAAAAAAAAAAAAAAAAAGCCATACAAATGTAAAGTATGTATTGGCCTGCTATTAATATACTTCTAGGTTTATATACCTAATAGGTTTTGGTCTATTAAGCATCAGGCTTGATCTGTATATGTTCTGTTATCAGAAGAACTGTTTCATTTTCGAGGTGATTTATAGTGCTAAAACATGTTCTTCATTTCTGAGCTGTTATTTTATACAGTAAATGTTTATTCTTCTAATGAAAAATTAACAATATATTCCCCTGTTCGCTAGTTTGTTCCAGGCTTCTGTCCAGCTGGAGTAGAAATGGTGATTATAGAGGAACAGAAAAAAACATAAAAAGTTGTAACAGCAGCATAGTCCTTTATAATTCATGGTTTACTTTTGCATATGTAATCTTTTATCTAATCTTCAATAATGCTGTGAGGAAGCATGGTAGCTATTGTCATCTCTGTTTTCTAGATGCAGAAAGATTTTAAGATTCAGAAAGGTTAAATAACTTGCTCAAGATGACCTAATTGAGTGTGGGCTTTCAGCTCTATAGATTGCATTCTTCTATTCCATAACTTGCCTGGGATGACATAGGACTTTTTTATTGAACAGGTTATTCTGATTCAGGTTGACCATTGCAGGTTAAGGAAGATAATAGTTTTTGCTCTATTTCATAGGAGTTGCTGTTATGCATCATAGCAATATTTGTCTTGAGGCACCTTATTTAATGTGGCATCAAAAGAAGTTACCTTATACCTGTATGAGTTTTTACTATTACCATCCAGCATAAATATGTATATTATAAAGTTTAAAGTATTACTCAACTGTTAGGGTACAGCTTTGTCAGGACTGACTGTATTTGTGACCCTTGTTTTTTTGCATTAAAATGTTTGCAGATTTTGTAAAATTAAAAGTATTAGCATGTATATTTAACTGAATATATTTTGGATTAAAGTAGTACTTTCTATTTAATGGAGGTAGTATTTGTGGAAACCAATGTAGGTACAGCTGGGATAGCAAAGAACAAAGTACGGAATTTGATCCCTTGTGACTTTCATGTGTACGTTTTCGTTGTTGAGTTTTATTGTCAAAGTTATACTTTTACTAATTTTTATTTTTTCAGATGGCTGATATATTTTGTTCACTTTTACAGGCCCTGGATGGTCAGAATATTTATAATGCTTGCTGTACTCTAAGGATTGATTTTTCCAAACTTGTGAATTTGAATGTAAAATACAACAATGATAAAAGTAGAGATTATACTCGACCTGATCTTCCATCTGGGGATGGACAGCCTGCATTGGACCCGGCTATTGCTGCAGCATTTGCCAAGGAGACATCTCTCTTAGGTATGATTTTATTGTCTGTACCACTTTTCTCCCATTTCGTCAAATGGGAAAGGGCCTGTTAAATTCCAGTAAGTATAATGACTCTCATTTTGGAATTTAAGAAATTGTTACCTTTTCCCCCCTCAGGTAAGAAGGCATATGAATACTATTATAAGAAAAACCTAAATTCATCAGAATAGTTAAAATTATATCAGCTATATTCCTTTTACTACTCTCATCTTATTTCCCCCCAAAAAAAGCTGCAATGAAGAAATACTGTTGAGTTTTTAATAAAAAATTTATACTTCAAAGTTGATGTCATGTTGTCTAGGGCCCTGTACATATTCTTTAACACTTCATAGAAACTGGAAAGTTAACAGACCCAGCATGTAATGGGAGTGGTATAGGATTCTTTTCAAAGCATATTATAGTTTCTCTTAAAAACAATTTTAACTAGAAAGAATTTTGTAGAAAATTTATTTTGGTATTACATTTTGTCTTAATCATCGCATTTCACCTGTTTTACAATGAATTTGACCCATGTAACCAAAAAAAAATTAAAATAAAAATTTGAAGCTAATAG
Organism: Catagonus wagneri; assembly: GCA_004024745.2. Taxonomy (NCBI): domain Eukaryota; kingdom Metazoa; phylum Chordata; class Mammalia; order Artiodactyla; family Tayassuidae; genus Catagonus; species Catagonus wagneri. The sequence goes on along the minus strand of PVHT020004944.1, from coordinate 1,966,096 downwards.
TGACAGAGTCAAGATGAAAGAAAAAAAAGGGAAAATGTTATTTTGTAACTAAAATAAGTGAAGTGATTTGTAACTTGAGATGAAATTTTAGTTTCCTTTTATTTGATGTATTCAGGAAATTCTTGGTGCCTGAATTTTGTGAAAGTGTCTTTAAATGAGAATTTCTGTACATATGGAAGCCAAGATTGATGAGTCACAAACAGGTTCTTAAAGTTTAGTTTATGTTCATCAATTAAAAAAGAAAAAGCATTATAATGAAGTAATTCTTAGAAATAGATATTTATGTAGATGTGTAACGTTTGTGTTAATCCATTTGTAAATATATGTGATACATCTTTGAAAAGAGACCCTAATGTACAACAGAAGTAATTGATATTTGAAATTAATTTTGGTAACTTTAGACAAAATGAACCTTTTATTCTAATTTTCTGATATATTTAGCACAAGTCATAGTAGTTTATCATGACCATAATAGTCTTGAGGTTTATAACATTCTTCCTGAGAGAATCTGTGTCATCGTATGGGTCTAATTTAACCTTTTATTCCTTTAACTTGGCTTGTAAGTTAATGATAATGATGCTTGCAAGTGTACCATTTTTAAAAATCTCTATCTTTATGGCTGCACCTACAGCATGTGGGTGTTCCTGGGCCAGGGATTGAATCCAAGCCACAGCTGCGACCTACATCACAGCTGTGGCAGTGCTGGATCCTTTAACCCACTGCACCAGGCTGGGGATCGAACCCGCGCCTCTGTAGAGACCCAGGCTGCTGCAGTCGGATTCCAACCCACTACACAGTGGGAACTCCTAGTGTACCATTTTAAAAGTAAAGTCAAGAGAGAGACAGTAACGAATGATATGTGGCCTTTGTTTATAATTGTTACTGTAGATTGTTAAATTCTTTATTGATAGAAATTATTTTATAGAAAAGACAAAAATCAACATTTACTGAAATAGCTTCTAGGTTCTAGACATTCTGAAAGGCACTTGACAGATCATAATTTAATTCTTAAAATAACCAAATTAGATGACATCAAAAATTTATTTCGTAGTTTCTGAGAGGTTTAAAATTTGATACGCTGATGAAAGAAACAGTTTAAGGGTAAAGCAGCAAGAAACTTCAGCTAGTGTCAAATATAGGAGTGTAATAATCACTTCCTTGGACCCCAAGGAGCCATGTGTATTTGCACATTTGGGTATAGTCAGATGAGCTTGTATGTGATTTGGAGTCTGGTGGGCTCATATTTAGAAGTTACTTAGATTCTTCTAGGGAATTAGTTTTCCTTGAAATCTAATGGCCTTGGTAGAATTTTTTTTTTTTTTTTTTTAAGGAATAACAAGTCTTTACCCAGAAAGGTAATGAAGCCCTGGCATAACTAACTTGTGTCTTGTTCAGTGCTTTTATTAGTCATTTTTCAAGTATTACACATTTTTGCATTTGAATGTGAATAAAGTTTGCTCAGTTCCTAATAAGAGCTGGAAGAAGACACCAAATTTATGTTCAGTATTTTAATATTTTAATATAATATACTGGCACACCTTATTTTATTGTGCTTTGCAGATGCTATGTTTTTTTTACAAATTGAAGGTTTGTGGTCACCCTGCCTTGTCAGATGATGGGTAGCATTCTTTTAGCAGTAACGTATTTTTTAACAAAGGTATATACATTGTTTTTTTAGACATAATGCTGTTTGCACACTTAATGGATTATAATATGGTGTAAACATAGCCTTTATATGCACTGGGAAACTAAAAAAATTGTATGATTCACTTTATTGCAATACTCACTTTATTGTGATACTTGCTTTATTGTGGTCTGGAACCAAAACTGCAATATCTGAAGTATGCCTGCATTTTGTTTCTGCACTCTTCCTGATGAGGACAAGGAAGATATTTTGCAGTGAAAATATGTGAATTCATCTTCTTTTAGTAAATGACTTCACCATTTAACCTGTTTTTATGGTTTTACATCTTGTATAAATGGGCTTAATTATTTTTAATTTTTATGGCCACATCCACGGCACGGAAGTTCCCAGGCCAGGGATAGAATCCGAGCCACAGCTGTGACGTGTGACTTTTGCTGTGTGCCGGATCCTTTAACCCACTGTGCTGGGCTGGGGATCGAACCCTTGCCTTCTGCAGTGACCCAAGCCACTGAAGTTGGATTCTTAACCCACTGCACCACAGTGGGAATTCTGGGATTTTTTAATTTAAATATCATCAAATAGGTTTTGAAAGTGGGTAAGTTATATTTTAAAAATCAAATATTGCCATTTATTTATAAGAGATAGCCACTTATATTTTGATGTCATTCTAATTTTTCTATGTAAATAGATATTTTGTACAGAATCACCCTGTATTTATTATTTTATTTGAACTGTCACTCTTCTGAGGATTTTTTTGAAAAATGGTAATTCTAATAACTGCATAGCTGCTAGTGGATATATAATACTTTTGGAAGTATGTTGGACATTTAGTCTATGTTCATACTTTTTATTAATATAAATGGCATTGTGATAAACACCTATAATAACTTTTTTGTTTCTCAAATTATTAGATTCTTAGAACTAGACTCCTTGGGTCAAAGAGAGTGTTAAAACCTTCAGATTCTTTTTGCAAATTTCTTTCTAATATAGTGATGTTAATTTAAACTAACATGAATGTTATATGATGTTGGCTATTCTACTTTTTCTCCTACCAGCATTGAGTGTTATTATTTTTTACTTGCTAGGATATTAATTTGATAAGAATGTATCAGGTTATTACTTTTAATTTTTATTTATTAGCTAGTTTATAATTTTTAAACACTCATTAGATATTTACAGGTCCCTGAATTGTCTGGATTCTTTTATTGGGATGTACAAAACATGTAAAATGTGTATTTAGGATATTAAGTTTATATTCGGTATGAACTAAGGCTTCAACTTTATACACATTTTAGACTGGCCATTTATGGAAAACAATTCTAAAATAATTCATCCCAATCCAAAAGTTTCCATTTATAGAACATTAACATTTTTTATCCTCCTCCTTTGGTGAATATTATGGTCTTTTCGAGGAACCACTTGCTATTAATGCCTTTTTTTTTTTTTTTGTCTTTTTGCCTTTTCTAGGGCCGCACTAGTGGCATATGGAGGTTCCCAGGCTAGAGGTCTAATCGGAGCTGTACCCGCCGGCCACAGCCACAGCTCAGGGCAACGCCGGATCCTTAACCCATTGAGCAAGGCTAGGGATCGAACCTGCAACCTCATGGTTCCTAGTCAGATTCATTAACCGCTGAGCCATGACGGGAATTCTGCTGTTAATGCTAATGTTAGTCTTCAAATACTCTTTATAGTGTGACATACAGTATTGCTTTAGTGAGGTCATGTGTTCTAGAGTGGTGGCTAAATTATTTTTCTGTTTATTTGCCTAAGTAAGAAGACTTTAAAGTACAACAAATGATATTGATGGCATCCATTTCCTGCTTGAGTCTTCCTCAAACAGTACTTGTTCAAAGTGAAATAATTGATAGGTATCCCTTTATTTCAAAGATTCTGTAAGAACACAGATGTTAGGTGATAATCCTTTTCTGCTAAATATTTAGGGGGATTCACTTTACCTTGTATGATTTTTTTTTTATATTATACCTAAGCACTTGATTAAATTTACTTTAAAATCAGTGTTATAAGTTTTGATTGATTTATTTTACACAGTAATTTTATAAGACTAGCATTTGTACCTGCCTTCTCTTACTGCTGGGGATCACAGTATCTCCAAATATCTAATTTATTCAAGAATGGATAGAGTACTTCTATCAAGAATGGAGACTGAGTGCTTTGTAATTAGTTAGAACTCTGACATCTAAATACATAATCAGGAACCTGGCAGATTATTAATTATTCACGTATTCCACATCAAAGAACAAGGTGATCAGAAATCCTTGAGATTATAAATTAAGATGTCTTTATAATGATCATTTTATCATGTTTAAGAAGTATAGTTAATTAAGGGATAGGTCACTTTTTAGAAAGTGCTAGAAGTAATTAATTTTTCATGGTCACATCTACATTTTAAAAATTAATGCAGATAATATGTACAAAGAATACTTTAGAGCTTTCCATGTATTTTGAGTTAATAATGTAGGAGCCAGTCACATCATATGGTTTTAACAGAAAGGCAAAACAAACTTTGTATAGGATATCTGTTGATGTTTACTGAGTAGTGGAAGTTGAGAACTACTGCTATAGAGAAAATTTGTAGTTTTTTAGGTGCTTTATTTTAGCTTTTTAGTAGAATTATTAGTGTTCTCATGAAAATATTCTTCATGGCTGTTGAGCAGTATTTTAATACTTTACTCATGTTATGTAAATCTATCTTGGTACAATTCTTGATAGAATATTGTTCAGCCGTTAAGTTGAATTTACTTTGATTTTCTTTTCTGTGTGGTTATGATGCATAAAATCAACAAGTGAAATTTTTTAAAAAATTACATTTTAAAGCTTACTTTTAAATGACTTCTGAAAGCTTTTGTTAATTTTGAGTGGGTTATTTACATGGTGATTTTTTTTAAAAACTTTTTATTACCAAAGATTTCAGTTATCACTAATGTAGTGAATTCCACATATCCATCATTTCAGTTCACTAATTCCCACACTTGTTTTATCTGTTCAGTTTTGCTCTTATATTTTGAAGCAAATCCTTAACATCATGTCATCTCAGACATTACCATAATCTCTAAAATAGTGACATTTTCTTACCAAGCATATCTGATCAGAATTGGTCACAACCTGATCAAAGCCTGATTATCATGCCTGTCAAAATTGAGAATGATTTCTTAATGTTACTGATTACTCAAATCTGTCTTTTAATTTCCCCAGTTGTCTCAAAAATAATGTTTTTTAAGGATTTATTCAGAATAGGATCCTCTGGAGAGTCGCAGGTGGCATTTGGTAGTCTGTCTGCTGAGGCCTGTCCTTCCACCCTCAGTTCCATTGAGTTATTAGAGAAATCTAGTTATATATAGCCTTTGAGAAAATGCCTCAGTCTGAATTGGTCTGGCTATTCCTTATAGTGTCATCTTAACCTGTCCCTCCATCACCTTTAAGCTAGACATTAGCTCCAAAAGCTTGATTAGATTCAGATTCATTCATGTATTTATTTGGCTATGCCTACAGTATATGGAAGTTCCTGGGCTAGGGATTGAACCCATACCACAGCAGCAACCTGAGCCACTGCAGTAACAATGCCAGATCCTAACTTGCTGAGCCACCAAGGGACTCATTTCTATTTTGAAAGCAAGAATAAACTTCAAGTGGTTTTAGTGATGCTTGATTGTGGGTTCAGGTGGTGGCATTCTGATCCTTCCATTATATTTATGTTAATAGTTTTAGTATCTATTAATGATTGCTGCCTTAATTTATTTCATTTGGAGATTGCAAATTTTTTTTGCTTCTAATTTGCATACTCCGTCTATAGTAATTGAAAAATGTTTATAATGTAGTGTTCCTTAAACTAAGACCACTTATAGTTTGTGCAGGACAGATTTTTATTTTTTAAACACACTTTAGAAGTCAGGAGAATCAGAAGTCAGGAGAATCAGAGTCCTACCCTGTATATACTCATGATTTTGCACCATGATGACCTACGCCTCCAAACACAGCCCCCCCCATGATAAAATTTATTTGCTAATTTTTAGTGGAAGAAGTTTATGCCTAGCTTTTGTTTGCTTTTAATTAATTATTTAAACCCATTTATGAATGGGTACAGCCTAGATTCTTCCCAACTTCTGCCTTAAACTTTTGAACCTCTTGGTTACTTCCAGGTTTTTGTAGCTCCAGAATGGTTTGAGATAGTGGCTTTAGCCTAAAAGTGTGAGTGTCTTTATTTATTTATGTAATTATTATGTTTCAGTCTTTAAGAAGGTGGCCCAAAGAGGAAAGAGGGGTAGATAAATAGAGCTAGTCAAAATTTAGATGTTTATCTCAAAAAAGAATTCATTCCATAAAATGACTAGGAAGCATTAATATTTTTCTCATTAAGACTACTAGATTATAAATCACTTCTATCTTAAAGCTCATTGTGAACAAAAAAATAACCTGCAGATGAAAATTTTCACCCCAAATTCTTAATGGGATGATTACATAGTCTTCGCTTAAGACTGATTTGTTGTCGTCATCCATTGTTTTCGGCTCTAGCTTCAAGAAATTGATTAACTCTGTATTTATCTTCTTTTCTATGATACCCTGTCATATTTGAAAACCTCTCTCACACTCCTGGTGTTTATATTTTTAAAGCTAAACAGCCTGAATTCAGTGGTAATCAACTTCAGCCTTTGGATATGGAAGATAGATTTAAATTAAATCAGACTGTAGATTTAATCTTGAAAAAAAGTTTCTTTTAAGAGTTATAATTCTGTAAATAGTTTGTCTAAACGAAAACCTTGTAAAATATATTACTGCCGCTTCTGCAGTCAGTAGAAGAAAAAGTTTTTGACCACTGAATAAAATGTGCCTCTGTCCAAAAGAAGTAAGAATTGTGCAGGTTTTCAGTCTCTCTAAAGATACACCAAGAAAGCAATAGATAAATAGTAAGAAATTTCATTTAGATTTGAGTTCTTGCTAACTGCTTATTTCTCTTTCATTTTGTTTCTGTATGTTCTCTTTCCTATTAATAATTAATTTAAAATGGTTTTTTATCTCTGAATATACTTTTTTTTTTTGCCCCACATCCTAGATTTTTCTTACCCTCATGTAATTGCCGTGAGCATTTCACATTCCTAGAAGGATTCTGCCTCAGGTCATTGGCATCTTGTTTATTGATTGATTGCATTTTTTACAGTCGTTTTAGCACTGTGCTACGTACTGTAGGGGACTCAGGAAAATCACAAGGTTTCTGTGCTTATTTATCTGATAGAGGCAGCAAACGTCTGAGTAACTATAATGTGAGGCAAACTGAAGTATATAATAATGTAATATTAGAGCATAATGAAATGAGTAATTTATCATCCAAAGGAGAAAGTGGAAGGGCTTTATGGCCAGAGGCCATTTTGATTTGGATAAGAATAAAAGATTTAAAAAACACAGCATGAGCAAATAAAGAATGCATCGTGCATGTTCAGGAAGTGACAGGTATTCACTTGTGAGTGAGGCATAGGGTAATTGGGAAACTAGGAAAAAGCATCAATGCCAGAAAGAACTAGTTTGGGGAGTATACTGGAGACTGTTAATAGTCTATGTAAGATATAACTGTGAATCTAAACTAGGACAGGAATGAGAATGGAAAGAAACAGATATGGGAAAAATTAAACATAAAAGTAATAGGACTTGGCATCTTATTGATATGATGACTTATGAAGAATTAAACTTGTAGAGGAGTCCACCTAGACAGGAAATTGAGCCTAGGGTTTAGGCAACAGTTCTAAATATTTAAAACTCTGCTTTAAGATTCCCAGGTATAAGAGAGGGAAGAGGGTTAAAGACTTGAAATTGAAACGTTAAGCAGTGCCCATTTATGTTGTGGGAAAACTGAAGAAGAAAGAAATTGAGGGATGAAATAAATAGAATTAAAATTAGAAGTGCCTATTCATTCAGTTTAGTAGTTACCATAAGGTTTATTCTTATAAGAATGTATATGAATCCAATTAAAATGGATTAAGGATGCAAATATGATAAAGTATTTACTACTTTTTGAAGAAGTGCACTATAGTAAAGAAGGAGAAATGGAATGGTAGTTAAAGAGAAAATCAGGGTCCAAGGGGAAATGCTAGCGAGGAAGTGTGCATAATCATTAAGAATATGGATTCCAAATCCAGACATCTTCAGTTCAGAATCTGGCTTAGCTTCGCTGTCTCTGCTTTTGTATTTGTAATGGATATAATGAAGTAATTCCCATGTTGTAAGGCTAGTGTGAGGATTAAATGTGTTAATAGGTACAAAGAATTTTGCACAGTGCCTGGCATATAATGAATGCTCATTTCACGTTAGCTAGTATTTGTTTTGAAGGATAGCTTAAGTCCTAGAATTGATTATAGTGGATTGGATCAATAATACAGTGGAAGTGTTGGGGGACAGGAAATATAGAGACACTTTCTAGGATCATGGTGAGAACTGGAATGAATTTTCTTCAAGCTCCCATAGGAATTTTGGGACATGGCTATAGCCAGACCTGAAGTCATCAGCTTTTTATAGAAAATACATATAGTCTACTACTCTGTATCTTTGTAAAGAAAGGGGAATAAATGCAAGAAGGGAGGCCTTTGGAAGTTGGTTGAAAATTTTGGGGAAATTCTCATCTCAGTCTTACATTTCCTGAACGTAATGAGATTGGGAGTAGGATACAGAACTTAAGTCTAGTGGGTTTTTAGGGAATTCTTGAAACTAGACTAGGAAATCCGCTAATGTTGAATTAACAGAATGTTTGTGGAATCAGTTTTGCGTTGAGTGTGTGTTTTCACTCTAATACTTTACAAACCCAGATGAAAACATAGCCAAGAAAACTATTTGAGCATTGTAGAGCATTAACAAGTTAGTCACAAGCAGGCCAAAATGCTCAGCTGCATAATAGTAAGGTCTAGCCAAGGGAGAATAGAAAGGGGATTGCTCATCATACAGGCTAAAAGTGGGTTCAGTGGTTATATGGGAGTAGGAAGATCGAGAAGATGGAATAAAGTCAGGAAAAGGGATATTAATGTTAGAAATGCAAGCAGAAAAAGAAAATCAAAGATGTAGAAAAAGAAGTTGTTAGGATTGATACAGTAAAAATCATCAAAGTAGATGTTTTTAAGAAATTATGAGACCAGAGTGTCAGGTCACGGAATGATGACAGGAGCTGAGAGAGAAGGAAATAATCAAGGTGCCGAAGTCTTTATGTAATGAAGAAAATGTCCCAGTGACCCCATGCCTGTTTTAATGAGAAATGATTGCATGGTATTGACCTCAAAGGCATTCTAATTGGTGACGGTAGAACAGCAGTCTGAAGGTAACATTGGGTGGTGGGATAGTGGGATGAAAAATGCATCCTTTACTTTTTACTTCCCTTTGGGGAAGGGTATGGGGAGATAAAAATGACTTTTTGAGAGGGTTTTAAGAGGAGTTTCATTAAGATCAAGGAAGCTTTTAATTAAAATTTTTCTCTAAGGGACACGTAATAAAAATGCAGTTGTTAATGGTAGAAAAGAAAATAGGTTTTCGAGGGGAAAATAGGAATTTAAAGGAAGGTTGGTGGAAAAGGAGAAATGGATTGTTTCAGGAAAGAATAGCATTTGTCATTCTTGTCAGAAGTAAAATTTTTTTCAAATCAGGAAATGTAAAAACTGCCTTCCCCACCCAGGACCTTATATTGCATGAATTATTAAAACAGGCCTCAAATTCCCACCACCAGTCCTCCCTTCAGTAGTATGTGAGAATAACAACCACCAGATAGATGGCTTGAACGGGGAAAGGAAGTATAAAATCAAAATGATATAATTGACTTTGGATAGAACTTTTAGAATGGGAAATGAAAGGATAAAACAAATTCTACATCTTTAAAAAGCATGGATAAAACTGTCATGGTCAAGAGTAGCCTAAAGAGACATGACTAAATCTAATAACAGGATCCTGGAACAACAACAACCAAAAAAGACATTATTTACAAACTATAGGAATCTGAATACTTAATGGACTTCAATTGAGAACATCAGTATTGGCTGATTAAGTGCAACAACTATATCATACTATTGTAAGATGTTAGTAAGAGGGGGAGGGTGCCCAGGTTATTGGGATTTTTCTAGAATCCTTTTTTTATAAATCTAAAACTGTTCTAAAATGAAAGTTTATTTGTCTTTTTAGGGCCGTTAACCTATAGCGTATGGAGGTTCCAAGGCTAGGGGTCGAATTGGAGTTGTAGCTACCAGCCTATACCACAGTCACAGCAATGCCAGATCCAAGCAGTGTCAGCTGCAACGCCGGATCCTTAGGCCACAGTGGGGCCTGGGATTGAACCTGCATCCTCATGGATACTAGTCAGATTCGTTTCCACTGAGCCTGGGAACTCCTAAAATAGTTTATTAAAAAATCAGATAAAATTTGTGAATGATTTAAGATGTTATCAAAAACAGTTTAATTTTCCAGTTAAAATGGATAAAGTTAGGGATGTCTGTGCCTCAGCAAAATATGATTTGAGGGGTAGAGGTAGATACATAGTTTATATCACTTCATCCCTGTGGGTCTTGAGTCTCCATCAGATAGTTACATGGCTGTGTGTCCATCATTTTCAGTGGAGGAAGGACTAATGCTGTATCAGAAATAATACAAGAAATTTATACAATTGTTGAACCTACTCATTGTCTAGGTTGCCCAGCTAATGAAGATCACTTCCTATGGAAAGGATCCCTGTGACATCCTTCTTTGGCATATGACAGTTTGAAGCTCTCATTATTTGACTCTTGTAACAATTCTGGAAGTAAAAAGGCATTTTTATCTGCCATCATCAGTATGCATAAAGAGTGTTTCTTTACAACATACCCACTTTTTTTTTTTTTGTCTTTTTGCCTTTTCCTAGGGCCGCAGTCGCGGCATATGGAGGTTCCCAGGCTAGGGGTCTAATCAGAGCTGTGGCTGCCAGCCTACACCAGAGCCACAGCAGCGCAGGATCCAAGCCGTGTCTGCAATCTACAGCACAGCTCACGGCAACGCTGGATCCCTAACCCACTGAGTAAGGCCAGGGATCAAACCCACAACCTCATGGTTCCTAGTTGGATTCAATAATTACTGAGCCACGATGGGAACTCCAATACCCGCTTTCTTAAGTAGAGATGTAAATTATTTAAATTTTATTTCTACAGCTGAAAGTAATCCATTAGAACTAACGTATAGAATGTGTTTTATATGTTTTTTACAAGAAATGCGTTGTCTTATAGTTAGGAGTTAACTTTAATATGAAAAATACTGAATTCCTTTTCAGAATTATGGTATAAATAGTGCGTCATGAAATATTTTTTAGGTTTTTATATTTTTATGTAGCAGCCAACATTGAGATTATTAAACCTAAAAAAAAATTACCTGTTTTTTTTTTTTTTTTAGAGAAGAGTATACCGAGAGAATTGTGGAATCTATTTTTAGAGGCTTTAAAAGTTCAGTAAAAACCTCAGATTATTCTAGTGATTTAGAACGGCAAAAGGTAGTTTAAACAACTCTAAAGTTTTCAGCTGGGAGAAGGAACGGTGGAAGAGAAGTACATGCTAATGGCATTAAGGATGGTGACTGTCCTCATAAAGTACTTTTGCACCATGCTCTGGGCTGCCTACAATGAAGAAAGATCATTTGGCAGGGAAACAGATCGCCTGACTTGGTAGCACGTAGCCCAGAATGGTGAGAATAAATGCAGCCACGGGGAGACTGAAGTAGCATTCAGACGGTAGCAGCAGCAATGGGGATCTCACAGCTTATATTCCACTTTTTGCTAAGTTTTCCATTATCTCCTTACTAGAAAGGTAAAAATGTATCTACTTGAGCCACAAAATTTCACTAATTTTTTTCAGTAGAAAATTGTTTTTATTAAAGTGTAGTGTTTATTAAAATACGGCATTCGTACTCTCAGGAATACAAATTCCGCATTCTCTCAGGACTTTCACACTTAATAAAGGGCTTTTAGCGTAGACTTTTAATTCTCAATTACTATTATAATTTTATTTCTGACATTTTTCCATGATAAGTCTTAATGTTTTAAATAATATTGTGCTACCAATGTATCTCCATTATAAATTCCAGGATTTAAAGTTTCAACAAATTTTCCGTTATCTTTGAATATTTTGGTAAAATGTTATGATTGTTAATTGTATATCGGCTTGGTAGAGATGTGTTTTAGAAGAAACAATTTTCTGCAGAAATGAAGTGTTAACTTCGATTGTTGTGTTTATATTTGATATAGCAACTTTATTGATATGTATTTCATGAATTAGTAATTTTTCTTAAAATATCAACAGGGAAAGACAATAAGTAACTTAGGTATTGGAATCTACATGTCTTAAGAGTATGCAAAACAAAATGTGAGTACATGTTTAGGAATTACGAATGTATCTGTATAGTTCACTTGTGCAGCATATTAAGATATTTTTTGAATGTTAAAAGGAAACAACCTGTAAAGTGTAATGAGAGCTGTGGTATGTAACATGAAGTTAGTAATGCTACAGAATAGTTAATTAAAAGATCCACTAGTGGATCTAAAAGGCACTAAAGATTGTGCATTAATAATTACTAGACATGAGAAGTGTCTTGTTTTAAAACCAGGCCCATATTTCTGGATTTACTTTAAGTAAAATTGGTGAGTAGATGAAACAAGATTAGCCGTGAGTTAATAATTTTTAAACAGTTGTGATGGATACATCAGGCTCATTCTAGTCCCTCTACTTTGGTATATGTTGGAAATTTTCCAAAATAAAAAGTTAAATCCAAAAAGAAAGTGAAGAAATAAAAAAAAGCGGGGAACCCCAAAAAATGGTGTGGAGAAAAACTATAAAATAAACTCATACAGAGCAAGGATATAAATGAGACATCATTCCACTGATAGGAATACCCAGAAGAGAGAAAAGGAGATTGGAGTGGAAAATGTTATAAGTCAAAAACTAAAGAGGTTAAGAATTGTTGATCTTCAAGAACCCTTCAGACTGCCACTGAAAGGTCATAGTAGTTTCTGTAAAGTTAAAAGGATTTAAAAAACTGGGCTAAAAGATTAAGATCTGAAACCAGAGGTAACAGCACATCCTTATGACATACACAAGAAGGCTGGAAAGAGAAAAGAAGAAATAAAGAACTTATGGGACAACAGTACTAAGGGCCAGTTCTACCCAGGTATGTCATGAATTAACTTTATGTAGGTTGAATGTTTGTTTCCTTTATCATGGGAAGAAGACAAAATCATGTAATTCCTTAGTGAACTAATATTTATTGAGAAGCTGGTATGTAATAATTTAAGGAATGAAAGCAATCCAAGTTTATTGGTAATTGAGAAGTGGATAAAAGATGCCAAAACAAAAATAATTCTCTCTTAAGTAACTGAGGAACCCTGAAGTAGAGCAACAGAAATAAGGAAATGTTAAAACTGAAAGTTAGAGGACAGGAACATTCTGAAAGAGATAGCCTGTGTGGTACAGTGAACTTTTTCTCATTATTTCTCCTGGAGAAGTGTTGTGTTTCAGAAACTTGTATTCATTATAACTACTTAAGTGTGGAATTAAGGAAAACAAATTTTGGTAAGATTTTCTTTAGGTCACTTGAATGAATTAAATAATGACGTTCAAGGTGATTTGTCTCAAGAACGAAGGACTTAAACTGTGTATGTTTTTTAAGCTGAAATTGTCTGATTTCAAGTATGAGTTTATGAAGAAGACGCAGCATTTGTATTAAAAAGTGAGTTACTATTGAAGATGTTATCTTTTTGAATGTGGCTTCTCGCTATAAACCACAGAAGTGAATTTTTCATAGTAAATTTTCCAATTGAAAAATTGGAAATATATTTTTTATGCTTTGTTTGCTTTTTCATAGGAAATGGAATGTATATTTAATTTTTTAACATAATACAGGTATGTACCTCAGTTCTAATATTCAATAATTTCATTGAAACCAGTTTATTTTCTTTACTACTTACCACCAATGTTTCTAAATGTCATAAAAATTAATTTTCAGGAACCATTTGGAACGGTCAGCCCTAAGCCAAGCAGCCATCGTACTTAAAATGGTTTCTGTAAACGACTTGTGTGTGTTTCGTAAAATATGCTTTATTTTAAAATTAGGGCTTCCTGTTGCAGCTGTTCCAGGAGCTCTGAGTCCTTTGGCTATTCCAAACGCTGCTGCAGCAGCTGCTGCAGCTGCTGCTGGCCGAGTGGGTATGCCTGGAGTCTCAGCTGGTGGCAATACAGTCCTGTTGGTTAGCAATTTAAATGAAGAGGTTAGTAAAATAATTTTCTAGTGTTTATTTTTTAACTCCATTTCATTTGTGAAAGTTTTTCATGTTTATTTCATTTTGCACTTGCCTTTCTTTTTATGTACATTCATTAAAGTATTTTCTGTGTGTTTCTACTCTGAATAAAATCTATGTACTTGTTTAGGTAATACTTTATTTCCTTAGATGGTCATATCTCTTTTTATATATATATATTTTTTTAATCTAACTACCTATTTTTCCTAAGAAAAATATGGTGAAGTACTATAGTTTGGCTTTTTATCTTTTTGTTGTTCTCGAAGGCAAATGTGATCTAATTTGCAGATGTAACGTAAAATGATTTTGCTCTTTGCCTTTTCTAATGATTTGCTTGTTCATTTCATGCTTATGTGTCATTGCATTTTTTTAAATCTTATTTTATGTGAACTACTCTAATACATTTTTCTTTGAAGGTTCTTCCAAAGATCTTGACGAGGCACTCTTCCAGTCTTTCTTAGTAATTTTTTCTTTGCAGTTATTAGTCATTGTCTTCTTAAAATATTTTTCAACTTTTATCCTCCCCGACCCCACCCCCACCCTGTTAAATAAAATTTATTGCTGAGTTATTTTCTTTAGTTGTACATTTTATGTCTGGTATATTTTATTTTGATTGCTGTGAAAGCTGGTATGAAATGTGGGAAGCTCAATGTATCTGTTTATGATGTCCAATTTGAATATTTCATTTTTAATTGGCCTCTGTTAATATGTACGTTAAACTTTTATCATTTAATACTATTGTCAGTCACAGTTTTGCATGCTAAAATGTTTGAATCAGAGTGCCTTTGTTATAAGAATTGTGCCTGCATTTCATAACCAGCCATGCTTATGCAGTTTAAAGTTCAAAGTTTAAATTCCTATGCATGCTTTCCTTCCCTATGTTGAGATGAAATGCTGTAATTTACTCTTTGATATATAGATGTACTTTACCCATATTTGTCTTGGATGACTACATTTTACTCAGTTTTTCTTGTACAGTACATAAACCAACCATTTTCTGACCAAATCCTGCATTTCCTATGTACTGACCTATATTTTATTTTTTTTTTGTTCCCCAATTCCTTATTTTTTTCTTCTGCATTGCTGTTTCCCTTCCCCATTTCATCCTTTTCCCTGTGTGTTCACCTTCCCTTTCCTTGTCTTTTCCCAAATGCCCATTCCCTTCCCTGTCTTATCCTTTATTTTCCTTGTCCTTGTCTTCATTCCCTGTCTCCATTCCCTATGTTCATGCTTCTGTGCTTGAACAAATGTTCCTCGGACCAACTTGCCCCAATTAACCGCCTTGAACCATGATCCATGACCACCTCACCATTCTGCGGGAACCACCCTTCGTTATGGATGATCTGTTCATCTCCGCTCTTCCTCGACTCTTCTCTCTTCTTGTCTTACGCTGCTTGCTCTTCTCTCCTTCTAAAGATGGTTACGCCCCAAAGTCTGTTTACCCTCTTCGGTATGTTATTGTTAGCACTATACTTTTATTATTGATTTGATTTTTGTTTCACCTTAATTCTTATTTGTAGCTAGCACTTTGGCTTAAAGTTGAATAGTAAATCTTTTGCTATTTTTCTTTGCTATTTAAAACTCTCCATAGACACAAAATTTGTTTTAATGCATGCTGATTTATTTTGCATGGTCTTTAATTTAATATCATTCACATAGCTTTGAGGGTTTATCAAAAATTTATTCTTTTCAAAATTCACTGTTCAAAATCTTGATCTTCTTTATTCATTTGTGAGAATGATGAGTTTGAATGAGTGATCATGTTGATGTCTGAATGTTTCATTAATATGTCAGAAAGATAAATTTACCTGACTTGCACGTAAAATTAATTCCATTTTTGGATTACCTCTCTGTGGCTCCAAAAAGGTGTTTATGGAGATGTGCAGCGTGTGAAGATTTTGTACAATAAGAAAGACAGTGCTCTAATACAGATGGCGGACGGAAACCAGTCACAACTGGGTAAGGTAGTTTTTGTGTTATTTATACATCTTCAGATCTGATTTCAAATATATAAGCCTGTGAATAAAAACAAACCCTTTTATATATCAGTAAGAAACTGTTTATTTTTTAATAGCCAGAGTTCAAAATGTCATTTTAATTTTCATATTTTAATGTGAATCATTTGTACATAATGAAAATATTTGTATTTTTCTGTCTTTCCTCTTACCAATTCTTGGGCAGAGTCTAATGGTAAAAGGTTTTTGGCTCCAAGATTGCAGTAACAACTTCACAGAAGAATTTATCACATTTATATTAAAGATCCTTAGTATCCTGGTTATTCCTTATAATCAAAGTTAACTGTTCATGTAATCCATGGAATCCTGACTGTGTTGTTTCAGTTCTTCTAAAGTCATAAGTATTTGACTAAACTTAGTAAAGAATCACATGGAAAATAGATACAAAAAAGAAATCGTGCTCCAAATACATCACTGTTAATCCCTTTGGAATCTTAAAATTTACTTCAGACAACTTACACCTTTCTTATTAAATAGTTGATGATTTAATATCTTATACGACTTCCTGCATGAAGGCAAATCACTAAATCTAGAATGTAGCTGCATATTCATAGTACTATTGACTATAAATGTCAGGATGTTCTTAGATTACAATTCTGTTCATTGAGATTCAGGGATGATAGTACTTCAGACTGGGTATATTCACATCATTAATTTTGAAGTTCGCCATTTTGATGTAAAAACTAATCTTTGCTATTATATTGTATGAGACTCACAAACCAGCAACATGATGATCTAGACTTTTTAGCTTTTGGGATCAGAAAGAAGTTTGAAATTCAGTATTTCTTACCAGCTGTTACAGTAGCTCAGACAGTGTATAAAAGTTTATACATCTGGCTCTCCATTTTTTAAAACAGAGATACCCATCTTTAAAGGAAATTACATAAATGTGCTGATATGTCATAGATGCTCAGATATGTCATAGATGCTCATTAAATCTTTTCTCCTTTTGCTTGTGTATACTTCTGTACTCTGGTAGAGTAGTCATTGCCATTGTTTTTATATCCTTTGTGAGTACCATCTTCCCGTGCTTCAGAACTGACCAGACATTCTTAATTTTTTTCTCATTGTGTGAGCTGTGGGAGCAATACGCTCATATAAATAAGAGGTGTACAGCCATTATGATTGAGAAGTACCTAAGGTAGAATTTAATCAGATTCTTCTGAGTGTTTTTTTGTTTTTGTTTTATATAAGCACTATTGTTATTTTTACTCGTGTTAGTCTGCTTGGGCTGCCATAACAAAATACCATGGCTTATTGAACAACATAATTTTATTTTTTATAGTTCTGGAGGCTGGTAGTTACGTGGTTTCTGGTTAGGACTCTTCCTGGCTTCCATGTGTCCTCTGAGCTTTTATTTAGCCTTCGATAGCTCTTCTCTATTGTAAGGACAACAGTCCTACTGGGTTAGGGCCTCACCTTTATAACCTCATTTAACCTAAGTTGTCTCCTTAAAGGCCTTGTCTCCAGATAGTCACATTGACAAGTTAGAGCTTTAAGATAGGCATTTGGGGAGAATACAGTTTAGTGCATAACAGTACTTAAATTTATAAATCTTTTACTCCTAATTTTTGTAAGGTCTTTCTGCTAAAGTTTTCACTTACTAATATCATAATTTATAGTTTTTGGACTATATGTAGTGGCAGATAGAGAATTAATTCTCAGTCCTGCAAGGGTAGATTTTGCTTTCTTGAAGTATATATATGTCCATAAAAACATGGGCTTGTGCTGTTAGTGCCTTTAAAGGACACAAACACACACAGACGCACAAATCTCTATGCAAAACTAGGTGTGCTATTGAAAAAGATGTGAACCTTAAAAAATGTAATATGCTTTGTTTCTGGGTTCTGTTCTCATTCTTACTGGTTTTCATTCTTACTGGTTTTCATGGGATTCCATTTGAAAATACTCACTTTATAATAGAGGCAAACATTTTATGCTCAGAAAGTAATATGGGAGAAATAAACAGCATGGAAAATTGATACATAGTCAGTAGTATTCAAATGTGAGTGGGATTGTTGAAAATCTTAAAGGCCATGTTAAATCATCCTAGACCAGAGTTTTAAAACTTGACATTAAGATGTTTCATTTCTGCCATAGCCTGTTTAATTGATAAACTCATGTTTTCTTAAATTGGCTATTTTAGGAATAATATAATCCATAAATTAGCTTTTAAAATAGTATAACTGATCTTCAACAAGTAAAATAAATGGATTCTAACAAAATGCCAAAGAATAGTTCTTTTGTTAAAATAACTGTCTAGTTTATCGAGCTCACATTTTCTAGAACTACTTACCAAAAAAGACTTTATTTAGTATGTAGGTACCACCTCAAAAGTAAACTTTGTTCTATATTAGACCTTTCCCTACTAAATCATATTTAGCAAAGTGTGCTATGAAGGAAATAGAAATCATTTAACTCTGATGTGATATTTGAGCAATTTTTAAGTATTTAAATATTAATAACATGTAATGGAGTAAGTTCATCAGTTAAAAGATTTGCTTTTTTAAGTTACCTGATCTTTAAAAGAGACATGAAAGGCAAAGAAGTATTGAAAGTAAAGGATATAAAAAAGATGTATTGGCAAGAAGTAAGCAAAAGAAAACTTATGTACCTATATTTTGCTTACCAGGAAGACGACAATGGTCTTATGCATGTGGGTGCCTAATGAAATAGCCTCAAAAAGTATAAACCACAAATGGATGGAACTATAGGGAGGCCTGAGCAAATCTACCATCACAGTGGGAGATTTTTTAACACTTTCTCAATTATGTCAGGCAGATGAAAAAAATTAACAAGATACAAATGACATAACACACTTAACCATTACACACGTATAGAATCATTCATCTAATAGTTATACATCCAGTGCATTCTTTTTTAAGTACACAGGGAACATTTACAGAAATTAATCATAAACTATAAACAAGCTTCGATTTCAGAGTATCATATAGACCAGTTGTCTATATAGACCTATTGCACAACTAAGTTGGAGTTAAAGATAAATTTAAAATCTCCAGGTATCTGGAAATTGAAAAATAATCTCAATATCTCATGTATCAAAGAAGTTATTTTAATGAGAATTTTAAAGTACATAAAACTTAAATGACTATAAAAGTACTATACATATTAGATGTGTGTGGTGCAGTGAAAGTGGTTTTTAATAGAATGTCCTGACTTCTAAGAATGTCCTGACTTTTAAGAATGATGATATAAATTCAAGGAAAAGAGATAATAAAGACAGGACTAGAAATCAATGGTATGGAAGACAGTTAAGAGAATAAAAAACAAAGCTAAAAGTCAAATCCTTTGACTAGACTAATAAAATAGACAAGTAGATGTCAAGATTTTTTTTTCAAAATGTAAGAGACAACACAATATTTTGAATTATAAAGGAGATAATTATAGCTCCAGTTTGACATTATATATACATTCATATATCTATTTTTTAAACCATCTTTTAACTTACCATTTATTGATGGATTAAGGGAAAAGTAAAATATTCAACCAAAAATTACATCTCCACTGTGTGACAGTGACTTTCCTCCTTTATCATTGATTGCCTTGTTCATTGGTGACCTAGAGCAGATACCAAGATATTAGTCCTATTATTTAAACTTGATTTATTTAAAGTTATCAATTGAAGTAACTTTATTTGTGCTCTTCAGTATCTTACAGTTGAGCTGTTTGGGGCAGTGTTTTTATAACTTTGAAAGCTGCACTGAAACACCTTTTCTTATGTCTTTATGCCACTTTATTCTCCAAACTCATTCCTTATAATGGATACTGTGAATTAATAGCACTTTCTAATAAGGAAAGTTCTGTTCACTTAATAGAATTATAGAACCTTAAAATATTTTATAATTAAAGTAAGTTTTACTATAAAAGGAGTTTACGTAACACACTGAATAATTTGAGTTGATTTTATAAGTGTAAGCTTTTAAGTATATGTGAAATGCAGTGTAAGAAAGGGCCCGAGAGATGACTTTTTTTTCTATTAGCCTCAGTTAAAAATCTAAGAAGAAATATTACAAATACATAACGCTGCAGTAAAACAGTCAGAAAGAGTAAACCTTGCTTTGCTTCCAGTTTTGAGAGGCACACATAATGATTTAATTTACATACATCATGGAGTGATTATCACCGTGTATTAGTGAACATCCGTTATCTCATAGTTATAAAATTAAAGAAATAGAAACTTTTTGTGTGACAAGAAGAAAACTCTTAGGATTTAGTCTCTTAACTTTTATATGTAACATACAGCATTGTTAATTATTTTTCTCATGTTGTACATTACATCCCTAGTACTTTATTATAACTGGAAGAGTAAACTTGTTTTTACAAATTAAGGAAGCTGTAAGTGAAAAAGATTTTTTGGAATGGTACCTTATACTTTTATAGCATTTTCCTTTTCAGACCTGTTTTATGTTTAACTGGTTTATTCTATACAAGTAAGTATGACAAGATGCATGGACTTAACAAATTTTGGATTATCTCCTGTGTCAGACTGTGTACTGTAGTATACTAATCAAATTAAAAACATTTAAGAGTAGGGATTTTGTTCTCAATTCTCTGCTCCTCCAATATTGCCTTTACCTCTCTGTTGTTAATACTCTAATACTTTGATTTGAGTAATCAAATAGACCTTCAGTTTAGCTAAACTATATGACTTATGAAATGGTTTTCTTCAGTTGTGACTAGTGAATAGAACATAAAACATATAACTGTTCTCTAATCTCAGACGAGTTCATTTAGTTAAAAAATAACCCAATTGCTGCCTCAAGAAGTAGCCATGTGATGTTGTGTGTTTAGGCACTGTGCTGTGTGCTGGGGTAGAGACAGTGGTTCCTGCTTTCATGTATCTTACAGTCTTAAGGAGGCTATAGATAACTAAAATAAATCGTGATGAATTTATAAAAAGAAACGGTACTACTCAGGGACTGTCTAGTGAGGTTCTTAACCTTTCTAGAGGATGAAGAAAAGGCCTTCTTGAGGAAGTAACACTGAAGGATAAGTAGATTAGGAGGGATGGTAAAGAAGATAAATTTTTAGAAAGGTGTACACACCTGGCTAACGGTAAAACAAACTAGCATTTTTAGTTTAAGGAAATAGATTTTGTACATTTGGAACATACAGTACAAGGAGTATAGTACTGAGATACTCAAGTTCTTACATGATGATTCTTGTCTTAGCATTTGATTCTCAGCACTAATGAAGTGTTTAGTATTCTATAATATCAATAATTATCTGTCCATGGAAGCTTGAGAGAGATGTTAGGGTCAGACTGAGAAAGGTTAAGTCATGTTAAAGAATAAGTTTAGGCTTTTATCCATAAGAGTTTAAGCAGGTAGTGACTTGGTCAGATTTGTAATTTTACAGAGGTCCTCTGGCTGCTGTGTATGAATGGATTGGAGAAAAGTAGAGAAAAATCCAACAGGACAAATTTGGAGAAAAAATAAAAAATAATGGCAGTGAAAGTGAAGAAACAGAGAAGATGGAATTTGAGTTATAATAATTAGGAGGAAGAGTATTACAGGACTTGGCAATTAGGATATGGAGCCGAAGCGAGAAAGGGTTACAAATGAGTTTCTTTCTTGGGCATTATCGTCAGGACTGTCTAGGAAGAGAGATTCATATCTAGATTTTCATTCTTTGAAAGAAGTTGGCTTTTTTGCCTAAATGCCACTTGACTTGTGCAAATGTGTCTTCTCACCAATGGCTAGTGTCAATTCATGATTTTAAAATCATAACAATTCAGGTATTTCAGCTGTTCTAAAATAAGAATTATTTTTGCTTTAAACCTTGACATTTGTTTTTTCAATAAGCGTTCTTTCTCTTTATAGCCATGAATCATCTTAATGGGCAGAAAATGTATGGAAAAATTATTCGTGTTACTCTGTCTAAACATCAGACTGTACAACTACCTCGAGAGGGACTTGATGATCAAGGGCTAACGAAAGATTTTGGTAATTCCCCATTGCATCGTTTTAAGAAACCTGGATCCAAAAATTTTCAGAACATTTTCCCTCCTTCTGCAACCCTTCACCTATCCAATATCCCGTAAGTATTAAAGCTGGAGTTTATTAAGGATATACATTTTAGGAATAAAATAAAAAATTTGTTACTCACCTTTACTCTTTCTTTCCATCTGATTTTCCCAGTCCTTCAGTAGCAGAAGAGGATCTCCGAACGCTGTTTGCTAACACTGGGGGCACTGTGAAAGCATTTAAGTTTTTTCAGTAAGCAAAGCTTTTCTTGTCTTTAAATTAGTGATTTGTTAGAAGTCAGAGTTTCTTACAGTAGTTATTTTTGTTTATAGAAATCTTTAATTCTGCAATAGGCAGAAGTTAAATATTTAAGCCCTTCCTAATTTTTATGATGTTATCTAATTTCATAATTTTGTTTCAGAAGAGATCACAAAATGGCTCTTCTTCAGATGGCAACAGTGGAAGAAGCTATCCAGGCCTTGATTGATCTGCATAATTATAACCTTGGTGAAAACCATCATCTGAGAGTGTCTTTCTCCAAGTCAACAATTTAAAAAGGGGGAGATGAAGATTGGGGGTGAATCACATTGTTTGGTGTCATCACCTATTGACTGTTCAGAAAAGTGGGGACCAGAGTTTGATTTTTTTTCTGTTGTTTTCTTTTTTTTTCATGCTGTTACCATTCCTTGGTTATAAGATGAAATGGCATATGTAAAGGTAGGGTTATTAACTGCTCTATTTCATCTATTCTGTAGGGAAGCCATTTTTTATTGTCTGTTGAAAATTTTAGTTTAATTTTACTTTGCTTTTTCAACTTAGTTGACATATGTGCCTTAAAAAGGAAAACTAGTGTTGCTATTGTGCATTTACTAGAAAAAAGGAATTGGTTGTCTAGGGCACACTGTTAAATGGAAATTACAATATGTTTAGGCAGGGGTGTGTAAAAAGGTTAAGTTTTTGTTTCTCCTGCTTGGAACTTATTTTGAATTATTGGCTTGTCACATTTCTTTCTATTTAATCAAATAGGATACATGATACTGAAAGCATAAAGCAGCATTTTTTAGTTTTTACTACCTTAGGCTTTATTGCTTTAAAAAAACATTGGCCTTTTGTATCTCACAATTCTGGTCTAGATTCAGTTATGAATGTAGGCATTAGTTAAAATTAACAAGATGCAGAGTATTAATTTCTTAAGACAACGAAGTGATTTCTGTAAGTTTGAGCCCTATGTGGAAAGCATTGTGGAATCTTAACCTTTTTGTACACACTCTTGTGGGACGTATCATATAAATGTCAGCACTAAGTAATGTCCTGTTTGTGGCTGAATATTTTTCGTAGATGTTTTTGAAGTTGACATGACTTACGTGCATTTAAATATATATCGCCATCCTTAGTTTGTAATTAAGATTTGGAACATGGTTGTGGATTTCTGAGCATGTGCAGACTGGTCTAGCTAGTTCAGGAACTGGTGCATGTATTTTTCAAAGATAAAAGAAAGTGTACTGCGAAAATTTGCAGGAAGATTAATTTTGTGGCAGTTTTCTAAAACTGACAACCAGGTGGGACCAAAGTTTATGTGCCTTTAGTCTTAATTTACCTTGCATTGTAATATTCAGTTTTAATAAATCTTCAAAATATTTTGTATTTAGGAATAGATCTGACTTTAATAAAAACATGGCTCAGAATCTACAGGTCAAATTAATTTGAGCAGTTCTTGTCAACCTGAATTGTTAATTCTGTTTAAATGACCAATACTTTTTGAAATTGATGTACTTAGTTTCAAGATTCATAGATTCTGTTATCTATGTAGACAGAATGGTCATGTATATTTTCTATTAGTTGAGTTTTTACATCTTTAGAAATGTAAAATTCAGTATAGTTTGAAAGCGGCACAATTAAAAATTAATTTTCTAACAAAGTTGGGAGGTTTGATGGTTGTTTAATTTCCTTTTGTGTGTACTCTGCTTACCTCTGTAGCATGCTCAATAAACACTTCTGTAGCTCTGTATTCACCTTTTTCTGTCTTTCTCTGCTGCCTTTTCTCTCTCTTCCTCTTTGTTTTCACTCCACTGTGCTTCTGAATTCATGTTTATTCTCTGCCAGGGTGGGAAAGGAATAATAATAATACAATTCTATGGCTTTATACCATAAATAAATCTAGATGCTGTGAAAATATACCAGCTGTTTTTTTTTTTTTAATTTGAAAGATGGTAACTGCTTTTCAGGAGGACATATATTAAACATTTCCCACCCTGTTATAACCTACCGCTTTGAAGACATAACTCTTATGTATCTTGTTAATTCTTTCTATCTCTTTTGTTGTTGTTGTTTTTTCTTTCCCAGTAGATTTATGCACTAATAGATCTTTTGGATTTGCCATGCTCTATTGCTGCAGTTTCATCTTTCATCTTTTGTGTCTGCTAAAGATTCCCTATATTGTGAGTTTTAACAAAGGGTACTTCATGTTTTGGGAAGAGGCAGTATCATCCCCATCTGCTTTTGCCGTGGGCAGTAAGGAAGATACTACATGCAGGTATTAAAAAACTTTAAGGTATTCTTTCTGTGATGTTACGATTTTCACTTTTTAAAATTGCAATTAGGGCGTTTGTATTACTCAAAATATTTTGGGGGATCACCTTTTTTTAAACAGGAATATGGGTATCAGGTAACTTCACAGTTACACATGTTTGTTCTGGTACAAAATAACTGAACTATGCAAAACTCATAGATCAGGAAAATTAAAAAGAAAGGCGTAAACAGTACATTTAAGTGTGCCATATTAATATAATTCAGCCACCTCCAAGAAAGGTAAAGTGCATAAAACAATTACATTTGAGTCAACATGGGGATGTTTTGGAAGCAAAATGATCTGAAATTTTTTCTTAAATAGCACTGTACAGAAGAATTTCAGCAAAGCAGATGTGCCTAAAGGCTGTAAAAAAATTGAGACCATGAGTGAACAGTAATTGAATAGTTTCCTTAAGTGAAGTTTTTCTCAGTGTTGGGTGGTGGCTGAAACATCTGAAAATAGGTGCTGTCCCTTTTTAAGTAGTTCCTTACGGCTGAGATTGGCTTGGAAAAGGAAATGGAAGTCCTGAGGTATGAATGGGAACTGGGCTTACTCCAATTAATGAATGAGGGAGAGTTCCCAATATTTCTGAAGGGAAAGTGACTGGCTGGGATCGACTTACAAGAAGAAGCAAAGTCCTGGGATGTATGTGGTGAGTAGGGTTGCTCCAGTCTCTCTGGTGGGAGAGTGACCAGAAACCCAGGTTCGTCCTGCGTGGAGAGTAGCAGATTGCTTCTGTCTTTTACAGTGCACTCCGTTACAACCTGCCTTCCAAGGCACGAGGCAGTGAAGTGGGAATTTTGACATTCTAGAGTATTCTAATTTTCATATATTACTTTTAACCTAGTCCTTAGAGTATAGTAAATTGTTTCATTAGGTGAAAATAGTTTTGTCATCGTTATTACTACTATCACTATATGCCCCAGAGTCTTCTGTCTCAGAGTGAACTAGCTAACAGTGAAGTGTTCTTAAGATGCAGCTGCTTAATAGAGGCCTTACCTTGAATATTAAGAAAGCAATAATTTGATTATTTTTTCCAAAACAGAGATAGGAAAACTTTTTTGGCATTAAGTTTATTTTGGAAATGTGTTTCAAAGCACTTAACTTAATGTTAGAAATCTAATTTAGTATTTGAAAGCAGCTACAAATGCCTCAGCTTAACCAGGAAAGAAAGATGAGGAATCATTATACAGTAGGAATGTATTAACACTTGAGGCATTTTAACTTCAACATGTAAGGTTAGTATAATCAAACTAGTTATTTTGCTCATGTAATTCTTTCTTTGGATCACAATATAGTTTGTAGAAAAAGGACAAGTTACTTTTCTAAGCCTTAGTGTTGGTATCTATTAGTATATGAAATGGAGACAATAAATTCTGCTTTTCCCACCTCACAGGGTATCGTGAAGCTCAGACAGTGTGAATACAGAAACTATGCTATTGATAAACTAATGTGTAGGAGAAGAGTTGCAGTGCCAGAGCTTCATGACTGCCAGATCTTAGTTATCCAAAGTAAATACTACCATGATGTCTCTTTTTACTACAAAGAAATAATTTTTAATGTTTTTAAAAAGTACATCTGGTAAAGCAAGAAGATGTAGAATTCAAGTCTATAATGCATCCCAAAGCCAAATGAAGACACTGGATTCAGCCTTGTATTTTCTGTTTGGACTATTTTGGTAGCCCAGTAATGAAACAGATACATATTTAATTATAGACTTCACTTAAAAATGAGATTTTCTATGTGTACACCTTTAAAAATTGCTGTAAAACTTGGAGGTAATTCTAACAAAGTCTTTGAAGGCTATGTAAAGAAGAAAAGACATGAGTACCTGAGGACATCATAAGATTTCTTCACTGCCTTAATCTTAAAAGAGTATAAACCTGAAAAACATGTTTTTTCATTCAGGAAAAAGGGTACAGAACTGTTCAGTGAAGTTGAATGTAGATTTCTATTTCAGCTAAATATTTGTTTCAAGAAAATCTTTTGATAAGAATTCAGTAGAAAAATCTCACTTTTAAGCCACAGCTTTAGAGTATGCATACCAGTTCACAAAACCCTGTCTTTAAATGTAATTAGTCCTTCTAATATTTTTGTGTTTTAGATTTTGCAAATAAAGTATAAGTGTTAGAGTGTCAGACTGCCTACATTAAGGACAAAAGGAACATGCTACCTGTGCACTTCCTGCTACTCAACGCTCATCACCTGATAATTTCCATACTTTATGTGTAATTTTAATAGATGACTTTAACAAAATAAAACATTACAGACTGAAGTGACATCCTTTGTGTACTCTTCCTGATCTTAGGCCCTGTGTTTCCCTTCTCTAGATGTAATTATTACCTTGGATTTAGTATTTTTTTAATTCAGTAGCTACTTTTCAAATAGAATAAGTTCTGTATTCTATGGCCTAAATTTCTACCTAAAATAATGCAAACATTTATGATGTTTAAATGGTACAATATTTTGTTCAACACCTTTTTTTTCTTCTAGGGCTACACCTGCAGCATATGGCGCTTCCCAGTCAAATCGGAGCTGCAGCTGCCAGCCTACACCACAGCTCATGGCAACGCCGGATCCTTAACCAACTGAGCAAAGTCAGGAATTGAACCTGCATCCTCACGGGTAACTAGTCGGGTTTGTTCACCGCTGAGCCACTATGGGAAGTCCTCAACACACTTTATATATATATATATATATATATAAAATTTTTCTTGAAGGTGAGAGTTCTGAGCATTGATCATCCCCTTATCGAACCTCATGACATTTAATCAATTTTAAGGATTTCAAATCATTTGCTTCTTAATAAATACTGAGTAAGCTGAGTCTAAGGCAAAGATTTAAAAAATAAGGAACTATTATTAGTGTTTTAAAGGTTGAAATTCTATGTGAGATTATCAAGTACAGATGCTTTTCCAGCTTCACATTACAGCCACCCTTCATGGAACATAATGCCAGCTTCTTTTCAGTGGACAGAAACAGTATTCCCCTTAATTGGTGGTAATCGTTAGAAAACTATGACAAACCTCCATCACTTAGCAACTTAGGATCTTGTTCCTCTACTCTCTTCTCACCTCCCATATTAGCACAAATCCCAAACACTTCATCAGACTTTGTGGAGTGTTTTCCTTGTAGTATTTTATTCTTAGTCATCATCACCAGCTTAGCTTATCAGCACTACAGTTTCTTTAGATCCTAGAAAACTGCTACTCAAAATGCAGTCCCCAGACCAATGGCAGTATCACCTAGGAGTTTCAGAAATCTAGCCCTGTGTGTCTCACGTGCTAAATCTACATTTTAACAAGATTGACAGATGAGATCCATTTGGACATTATAAAGTTTCAGAAGCATGGTAGTAGGACATTTTTTCCAGTAAAATGAAAGTCAGCTTAAAAGCTTATTTTTTGCTGAGTGAAAATTATTAATTTTATTGGTAAGTTACTTGAAGATATGTGCTGCAAGTAACTAAGGAATAACAGCTTAAAAGGACCCTATGTGATACAGTTTAAACCTCATTTTAAACAGTTCTAGTTAGGTCAAATGAATAGTTCAGCAACATATTTATATCGACTTAGGTGTGATTAGAATACAGGTTCCTGAGTTTCAGTCCTATGTTATACTAATTAAAGGAAATAGTTCTCTCCTTTGATAGCTGCTAGTTATTCACAAAACTATTGGAATTTAATGTACAGTAGGTAAAGCCAATGATAGAAGTCTGTTTAACTTTTTAGTAATGAACATCAAATCTAGCCTGACAGACAAAGAACTTTCACATGAGTTGTTTGTTAAATGACTGGAAATTTACACTCTTAAGCCCTGTTACCTCATATGGTATAATAAAATGACCCTCAAGTCATTTTGATAAATAGCTTCCCTATTCACTGAATGCTGCTTTAGTTCCTTTCCCAACTCCACTGGATAGCAGAATTCTTTATTTTTTATCTAATGATTTTTATTTTTCCATTATAGTTGGTTTACAGTGTTCTGTCAGTTTTCTACTGTACAGCAAAGTGACCCAGTCACACTTACACACACACACATACATATACACATTATTCTCACATCATTCTCCATCAAGTTCCTACACAAGTGACTAGATACAGTTCCGTGTGCTATACAGCAGGATCTCACTGCTTACCCACTCCAAATGCAATAGTTTGCATTTACTGACCCTAAACTCCAGATCCCTCCTACACCCTCCTCCTCCCCCTCCACAACCACAAGTCTCTTCTCCAAGTCCATGCCTTGGACAGCAGAATTCTATAGCTGATACACCTAAGCT
The DNA here is from genome assembly GCA_004024745.2 of Catagonus wagneri. NCBI lineage: Eukaryota > Metazoa > Chordata > Mammalia > Artiodactyla > Tayassuidae > Catagonus > Catagonus wagneri. Next base: position 1,937,309 of record PVHT020004944.1, on the reverse strand, counting down.
TTACTGAGTGATGCTCTCTTTGAGTTAGAGCTGTGGTTACTGTAAATAAAGGTTTAGCTCTGCCTCACTACGCCTTCAGGGATACTACTCCTACCCCTGGCACAGTTTTTCATGGCCTCGTGGTCAGGAGTTTTCTCTGTTGTCCTGTCTTGCTGAGTATCTCCTGCTCCCCACTCCCATCGCTGTCTCTGAACCTTGCTGCTACTTTAGCTATCGCTTACACTGTTTATTTTCCTCTTTTCCTTGCTATCTTCTCTTTGCAGTTAAGTTTTTTTACCCCTGTGGCTTAACATTTTTTATTACCATAACCAACTGGAGTCTTCTTTTCAGCTGGTTAATAAACTGGCATATGACAGTGCACTGTACATTACATTCAGATGTTTTTGTAGTTTTGTCTGGTTCAGCTAAAAGCCTCCTTTTAAAAACGCTTTTTTTTAAACTGGGATTGTAACAATTCCAGATGATTTTAATCACCAAAGGTCTCCAGAAACCTTCAGTGTTAACAGTATTTATCCCTGATGTGTTCAGTGCTAGAGGACGAGAATTTGTTGAAGAACTGTGACTAAACAGTTCCGTATAAGGACACATGAATTTCTAAAAAGGTAGTTTCATTTAGTCGTAATTCACAGAAGTTAAAGTGCATATGTTCAAAAGACTAATTACTGCTATTTTTTTAAAGATGAAAACAGTTCCAGGGAGCCCACAGTAAATAACATTGCTAAAGTTGTCTCTTCCCAATGTTTGGAGTTTTATACTGTACATTATAAACAAATTATAAATATTTTTATAATTTATGGAAAAGGCATAGGCGTTGACATTAGACTAAACCATATTCAGAGAACTTATCTGCTATTCAGTAGTTACAAGACCTTTTGAAGCCTTTTCTCATCTTAAAATAGAGATGGTATCTACCTCACATGTTCACCCCGAGGATTATGTGAAAGACAGCTCCATTGCCTTGGTAATTTTTCGTTTTTCTCTTGCTTGGGGAAAATTCTTGGCATTCCATTTATGGAATTTTTTTTTTTTGCCCCTAAATGTTAATTTGGACCTCTATTCAAAAGATGTTTGTTGGACACTTACTATTTGCATTGTAGGGGACTCAAAGATAAATGGACCCACAGTACAATCTGTTCTTTTTTTGAACTTTGAAAATGCAGATTTGTTCCAACATACTTGATATACTAGGGAACAACTTAGGCACTATCTGCATTTTTCATTTAATATGCAAATTTCATCATGGGAGACGGATGAAAGAAAACCGCACCCAAGCTAGTCCAGGCTGTTTATAAATATACCAGGTGCCCATATGGGTACACCTCAGACATCTGTCAGCTACCTCAGCTCTTTACACGTGTGAGGGTCCACACTTAACCACATCTGCTGTTCATTAACAACTTTACATCTACTTTCATAAAACCCTCCTTCCAACACTTCTCAAGCTGCAACACTTCCAACATCCACTTCCACAAGCAAACTTCCGATCTTTTCCAAGATAGTGTCATATTTATAGCAGTATTTATATATTTCTTAACCATTTAACATATAACACCGCTGCCATGTTTTATTCTATTTTTTTTGTGTCATTAATGTTTTTGAGTGTTGTATTCCTACCCTGATTTTTTCCCCATAAGCCCTGTGGTTTTTATTTTGTGATTTTGCATAATGTGGCAGTTTCTAGAAATGCTTGTGCTTTGTTACAGTAGAACTGTCTACTTTGAAGGAGCTTCTCGTCCAGTTTGCATTGTGACAAAAAGTATATAGCAAAATGTGATGGACATCAGAAAACAGGACTTGAGGTTGGGCGTCACCATTCATACATCACGGCACACTGAACAAGGCATGTGAGGACCCACTTCCTTGTGTGTGTCCTGTCCATCTTGTCTGTGTTTTTACAGGTATCATGCTTTAAAAAGATAATGTCCAATATGTTTTTTTTGTAGTTTTTATTAATCATAATCTCTTGAGCATTAGTTTGGAATTTGGGCATGATATCTATTTCTTGAGAGAACAGCATTAATTTTAACCAGTAGTTAATACTAAAAATATTGCACCGTATGGAGTAGTTGCATATTACTAAATCAATGTATAGAGTAATAGTATAGGCAACAAAAGTGGCAAATACTAAGATGTATTAAAATTTCATAAATTAGTTTTAACATAGTTTATGTAAACACTAGAAGATATCAACTGCTTTGGGAATGTCTAATAAAACACCTTTTGAACCAGTTTTAAGGTGTTAATTGTAACATTTTTTCCTGAGTGAGTCGAGGTATTTTTTTACTTTAAAGCCCATGGCTCTTTTCTCTCTACACCACAATATTATACGTAAATTATTTGTGGTTTTTTTTTTTTCTTTTTCCATTTTTTAGAATTAATATTGCTTTTTTTTTCTTTTTCTGGTCTTTTCTAGGGCCACACCCTGGCATACGGAGGTTCCCAGGCTAGGGGTCTAATCAGAGCTGCAGCTGCCAGTCTACGCATGGCCACAGCAACGCCAGATCCGAGCCATGCCTGCGACCTACACCACAGCTCACGGCAACGCCGGATCCTTAACCCACTGAGCAAGGCCAGGGATCAAACCCACAACCTCATGGTTCCTAGTCAAGTTCATTAACCATTGAGCCACACAGGAACTCCATAATAATTTATATTGTTCTTTTTGTTTGCTTTTGTTATTTTCCATTTTTTAAAGATAATAGTTTAATTATTTCTTCATTTTATAAAATTACAGAGGAGCACCTGAAGCAGATTTCAGTTTTAAAAGATTATCAGTATAAAACATCCAGTATTATGCTTTCAGATGAAACACTAGTTCCTAAAACTGGATTTCTATGAACTAGAAACAAACCATATTTATTTGCCAACATCTATTTCATTCAACAAATATTACTACACCGTATGTGCTGGCTAAGATTCTATGAAATAGGATTAAACACAGTTCCTTCTTATCAAGGGGCTTTCTGTCTGATGTGAAATAATAGCAGTTACATAGTTTGATAAGTTTTCTGGAGAAACTACTGGCACTATTGTACATATATGCTTAACCTTTATCCATGAGGAAAGGGCCCTTGGGGGTACAGCTGGCCCTTGAACAGTGTGGGGATTAGGGGCGTACAACTTTACAGTCCTCTGCACATCCACAGTTCTGCGTCTGAGGGTTCAACTGAGGGCTGTGGAGTACTGCATTACCTGTTTATTCAAAAAAAACAAACTGCATTTAAGTGGACCCTCACAGTTCAAACCTACATTGTTCAAGGGGCAGCTGTAGTTATTTGAGAGCTAGCTGGGTCAGAAGGAGGGATGTGGAAGGTAAGTGTTGAAGACAGAACAGTTAGTTTAAAAAAAATACCAAAGCAAGATTATTATGGTACCCTGCAGAAATTATAAATTCACAATGACTAGGTCAGAGATTATGAGAGGAGGAAGCAGTAGAGAAATGCGTTTGGATAGTATAAGGTCAAATTATGGGCCATGCTAACGCATTTGGACTCTATTCTAAGATCAGTGTTTTCAGACATTATTGGCAAAATGGATTTAAGAGAGGGGTCAGGGTTGGGGTGGTAAAACTGGCAAATTTACCCTGCTCATTAAAATACTTCTTTTTTTTTTTTTTTTTTTTTACTTTATTTTGGCTGTGCCCATGGCACGTTGAAGTTCCTGGACCACGGAGCAAACCCCGCGCCACAGTAGTGACCCAAGCTGCTGCGATGACAGCACCAGATCCTTCATGTACTGCCCCACAAGAGAACTCCTAAAATAATCTCTTTCAAATATAAGGGGACTTTTTTTTTCTAATTAAAAAACTTCACAAATACTGTTTGTTTAAACATGTCCATCTAAGAATCTCAAATGACACTTGATATTAAATTATTGTAAAGAATATAAAATTAGGCCTTCCAAAAGTATCTTGATGAGTGCCGGTAAAAGGAAGATGCTTACTCTATGGCTGGATTATACTCTGTCAATTTAAACCCCATGACCGTACTTCTCTAATTATACAATAAGGATTAGAGAAATCCACGAAATAAACATGATACATGGTTTGATACTATGGTAATTTTAAAATATTTTCCCATTAAAACAAACATGGCCATATCATTAGAAGAAGAAACAGAAGCATGTAAGTTAAAACAGAAGATGAAATTTCAAAGCTATTTTAGCCACTGTAATTTTAAGACCATTTTAGACTGCACTTTGATTCACCCTCCTAAACTGCACATGCTGCCATTTTGGCTTGAGAATTCTAGAATCCCGATGCTTAACCAATACAGAAATTTTAAATCTGGAGTATCAGTTTTATTGAGTCAAAAGAACTGATGTAAATGAGCAAAGACCCCCTCATAAAAATGTCAACCCTTAAAACCATTTCAAGTCCTACAGTAAATTTAAGTATTACTAGCTAATAAGATAGAAATATGTTAACTATAATTTGTCTTTTAGCTAATTCAAACAATTACACATGCAGTGTGTTCTTGAGTTTGCAGCCACTCAAAACCAGGTTGAAAATTCAACATTTCTTCATCTGTGCCTCTAAGTTTGCTCTGTACCTCACTCAGCTTATTATTTTGTATACAAAAGTCATATATTTGATTTTAATGAGAATTACGTGAAATCAAGTAGACAAACATGCATACTTTTCTTTTGACATATTTCTTCTTTATCCTGTCTTACAGCCTACCCCAGACTCTAGGATTTAGAGCCAAGTGATGGGGCAAACACAAAACTAGGCTCACTTTCTGGCTGGAGTATATTATCAGAGATGAGGTGATGGTATTTTTTGCTCTTGAGTTTTGAAATTGGGTGTTTCTCTTTTATTGATATCAGTGCACTGAGGCCTCAGTCCACACTGAGTTTCTCAACACCCTGGCCTCCGATACCACCAGGGACCTATTCTTGCCCTGGTTTCAACATCAACAGATCAGACCTCTGATTTCCCTGAGTGTCAGCCTACACTGGCTTATAAAACAGACCTCAGTAACTATATTCACTCAACTTCCAACACTTCCTTGGGCTTCAGTGCATTAACAGGAGCTAGTAATTAAGAACTGCTAGGTGTAAGCACCACAGAAAATAAGTTCCAGAGTCACAAGTCTATAAATGGTAAAGCAGGAAATCTAACTTAGGAATTCTGTTTCTAGAATATAGACACCTATGCTTTTTGTAAAATTTGAGTCAGCTAAGTCTACTCCTTTATTGCTGCCCCAAATGTAACTGCTCAAGTAATTTTTCATTTGCCATACATTCATCTCCATAATTTTCTGTGCTTTCTCTTTTCTGAACAAACTTTCTATTGCTGTTCTTCCTCCTTGTCCTTTTCACCAGGCTTGTGGAACCCCCAACTCCTCACTACAAAGCCCTCAGAGTGTTCATATAGCCTTTTTCACTTCCATAACTAAAATGTTTTTTTTTTTTTTGTCTCTTTAGGGCCGCACCCACACCATATGGAGATATGGAGGTTCCCAGGCTAGGGATTGAATCGGAGCTGCAGCTGCTGGCCTAGGCCACAGCAACTCCAGATCCGAGTCACATCTGTGACCTACACCACAGCTCATGGCAATGCTGGATCCTTAACCCACTGAGCGAGGCCAGAGATGGAACCTGCATCCTCAGGGATCCTACTCAGATTCGTTTCTGCTGAGCCATGACGGCAACTTCTAAAACCCGACTCTTCTCATTTTACATTCATCCCATGGGGTTAGAAGGTAGGACATGCCCTTTTCTCTCAACTACTGCTTCTCTCCATCTGCTTTCAAGTAAACATTCCCACTCCAGTGGAACTGTTCCATCCGACCCCGCCTTCTGTGCCCATCACCATCTCTACGACATAGCAGCCGCCTGTTCACCCCTTCATATTCATTGAAGACTTTTGCACCTGGCTCTTTGTCTTTTCAACCAAGTGCTGACAGATGTCTTGATTGATTTTCTACCCCTGTTTATCACTTACGGCATATGCTGTTAGAATTTCTTGCTCTCCTAAACGCCAGTGACCCATTCATCCCTTCCCATGGTAACATGCTTTTTGTAACCTCCAGAACTGCTTTACTTCTAAAAATTTGAACTTCAACAAACATTATGGGTTCTTTCCGTCGGTTTTCTTCTGCTGGATCCCCGATGCTTAAGACAGTATTTGGCATATAATACATACTTAATAAAAACCTATTTGATCCATAAATCACAACTTTCAATTTTTCAATTTCGGTGCATGTGGTTTTTGGAAATGGAGAGCCTATATGTTCCTTGATCTTTCCAGCTCTTCTGTGTAGTCTGGAACTATACCAGACTAAACCACTGTCATCTGAAACCCTCTCATTAAAATCTTCGCTTCCTTTATACCTGTCTACTTAAGCCACACCTGCCTAACATATCCCAATCCAGATCAATATCAAAATCTATATTCTTCTCTTGAATTGCTAAGTACAGATGGACAAAATCTTACGTCCTTGCATATTAGCTTATCTCATCCAAGCACTTTGCAACAACTTAAAATTATTTTAAGGGTCAATTTCCTTTTTATGTTTTCCTTGGCCTATATATACATAGTTCCAACTTTGCCACTAGCAAATACTTAGGGATCGCTGAACATAACATTACTTTTTGTACCTGTTCGTCCTTCTGCCTGTAATGTTCTTTCTTGTCTTTCCTAGCCTGCAGATTTGTACTTATTCTTAAGACTGGATTGTATTACTGGACTCCCTGATTTCTCAGCCTAGACTTGGGAAACTGTCTTCTCTAACAAAGTGTTTATCTGAATCACTGCACTTGCCAAATCTGTGCAATTCAAGCAAAAATTGCAAAAATGACCTACAGTCCAGCTAAGAAAACATGAAACAACCATATTGCCATGGTTATAATGGAGATGCATATAATGGGGCTATGAGAGTACATGGGAAGGATAAATTAATGCCACAGAGGAAGTGGCATTTGACTAGAGCATTGAGGGGAAAGTAAGCATTTTCCAGAAAAGAAATGGATAAGGAAGGCATCTTAATGCAGTAAAGGATATATGCAGAGGCACAGCATAATAGATACTATTTTCAGCTCATATGAAGTTCCATATTAATGGGATATAGTATGGGTGGTGGAAGTGATAAGAGATAAGGTTAGAAAAGCCTTGTGGGTCATGCTAACGGTTTGTCTTCCCTGTAGATAGAAACTGTAAATATTTAAACAAGGGCTCTATGTAATCAGAGCCCTTATATAAATTAGATAACTGGTAGGAACGATGAGGATGGATTGAAGGGAACAGACCCTGGAGTCACTGAGATAAGTTGGAAAAACTTGCAACAGCGCAAGGCAAGGAAAATGCTATGAACTCAGGCAGTGGAAAGAGACAGACTTGAGGAATATTTCAGAGATGGGCTGGGGACTAATTAAAGAAGAAGATGTGAAGGAAAAGGAGCAGCTGGTATCCAGAGTATTACGCTATTCTATATATTTTTTAAGATAGAAAAAGAAGTAACAGTATGGTTTTAGGGCATCGGCTTAAAGAACTGTCGGAATACTCAGCCGTATGAGCACAAGTAAAGCACAGAAAAGAAATGGGAGAAGAGATACTGCCCAGGGACTCTTTTGGCCACGCTATATAGATAACGTTTAAGCAACGGGATTGGGTAAGATCATCCACAGAGAGAGGGGAGAGATTTTTCTTTTTATCTATTTCCTATTCTATCAGTCCTCTCTGTCCGAGTAGACTTTGTGCCCACTGAGGGCTCGGATTGATTCAAATTTCAAGTGCTTCTACGAGCCCAGCAGAAGACCACGGTACTTCCAACATGAATGAGTATTTGCTAAAGAACTTTTTTCCCCCTCTCTGCGTTTTTATCTTTAAAGCACTTTCTTTGCTTATGCACACTCTCTGTTCAATTCAGCACGGAGAGTAATTTGGAAAGTAATTTCTGGCAAGGTGTGTAATATAATGAAATATCACCACAGGGAAAAATTTGAATGCTCTGTAGAACTTACTATGTAACTCCAGACACAGTTGCACCTTAGAGGCTTTTCAAGAACATAGAAAAGATTATTTTTTTGGGAAGTAATGTTACTTCTATTGTTCTGCTCTGAAGTTTAAATATATGCTAATCAGAAAGGCTGCAACATTCAAATAGGCCTGTGTACTGTGTGGTCTTCACCAAATGTATGAAAAGGGGCTTAGAATATCAATGCTTATTCTGTAATGATATAAATTAGTTACACATATACTATCAGAAAATTCACACAATTCTGCATCTACTCATACACTCTATGCAGATAGGCTGAACATTTATTGATACTGGTTAAAATTTTATTCCTTTAGATTTGGATTGTTTTCTATTTTCATCTTGTGGTTTAGTGTGTGTTGTGTGTATGTGTATATTTTCCTCTCCTCCTTTACTGCCCCCCCTTACTTGTTCCATTAGATTCTAGGAGTTAAATAAGCAATTTTCTAAGATGTCCTTGTCAGGCGACATTATGGAAATTATTTGAATATCATTGCTAAACCAGGTGAGCCATTTAAAAATGTAAATAATTTGCAATACCATGAATCTAGTTGATGAAGAGCAACCTTAATGCTGATTGATTTATTAGAATCTTTTCCTGATTAGTAATTGCTTCAAAATCTCTTTGCTATGGTTCAGTTTATCATTTTTGTGCCAGTTCTTAATATATATCTGTATAGCTATCAAGACTGTAACACGCATTTCACATCATTAGTTCTTCCAGCCTTTTCAAGCCAATAATAGAGGCCGAGTAACTGTACATTTCCTATAGCTACTGACTACTTAGTGTTTAGCTGATATTATTAATGATCTGATTTACAAAATATCTGAAAGCTTTGCATTGTTCCCACTCAGCACTATTTTTCCCCCAGGGTGTTATATTTTAAAATATATATTATGGCATCAAGACAACATTCAGATTACAGACTTTCAGGTTTTTATCCATTCTTTAAAAGTACTTTAAAGGAAAAGATATAGTCATGACCTTGAGGCATTTTGAACTTGAGCTTTGTTAGAAATTCACAATCATGATTATAATTTCAAGAAGCACCATCTTAAAGTTGTCTTATTGCTGTAATGAAGCTGCTAGGAATTTCATTTATTCTCAAGATAAATCTCAGGAAACCTATTTCATCATAGGAAATAAGTCAGTGCTAAAATACTGCTCTGACTCTGCAGTTCAAATTTATTCATATAACTTGAATTCCTATCAGTCAATCACAGAAGTTTTATTGCCTATTACATTTATTTTTTAATATAAATTTCAATTTAGCATTCTCTGAGGGTAAGTACTCTGTGTATTGCTACTTTCATCACGGGTGTATCTTCATTTATTTCACTACAGATACATCTGGAAGCTTACCATACCCTGCATATCACAGATTTTAACTGTATAGTGACAGCAAAAGGATTTGAGTACGATTACATATCAACTGAAAAATCTGTGATTTGGCTGATTTTCAGCCGTGTATTTAACAGAGATGAGAAGTAGTACTATGTGCTATATAAGGATATGTTTCCACTTTGAAATTAAGTTGACTGTGAAGTTATTTTGGCTGCTCTGATTTTAATAACAATGATTCGCTGATGCAAATCTAATACTTGATGTAGCCATTAAAAAGGACAAATCACTTACTACAGCAAGAACAAATACATCTCTTTTAAAACTGTCCACAAGTTGCTCAAATTCTTATACACTGTTTTGTTTTGAAAATAAAACTTCTCTATTTCTTTTAATTTTTCAAATTTTCAAAGTAACTACTTAAAAGATTACTATAATAAGCAAAAAGGTCCTACATATAGCACAGGGAATCCAATCTCCTGAGACAGACCGTGATGGAAAATAATATTAAAAAGAATGTATGTGTGCATATACGCATATATATTATATATAGAATATGTGTGTGTGTGTGTCAGAGTCACTTTGCTGAACAGCAGATATTGGCACATTGTAAATCAACTATACCTAAAAAATAATTTTTAAAAAAAGCTATACTAAAGACAAAACAAAAACATAATTATATAAACAATGTGTATGCTGGCATCTATTACGTTTAAAGTACTTTATTCTTAGATGACAATTGTATTAATCACAGCCTTAATACACATATGAATGTGTTATTTCACTCAGTAAATGACCACGAGATATGCCCCCTCTCTCCCTACCCCAGCTTTATAATCAAAATAGAAACCATCAAGTGAAAACTCTCAATTCCCTGCCTGTTTTACCATCACATGTGTCCCTCTCTGTAGTCTCAGAGAACAAGCCCGTCCTATTCAAGGATAGTTCTTCTCAATGCCTCTTTTCCTGCCCTTTTAGAAACTCCTCTATAAATTACCCTCTCTCTTCTCTGATTGTCCCTTTAGATTTCAAACTCTTACACACTAAAAAAGATGAGGGAACACTTCCAAACTCATTTTCCAAGGCCAGTATTATCCTGATAGCAACACTAGACAAGGACAATACAAGAAAAGAAAGTTATAGGTCAATAACACCGATAAATACAGATGCAAAAATCCTTAACAAAATATTAGTAAACAAAATTCAATGATGCATTAAAAGGATTATACACCAGGGTCAAATGGGATTTATTCCAGAGATGCAGGGATGGTTCAACCTCTACAAATCAATGTGAGACACCACATTAACAAAATGAAGGACAGGAGTTTCCGTCATGGCTCAGTGGTTAACAAATCAGACTAGGAACCATTAGGTTGCGGGTTCGATCCCTGGCCTCGCTCAGTGGGTTAAGGATCCAGCATTGCTGTAAGCTGTAGTGTAGGTCACAGATGTGGCTCAGATCTGGCATTGCTGTGGCTGTGGTGTAGGCTGGCGGCTACAGCTCCGATTAGACCCCTAGCCTGGGAACCTCTATGTGCCCCCCCGAGTGCAGCCCTAGAAAAGGCAAAAAGACAAAAAAAAAAAAAAGATAAAAATCATAGGATGATCTCAACAGATGTAGAAATATTCAATATCAAATCGTGATAAACTCTCAACAAACTGGGTGTAGAGGAAACAAATCTTAACATAAAAAGAGCATATAACAAGCATCACAGCTAACGTCATATTCAACAGTGAAGAGCTAAAAGATTTTTCTCCAAGATCAAAAACAAGACGAGGATACCCACTCTCACTACTTTTATTCAATATTATATTGGAAATCCTTGTCAAAACAATTACGCAAGAGAAATAAATAAAAGGCATCCAAATTAGAAGTAAAACTATCTATTTGCACATGACATGATATTACATACAGAAAAATCCTAAGGGTTCCATCAAAGCACGTTGAATAAATAATTCAGTAAGGGAAACAAAATCAATGTACAATAATCACTAGCATGCCTATACACTAGTAAGGAACATTCAGTAATAGAAATTACAAGAACAATCTCATTTACAATTGTGTTAAAAAGAATAAAGTGCTCAGGAATAAATTTAACCAATGAGGTGAAAGATGTGTATACTGAAAACTTTAAGACACTGATAAAATAAATTAAAGAAGTCACAAATAAATGGAAAGGTATTCTGTGATCATGGATTAGAAGATTATTATTAAAATATCCACAATACCCAAAGAAATCTATAGATTAAATGCAAAATTGAAACGGCATTTTTCAGAGAATTAGAAAAAATCCTATTAAAATTTGTGTGAAACTCCAAGAGACCCTGAATAGCCAAGCAATTCTGAGATGAATAAAGCTGGAGGCATTACACTTCCTGGCTTTAAACTGTATTTCAAAGCGATAGTACCACAGAACTGTCATACTGGCATAAAAAAGAGACACATAGGTTAATGGAACAGAATAAAGGGTCCAGAAATAAATCTATGTGTATACAGTCAAGTTAGGACAAAGGAGTCAAGAATATATAATGAAGAAAGTCTCCTCAATAAATGGTGCTGGGAAAAACTGGACAACCAGACAAAAGAATGAAACCAGACCCCATCTTATAGCACGTACCAAAATTGACTCAAAGTGGATTGATGAGTTTCTGCACAGCTAAGGAAACCCTAAACAAAACGAAAAGACAACCCACAGAATGGGAGAAAATATTTGCAAATGATTCAACTGACAAGGGATTAATCTCCAAAATTTACAAACAGCTCCTACAGCTCAACACCAAAGAAACAAACAACCCCATCCAAAAATGGGCAGAGGATCTAGGCAGACAGTTCTCCAAAGAA
>PVHT020004944.1:1910478-1924146 GCA_004024745.2 Catagonus wagneri | reverse complement strand
GGGTTTGGGATACAAAATATGTAAAATTGACTTGTGATGATTTATGTACACCTATAATTGAAAAAAAATCCATTAAGAGAAAAAAAAAAAAGTGGATGGATGATTTGAATTTAAGACCTGAAACCACAACACTTCAAGAAGAAAACATAGGTTACCACTTGACATTGGTCTTGGCAATGGCTTTTTGCATTTGACTCCAAAACAAAGGCAACAAAAGTAAAAATAAACAAACAGGACTCCTCCAAAGCTAAAAAACTGTACCACAAAAGAAACCATCAACAAAACGAAAAGGGAATACACGGACTAGAAAAAAACACTTGGAACATGTATCTCATAAGAGGTTAATATCCAAAATACATAAATAACTCAGAACCCATGAGCAAAAAAATAAAAAACAAAAACAAAACTCCAATTAAAACATGGGCAGAGGATTCCTGCTATGGTGCGATGGGACTGGCAAGTGTCTCTGCAGTGCCAGGATGCAGGTTTGATCCCTGACCCAGCAGAGTGGATTAAAGGATCTAGGCTGCAACTGTGGCTTTGATCTGAACCCTGGCCTGGGAATTCCATATGCCATGGGGTGGCCAAAAAAGAAAAAAAAATACATGGGCTGAGGGATTGAATAGACATTTTCCCTAGGAAGACATCCACACAGCCAATAGGTACATGAAAGGGTGCTCAACATCACTAGTCATCTGGATAATACAAATTAAAACCACAATGAGATATTACCTCACACCTGTTAGAATGACTATCATCAAAAAAGACAGGAGGTAACAAATGTTGGTAAGCAGGTAAAAAGGGAAGGAAACCCTCGTATACTGTTGGTGGGAACTTAAAGTGGTACAACCACTATGGAAAACAGTAGGGAGGTTCCTCGAAAAATTAAAATAGAATTACCGTATGATACAGCAATCCCACTTCTAGGTACAGCTCCAAAGCAAATACAAATAGGAGATCTAAGAGATATCTCTACTTATACGCTCATTGTAGCATAATTCATAATAGGCAAGATATAGAAACAACCCAAGGATCTGCCAACAGACAGATAAAACAGATTCTATATGTATGTGTAAGAGTGTGTTTGTGTGTGTGCGTATTTTCAGCCACAAGAAAGAACTCACTCCTGCCATTTGTGACAACATGGATGGACCTTAAGGACATTATGCTAAGTGAAATAAGTCAGACAGAGAAAAAACAAATACTACATGATATGAATTATATGTGGAATCAAAAGCAACAACAACAAACAAATTCAAACTTAGAGAAATAGACTAGATAGTGGTTGCTAGGTTGCCAGGAGCTGGGGATGGGGGTGTGTGTGGGGGAAATAAGGAGAGGTTGGTAAAAGGATATAAACTTTCAGGTATAAGATGGATAAGGTCTGAGGAGCTAATGCAAAACAGGGTGACTACAGTTGGTTAACACTGTATTGTATAATTAAAATTTGCTGAGAGAGTAGAACTTAAACGGTCTTACCAAAAAAAAAAAAAGACAAAAAAAATGTGAGGTGATGAATGTGTTAATTAACTAGATAAGGGGAATCCTGTCACAATGTACAGTCAACTCTCCTTATCTTTGGGTTCCATATCCACAGAATCAACCGTGTATCAAAAATATTCAGGGAAAAAAAATCCAGAAACTTCCGAAAAGCAAAACTTGAATTTGCCATACACTGGCAACTATTTATGTAGCATTTACATTGTGTTAAGTTTTATAAGTAATCTAGAGTTGATTTAAAGTATATGGTAGGATGTATGTGGGTTATATACAAATACTACATCATTTTATATAAGGAACTTGAAAACTTCAGATTTTGGAATCGACAGGGTCCTGGAACCAGTACCCCACGGATATGGGGGGACAATTATGTATCAAATCACTGCCATGTACACGTTAAATATCTTTTAATTTTGTCAGTTGTATCTCAATAAAACTGAAACTTTAAAAAGATTAAAAAATAAAAAATGCCATTGAATCAGAGAGAAAAATGATCCTTCTCATACTCCCTCCCCACTCCCAACCCAACTTTGTAATCAAAACAGAAATCATCCAGTAAAAATGCTCATCATCTCCCTGTCAACATAACAATCTCATATGCCCTTTTCCTGAGTCTCAGAGAATGAGCACATCCTATTTAAGAACAACTCCTCTCAGTGCCTCTCTCCCTGCCCTTTCAGAACTCTTTTGTGAACTACTCTCTCTTCTTCTCTAATTCGAAATTAACCCTTTGGGGAGTTCCTGTTGTGCGGCAGCAGAGGGTCAGGGATCCCACGTTGCTGTGGCTGTGGCGTAGGCCAGTAGCTGTTAGCTCCGATTTGACCCCTAGTCTGGGAACCTCCATATGTCGCAGGTGTGGCCCTAATAAGCAAAAAAAGAAATTTAGAATTTCAAGATGTGTCTCTGTTTCCCATTCTGAGATACTTCTGTGCAAGGAGCCCAGATAAGGAAGCACACAGGAATCAGAAGACACTATACAAATTCAAGATGGTTTCTTTACCTCCAGAGAGGAACCCAATTATTTCTAGAGGAGAAGTGACCATTTCTAAGTGGAGCCATTCTCTGTGATACGTAACATTTAACTTACGTGCTGTCTTCAGCCCCATGTATAATATAACTTTGTTTATACCTATTTGAGAACCATGGCAAGACTCTCTCCATCATGGCTCAATTCCCGATCATTTTTCCCAGACTAAACCATGATCTGCTGGCTTTATTGAACCATTAATTCCTTACTATCCAGTCTCCAATCATGAAGAAAACGGGCAGGGTGTCTAGGTAACATCATCTTAGAATTTCTACCTGCCTCTTTTCTTTTGATACCACCTCCAGAAAGGGCCAGATTTCTCTGCTGGTCTGTTGTTCACACCCAAATTCTTTCTTCAGTTTGAATGGCAGGAAACCTACCTGCCTTTCGCCAACCTGAGTTAGTGAAAGGCCTCCACACGAAGATTCACAGGGGCTTTCATTCCAGGTAAAGAGGACCCCTAGGAGACAGCCTGCCACCAGGCCCACCATCACAGCGCTCCCTCAGCGACCCCACTGCACCACTGATGGGCTACCTGAGCCTTCTTCCCTTTTCTGTCCCCCTTCTCCCCAGGAACCAAGTTATAATAAAAAGCTAATGATGTTTTGAAACATTGGCTGATATTTCCTCCTGGAATATCCTATTACGTTTTTACTTTCTCTCGGTTGGACAACTAACACATTATTTCCTCAGGAAGAATAGATAAGAGAATCAAATTCTTGGCATTTCCTCGAGTTGCAGTGCAAAAATAAAACAACAGATTTGGAAGAAAAAGTCATTTGTCAAAGCCAGCCTTTCTTTTCCTCAAGACTTTATCTTAGGAGAAAAGGAAAAGCAAAGAGATTACTTTGAAAGTTGGAGGTATTGAGTTGAACTTTTACGTCCTGCCCCCCAAAGAGGGCTGAGAACTGGGAAGTGATCAAACCTTGATAAATGTGGATATCCAGAGTAGGAAAGGCCTATCTCCTGTCCTCTAGGAAGGCTGAGGGCAGGGTCAGCAAACTCTGACTGTCCCAAGGGCCAGATGCCTGCTTTTGTAAATACACACCCATTCGAATATTTACATACTGCCTAAGACTGTTTTGTCCCTATAATGGCAGAGTTGAATCATTGAAACACAGACCTCATGGCTTGCAGAGACTAGAATATGAACCACCTAATTCTTCACAGAGAGCATTTGCCAGCCCCTGGTCTAGGGCATTGGCAACTTCCAGTGTCCCAAGTAGAAGTGCAGGTGATTGTCTGAGAGTAGAAGACATAGCCTTCATGCTTGGTGGGGTGGGCTTAAAATTAACAACCAGCACGGCACCTGGCAGTCAAATGCATTTGACTACTTCCCATGCACTAAAAGTGGCCAAAAGATGGAGAAAATGCTAGGAAAGTCTTAGTGATTTTTTTTTTTTAACAGCTTATATGTAGTGGCATGAAGCAGCAGAATGATTACTATACAGAGAATGCCATGAGGAGTTGAAGGAGCCAGTGCAGAGAAGAACAAAGGAATGACCCATCAGCATCATCAGCATCCAGCGACCAAGGATACTAAGGAATGACTGATGTCATAACTGCTGCCAGTCTGGACTGAGAACCTGTACCACAGGCCAGGTGCCAAAGCAAATCCCCTTCCACAAGCCTCAGGAACCACAGGAACCGTCCCTTTGTTCATCCATCCATTCCACACATTCTCACTAAGCACCTATTACTTTTTCTATTATTGATCTAGGCATGGTAAACGCAGAATTAAACAAAACTGTGCTGACTTCCCCCCAATTATCACCAGACAGCTAATAAAGCAAAGGTAAATTTACCAGAACTAGCCGAGGTAAAGGAGAACGCCACCTTGACCTTGAATGGAGTTTTAAGAACGTCTCAGAAAGAAGTGGAAAGTATGATGTTCTAACACTGCGGGTTGTGAGATCACATAGTTTAAGGAGGGCCTTTCAAAGTGGGGGAGCTGAATGGAGCTGAAGGGAGATTTTGACATCCTCAGTCAGGAATGGCCAACCCAGAGAAGTGAGAGTCTTGAAATGGGTCTTGCCAGGTAAACCATGGCTGATGAGCAAAATGTCCAGGTCATCATCTTTGATAAATCGTTTGGAGGCAATTTCCTGAAGTAGACAGTGAAGTGACTGACTGGCTTACGGCCGTGCCTTTTCTGGGCAAATATTTTCTGTCACAGCTAAGTCAGGCTGACAGGTGGTCTACGGTCATGAATGCTGTGTAGACATAGGTGGGCTCCATTCTCAACCAAGTCCTCATGGGGCTTCCGTTCAAGCAGGGAAGATAATGAATTAGAATACAAGTCAAATGTGACAAGTGCAACGGGGAGGAAAATAAAGCCGGACGAGGCAGAGAGAGATGGGAAAAGGCTTGCGAGCGCTATTCTATGTAAGATGACCAGGAGAGGTGGCCTTAATCGGAACGTTTGAGCAGATTCTGCAGGTGGCAGCGAGAGAGTCACAAACCCTGGGATGGGGATGGCCTGTGGGCACCCCCAGCACTTTAGAAATAGGGGCTCAATAATTAGTTGAGCAAGAGAAACACAGTTGCATTTCATCCTCACCTGGGCTGACACACTGAGAACTGCACCCCTTGTACCCATCCAAAGAGCAGTCTGCCATTTCAGTCTCTCCTTCCTACCTGGGATTCCTGGTCCTACCTCGACCTGGATTTCTGTTCTGGGTCTGTCGCACCTGCCCCTTTTGTCGGCTGCTGGAAAGGCAGCTCTGGGCTTGCAGACCCCGTGTTCCTCTCCCAGGTTTCACCAGGCCTCACTCTCTTCCTCTACCTCCTGAACTCCCTGCAGGCTTTCTGCACAGGAAACACTCCCCTCTCCCGGGACGCAAGCAGCAGCCTGGCCTGTGCAGGTCCCAGGGCGAGGCAGGTGAAGCCATGGCACTCTGGAGAGAAGAGGAGACCGGGGCAAGGACTGGTGAATGAACTTCTCTGCATACAGCCTCAGGGCTGCAAAAAGCAGCTCTCCGATCCGCTGACCCAAGAAGACCCTCTTGAGTTGCGTGTGGCAGTTGCTACCTCGCTCTGAGGGC
Source organism: Catagonus wagneri (assembly GCA_004024745.2). Classification (NCBI taxonomy): domain Eukaryota; kingdom Metazoa; phylum Chordata; class Mammalia; order Artiodactyla; family Tayassuidae; genus Catagonus; species Catagonus wagneri. The sequence continues at coordinate 1,918,575 of PVHT020004944.1, read as the reverse complement.
CACTTATATGGCTTTTACATTGTCTGGGATATCCCAGGCTTTCAGGAGTGGACTTTTTATTTAAAATAATTATAACTTAGCTTCACGCAGCTCTTTGCAGTTGGCAATGAGTTTCTTCACCCGTCTGTGCAGGTGGCAGGTAGTCTGGGATGATGATGCTGGCACGAGCATGGCGGCTAAACTCTAACTAACTATGGGCCCTGTCAGTGCTCAGCGATTGAGGCAGGTTAGCATTTCATCCCCACAGAATCCTCTACGATGATCACATTTCTGCTTTACTGGTTAGGAAACAGAAGTTACTCATCCCGGGTGTATTCACCCCAGAAGATCTGAAGCCGACACCCGTCTCATTCTACCGGGAGCCTCTACAGGGTCCCTGTTCCATGGGTTTGGAAACAGAGGTTCCACCACTGCAGTTCAGCCGTGGGGCTAGAAATACACTCCCTGGTTTTGTCATCTTTCCACCTCCTACAACCTCTCTCTTAAAACCTAGCCCTTCGGGGCCAAATTCAAAACGGAAGCCCTAGGAAGCAGCTTTGTTTAATGTGGGAGAACGGATGAAGATGGACCTAGGATGAAGGTAATTTTCACTTCTGAAGACAGTGTAGGAAGTTCCAGACCGCACCCTCCACCCCCCTTCCTCTTCCCACAGCCTTTAGCCCTGGGTCCTTGCTCATGTAAACGCTGCATCATATGAGCTCCAAGGAACGGCCGGAGTCCCCTGAAGAAAGACCAGTTCCCATGCAGTCTCGACACGACATTAAAAAAGTTCTTCTCAAGAGTCCCCTTGTGGCTCCCGGGTTAAGAATCCAGCGTTGTCACTGCTGTGGCTCTGGTTACTGCAGTGGTGAGGGTTTGATCCCTGGCCCAGGAACTTCCACATGCCACGGGTGTGGCCAAAAAAAACTCTCTGCTTACAGACTGACATGGACAGTAACAGTTCCCCTTGAGGACCGGTGCTCTGTGACACTAAAACCCTTCTTTTGGCAGGTTCTCTTTTCCTGACTTATAGTTTGTGTCTTGAAGTTTGAGCCAAAAGCTGGGATGGGAATAGACTTAGTGGATTCATCTGGGCATTTACTGGGGTTTGAAATAAACAGCTTCTCAGGTGAACAGCTTCAGTTTTGGAGTTTTCTAGTTTATTCTCTTGGATATTCTTTTGCTCCCCACGGCCTGTGAGCACAGGGGCCGAACACGTGGCTCCCGAACTGCAGGAATGGAGCGAATGCAGAGCAGGCAAACCACCTGCATCTGGGACCCAGCGCCCCTTCACGCCCGCTCTGCCCACCCCTCCCGCCTAACAGGCGCAAGTGCTACCCCGGCCCACTTTCATCCTCAAAGAATTTTTTCTGGATAGTTGGTGCTTCATCTTTATAACACCCTTCGGGAGTGTCTGCATTTTCTCTCTCTTACGGGTGAAGAACCTGACGTAGAAAGTCAGGAAGTTAAGACAGCTGCCCAGAGCTGAAGGGGCTGTTTCCTGAGAGCTGAGGTTAAGGTACAGTCAGATCTTTGCCTCCAGTTCTGTGCTCACCGACCTGCGGCTCCATGAAAAATGCATGCCATTTAAATATTTACATTTTACTAACAGTAGCAGAAATAATGCCAACCAATGTTAATTAAGCAGCCACAGGATGACGAAAACATTGGTGCGGCCTCCCCAGAGAGAGGAAATCTATAAGGTTTTCTTATTGACTCTCAGAAGCCTCGCTGTGATGTCTCCATGAACCGAAACGAAACGAAATTTCTGATCAAAGGGATTTGTCCCAGGAGAGGATCAACTTTGCCAGGAGATATTCATCACGTGGCTGGTAGGGAGTGGATGCTTATCTGATGGCAGCCAGACACGTCGTCGGACCCTGAGAAAAGGATTTTGTAGTCAAGACAAGTAACCTCCCGGCACCTGCTCCCACTGTTTCTCCAGAAAGGGCCATTTGTGCTCACTGCGTCCATAGGTAATGTCTTGACAGCTACAGGCACTCTCACCTTCCTTACCTGTAGCCTCAAGACGCCAGGTGACTGAGTGTGTGTGTGCATGCATGTGTATGCATGTGTGTGTAAGGGTGGGGTCAGCTTTGGCTTTTCCCTCTCATCTGATTCTTTCTCTACCAAGTTGGGGACCGGCTGCCTTGCCATCATTAAGCAGAGATGCTGGCTGCGTAGCAACCGTCTCCCCAGCCCATTTTGTGCATTCCCACAGGTTAACACTGATGCCTTTGCTTTCCTGTTCCTTTCTGCCCTTCCTGGCAAATATGCCTCCCGGGCACTTCCTTTCCTCTATTCGGAAACTCTCACAAGGTCAGTATTACTGGACGAGGGCCCCCTTTCTGGCCTGGCCTCTCTCCCAGCTCTGGGCATGGTCTTCATTTTTCCCAATAGAGAGAGTCTCCTCTGGCCTTGACGCTACTACTGAGAGTTCAGGTGTGTGCGTAGTAGACAGGCGGCCGCCAGTTTGTACACCGGGGGCTGACTCACAGGCTGGCTTTCTAGCATCGCCCAAGGCCAGAAACTCTCACCACCATTAAAGGAAGCAGAAGTTTTCTAACAGAAAAGATTGCAGTTACTAGTAAGAGTTTAGAGGAAGAGGAATCTCAAAACAAGAAACGTCTCACTTACTCAGTCTAAAAATATTCGCACGGATGTTGGAACTAAAAAGCCATGATGCCTGCACTAAAAGAGCTCAGGAGGGGATGGAAGAGATGAGGGGCCCAGGAGGTCAGAGCCCTGACCGGTGCATCCACGAGGGGCACTAAACTCAGACTGCTGAGTTCAGGAAGCCTGCCTGGAGGAAGTGACGCTCAAGCTGAGTTTTGGAGGATAAGGGATAACTGTAAATAAGACTGTTCTTAGGAGGCTGTCAGGTTACCAGGTGAGAGAGTGTCCCAGGGGGCAGATTACAGAGATCAAGTGAAAAGAATACCCAGGATCCGATGACTCACTGCCTTGGAGAGGAAGTGGCTTTGGTAGAGACGCTTAGCATTTCCTTGAGCAGCAGAAAAACGTCTTCGAGTTCCTTACGGATGCACAGACTTGTAGGAATGGAAGCACCGTTAAAGAATAGCATCTAACTTAACCGTGCAGATTTGTCTAACCTTAGTGGTAAGCTTGGCGCACCATTAGAAGAAACACTGACTGGAACAGGAAGAATGAAAACGGTCAAACAAGGATTTCCGCTAGAGATTATGAGGTCTTTTTCGCACTAATTCGGCACCGACCATATTCATATATGAGTAAGAATGAAGAGAGCATATACTTTACTGAACATGTTGCGATTAAATGACTTTGTTGGGGAAAAAGAGACCCTTCTTCCCCTCAGCGCTCTGAACCAGAACTCCTCAGTAGCCTCCGGCGCCCTGGACCGTCCTGGACAAGGTCAGGAAGAACTTGGGTCCATAATCTGAATAACTGGGACAATCTCCCTTGACATTTCCCACTCACACGCAACTCTATAAAACAGAGAAAATTTGGTGTTTATTGAGAACCTCTTCTGTACAGGAACTGTGCCATGTACCACGGACTTTTATTAGAGACACGAGGGGAGATCACAATGTAGAGTTTAAACCTTTATATTGCTTCTGACATAGAAGAAGAAATACATACTTAAAGAAAACATTACAACATATATCGTTGACTTGTTCTATTGGCAATTTTCTCTCTCTAAACGTTAAGAAAGCAAAGAATCAGTGTCTGGGGTCTACCTGTGACAGGCATGCAGGAGACAATCATGAAACTCAAAATTTAGCAGAAAATATGACATGAGACACAGGTAAGAGGGACCTAAGCCCTGAGAGAAGGAAAAGTCGAGGAATCCTGTGCGGAAAACTTTATTTCAGATAACCCTCGGAATATATATATTTAATATATATATTAGTATATTTAATATATATAAATATATTTAATATATTACAGTTGATTTATGATGTTGTGCCAATTTCTGATGTACAGCAAAGTGACCCAATTACACACACACACACACACACACACATATATATTCTATTTCTTATATTATCTCCTTCCTACCATCTCCTATCCCAAGAGATTGCATATTTCTCCCGGTGCTATACAATAGGACCTCATTGCTTATCCATTCTAAATGTAATGGTTTGCATCCACTAACTCCAAGCATCCTGTCCCTCCCACTCCCTCCCCTCCCCCTTGGCAACCACACGTCCGTTCTCCACATCTGTGAGTCTGTTTCTGTTCTGCAGATGGCTTCACTTGTGCCATATTTGAGATTTCACACAGAAGTGATATCATTTGGTATTGGTCTCTTTCTGACTCATTTCACTTAGTATAAGAATCTCCAGTTGGACGAAAGGATAGTCTAGGTTTTAAAGAATAAAAGCAGGCAGAGTTCCCATGTGACTCAGTGGGTTAAGGATCCAGCACTGTCACTGCAGTGGTCAAAAATAAATAAATGAATACATACATACATACATACATACATACATACATACATAAATAAATAAATAAAAGGAGGAGAGGAATAAGTGTTAAGTTTCTCCAACTATAAGCAGATGAACTTAATGGCAATGGAGGGTGATGTTTGAGACTAGATTCCCTTCCTTAAAAATGTTTACAAGTACTTAGAAAAGGCAGCAAAATTACTCCAAATCGGCCTTGCTAAATTAAGGGTCAATCACACCAAACTCACCCTCCTCCCCCTTTTGATAAAGCCTCCACACTGACTCATTGTGAAAACACAGTAGACACTGTGTATCCAACTGATTTGGGAACACCATATGCGGCTTTAGAACTATGATCCCAAAGACTTTATAAGAACATTACAAATTCTCAGAACATGGCCATTTAGAGCCTGTCCTTCAGGGGTAATTAAATTCCTGTGTATTTGCAGTGTCCTAGTGCCCAATCAACTGAGAGCCAAGGTACAGCCCAGGAGGCTATTAGAGAAAGCCCAGCGGTTACTTTAGTTATTTATTCACTTTATCTCATGTGCTACCCTCTCTCAAGTCTTCAACCTTTCCATTAATCTGTTAGCCTGTCTTCAGACTCTGTTTGCTTTCGGTTGCTTTTCTCAGACCCTGGAACTTGATTAAAGAAAATATCTATGCAATTCGTCAAAGCCAGAGGAAAAGCCAAGGGGCCTTTCAAGTTTTAAATATAAGGCCACCTTTTTCTTTGTCTCCACATTTATTAACCAGGTCAAGAAGTGGATGTGGCCCCTGGCTGCTGGGAGAAAAAACAACCTGGACTCTGAGTATAGACTGTTTTTGATTTGGGTGACAACCAGATCAATGGCTTTCCAATTTTTTCCGCCGTGACTTATATTAACAGATGGCCTTTGTAAGTGCATCACACTCTTGTGGTCCCACCCAGATTACTGGGTCTGGCGAGGATCAGACCGGGTGCAGTTTATATGTAATTTTCTTGGTGGCCTAGTTCTAAGTCCACCTTTTTCTTTTTCACTCAAGAGAACACACTGAGCTGTGAGGGAAATTCACGTTACTACAGTGGAATAATCTTGACCCTGGTCTAATGTTTATGAAAAGTCCAACTGTCCCTATATCTAGGTATTTATTAAAGGTGACAAATTACTTACAGCAGCTCATAACTGACAGTGTCACACAAGTGAACTGTGACTCTAGGACTGAGAACTGGATTAGTGATAGTGATACAGCCAAGGGTTTAAAACATCAACACACGTTATTTACAATGCTACGGGATAAAGGGAGTTCCCGCAGACCTTTGTGCTTCTAGTGACTGACTTGTTCCCAGTGGACTGGTGAAAAATGTAAGTCTTCCACATTTCAGCTAATGTTTTTGCTATTTAAACAAAACACAAAATTCCTATATCTGTGGACGTCCCCTACTTTATGCAACACTTTTGTTTCCTTTTTTCTTCTTCCTGTCAGAGTTAACACGCATCAAAAGGGCAGACATCATTGACACCACAGTACAAATTTCAGTGTACTGTGTTTTTCCAGGAAAGGAGTATCACTTGCATTTTTTGCCTTGTTTCAACTGTAGAAATAAAACTGTTTCTATCCAAAGGTGGTGATGTTCAGTAACTGCCTTACAATCAGACAGTCTGAGGCTTTAATCTGGAGGTAAGATGAGTTATGCCCTTTTTGACTTCATACAAAACAGGCAGCTACCAAGGAAGGCAAATGATTCCCAGCCTCCTCGGCCGGGTGTTTTCAGAGTTGGAAACACCCACCTACATACAGCAGTTATTCTCTTCCACGGCTGTAGCTATCTCTTAAGCGAAATTTAATAATTGCCCCTCTTTGTAGGAAGGACAGTTTGATTCAGCCCCTTTTAGGTAAGAGCCTTTTTTTTTTTTTTTTTGGCTTTTTGCCTTTATCTAGGGCCGCTCCCGCGGCATGTGGAGGTTCCCAGGCTAGGGGTCTAACAGGAGCTGTAGCTGCCGGCCTACGCCACAGCCACAGCAACGCGGGATCCGAGCCACGTCTGCGACCTACACCACAGCTCACGGCAACGCCGGATCCTTAACCCACTAGGCAAGGCCAGGAATCGAACCCGCAACCTCATGGTTCCTAGTCGGATTCGTTTCCTCTGCGCCATGACAGGAACTCCTAGATAAGAGTCTTATAAATTGGGTAATAAAAGTAAATTTCAAAAAAAAAGAAAATCAAAGCTTTTCATCAGCTCTAACCCATGCACAGACTTCGGGGATCCCTCCCCAGCAATTCCTTTGTAATTCTATCTACGCCCTCTCAGAATTAGTTAAGTACATGTGGTAGGCAGCTAATCAGGGTTTCTGTTTTTAATTAAAAATTAGGACACGATACTGGGAAAAAAATCGCCCATTGACTAATCTAAGCACTCAGGCACTCAGATTCAGTTTAAACAAACCATACCCTGATTAGCTATTTGCTACATTTCAATTTCTTTAATTTGAAAAGTCAAATTGGGGATAATAAACATCATTTAAAATAAAAGGGTCTAAAAACTACCACCGACATTTGTGAAGAAGATAAACACAACATGGGACTTAAAGGAGCAGGAGAGCTCCCGCCATGGCGCAGTGGGTTAGGAAGCCGACTGCAGCGGCTCTGGTCACTGCAGAGGTGTGGGTTCGATCCCCAGCCCAGTGCCTGTGGGTTAAAAGGATCTGGCATTGCCACAGCTGCAGCTAAACACAATTATTCACTGCCTCTGTCTTAGCTCAGGATGCTATAATAAAATACCACAGACTGGGTGGGTTAAGCAATAGTTATGCGGGCCTGGAGGTTTGAGGTCCTGCACCCCGAGGTGACAGCATTGTTGGGCCCTGCTGAGAGCTCTCTCCCTGAGCTCTCACATGGCACACGGAGGAAGCTCTGGTTCTCTTCCTATAAAGGCGCTGATCCCTTTGCGGGGACTCTACCCTCATGACCTCCTCTAAACCTAGTTACCTCCCAAAGGCTTCACCGCTAAACGTTATCACAATAGGGCATGGGGCTTCAAGAATTTGCAGGGGATGCAAACATTCAGTCCGTGACAACCTCCCCACTTAAGAACCCTTTAAAATATCTCCCATCTTGAATGAGAATCCTTTTTACACACTGCTCCCTGACTCCCCTCTGCCCCCCAAACCAGCTTCATCCTTCACCTTACGGGCTGTGCCTCATCCATTCCGAAGCACCTGCCATTTGTTTTTCCAGTTATTTCTTATACATTAGGTTCCAACAGCCTGCGATCCCTTGTCTATTTGAATGATTCCTACTCTTTTAAAATAGCGAGTACAGCCTCTCACCTCTGCCCTGTTTACGCTCTGGCTTTTCCTTGTTCAGCCAGTGAGGGTATTTATTCTCAGCAATAAGTTGTACCAGGTACTATGTTTTCAGGTAAAGCAGTAAAACAAAAGACAAAAAAGTCCATCCTTGCATCTTGATTTTCTCAGGGGAAGAGAGGCCATAGGTTTCAGAAAATAATAAAGCCTAAAAGCAGTTTTCCTCCAACCCGGATGAAGCCACCAGAGAAGAATTCTCTACGGTTTGGAGAGGAAGGCATTGTAGCAGAAATGAGGAGCGCGGAAGCGTCAGGGGAGAGGGCCAGGAGAAGCAGGTCTCAGACAAGTGTGTGCGACTGCGAGCGCAGGCGGCTGCACGCCCCCAGCCCCGGGGAGGAGCT